>CM032332.1:59365416-60114665 GCA_019022515.1 Quercus aquifolioides
ATGTGTCAGCTCTAGCCAAAGTAATAGTGAGGGATGAGACAACTAAAGATTCAGATGTATTGGCCCCACTATATGAATGTAATTGAATGAGGAATGTCTCAGGACTCAAAATAAAAAGAAAAAATAAATGAGGAATGTCTCATGAGCTTGAATTCCAGTGTGTCATTTGTATTTGTGTTTGTGTTGTGTTAGGTTGTATAACGTTGGCTAATTTCATGACAAATTTATGTTGTAATTTTGGGTTATGAATATTGTAATTGTGCTAAGGGTGTTATTTGGATAGAAAATTAAAGTTGATGTTCACTGAGCAAGATTGAAGACATTGTTGGGTCTCGAATAATATTATTGCCAAAATTATCAATTCAAAATAGGAATCACATACAAAAATATAAATATTTATGTGAAAAACTTTTTATCCTCGAAATGAAAAATTATGGGACAAATTTCGAATAATTTTACTATTATCAAATTTATTACAATAATTCTTGTGTATGTCTCACGGCTAAAAAAAAATTTCTCTTATTTTTCTTTGTTCTCACATACATTCTTTTTGTGTCTCAAGGCACATTTTTCTCCTAATGCGACACACCCTTGTTGCTACTATCTACCTTATGCAACATGCTAATCCTTGCTTTTATAAGCAAGTTTGTCGCCCCACATGAATCCTAGAAACACATGGATTCCTGACACTACTTTAACTAGAATTCTTGTTATGCATGTGGCTAGTTGATGGCTAACTTTGGAAAAACCCATTAAGAAGCTCTACTCTTATGTGGGCAAGACCATGGTGCTTGATGCACCTAACAATCTCCCCCTCCAGCTCATCGATGAGAGGAGATTTTCAGTCCAACTCTTCTATTCAAATCCATGCCAGTCAAGCCGACACCAAGCTTGACCTTTTTTATTATCTTCACCAAAACGAGAACACTTCATCAATATCAATACCTTTCATTCTCAAAGAATTAATCTCATCTTGGATTTCCTTAATTCAATCCCTTGGCTTCCCCTCATCAGAAGCCCAATTATTCTTGAAACTAACAATTCGATGTTCTCCAGTAGTTCTCTTCCCACGAGGTTCAACAATATCTAGTGGAGGATATTGCTCCCCCTGCTCAAGACCTCCAAGGTCTTTCACTTCATCATCATCCCATTTAACCTTAGCATCTTCATATTCTTCAACACCTATCACTTCCTCTTATGAAGCACCATTAGACAATGAGAATTTCACCCTCTTGATACATCACCATCAATCCCAACTCTTATCTTCGGAGTCTTCTCAAAATCTTTAATCTCATTGAACTTCTTCTTACAGGTCTTCACACGAGTCCTATATATACTGCAACAAGCATGCCCTTTTGCAACAACCAATGAACCTTAAGTAAGTTTCCATCTTCCATTACCAAGGTAGTTACAATAGCCCGCTCGATCCATAGCTAATGTAGAAAACACATTCATCCTTAAATCTGGAACATGTCGCACATCCTTTAATATCACGATGCTACCAACATTGGTTTTGATGCACACATTACTAATTCCCACAATTTTTAAGTAACTCAAATTACCCGTCTTTATTGTACCAAAATCTCCTGCTTTGTACGTGGTAAACAACCCCTTCGTAGGGATAACATTGTGGGAGGCTGCAGAATCAACAACTCACTCAACATTATTATTAGCAACATGCTCACACTTTTACTCTTCAATAAAAAGCACCACAATATCCTCAAAAATCACAGCAATTATAGTATTTTTCTCACTATCATTCTTTTCATCTTTTCCTTTAGTTTATTCTTTATTCCAATGCCAACAATATTCTCTTATGTGGCTCTTTTTTCCACAATAAAAGCATTCTTTAGTTTCCTTAAACTGAGATCTATCTCCTGATTGTGAACTACTATTGAATTTTCAATTATTAGGTCCTCTGCTTCTACTTCTGCTCTTGTTCTCCGCGACAAAAGCTTGACCTTGTGCATTGTCTATATTCACATTTCTCCTGCGAACCTCTTCACTTAAAATCAAATCTCAAATCATCATATTTGAGTTTGCTTTTTCCTATAGAATTACTCACTACAATTCTCATGGCTTCCCAACTATTTGGTAAAGAAGTCAAAGAATCAATGCACGAACCTCACCATCAAATTCAATTCCCACCGAGGATAATTGATTTGTGATTGTATTGAACTCATTCAGATGTTGCGCTATAGGAGTGCCTTCACCTTCTTCATATTAAACAACTTCTTCATCAGATGCACATTGTTGTTAACTGACGGCTTTTCATACATGCCAGACAGAGCCTTCATTAGATCCACTATGGCATTTTCCTTCACAACATTATGCACAATTGATCTTTATAAAGTTAATCAAATAACTCCCAACCTGTCTATCAAGAAGGTTCCAGCCTTCATCCTTCATAGTTTCAGGTTTCTTCCCCAAAAGAGGCAGATGCAACTTCTTCCCATAAAAATAATCTTCTATCTACATCCTCCAATACCTAAAGTCTGTTCCATCAAACTTCTCTATTCCTAAAGCCTTGCCTTCTTCTCCGGCCATCGCTTCCACTCATATCTTAACTTTGTTACCATTTATTAAGTCCCAAATAATATTATTACCAAAACTATCAATTCAAAATAATAATCACACACAAAAACACAAATATTTATGCGGAAAACCCTTTATCCTCGAAAGGAAAAATCACAGGACAAATTCTGAATAATTTCACTATTATCAAATCAATTACAATAATTATTGTGTATGTCTCACGGTTAAAGAAAAATCTCTCTTATTTTTCTTTGTTCTCACATACACACTTTTTGTGTCTCACGACTAAAGAAAAACCTCCTTGTTTTTCCTTGCTCACACACACACACACACACTAATTATCTCTCTGAAATGTGGCAACACTTTACTCTCTCCTTTTTATTTTATTCTCCATGTATAGTTCTCTATTGGCTGTTTTCTTTTTTTCTAAGCAGCTCCCTCTTGACTGCTCTCTCAATTCTCTTGTGCGGCTTCCTTTTTCTCTATTTTCTATTCAATATGCGGAACCTTTTTCTTATGTGACACACCCTTGTTGCTGCTATCTACCTTATGCAGCACACTAATCATTGCTTTTATAAGCAAGTCTGTCGCCCCACATGAATCCTAAGAACACATGGATTCCTAACACTACTTTAACTAGAATTATTGTCATGCACGTGGCTAGTTGTTGGCTAACTTTGGACAAGCCCATTAAGAAGCTCTACTCTTATGTGGGCTAGACCATGGTGCTTGATGCACCCAACAATTTTTCAAGCAAGAACTTACGAATTTATCAAGCAAAATCGGAGTTTGACAAAAAGTCTCGTTAGGACTTTAGTATTAATGGAGGCAAATAGGTAAAATGCTATATTTAGCAACTAAATATAACAAAAATGGAACAAAAGGCTAATGCATCAATGGGGCAAAAGTCTTTTTTTTTTTGCCATTGAGCTACAATGCACACCCATCTTTGGCTGTTCACTGTAGCTATGATGGTAAAAAAACAAAAGCCAATATTTAATTTAAAGATATATTATTTTATTGTGTTAGTGGTGGTAGTTGTTATTTATAGTAGTAGATATATTATTTTATTGTGTTGTTTATATTATTTTATTATGTTGAATGCTAAAATAAAACTATTGATGTTGGGTATTTTGTAAAGTGAGATAATAAAATAGATAAAGTAGTTTTTTTAGTGTCAAATTGCTAAATTTTTGGCACCACCAATACTGATGCTCTTAGACGCTCGCTCGAGACTCGGTCAAGTGAACCATATTATGGAAAGCACCGACCTTACTTTCCACGGCTTTTTTTTTTTTTTTTTGGATGAATTTCCACAGCTGTTTTTGTAGCTACATCAAGCTCAAACCGTATTGGTATGTGTGAACCTTATTTTAACCCTAATTACTATACAGAAAGACAACTACAAAAATAAAGAGTAAACCTAGAGAGAGAATTTATTGTCTTCCAAGAACTCTTCATTGAATACCCTGGGGAGTTATATTGTTTTAACATCTTAATCACTACTGTGTTGTTGGACCTTGATCACGGAAGCACAAAGACAAACCCAAATCTTCAAGATCTTGAAATGATCAATAGATCAATCTACAATCGGCGCGATTGTTTGCGAAGCAGATCAAGTAAAAGGTGTTAAGGCATGAGTTTATAGTAACTAGCAGGACAAGAAGATTTACAGTGTCTAATTACATGTACAAGGCTGTTGTACGACTAAAGTCTATACTGCAACAACCTTTAATTAGTTGCTCTGCCTTTTGGATTTTGATCCAACAGTGTTTTTACATTGTTTAATTACAAGGGTTTTCACGTCATGAAGAATTATGTCTCTCAAGTGATTGTGATTGTGTATTTAGTTTACATTATTTTTTTTAATTGAAACATGGGCTAATTAACTACATTAAAAGTGAGTTTCAGTTAACTCAACTGGTAAAATCTCTAATGGTTGAATAAAAGATCTGAAATTCAATCTCCATCTATACAAAAAACTGATTGATGTCTTGGTCTGATGATAAAGAGTTATCATCAGAAGCAGACGCTATAGGTTGACTTGAAACTCTCTCAAAAAAAAAAAAAAATACATTGAAATATTCTAGTTGAGTTAATTTGTTAAAATTGGGAATTAAGTCATATAGGATCTTAAATTTTTTTTTTTTTAATGAATAAGTCAAAAGCCTCTTTTGAGCTACTATATAATATTAACGTATGGTTGTTTATTTATGTGTTAAAAAATATATATTGAAGAGTTTTATTTTTATATGAATATATTGAAGAGTTGAATGTTAATGTTCGAATTAGTATATTATTTATAATATATTAAAGTTTGGGGGAATAAATACATTTATAATTTTGAGTAGATAAGTGTAATTAATTAATCCAATAGATTATGTTGCGAACTTATACAAAATTACTGTGACTACTGACTACCTCTTATTTGAAATCAATCATTATAAATAAATAAATAAAAATCTAAACTTTTTCTAGCATCGCATGAATGGGGTTACAATTCATCTCGTAGTTTGGAGTTTGGAACGAAGTGAGACATGCATGTTCTATACGCATGGTCCCTGGTACGTATGGCAGTATCAGGAAGTATCAGTATCTGCAAGTATCACAGTAGTATGTATTTTCATTAGCACACTCACTCACTCAGGTCCAAGAACTACACATGTGGGGGAGTGTTGTGCGGTGAAAAAGGCAGAGAATGGCATGGCCATTAATTCAACATGGTCGGAGAGGCCACAATCAAGTGACGATACAAACAGTGAAGTCTGTAAATATATATATATATGTAACCCCTAGGAGTGAAAAGAGGTTAAAGAGATGGGCAATTTGGCTTAAAAAGCGGTGCGGCACAATGATTTTCCTGCGCCGCCTATCATTTATATGTAAGACTATCATTGTACCATCCTTGTTGAAATTAATGACTTGTTCTATTCTCTGTTCTACTTTTTTGGAAAATGTAATCCTTTCTGTTCATGAGCTCCACTTGTTTTTGTGAACCATTTTCTCACCATGGACCACGAAAAAGAAATTTAACAATTTTATAGAATATGACTAGTAAAGAACATGTCATTCCATAACTTGTTGCATCGATGGATATTTACATTCCAAAAGAAATCTAGGACTTCTTCAATACAAGGCACAAGCACAGTCCCCATCAATAAATTGAGCATGCCTAACAAAAGTATGCATGTACTGCCTTAATTATTTTCCATTCCTACCTATGTGGGACACTTCCCCATCTTCTAAACTCCTTCAATCTTCTTCTTCTTCCTTCTTGTTTCCTCAATATTGTGTCCAAAATCTTAGATGAATTTGGTTCATTCGACCTCAGCACTTGTACAACGCCAAGGGAGTCACCTTCAGACACAATTTCCACTACAACATCTCTAACAAATGTTAAACCACTATTTGGGTTTGTAATTGGAACATTAAAACCATTTTTAAAGCTTGACGACATGTGTTGTATGTTATCCATCATATTACGCCTAAACTTTTTTATGCATAGTAGGTGTTATTGACTAGTTTTAGTTTATATGAATAATTAATGAGTGCAAAAATTAGGGTTTAGAAAAAATTATGCCATCTTACAAGAGTATTACATTATCTTACAAAAGTGTATCATCTAGTTAAATAGTTTCTTATTCTTCTTAATTACTTAGAAGAAAAAAGTGTCTCATTTCTATTTGACATTTAGGTTCACAACTTTTATCTCTTAGTATCTCAGCTCTTTAGTCTTTAAAAATAGTTGCCTGCAAGGCTGCAATTAGAAACAAGAGAAGCCCACATGAGTATAATCAGAGCATAAAGCTCCAAGAAATATTTGGAATATCCCATTCCCATGTTGGCGTGAAGCTCTTGCGAATTCGCTAGATGCAAAGCTTTTCTCCAAATCCATCTAGAGGAATCTTCTCCAACTCTTTGTATCTAACAAATTATGTGATGATTTATAAAAGAGAAATGTTACGTGTATAATATTTTTACAATATTTTTACAACAAATTTTAAGTGATAGGTAGTTATTGGTTATTATTGGTGGGTAAAAAAGTAATTTTAATAGCGGATTCAAATTAGAATTAATAACAACTTATCATCTGTTATTTGTTATAAAAATATTGTAGATGTGACATATCTCTTTATAAAAACATCTATTTGTATTAAGTCACATTATTTATTAAATTATGAGTAATGCTATAATCACAAATTATTTTACAACATTTTTATAAACTATTGATGTGTCCAACTTCTTATAGGTATCTAGGCCCACTATTAATATTACTTTTTTATTTACCAATAACCACTTATCACATCTAGGGGTGTCCACCCATGACCCGAACCCGACCCACCCACCAGAACTAACCAGAACTGACCCACCTGTGACCAACTCGAGAGCTCCGATGGTCAGCTGCGGGTTATAGATCCTAGAAACCAACTTCAGTGGGTCGGTTAACGAGTTCTCTCCTTTAAAACCCACCTCAACCAACCCGATCATGAAACTTAACAAATTCGGCGAACCAAGCTTTTTTTGGCAAGTTTTTGGTCAAAATGCTTTAGATCCAACGAGATTTATGTTGGATTTAGGGAGATCTCACCGAATCTAGTGAGATCTTAGCTAGATCTGGTGGAAATCTCACCAGATCTAGCGAGATCTCACTAGGTCCAATGAGATCTTTGCCGGATCTGGCAATATTTCACCTCAAATGCATTGTTTTGGCCGGATTTCTCCACCGTGGATGGTTTCAATTGAATCGACCACTTTCCGACATGAATCCAATTGCTTTAATCTGACTCTCTCACCAGTCGGCAGCAGGTCTGAACTTCCTCCACCTGATTCTGTCAGGTCGGTTGTGGGTTGGGCATAAACCCGACCCGGACCAACCTATGGGCACCCGTAACCACATCAGCAGTTTGTAAAATTTTTTGTAAAAAATTTTGTATCTCTAGCATTACTCTTAAATTATTTAATCTAATCAAATGCCCCCATTAAATAAGTCAATTGACTAAAAGTACATGTAAATAATCATTTAAGTAGCCACATATATACAGAAGGTTGAATGAATTTTCCTCTAAACTATTTTGAAGGTATAGACCCATAATATATTGTCAAACTAGCTTTTAGAAGGGGGAAAAATGATTTCTAAGACAATTTTTTTAGCAATTGAAAAAGAAAACTTTGGGGGCTACACAATTTGAGCATGAAAGCTCGAATTTGTGCTAAAACCTAAGAGCTTGTTTAAACCCCCAATTAAAAATTACGGCTAGATTGCTTTTACTCTAACTTAATTAAATGCGAAACAAGAGTAAATAAGCGCAATAAACTAATAAAGGTACCCTAAGCCATATTTATCCATCATCAACAATAAAATGAAAGCCAAAAGAGTAGGGAAGAGAGATGCAAATACAAAATAACATCAAGACATGTTATCAAAGAGGAAACCGAAGAACTCATCGAATAACCTTTCCGCGACCCTCCAAGTCAAAATCAATCCACTATAGAATAAAATTGGAGTACACGAATAACAAAAGACCCTCCAAGTTTGGTCTACCCCATATACTTGAGCCCTCCAAGCTCCTGCTACCAACAAACTTCTTGGAGTCCTGTCTTCTCTAACTTTCCGAATCCTGCAATTCAGCCTGATTGCATCCGTCAATGATTGACTCCTTCCAATACTTCCCAACAGCACCAAAATCTCACTTGACACTCAGAATGGGTGGGGTAAATGTTTGGGCTATCAACCCCTCAAGGATATAGAGATGAAGAGGTAGGAGTTGAGGAAAACCATAAGAAAATGTGTGGATGATTGAGGGTATAACAATCTCTAACTCTCAAGTGTATTTGCTAGGGTTTTCTCTCTGAAAAACACTCTCTACAATTCATGAGTAATGAGGGTATTTATAGTGTGGGTAAAGAATTTGGTAAAGCATCACAACTTTTTGCCAAATAGAAACTTTCGCGAGTACTTTGCAAGATGACCCTTCTCGCGAAACTCCCGCAAAATTGACAGCTTGGCTCGACTCTTCATCTTCTAGTCATGTTCTCCACACATGGCCTTTTTGCAAGTTACTTCTCGCGAGCTAGTCGCAAATTCCACTAATTCACTTTTTGAAGCTTAATTCCTCACCGATCTCTCACACTCATCCCTTACAAATAAACTCACATATATACAGGGAAAATGATTGAAGAAATTACAATCAAATTTAGCACGGAATTAAAGCCAACACAAGATAGTTGGAAATCACAACTTTATAGAGCATATCCTATATAATATGAGAAGTGCTACGTTTACAATATTTTCACAACAAATCATAGGTGGTAATTTTTTTATTGGTTCTTGTGGGGCCCGTGGGCCTGGGAGCCCCAGCCCACTTTTAGGCTGGCCCAAGGCCCATGCCGAGGAGGGACAATTGTCCCAGGCCGGCGTCTATGGGCTTCAGCCCTTACTAGGCCCGTGCCGAGGACATCCCTTCCTCGGCACCCCTAGTCTAAACTCCAGGTGGTCACATCCACACTTAATGCATTTACCTAACTCCCCTGGCAGCATTAATGCTGAGAGGACCTCTGAGCGGCGCAACCTTGGGTGCTGCGACCCACAGTAAGGTTGGGAACATAGCGGATGGGACAGGTTCTAAAGCAAGGAGCCTGGATGATTGACAGCCGTAAGGCTAAGATCAACCGAAGGAGACTTATATAAGGGAAAGTACCCCTCTTGAGAATGGGGTCTCCTCGGCCGTCCGAGGAGCAACCCCCAAGCCAAAAGAACAGGGCTAAGTCCCCTCGAAGGAGGGAGCCTCTGGGGACCGGTGGCAAGCCTGTTAGCGCCAAACCCTTCGTCCCACTCTCTAAATAAATGTATTGTTGGGGGATCTACGACAAAACGAGCCGCTACAATTGGCGCCGTCTGTGGGAAGGGTTAGTGCGCCGACCGGCGCAACCGACGATCATTCTAAACAGTCACTTCGCAAAAAAAAATAAGTAAGTACAGTCGCAGCAAAATGGAAGATTCAACAGCAAAAAAAAAAAAAAGAGAAAAGAGAAAAGAGTCTGATATTATTTCATGAAAAAGAAAGTTACAAAATACAATCAGAGGCTCAGGCAGGCTTGTTTTACAAGCTTTGTTACAAGCTAATCCTACAATCGGAGGCTCAGGCGGACCGATTCTAGAGCTAGCTAGGGGAAGGGGAAGTGTCAACCCGTGCTCTTATTGGCATCAAGAGAGTGGGAGAACTTGACAATAAGAGGGCGAGAGGGGGCTGAGGCTGGCTCGCTTCAAGGCGGAAGCTTGAACAAAGCGAGGAGTAGACGCAGGGGCACCGGGACGCCTTCCCCCATGATGTTCCCTTGATTTTCTCCAACTCCCACGAGTGTCGGCCGTTGGAGACGGCAACACTCGGGCATCGCCCATGACGTGAGTTCGCGTGTCTCCTCCGGCGGAAATGCACTCCGGGGAGAAACGTTAGGTACTTCAGCGACGTCCCTCCTGGCCACCGCGTACGACACTACCGGTGTTACGCCTAGACTCTGCCGCGCCAGAAGCCCAGTGGGAGCTGCGGCCACGGCAGCCCTTAGCCCCATATCTCCTAACTCCGATCACAATTCCGACGGGGTTATTAAAGGGGCATGGGGAGCGGAAAGGTGGTGTTCTTTCTGTTTGAGTTGGGAGGCTCATGGAGTATGAAGAAACCATCCCCCCAGAAGGCCTTATATAGAGGAGGAGGGTTGGTGAGAATTAATTCACGCAGAATTCGAAAAGTGAGTTACCGAAGCGGCGGACAATAATGAAGCCACCAAATTCCAAGGGGGCCGCAGACCGTTGTACTTCTGTTGATTCACGAGACCATTAATGAAGGCGCGTCTCGCGCACCGAAGCGTCAGGCGCAGAACACGAACGGCCAAGAGACGCTTCCCAGATAGAAGATGGGGACTCGAGCTGGAGGCGAGATCAACGCCACGTGTAAAATCACTGTCCGACCGAAGGAGGAATCGTCCCCAGAAAAACGGTCCGAGGACAAACCCCTACTTACAGAAAAATCCAAGTGTTAGACAGAACCAAGGCTCTGCATGGTCCTCGGACTCAGGCCTATGGGGAAACTAATTACTTCAGAAGGCCAAGTGTTAGACAGAACCAAGGCTCTGCATGGTCCTCGGACTCAGGCCTATGGGGAAACTAATTACTTCAGAAGGCCAAGTGTTAGACAGAACCAAGGCTCTGCATGGTCCTCGGACTCAGGCCTATGGGGAAACTAATTACTTCAGAAGGCCAAGTGTTAGACAGAACCAAGGCTCTGCATGGTCCTCGGACTCAGGCCTATGGGGAAACTAATTACTTCAGAAGGCCAAGTGTTAGACAGAACCAAGGCTCTGCATGGTCCTCGGACTCAGGCCTATGGAGAGCTAGCCACTTATCTACTCTTGAAGGCAGCACCTGTGCCTAGGTCTTGCATGGTCCTTGGACCCAAGCCTACGGAGAGCTAGCCACTACTCTTGAAGGCAGCACCTGTGCCTAGGTCTTGCATGGTCCTCGGACCCAAGCCTACGGAGAGCTAGCCACTACTCTTGAAGGCAGCACCTGTGCCTAGGTCTTGCATGGTCCTCGGACCCAAGCCTACGGAGAGCTAGCCACTTATCTACTCTTGAAGGCAGCACCTGTGCCTGGGTCTTGCATGGTCCTCGGACCCAAGCCTACGGAGAGCTAGCCACTACTCTTGAAGGCAGCACCTGTGCCTAGGTCTTGCATGGTCCTCGGACCCAAGCCTACGGAGAGCTAGCCACTTATCTACTCTTGAAGGCAGCACCTGTGCCTAGGTCTTGCATGGTCCTCGGACCCAAGCCTACGGAGAGCTAGCCACTTATCTACTTTTGAAGGCAGCACCTGTGCCTAGGTCTTGCATGGTCCTCAGGACCCAAGCCTACGGAGAGCTAGCCACTTATCTACTCTTGAAGGCAGCACTTGTGCCTAGGTCTTGCATGGTCCTCGGACCCAAGCCTACGGAGAGCTAGCCACTACTCTTGAAGGCAGCACCTGTGCCTAGGTCTTGCATGGTCCTCGGACCCAAGCCTACGGAGAGCTAGCCACTTATCTACTCTTGAAGGCAGCACCTGTGCCTAGGTCTTGCATGGTCCTCAGGACCCAAGCCTACGGAGAGCTAGCCACTTACCTACTCTTGAAGGCAGCATCTGTGCCTAGGTCTTGCATGGTCCTCGGGACCCAAGCCTACAGAGAGCTAGCCACTTATCTTCTCTTGAAGGCAGCACCTGTGCCTAGGTCTTGCATGGTCCTCGGACCCAAGCCTACGGAGAGCTAGCCACTTATCTTCTCTTGAAGGCAGCACCTGTGCCTAGGTCTTGCATGGTCCTCGGACCCAAGCCTACGGAGAGCTAGCCACTACTCTTGAAGGCGGCACCTGTGCCTAGGTCTTGCATGGCCCTCGGACCCAAGCCTACGGGGAGCTAGCCACACATATAGAAAGTAGCAACTGAACCAAGGAACTGCGTGGTCCTCGGACTCAGTCCCACGGGGAAACTAACTGCTTACCGAAGAATTGAAGCACCAAGCCGACCATTTGGGGAAGAACCAGCTAGCGAAAGGCCTTCCGGAATATGAGGGGGCCGTGGGTATCAAAACCCTCCTCCCCGTCCGAGGGAACGTGCAGCAGGATTTTGAGGGGCTATTGTGGGGCCCGTGGGCCTGGGAGCCCTAGCCCACTTTTAGGCTGGCCCAAGGCCCATGCCGAGGAGGGACAATTGTCCCAGGCCGGCGTCTATGGGCTTCAGCCCTTACTAGGCCCGCGCCGAGGACATCCCTTCCTCGGCACCCCTAGTCTAAACTCCAGGTGGTCACATCCACACTTAATGCATTTACCTAACTCTCCTGGCAGCATTAATGCTGAGAGGACCTCTGAGCGGCGCAACCTTGGGTGCTGCGACCCACAGTAAGGTTGGGAACATAGCGGATGGGACAGGTTCTAAAGCAAGGAGCCTGGATGATTGACAGCCGTAAGGCTAAGATCAACCGAAGGAGACTTATATAAGGGAAAGTACCCCTCTTGAGAATGGGGTCTCCTCGGCCGTCCGAGGAGCAACCCCCAAGCCAAAAGAACAGGGCTAAGTCCCCTCGAAGGAGGGAGCCTCTGGGGACCGGTGGCAAGCCTGTTAGCGTCAAACCCTTCGTCCCACTCTCTAAATAAATGTATTGTTGGGGGATCTACGACAAAACAAGCCCCTACAGTTCTAATTTGAATACACAACTTATATTACTTTTTTGCCCACCCATAACAACCAACATTTCATGACTACGTGTGTTCATTTTTGGGAAGTTTTATTTTCATGCACTTATGAGACTTAAAAATTAAATTTGATATTGGCTAAAATATATGTACTTGAAAACTTAAGAATATTTTTTTGATAATCCAATAGTTGAAGGAAGGAGAATTGACCCCTATATATATTTATTGAAAATATTAAGAAATGTCAACCATTTTTTTACAAAACTCTTGAGATTTTTAAGAAGTTATACACCAACCAAATAAGACAACCAAAAAATAAGCTGTGGCAAAGGAACCTCTTTTCTATTTTTATTTTTACTAAGTTAATATAAGTGGGTTGTTGGGAAATTCAGAAGAAGAAAAAAAAGTGTGGATTGTTCTGAAATTCATATATACAGTTATACATATGCATATAAAATATGATACCCGATAATCTTGGAATTTCAACCATTCAATCAAACGGAAAATCAACCAACCTACATTCATGAGTTATGAGATCTTATTCTACATCAGATGCCAGTCTTAATAACTGGTTGCCATTGATTTGTATCATCTAGCTTCTTATTCTTCTAAATTATTTAGAAGAAAAAAGTGTCTTATTTCTATTTGGCATTTAGGTTCACAACCCTTATCTTTAAGTATCGCAGCTCATTAGTCTTTAAAAATAGTTGCCTGCAAAGCTGCGATGGGAAACAAGAGAAGTCCACATGAGTAGAATCAGAGCATAAAGCTTCAATAATATTTGGAATATCCCATTCCCACGTTGGCGGGAAGCTCTTGCGAATTGGCTAGATGCGAAGCTTTTCTCTAAATCGGTCTAGAGGAATCTTCTCCAACCCTATGTATCCAACAAATTATGTGATGATTTATAAAAGAGAAATGTCATGTTTACAATATTTTTACAACACTTTTATAACAAATCTTAAGTGATAGGTAGTTATTGGTTATTAATAGTGGTTAAAAAAATCATTTCAATAGTAAATTTAAATTAGAATCAAGAATAACTTACTACCTGTGATTTATTGTAAAAATATTGTGAAATAACATTTCTCTTTATAAAATCATCTATTTGTATTAAGTCACATTATTTATTCAATTATCTTATCTAATCAAATGCCTCATTAAATAAGTCAACTGACTAAAAACATATATAGATAGTCGTTTAAATAGCCACATATATATAGAAGGTTGAACAAATTTTCCTCTAAACTATTTTGAAGGTACACTCTATCCAAAATATATTGTCAAATTGGCTTTTAGATGGGAAAAAAAAAGTTTTCTAAGGCAATTTGTTTAGCAATTGATGAAGAAAAATTTGGGGCTACACAATTTGAGCATATCCTATATAATATGAGAAGTACTACGTCCACAATATTTTTACAACACTTTTACAAAAAATTATAAGTGGTAATATAAATTTGTTATTGGTTATAATTTGAATCCACAACTTAATTATTTTTTTGCCCACTCATAACAATCAATAACAACATACTATTTAGAAAGTGTTGTAAAAATGTTATAAAATAGTAATGTTAGTGTGAGTGCCATCTTGTGGATGAAAAACTCAAGTTATACATAATTTTTTTTTTCTATAAACTTGTAGTTTAACTAGCAGTTTTTTTAACAGAGATGATCATGATTCAAATATCCCTACCCCTAGTTGTAACTATCAAATATACCAATTTATGAAATGATTGATTTAGGAAAAATACAAATACATATTATATAAATCTTACAAATTAATGTATCAATTTTTACCTTCTCAAAAAAAGAACGTATCAGTTTTTAAAAGTAGAAAAAAAAGAAGTAATTTATAAAATAAAAAAATTTATGTTACTGTAGCACCAATCAAATTTATTGTCATGCCAATTTGTAATATTTTATACAACTTTATTACTCTAAATTCAAATCAAAATTTATTTAAATCAAACACACATTCAAAGTCAATAGATGAAAGTTGGAGATTTTCTTGTTTCCTATTTGAAGCATAATGATGTAATTAATGATGTAATTAATATGCCTCTTACTATTGTGCAAATGCAAAAGGGAAAATTTTAATCCAGAAGTTTGACAGTCTAAAGAAGATAAATTGCGAGAATTTATTCATTCTTCATGTTGTATTATTATACACGTGGCGGGCCCTCTGAACCAATTCAAGTAAATCATTGCAAGTTTCATGACAACATGTTCTCCTTAAATTTAGGGTTTGGTAAGAAAATTTTTTTATTAGTTGGGAGGACCATGTGGCTATCTGCCTATTTACATGTGTTCATTTTTGGGAAGTTCTATTTTCATGCACTTATGATACTTAAAAATTAAATTGGATATTCGATTAAATCTATGTACTTAAAAAATTAAGATATGTTTTTGATTATCCTTTTTTTTTTTTTTTTGGAAACAAGATTAAAATTATACTCTAATTTAATCTAAGTGTATATATGTGTGAAACTCCCTCTTGGAGACTTGAATTTCCGTCCTTACCCCTCACACTTCACAAACATTTATACTTGTAGAGTGACTGCCGCATCAAGGATGTGTGGTAGTGATAATCCAATAGTTGAAGGAAGGGAAATTGACCCCTATATATCTCTATTAAAAACATTAAGAAATGTCAACCATTTGAGTTACAAAATTCTTGACATTTTTAAGAAGTTATACATCAACCAAATAAGATAACCTAAAAATAAGCTATGGCAAAGGAACCTCATTTTTATTTTTACTAAGTTAATATAAGTGGGTTGTTGGGAAATTCAGAAAAGTAAAAAAAAAAAAATAGTGGATTGTTCGGAAATTCATATATACAGTTATACACGTGCATATAAACTATGCTACCCGACAATCTTGGAATTTCAACTATTCAATCAAACGGAAAATCAACCTTCCTAAATTCATGAGTGATGAGACCTTTTCTACATCTAATGCCAGTCTTAATAACTGGTTGCCATTGATGACTCTAGGCCTGACGAAAATCTGCACCAATCCATAGTGGCTGTTACGTTGAGTTTCAAGTCTCAACCTAATATGTCGTTCCAATCCAATAAACCTCTCCTTTTTGACTTTAACCCATTATTCTTCTTATATGTCCCCATGAACATGTATGGTTCCCCTTTGAAATGTGTCTGTGCGAGAGAGACATGGAGTGATATGGCCTGGCCAGTGTTGTTTACGTGCACAACTTTTCCAAATAGCACATCTATTTGGAAAGCAAACTCTTATTAAGCACTGTGTATTCCCACAACTAATTGCTATACATGAAGCATTCAAAAAAGGGTTGTGTTAGGTGCCTGATAACACACCATTTTATGTCAGAATTTTTGTTAATCAGTCAGTTTTATATTAGTATTTTGTCAGTTTTATAGACTTTAAGACCAGATTTATACAATTTCTCTAATTTATTCAATTTTTTTATTAAGTGAGGCCCATATTATTTTACCCTTAACCACCGTACTCGTTAACATTTGACTTTAAAAAATTCCCTCAAACAAAGGCTTTTTGTAAGAAAGGAACATCTGATTAGTGGTGCTTTTTAATGATTTTGAATAATCAAAGTTACTTTGGTGGAGCACCCTTTTACAAAATAGACATGCCTTCGCTTTCTATTGGTGCTTCGTGTTGTAAAGCCAACCTGAAAAAATGCATGACCACCATCTATATAGTATCTTCCTAATTGAGACAAAAATATGCCCCAGATTCCTAGGGTAAGGATAAAGACAAGGATGGACTAGAAGGGTATAGGAGGTTGAATTAATATAGATGGATTCATGCACCATATGGTTGTATTGATTTCTCGCACGTTTAAAGGACTAACCCTATTTGGACTGATAGATAGAAGGAAAAAGGAAGATATATGACTGTAATATATTTTTTATATAATTTTTTTTTTATTGTATATTGAATTTTTCAATTAAATTTAACATATGGTCGTATTTGCTAATGAGCCATATAGTTGAATTTAAATTTGTGGGTTGTATTTAATATAGCTATTGATAAAAAGCAACCTTCATCTACAAATTTGGTACCTGCCTATGGATTTTTTTTTTGTGCCCATGAAGCTTTAGAGGATTAACTGCAAGTTCACGGGTCAACAGAGTGCATTAGTGATTTACATGCAAGCATGAAAGATACATTTACATCTTCTTTTTCTCTTTTCCTCAACCAAAATAATAATAATAATAATAATATTCTTTTCTCTTAGAAGAATATTCGTTTGTTAATTAGTTTTAGAAAAATGTTACATCTATAATATTTTTAAAGTAAATTATTATTAGTTTTTATTTTGGTCCATCCATTAACATCACTCTTTTACTTGCCAATAACAATTTACCATATAAAATTTGTTATACAAAAATTGTGAATTTAACATTTTTCTTAGTTTTATTACTCTATAATAATAATAATAATAATAAGAAATAGTGATTTGATGAAGACCCTAACTGACTTGGTCAAAGATGCGATATTTATGGTTCTATATTGCTACCTACCTATAAACTTAAAGTGAAGATAATGATGCTTAATTGATTCATACCTAATCTCATCTTTTAGACTGATCCATCCGAACTTAAAGTGTGCCTATAAATGTTCATAAGAAATAGTGTGCCTATAAACAGAATTCACATGTCCCTTTCAATTATAATTTTTTAACATGTTGGTATGTTATGTCATGTGTGGCCACATGACAAGCCAAACCAAACCAAACCAAATTTGGAACAGATAAAATGACTGTTTCAGGTAAATTTTGGGTGTTTGTCTTATATGGAACCTAACAGTAACTAAGTGGCTAAGGGTGATAGTTAAGACTTAAGAGTTCTTAACAATTTAAAATCAATGCGGGCACAAAAGATTTTGTAATTTATTTTTTTCATAATTGTTGACATAGAAATTGAAATAATATTACTTATATTATCAGTAAGCACAACATTTTATCTTTACAATTGTGAAGAAAAAAAATTGTAAAAAAACTTTTTATACCTGATCTTTTTAATTTAAAATTGAAAGCTAGGCCTACTTTAAAACATATGCAAGCCCTGTTGGGCTAATAGCTTGTATAAACATAAGTGGGCTTTTCTAAAATATTCAAATATTGGGCTTTGGGAATCCAATATGCTAATAGAACTCTCTCTCCTAACTGTAGACTAACATATGCATCAATTTGGTATATATGTGAAGTTTAGAGAGTAAATTAGATAAAATAAAATTTTAAGGGTTGTAATAATCACTATCTCAAATTTTAGTTTCTGTGCAATGGATTTTCTTTTTGAAGCCTTGTAAGTTAGCCCAAGCAGCCCAAATGTATAAAAAGGCCTATTGTTGAAAATCGAGATGGGTTTTCACCCTAATGGAAGTAATGATTTGGGCCAAGCAATTCGACTGGGCTTATGACAATCAAGATGTTGACTGACATTTATCGGGTACCTTACTAATGCTAATCCGTGGGTGTGGCCAGCAACAAGAGTTGACGGGTTAGTACTCCACCAGATCCATATATCCTACGGATCAATAACAGACTGAGAAGATCAAAGTTAGAAAGTTTCTTCTTCTTTTTTTGTTCTAATCCGAAGTCCAATACGGTTTTGGGCCTGAAGAAACCAGATAGGGTTTTAATAAGGCCCTTTAGGAATATCTTGGATCCAAATTGCTTTAAACATGGCAAGCTTAAACTTAAGGCCCGAATAATAATAAGGACCTTTGTTATAGCAAGAAAAAGAGGCCATGACTTTAACAGTTTAACTTCAACGGTTCAACACTTCAACCCAGTGCAGACTTTTTTTTTTTTTTTCGTGCAAACAACCCAGTACAGTCTTTGTGCTATATATATGGTATAAACGCTATTCCGACTCCCTAATATATCAATCTTCAGCTGCCAGCCTTTTAATTTATGGCTTTTCGTTGGAAGCACTTCCTCTCATGGTCAATATCGGCTCTAGAAATTTTGTTCTGAGAAGCCATTAAGAAACTTGAACCAAACAAAATTTAATAAAAAAAAAAGAATTTAAATATATAAGCGTAACCATTTTATTTTATTAAGTTTGTATAACATTTTTAATTTTTATGAAGTTGTCATTATCTATTTGTCAATATTTTTATAAAAAATAATTCAAATTAAATAGCAAAACTCAACCCATTGTCACTGTATTAAATTGGCCCATACAGCCACATTTATCTATACATAAATAATATATTAAGTATCTACATAACTAATAAAATGCTTAAACAATTACTAATTTTACTACTTTGGTTCTTGAATCACAAACTTTATAACAAAAACTTATTATAACATGATAATAATACACACATGTAACAAACCCCTCATATTTTCTAATTATTAAATCATATAAAGTTATATTATATTTGTAGTACACAACACACATTCGCATACATCACAATTCACACAAATAACATAATAAAAAATAAAAAATAACACACACAATTAGTATTAGACACACACCCACACACATATAATATAAATTTATAATAAAAAGAAACACCTACAACAAACATTCTCTTTTTACTCTTAAAGAGACTTGTGATCTATGTTGTTGTTTGATTTTGGGCTGGACTGATATGTGGCTAAGGTGTTCAAAATTTAAATCAGAGTGTACAAACATATTTTTAGGGGTAAATTATACTAATAAAAAATTTTATATATAAATTTTAAAAAAAAATTCAAGTCAGGGAAATTATGTGACCTGGTCAAAACTGGTGCAACCCGGTGGGTTTTAAGCAACCTATGTGACCCAGTTAGGTTTTATTAACCCAGTCGGGTTTGTGAATTGTGTAAAATTACATTAACAGATCCACTTTATTGACACTTTTATTATTTAAATGTGTAATAATATGGTAATTTAAACAAGAGAAAACCTAAAAAATCCAAAAAAAAAAGCATTGTTCCCTTCGCTTTGCCCTACAGATTCGCATTTTGCACTTTGTAGTTTATATGTGTACCATCATTTTTTTATTTTCACAATTCTCAAAACCTACTGCTACGGGCTACTACTGTGCATACATTTTT
The DNA here is from genome assembly GCA_019022515.1 of Quercus aquifolioides. NCBI lineage: Eukaryota > Viridiplantae > Streptophyta > Magnoliopsida > Fagales > Fagaceae > Quercus > Quercus aquifolioides. The sequence goes on from CM032332.1 coordinate 59,385,220, forward strand.
TATGCTTTGAAATCTGAATAGATGTACTTGGCCAACAATTAGCATGTAATTATGACCATATAACTCTATGCCACCAACTATCTTCTTTTGTTTAGGTTTTATATATATATATATATATACACTTTATTTCTTGATTGCTTTTTAGTTTAAGCATCTTTGGTTTAATTTTTTTTTTTTTTTTGGTCGTATACAGTGTGAGTGTGTGACATTGTTTCTTCTTTGAGTTTTGACTACTTTGTTGCTTTGAATTTGTTTGTTGCTTTAGGTTCTAGCTAACCTTAACTTTACTGACAAATATAAATTAATTTGTTTGTTTCTTCTAATGCTATTGCTTATGAAATATTGATTTTGAATTATAATGGTGAGTTTAATTTAGGCATATACCTTTTTTTTTTTTTCTTTTTTTCTTTTTTTAATTTACATATTCAAGTTATGATTTCTCAAACTTTAATTTTATATATATTTAATTTTTAAAATTTTTTTATTTGACCCTGCAGTTCGGCTGATGACCCACTGGTTGAACTAGTGACCTAGCTTATAAACCGGGTCAACGTCTGGTCCGGGTTTAATAACTATGCTAATAAGAGTGGGATTTGGAAAAGAATGAATATTTTAATTAAAATTCCTTTCTTTGCATTAGATTTTGTCAAGTAAATGAAGAATTAAAAAAGAAAAAGAAAAAGAATGATGTGGAAAATTGTTAGCACTCTAAAACTTATATGTCAATGTACTATGAATTCAACAATAAGTCAAACGCTTCAATTTTATATTATATATAGAATATATGATATTCTTTTCCGTTTTATATTTTGCTTTAACTTTGATTACATTCAAGTATATTAGTAGTGCTTTCTCAAAAAAAAAGTATATTAATAGTGAGTATATAAAAAGAGTAACATTAGTGTGACAGCGATTTTGTGGATAAAATTGTGGATTCTATTATTAATTGAAAATTCTAGTTATGTATAACTAGTAGACTTTTCACCAGAGATGACCATTGTTCAAATATCTACTCCCTGTTATTGTAACATTCAAATGATCAAATATACCAAGTTATGAAACGAGTGATTCACAAATACTTATTATATAAATTTTATAGACCGATCTATCAATTTTTAAATGCGAAATGGAAAGGTAATATTAATTTTTTTTTTATTATCATTATATCACTGTTGTCTCAATCACATTTATTGTCGTGTGATTCTAATATTGTATAAAACTTTGTTACTCTAAAGGAAAAATATCACGCTGTTTTTCGCATTGAATGGTTGAATGTTTAGCCTTTTTTTTTTTTTTTTGAGAAACAATTGAATATCTAGCCTAGATTCTTAAAAGTTATTTATTTATTTATATTTTAAGTAAAAACCGATGGCTTACCTCAACCGATTAAGAATTTCTATTACAACTTTACAAGGTGGGTCAAGCTAATCACAATGAACCTCAACCAGTAAGGTAATTACAAGGTGGGGGTTTTGACTTTTTCAATCCATATAGCGTTTTCTGGAATAGGTGAATGACAAAATAATAATAAAAGAAAGGGAAGAAGACAAAATCTAATAAGGGGTGACTGGGAGGGGGTGAGTACATAGGTAGGGCATTTATGTCAATTTACCATACCTTTCTTTTTTTTTTAATAATAATTTACAAAACCTAAATAATCACCTTCTACGTCGACTCTACCCTCAGGGACGAAACCAGGATTTATACCTGAGGGGAGCCAAAGCTTAAAACCCAAAAAAAAAAAAAAAATTATGAAAATAAAAACTAATATCTATTTTATATTCAACAAAATACTACATACAAAATAAGTATTTCTTAAACATTTCATATTATAAAGCATATCGACAAAGTATAACAGACAAAATAATTGTTTCTTATTTTGTGCGCGATTTTTGTTTAGTCCATATTTATTTTTTTATTTTGTTTTTGTAGTTAAAGGAGCATGGATTTTATTTATTTTCTTGTAGGTTAATATCTAAATATTTTAGAAGAGAGACAAATATATATATATATATATATATATATTAAAGGGCAAGTCTTAATTTTTTTTATACTATTTTTTTTTTTTAATTGGAGGGGGGCGGGGGCGGGGGGGGGGGGGGGGGGGGCAATGGCCCCCCTCTGCCCCAACGTGGGTCCGTCCCTGTCTACCCTCCTACTCTCCTAGAATAAGGATAAGGCCCTTAGATTTAGAAAGAAAAAGAGGTCAGCTACCATCGAATTTCTGAATCATACTTATATACGTCTCATAATGTTATTTTATTTATTTTAACAACTTATCTTACAATAAATCTCATATCTTAATTTTTATTTTAACATACAATTTATTAAAATAATATAAATTATCAAATCAAATAATATAAAAAATGTGTTTCTCTCTCATCTCTCTCTTTCCTCTCTTCCTTTCGTCTTTCTCTCTCTCTCCAACAAACCCACGCAATCAGCAATTACCAAATCCAGCACACCCATCACCACCACCTACCATCAAAACTAGCAAGCGCCAACTTAGTTCCAAAATTTTTTAGCTATAAGAACCCAAGCGTTGTGGTACGTTGGTGCTTTGAGTTTCTAAAATAACAAATTAGGAGTTTTAAAACTCCAATGCTAATGCTCTAATATGTTGACTCTAAATTTTTCCACTTGACAATATTTGAACCCATGACTTTTTGATTTATAGTAGTATATTCATCGTTCTAACTCCCTAATATACCTGCAATTGCCAACCATACCAATTTTTGGATTTTAATTGGAAGCAATTCCTCTTACTTGTCCATGCCATCAAAAATACTTTTTTTTGCTAAAAAAAAAAAAAGAGTTTCCAATGTGGACTTATGACCCCACGCCACATGACGATAATAGTTAATACCATATGTACCACCAGGACCTTGATGAGGCTATTTTCGTGAGCACAACATGTCGTTGAAGTGTCATTGCTCAAACTGTTCAAATCCTACCAAGCATCATATGAAACAATATAATACTCCTACTACCAAACCACACCCCAATATGGTTACCATAAATAATACTTGTGAATTGCGTGTCATTCATATACATTATATGCACATTTTTGGACAAGTACATTATATATGCACATGAGAGAGAGAGAGAGAGAGAGAGAGAGAGCCAACAACTTACCCCTTACTAGTCAGGGTCACATTCTAATTGCCCTTACTTTGAGGGACTTAAACACAGCATTAGTACTGAAGGCAAACAATTTAATCTTTGTTAGCCAGGGTCACATTGCATTGGACCCCTTCAAATGAGGTCAAGAAGACTAATAACTTAACCCCTATTGGCCAAGATTCACCACTTTACACTATATTTAGTCCAATGTTTCAAATAAAAAAGAGGTTCAGAATATATAATATCTCAAGTTACATAACAATTATAGCATCATCGTATCATGAAAATCAGAGTCAAGATTACAAAAAAAACACTTGAATTCAAAAACATCATTATAAGATGAATGTCATACTTATATTGTTCAAGACTATTAAAAAACTTTTAAAAAATAATTTGATTCATTTGACAGAAAACACTAATGGCCTGTTTGGAAGTTTGGAGAGGGAGGAGAGTAGAGGGGAGTAGAGGGGAGGAGAGTAGTGGGTAGGAGAGTAAAGGGGAATGGTTCCCCTCTACCTTATTTGGATGTTTTTAAAATTAGTAAGGGGGAAGAGAGTAATTAGTCATTCTCCATGTTTGAATGTTTTAAAAATTAGGATGGAGAGGAGAGAAAATTATTAAAATAGACAAATTTACCCCTATTTGAAAATGGACTTGCAACATTGGTCTATGATTAATTTGTTAGAAAGGGTAAATTAGGGAATTTACTTGGACAATAATTTATCTACTCTACTCTCCCTCCAAATCTCTCCAATTTGGGGGAATTAAAAATGAGGGGTTAGAGGGAGTTGAAACCCCTCCAAACCCTTCCAAACCCCTCCCCCTCCTTCCTTAAAAAACTTCCAAACAAGATAATTGGATTACTCTCCCTCCCTCTACTCTACTCCCCCTCCTTTTTTAAACATCCAAACATGCCATAAAGTTGCTTGACCCAGAATTGGTTTAGGAACATATAAAGTGGTACTTCAATTACTTTGATATGTAAAGTGGTCCATTGCCTTTTAATCTAGTGTAAGTGGAGTTTGAACTCCAATTCTGTATTTTAACCCAAAAAAAAAAAAAAAAAAAATCTTCCAATTAATCTAACACTATTAGAATTTTAATTTTATTTTTTATAATCACACTATTAGAAATTTTGATTATGATGTATCTTCCTCATTTCATTCAATGAAGTTATATTATATGCTTTCATGACCATTGTCTCCTCCTCTGATCAAAAGCAACGAACAAAATTCAACCCAACACATTTCAAGCATTCACACGTACGATCGCACAGTTAGCAACGGCCATACCAATCATAACATTAGTACCGAACATTTTAATGCTCCAAATTCAGAGACTTTTTATCCCTTTCTCTCTTTATGATACGTTTGGGTCGAGAGAGGTAAAGAGAGTAAAGTAGAGTAGAGTAGAGTAGAGTTTTTTTTTTTTTTTTAAGAAACAAGTAGAGTTGATTTAGCACAAAATTAGATTATTTTTAGTCAACTCTACTCTGCTCCTCTTCACTCTCCCTCCTTCCTCCTGCTATCCAAACAGACCATTACTCTTTTGTCTGGGATAGAGCTAGGACTTGTAGTTATGGGCAATTTTGTTACTTGCTTTGTATGATGGTTTCGACCTTTGACTACTAGTTTACTGCTTAGTTACAAAACATTTTTGTTTAAAACTTTTTAAAGAGCCAAGTTATTTGTTTTTGGTAAAATAGGTTAATTAGGCTTAATTTTTTTAGCTTTGTTATTAGTAATTTTTGTTGTTGGGCTAATTTTTTTGGGCTTGTATATTTTATTTTAAATTTAATCTATTAATTTTTTATGGTCTTTAAAATGTGAAAAATGCTAAACTACAAATATTTTACAAATTGCTAATGTAGTGAGTAGTTATTAGTAAGTTGTAGGGACTCAAAATGGATTGGACCCAGAATATGAATAGGTTTTCAGCCCAGCAAGCCCAAACAATAAATTTTTAGAGTGTGGGTACAAGAACTAGGTCTACTTGATAGGAAAGGTTATAGTTATAGTGAAATAAAAGACACTTCAAGCTGTTTGTATGATCAAGACTCTCCTCGGCTAGGTTTTAGTGAGCCTCTTTATGAGTTCTATCGTTCTTCTCTCCTTTTTTCCAAAAGTCCCCTCTAATGTCATCTGCTTCCATATTATATACTACGTTCCTTACTTCATTTCCACCGTACACGTGTAGTTCCTATCCTGGGAACTCCTTTCTGTCCCATCCAGCACCTACTGGAACCTTTGCTCAGTGGCCATAAAGCTGCTTGGTTACTATTCAGGTATCACCTTCACATTAATGCGGCTAGAGAGTTAGCTGGAAAGCATTTAATGCAGAGGTAGTAGCCTTGGAAGATATTTGTTATCTTTCCCGACTCCTTCTTAGGTCTATATTCACTTTCCAATTCTAATACAACTTTGCGAAGTACGCTAGATAAAATGATAGTTACATCCACCTCGGACTGTAGTATCCGAGGTGAATTTCATCCTCGGACGCGTCCTGTGCCACTATACATGACTTTCACCCCTTTTTCGTATACTAGTCCCACAATAATTCTTTTAACCTATCCTCGGACACGTGAGTGTCCTCGGACTGGGCCGCTGGGCCCCAAGCCCATTTCTTGTGATTCCTGTATCTTTTTAGATAACAGGCCCCACAATAGCCCCTCAAAATCTCGCTTTTTGTCATCTCGGAAAAAGGGAGATTTTGATATCTTACTCTCACCTATTTCGTATACTTTCCTTACTTTCAAAATGCCTTTCTACCTGCCCAAGGCACGCTCCTGACGTTTCGGCGTCAGGAACACGCCATTATTAAATGATGACGGCTTCTTTGTCCCCCACGTGCAACCACATGATGCAAATCTAACGGTGGGGGATCCTCCGCATTTATGGGCGGGATTTTTCCCGCTCCCAATTTCTGTGCCCTTATAAAGGGCCTTTCAAATCAAAACTCTCTTCAGTTACACAAATCACACCGTCTCAGCGCATATTCATTGAACCTGCCTCTTTCTCACCACTCCACGCTCTCATAAATACTAGGAGCCTGTCCGAGGAGGTCATTTTCCAAACCTGTAAGTTTCCTTAACCCTCCTTAGTTTTTCATCCTCTTCGTCAGTTTTTATTTACAACTGTTAGGAAATGGGTAGGTTCAAGTATCTAGTTGACTCCGAGGAGCAAATAGAAGCATTTAGAGCCAAGTATAGGATTCCCCCAACAGGGGAGTTGTAGAACTGTCAGATTCTGTAGACGAGTTTGACGTTTTCAACCAGCCTCAATCTCTCGAGGTGACCTCTGAAGCAATGGGCATCCAAAGGAAAAGCCAGAGGAGCTTGAAGGATGTAATCGAAGGCCAGCCTGGCAGGGTGGTGGTGGAGAAGCCAGTTTAGCCCAACCTCCCACCTCCTCCTCTTCTTCATCCTCGGCCACCTCAGCCACCTGTGACCGAACCCAGCTATCCAAAGAGGAGGAGAGAGCCAAAGGACAAAGAAGTGGTGGATGCTAGGAGGTCTCGTACGACCCGTGAAGATGAGGATCAAAGAGCTGCAAAGCAGCAAAAAGTTAGCCACGGGTCTCAACGAGGGGCCGACAAGACGACCACTCAGTTTTCGGAACTCGAGGCCTGGCTTCCTGCTCCCATGCTTGGTGGGGAGCCCTTGAGGGAGGATGCCTCGATCAGGGACTTTAATGGCGGAATTGGGTGCCGCATCGCCTCGGCTTTAGAGGAAACACTTCTTCTTCCCAAGGATATGGCCGAGCTGAGGACCATCAAGAGCAATGAGGTCTTCCAGAATACCAAGAGATACTTGGGCATGGTATAACGCCTTTATTGTTATATTATTATTATTTCTTATCATAGACATCATGCACACAATTCCCCGTATTGTCTTTCTAACCCCTTTCCTTCTAGGCCGTTCAAGCCACTTTCAGGCTGGAGGAGATAACCAATTCCTGCTACCAACAGATAGATGCTGAGAGGAAGAAAAGGATAGCAGTTGTGCACACACTCAATGCTGCTAAACAAAACGTTACACGGCTGAAGAAAAAGTTAGCCGACGAGGAAAACGCTCGGAAAAGCGCTGACTCAGCTTTGGATGGAGTCCAAAGGCAAGCCGAGGACCAAAGGAAGCTCTTGCGCGATGCTAATGCCCAGTTGGCAACTTCCTAGGAACAGATATTAACTCTGCAGAAGCAACTGGAGGAAGCCCAGAGACTCAGAGATCAAGCTGAAAAGGCCAAGGCTGAGGCTGAAAAAGCAAAAGCCGTGGTTGAAAAAGAAAGAGACGCAGCCGAGCAACATGGCTATGACGTGGGCGTTGCTGAAACAGAGGATAATTTCCGGGCTGAGGTTCCCGTTGTGTGCCGAGAGTACTGCACCTTGACCTGGCAAGAAGCTCTCAACCGAGCTGGGGTTGAACCTTCATCAGAGTTGAGAAGGCCTGAGAATGTTTATCTCCCCCCAGCTATTCGAGCCCCTAGTACTTCTACTCAATAAAGAGAGGCATCCTCTACAGTTGCTGAATCAACCAAGGAAGCTCAAACTCAGGCTCCTCCCTCCATTGATCAGCAGGAGCAACCTGAAGTGCCTGAAAAAGCGAAGGATATGTCCTCGGATAAAGGAGCAGAAGGGCCCAAGGGTAAAGCAGCTTCTCAAATTTTTGAACAAGCCTTGGCCTTAACCACATTACCTGTTGGAGAAGCTCCTAAGGTGCAGGAGAAAGATGTTCCTCCTGAGGTAGCTGGCAAAACCCCTCAATATAAGCTCCAAATAAAATTAAACAAATAGTTAATTGTAATCAGATTCCCTTTAGTTTCCCTTTCATTTCATTTTTTTAAAGCCTTTTTGAGGACATTTCTAGTTGCAATGTGTACTTCCTTTTCAAAATTTATAAGAGATATTGGGATTTCGTCTGTCACTTGTATAATTTCTTGCGTAAATGTTCTTTATTATTATTTTTTTTTACCTGACCTCGGACTATAAAAGAATGAAAGCTGATATCATAAGGAAAAAACTTAACTTTATATACAATCATTGAGAACCAAAACAGACTATAGCAGTGACCTCCACAGCCCTACAAAGGCTCGCTGTAAATTCATTAAGATGTATCCATATCTAAGATAGCATTTTTATATTTCACCCAGAGGTATTGAACACCATGAAATGCTTTAAGTGATGCTCATGACACTTGTTTTGATATATATTTCTAATTGCACGGACCCCCTTTAAAAGGCATTGATTTCAACTAAGTTTGTTGTCTAAACAATTCGTTATCCCTTAGCCTATGTGTAATACTTCAATTGAAACCACAGTGCATTAATTTCCACTAAGTTGTGGTCCGAGGACCTGACATGACTTAGTTTTTGTTTAACACTTCCATTGATAGCGTATTAATTTCCACTAAGTTGTGGTCCGAGGACCTGACATGACTTAGTTTTTGTTTAACACTTCCATTGATAGTGTATTAATTTCCACTAAGTTGTGGTCCGAGGACCTGACATGACTTAGTTTCCGTTTAATACTTCCATTGATAGTGTATTAATTTCCACTAAGTTGTGGTCCGAGGACCTGACATGACTTAGTTTTTGTTTAACACTTCCATTGATAGTGTATTAATTTCCACTAAGTTGTGGTCCGAGGACCTGACATGACTTAGTTTTTGTTTAATACTTCCATTGATAGTGTATTAATTTCCACTAAGTTGTGGTCTGAGGACCTGACATGGCTTAGTTTTTGTTTAACACTTCTATTGATAGTGTATTAATTTCCACTAAGTTGTGGTCCGAGGACCTGACATGACTTAGTTTTTGTTTAATACTTCCATTGATAGTGTATTAATTTCCACTAAGTTGTGGTCCGAGGACCTGACATGACTTAGTTTCTGTTTAATACTTCCATTGATAGTGTATTAATTTCCACTAAGTTGTGGTCCGAGGACCTGACATGACTTAGTTTCTGTTTAATACTTCCATTGATTTCAGAAGCACATGAAGTAAAATAAACCATAAAGGAAAGTGAAACATAACTTGTTAATAATAATACCTCTTCAGGTTGCTTACATTCCAAGGATGGGGTACAGTTTTTTCATCTAAATCTTCTAAGTAATAAGCCCCTACCCCTGCTACAGATGTAATACGATATGGCCCCTCCCAATTAGGCCCCAACTTTCCCCAGGCTGGGTTTTTGGTATTTCCCAGGACCTTCCTCAACACCAAATCTCTCGGAGCTAACGGCCTTAGTCTGACATTCGCATCATAACCCTGCTTTAGCTTGTGCTGGTAGTATGCCAATTGAACCATCGCCTTCTCTCATCGCTCGTCTATCAAGTCTAGACTTTTCTTCAACAGCTCGTCATTTCCATCCGAGGTGAAAGTACTGGTTCTCAGCGTTGGAAAGCCCGTTTCAACAGGGATCATGGCCTTAGCTCCGTACGTCATTGAAAATGGGGTCTCCCCTGTTGATCGTCGGGGCGTTGTTCTATACGCCTAGAGGACATGTGGGAGTTCCTCCACCCATCTTCCCTTTGCATCATCCAGCCTTTTCTTAAGTCCACCCACTATGACTTTGTTGACAGCCTCGGCCTGTCCATTTCCCTGTGGATAGGCTGGAGTGGAATATCTGTTTTTTATCCCCAGGTCGGAACAGTACTTTCTAAAAGCCTTACTGTCAAATTGTAGACCGTTGTCTGAGATAAGAACTTGAGGAACCCAAAATCGAGTAATGATATTCCTCAAGATAAACCTTTTGACATCCACATCCCTGATATTAGCCAGAGGCTCAGCTTCAACCCACTTTGTAAAATAGTCCGTGCCAACTAGCAGGTGCTTCTTATTTCCTACTGCCCTAGGGAAAGGGCCAACGATATCCAAGCCCTACTGAGCGAAAGGCCAAGGACTAGAAAAAGGATTGAGGACTCCTCCTGGCTGATGAATGTTCGGCGCAAACCTTTGACATTGATCACATTTCCTCACGTACTCCTGGGCTTTCTTTTGCATGCCCGGCCACCAGTACCCCTGGGTAATCACCCGATGAGACAAAGACCTTCCTCCAGTATGACTACCACAAATTCCTTCATATAGCTCTTCTAGAAGATCCTCTGATGCTTCAGGGTGTACACAAAGCAGATATGGCCCAGAGTAAGAGCGTTTGTATAACTTCTTATCCTCGAACAACCAAAAACGAGGAGCCTTTCTCCGTATCTTCTCTGCCTTTGATTTGTCCTCGAGCAGTATATCCTTCTCAAGGAATAATATTATAGGATCCATCCAGCTACGTGCCGAGCTGACTTGGTTGACCTGAAGCGTGTCCGTCGTTACTGGGGTAGGTGTGCTCAAATCCTCAACCATTATCATCCGAGGTAGGTTTTGCGCCGAGGATGTGGCAAGGGTGGCTAAGGAGTCCGCATGGGCATTTCATCTCCTAGGAACATGGGTTATCTCAAAAAACTCAAAATTAACTTGCATACGCCTAACCTGGCTCAAGTATTCCTGCATTCTTATGTCTCGAGCTTCCAATTCCCCTTTGACCTGGCCCACGACCAGCCCCGAATCCGAGAAGACTTCCACTATTTTTCCACCTAGCTTCTTGACCATTACCATCCCCATTAACAAAGCTTCGTACTCTGCCTCGTTATTAGTAGCTGAGAATCCCAGCCTTAGAGACTTCTCGATGATGACCTTCTCAGGAGATATCAGTACAATTCCCACTCCTGACCCCCGCTGATTTGCCGCCCCATCCACATACACCTTCCAAGATGAAATAGGTTGCGCGGAGATAAGGCCAACTGATTTTTCATCCATGCCACTTGGGCTTGCCTCTATTTCTTCAGAACCTTCAGCAAATTCGGCCACCAGATCGGCGAGTACTTGACCCTTCACGGAGGTACGGGGCATATACTTAACATCAAAAGCCCCTAGGATTGTGCCCCATTTGGCAACCCTGCCAGTATAGTCTGCACTCCGAAGTACTGCTTTGATCGAATACTGAGTTAGGACGACCACAGTATGCGCCTGAATCCATGCCACTTGGGCTTGCCTCTATTTCTTCAGAACCTTCAGCAAATTCGGCCACCAGATCGGCGAGTACTTGACCCTTCATGGAGGTACGGGGCATATACTTAACATCAAAAGCCCCTAGGATTGTGCCCCATTTGGCAACCCTGCCAGTATAGTCTGCACTCCGAAGTACTGCTTTGATCGGATACTGAGTTAGGACGACCACAGTATGCGCCTGAAAGTAATGGGGAAGTTTCCTTGTAGCGTGCACCACCGCCAAAATAGCCTTTTCCAAGGGCAGGTAACGTACTTCAGCCTCATTAAGCGACTTACTCACGTAGTAGACTGGCCGCTGTACTCCATTGTCTACTCGTATCAGAACAAAACTGATCGCATAAGTGGTGATCGCCAGGTACGAAAAAAGAACCTCATCCACCTTAGGGCTAGACATGATGGGTGGCCGAGACAAATACTCTTTCAGCTGCTGAAATGCTAGGGCGCACTCCTCAGTCCATTCGAACCCCTTCCACTTGTGGAGCAGCAGGAAAAAAGGCCTGCACCTATCCGCTGACCTGGATATGAATCTGTTCAGTGCGGCGGTCATCCCGGTCAACCTCTGGATCTCCTTGGGATTCCGAGGTGGTTGCAAGCTAGTTATGGCTTTAATTTGATCAGGGTTCACCTCAATTCCCCGATGGGTCACCATATAGCCCAATAACTTCCCTGAACTTACCCCAAATGAGCACTTGGACAAGTTCAGCCGCAATTTATGCCTCCTTAAAATCTTAAAAGTATTGGTAAGGTCTGTCACATGCTCGGCCACTACCTTGCTCTTCACGACCATATCATCAATATAGACCTCAATGCTTCTGTCCAATTGCGGCTCAAACATCTTCGTCATCATTCTCTGATAAATAGACCCCGCGTTCTTCAAACCAAAGGGCATTACCTTATAGTGATAATTTCCAGTGGGAGGGAGAAAAGCGGTCTTCTCCTGATCGTCCAATGCCAGTGGGATCTGATGATAGCCCTGAAAGGCATCCAGGAAGCTCATCTGAGGATGGCCCACTGTTGCATCCACCAACTGATCTATACGGGGCATAGGAAAAGGGTCCTTTGGGCACGCTCTGTTAAGATCCGTATAATCAACACATACACGCCATTTTCCATTTTTCTTCTTCACTACGACCGTATTGGCTAACCACTGAGGGTAAAACACCTCCTTGATAGCCCCTGCCTGCTTGAGCTTGTTCACCTCATCTTTGATAGCCTCGGCATGTACCCTGGACGGACGCCGAGGTGGCTGTTTCTTTGGAATAATAGAGGGATTGACGTTCAAATGATGACAAATGAACTCCGGATCCACCCATGGGGCTTCATAGGCACTCCATGCAAACACATCAACGTTTCTCCTGAGAACCTCAACCAACTGCTCATTCTCTAACAAAGGTAACTGTGCCCTAACCTGAAAGTACTTTTCTGGATCATCACCAACACTCACCCTCTCCAAATTCTCACACTTCATTTCCTCGGCGGAAGTGCTGAAATGGGCTCCTTGAGTCTTTGATTGCTATAAATCGTCCTCGGCTGCGGCCGAGGTACCTGTCTCTGGCCGATGTTGAATGGCCATTATCAAGCATTGCCTAGCCATGGCCTGATTTCCCAAAATTTCTGAGACCTTGACTTCTGAGGGATATTTCACCTTCTAATGAAGAGTGGAAGAAACGGCCCCCAAAGCATGCAACTAGGGTCTACCCAAAATAGCCGTATATGGAGAAAAAGCATCCACCACAATAAAGTCCACCTCCACCACATCTGAACCAGTCTGCACAGGTAATCTAATCATTCCCAACGGAACGACCGATCTGCCCTCGAAGCCCACCAGCGGGGAACTATAGGTTGTCAAATCCTCAGGTTTCAAATTCAGCCCCCTAAATAAATCAGGATACATTACCTTGGCTGCACTCCCCTCATCAACCATCACCCTTCTCACATCATACCCTCCAATCCTAATCGTAACCACCAAAGCATCATCATGCGGTTGTATGGTTCCTCTTTTATCTTTCTCTGAAAAGCCTAACACCAGTGAGGTGCCCAGTCTGGCTCTCTTTGGCCTTGAACTGGAGCCCTCATCCAAGCACTGAGACACAGACATTACCCTGGAAGGGCAAGACCCAGTTCTCCCTAGGGCAGCAAATATAACGTTTATCGTTCCTAAAGGGGGTCCTGAAGAAGCATTCCCCGAAATGCTGAGCCTGCCTGGCCTCTTCGACCGCTGGAATGATGTAGAAGCTGGGTCAACTTCCCTTCCTGGATCAACTGTTCCAAGTGGTCCCACAAGTTTTTACAATCTTCAGTAGTATGCCCATGATCCTGGTGGTACTGGCAGTAAAGGTTTCGATTACGCTTCGCAGGATCCCCTGCCATCCTATTGGGCCATCTAAAGAATGGCTCGTCCTTTATCTTCTCTAGAACCCGCTGCACTGGTTCTCGGAACACGGCACTAACCGCCTGGGAGTTGGCAAATCCTGATTGCCCCCCAAAGTCCCTCCGAGGTCGGTTGTTATTGTACCGATCCGACCTGAAATCCCTCCTCTCCTGAGGGACTGCCTTAGACTTTCCTCTACCCTGTATCTGATCCTCCTCTACTCTTCTATACTTGTCTATCCGATCCATAAGCTGACGCTCGCTAGTAACAGGTTTACCAGTCAGAGATTTCCTCAGGCCATGCTCGGTTGGAAGACCTTCCTTAAAGGTATTAATGGCCACATCGTCATGAGCTCCGTCTACCTCATTGAACATTTCCCAATATCTATCCGAGTAGGCCTTCAGGGTTTTCCTTTCCCGCATAGACATGGATAGTAATGATCCCAAGGGTTGAACAACCCTCCTACATGTGATAAAACGGGCACCAAAAGCCTGGGTGAGTTTCTCAAAAGAGTCAATAGTGTTAACTCTTAGGCCGTTGAACCATCTCATCGCCACCGGGCCCAGGCTAGATGGGAAAACCTTGCACATTAAGGCCTCATCCCTAGCATGAATGTCCATTCTCTGACTGTAGTGGCTAACATGTTCTACTGGGTCTGTTCGACCATTATAAATGGTGAACATGGGCTGATGGAACCGCCGAGGAAGATTAGCGTCCTCAATACGTCGCGTAAAGGGCGACTTAGAGACCTGACTCAGTGCTTTATTCAAGGCGTTATTTCCCCGACCCTGGCGAGGCGGACTCTTATACCTTTGCTCATGGTGGTACTCTTCTTCATGCGAAAAAGATTCGCTGGGTGGAGTTCTCGACCTCTGTCTGTAACTGGTGTCATCTGACTCCTCAAAGGAGTGCCCAGAGTTATGAGCCCTACGCCTTCGTCGCTCATGTCGCAATTCCCTCTTTAACTTGTTAATCTCACGCTGCATGTCCCCTTCGTTCTTTACGTGGGAAACATGGCCTTTCCCCCGACAGTGACTTCTATCCGTATGGGTTGTTCGTGCACTTCCCTCACGATCCCCCTATGTCCGTGGACTACCAACGGATTACTGTGCTGAGAGCCCCTAGACTCTGCCTGGTGCTGATTAGCATCCACCTACTGCGGACCCACTAATGGTTGCTGCGGTGCTCCCCCTTCCATCGTGAACACTGCTCTTGCCTTTCCTTGTGAATAGATCAAGTTCTTCTCACAGACGGCGCCAATTGTGGGGACTCAAAATGGATTGGACCCAGAATATAAATGAGTTTTCAGCCCAACAAGCCCAAACAATAAATTTTTAGAGTGTGGGTACAAGAACTAGGTCTACTTGATAGGAAAGGTTATAGTTATAGTGAAATAAAAGACATTTTAAGCTGTTTGTATGATCAAGACTCTCCTCGGCTAGGTTTTAGTGAGCTTCTTTCTCAGTTCTATTGTTCTTCTCTCGTTTTTTCCAAAAAGTCCTCCCTAATGTTATCTGCTTCCATGTTATATACTACGTTCCTTACTCCTTACTACATTTCCACCGTACACGTGTAGTTCCTATCCTGGGAACTCCTTTCTGTCCCATCCATCACCTACCGGAACCTTTGCTCAGTGGCCATAAAGCTGCTTGGTTACTGTTCAGGTATCACCTCCACATTAATGCGGCTAGAGAGTTAGCTGGAAAGCATTTAATGCGGAGGTAGTAGCCTTGGAAGATATTTGTTATCTTTCCCGACTCCTTCTTAGGTCTATATTCACTTTCCAATTCTAATACAACTTTGCGGAGTACGCTGGATAAAATGATAGTTACATCCACCTCGGACTGTAGTATCCGAGGTGAATTTCATCCTCGGACGTGTCTTGTGCCACTATACATGACTTTCACCCCTTTTTCGTATACTAGTCCCACAATAATTCTTTTAACCTATCCTCGGACACGTGAGTGTTCTCGGACTGGGCCGCTGGGCCCCAAGCCCATTTCTTGTGATTCCTGTATCTTTTTAGATAACAGGCCCCACATAAGTAAAAAGTGATACAAGTGTGGGAACCAATAAAAATTTGCTAGCTTAATAATTTGTGAAAATATAGTAAAAAAGTTTGTGAGTGTAACATTTTTTTTTTTTTTTTTACTGAACATTATTCTTAAGAAGTGTTTGTATTGGTAAAGAAGGCACCAAGTAGAATTTTATTAGCTAAAATGAGTACCTATTAATATACAAATATTTAAAGCGTTCACACTTACATCACACAGTTAACAACGGCCATGCCAATCAAAACCTACCGAACCTTTAATGCTCCAAATTCGGATTCTCTCTTACCTCTTGTATTAAATGTTATGAGAGGGAAGTGGCGAATTGCATGGTGCAACTGCAACATGCAATCTACAAAAGTATCTGGCTTCAATCAACCATAACAACGAGTCAACAACTATCTCAAAAATAAAAAATAAAAAACAAGAGTATCTGGCCCAGCGCCTTCTCCTTCTAAATCATTGTTTCTTCATCTTTGAATGACTCGGGGGTTTTAAAACTAGTAATGACGCATGAGTTTCGTAAAGCCGACCCGGAATTCTTCCTCTCTCCCTATTATATAAAGAGAAACGATGAAAACAACTACAACGCAGCTCACTCCAAACAGCCATGGGTTTCTTCAAGGCCTTTCTCTGCTTCTTTGCTCTCCTTATGTTTTTGCCATTCCTTTCAGTTTCATCCACAGTTAAGCAAACTTACAAGCCTTTCTGACTGGTACTCCGCTCAGCTCCGATCCCTCTCTGACTCCGATTCCTCTCTCCTTTACACTTACACCGACGCATTCTATGGCTTCGCTGCCAAACTTGACTCGAACCAAGCCGAATCACTCCGCCGATCTGACTTAGTCCTCGGTGTTTACGAAGACACCCTCTATCCCCTCCACACCACTCGCACCCCCGAGTTCCTTGGCCTTCACACCGAATCCAGTCAGAACACTCATTTCCTCGAACAAGCCTCTCACAACGTTATTATCGGTGTTCTAGACACTGGTATCTGGCCCGAGTCTAAAAGCTTCGACGATTGGGCCTGGGGTTAATATCTTGGCTGCTTGGTCTGAGGCTGTTGGGCCTACTGGATTGGACACAGACACTAAGAAGACCCATACAAGTATAGAACTTTCTAATGTTAAGCTGACTCGACTTTCATCAGACCCCAAACTCTTAAGCTGACTTTCTTATATCAATTAGTAGCGCCGTGTGAGGCACGTAATAAAGATATTAACCAATTGAATGACCAAAAAGCAAAGGTCTTTTGGTTTAAACTGCTACATCCTCCACTCAATTAGATCCTTTTTATCTATTCTGAATAGCATAGACATTCACTCTATATCACTCTCAATTAAAAACTGTTACATCTAGAGCTCTTTGCCTAAGTGAACAACCCATAAAATTGCTTAGCTTCACTTAGAACAGGGGAAACAAGAGGCATCATCCTTGTCCCAGTCATGTAAGATTTCTACAAATTTTATCTACAGGCCACCTAAAGAGGAATCTATATATAAATTTTTGGTGTCCTTATTTAACGTCACATCAGTAAATTCTTCTTTGCTCACCGGGTCTTGCTACCATTTAGGTAGAGGATTCCCCACTAAAATTCACAAATAAACATGTCATGCAATTGGCAATACATAAAATACACAGCGGTATTTTTTAGATACATAAATCTAACTGTAGTTGTAACAATGTTGGATAAACAAAAATGGGGTGTAGTTAAGTGATAATGTTGGAGAAGGGAATTTGAGATTAATGTTAATTCTAAATGAGAGGCAAACATATGTTCTTTGCATGTGCGGCTTCTTATTTAGTTTTGGTGAATTCAAAGCGACCTGTATTGCATCATAAAAAACAGTCCTCACATTCTAAGCAATCAAAATTGATTTAAACAATTGCATAGAATTAGAAGCTCTGCTATTGTGTTTAATTTACAATAAGCTAAAAATAGGGAAGAGAAACGTTATTAGGTGTTGTATTTCATTGGATACACATTGTAGCTGATTCATATAGGATTTTGAAATCTTACATATGCGGTCCACTATTTTTGTTTTTGCTCACCCTCATAAGTAACAATAAGCATTGAAGGATCCTCCTAGCATCTCTCAACTTGCTATCTTGCTGGGCAACTCTTTATGTTGCTGCACTATAGTATCCCTGCAATCCAAAGCATTATTGGTCAGATTACATATATTTTATGTTAAATATATATTATTAGCAACGTGATGTGTTATACCATGTTGTATATGCTAGAGTGGATGCGGAAGGAGAAACATAGAATAGGAACACTGAGAACACGAGTATTACGTGGTTCAACCTTGTCAGCTTACATCCACAAAGGAATCCCTAGGGCTACATCTTTATTATGTAAGAGTGTAGTACAATAAACCCTAACATGCCTATATATAGGCGACTAAACCCTAAACTACTAGTACAAGTAGGAGTGGGCTTGGGCTTATTACATTGGATTAATATGTCTAATATATCTCTAACATTTTAAAAGAAAATCTATAGGTAAATATTCTTTATAAGTCTGGAAGCAGGATTAATAATTTAAGAGTGAATTAATAAAAATCTTGGCAAAGTAACCGAGTGAATGGTGGAAATTTTCCAATTACCAAACCATAAAGGACATGGATATTTTGACTAATACTCTGCTCTATTTAAGGAATATCTTACTTCTTACTTAGGAGTTGGGGCACATGACAGAATTTTTTTTCTAAATAACAACAAATATTAAAAAATTTAGTTAGGTGTCACGTTTTAAAAGAAAATTGAAAACTAGCATCTCGAGTGTCTAAAACTTGAGTTCTAAGATAAAAATCGAGTTTTAAGTCTCGATTTGTAAGCGGATAAGTGTGATGTGGAAAAAAATCCACGTGGAAATCGAGTTTTAAAGACTTGAGTTCCATAAACGCCGCTATAGAGCTTAAAAACGTCACTATAGGGCTTTAAAAATGGAGTTATAAAAAATTTTTGCAGGAAAACGCCGCTATAGGGCTTTAAAAACGTCACTTTAGGGCCTAAAAACGCCACTATAGGGCTCCATGAACCTGGTATTCAACACTTATAAAAAAATTTGGCAGGAAAACGCCGCTATAGTGCTTTAAAACGTCACCATAGGACTTAAAAACGCCACTATAGGGGCGATCAAAATAATTTTTTTTTTGCATGGAACTCGATTTTCAAAAACTCGAGATCCATGTGGTATTTTCAGTCCAACAACACTCGCAAAACGAGTCTTTAAGACTCGAGTTTTAATATGGATCTCAAGTTTCTAAAACTCGAGATGCTATTTTTCTTAATTCTTCAAAACTTTGCCTAACTTTCTATATACTTGGCATTTACGTTGTTAGTCTGCCCATTCCCCCGCACATGACAAGTATTGTTTGATTTATATTTGATTTTAGTCATGAGCAGTAGTTAATATAAACAAACATGGACACCCACACACGCATGCATATTGGCCAAATTCCTTGCAGTACAATGGTGCAGTTACAGTGTCTATAGGATGAAGACCTAGACTATATTTAAACTTCTTTCATAACAACTATTTTGCAACCTGATGATAACCATCACAAGAATTCAAAACTCTTCTACTATATATATTCATACATTAGCTTCACTATCTAGAGTACATCATGGAACATTTAAATTTAATTATCATCAAATCAATACTTAAAAAAAGAAGGAATGCATCTAGAGTAGCAAACCAGTTAGGTGACACTAAAAAAGAAGTCACAGTTTACACTACAAGAAAAAATGTTTATTGCAACGAAAAAAATCATTGCAATAACATTATAGTCATTACAATAGTTAATACAAGATATTGTAATAAAATTTGAGGTAATAGGTTTATGCAACAAAAATTTTTGTTGCAATAAACTCCAAATATTTTAATAATAACTTTGATGCAATGATATATATATATATATATATATATATATTGTTGCAATAAACAATTTACTATTTCAAATATCTTGTAAGTATAGGCTATTTTTCATGAAACTTGTTGTAATAGATTGCAAATAATTGAACAAAATAAATCGGATTAAATTACTGCAATAATATCTTCATTGTAATAATTAATTAATTCATTTTGTCACTGCGATTGACTATGAAATAATTGATACCAAGTTATTGCAACGATATATTCATTGCAGTTATGTGTTTGTCATTGCAATAGATTGTAAAAGAATTAATATCAAATTATTGCAATGGAAACTTCGATGCAATAAGCTAGATCACCCTATTTGACAACCAGCTTGAAGGTTAATATGTACAGCTTTCATGAATAATTTTTCCACAATGGAACTATGGCAAAGATGGAAGGAAGTGAAAAACAATTTGCAAAAAAACACTAATAAATTCAAACATAGGCGGTTGAAAGAAGGATATCTAAAACGCTTTTTTCTTTTTTCTTTTTTTTTTTCTTTTTTTTTTTTTTTTTTTTTTACAGGTAGTTAATATCATTGAATTGGTACAGGTACATCAATGTCTTGCCCGCATATAAGTGGATTGGCAGCACTGTTAAAAGCAGCTCATCCACAATGGAGTCCAAGCGCAATCAAATCTGCCCTAATGACTACTGCCTACACTCAAGACAACACCAAATCCCCTCTCCGAGATGCTGCAGGAGGAGCACTTTCCAACCCATGAGCTCATGGGGCCGGTTATGTAGATCCACATGAAGCCCTCTCTCTAGGCCTTATATACAATATCTCAACTGAGGATTACATCCCCTTCTTGTGCTCCTTGGACTACACGGTTGATGAAGTCCAAACCATTGTCAAACGCTCCAATGTTACGTGCTCGAGAAAATTTTTCAACCCTGGTGAACTCAATTACCCATCATTCTCCGTCTTGTTTGAAAACAATGGGGTTGTTCGATACACCTGGGTGTTGACGAATGTCGGTGCTGCTTGGTCTGTCTATCACGTGACTGTTAATGCGCCACCATCGGTGGCTGTGACAGTAGAGCCTCCAACGCTTTTTTTTGGAAAAGTAGGGGACAAACAGAGTTACACTGTTACGTTTGTGGCAAAGGGAGTAGGAGATGCGTCCAAGTCCGAATTTGGGTCAATTGTTTGGAGCGACGGTCAACACCAAGTTAAGAGCCCAGTTGCTTTTCAATGGACAGTTGTCAGATCAGACTCAGAGTCTATGACGTTTTGGGGTTTGTTTTTCCTTCTCCTTTGGGTTCCACTAATGTCATTGGGTTTGTTGATCTATTTTAGGTGTGTCCGTGGCCATGGTAATAGACGGCTAGCAAGGCCACTTCTTCCCTTGCTCGATTTATAGGCGGTTTACTTTTGTTTTTTGAGGGAGTATAGGCGGTTTACTTAATTTCTGTTGAAATAAAATGAGTATAGGCGGTTTACTTTTGTTTTTTGAGGGAGTATAGGCGGTTTACTTAGTTTCTATTGAAATAAAATGAGTATATGCAGTTTACTTTTGTTTTTTGAGGGAGTATAGGCGGTTTACTTAGTTTATGTTGAAATAAAATGAGGTAGGCGGTTTACTTTTGTTTTTTGAGGGAGTATAGGCGGTTTACTTAGTTTCTGTTGAAATAAAATGTGTTATATTTTGTAATGGAGGTTTGGCTTTCTTTTGTTTTAAATATACAATGGCAAGTGGTAGTGGATTTTAATCCCCACATTTTATTTAGTTAGTGGGTGATATGACAGTCTCTCATCGTCAATTAATAATATAAAATGGACAGAGTTTAGCTACAAAATTAGTTATAGTCTAATGCTACAACTTTACTCAATAAAATAAATATTACTACATATTTTGAAAATCTAACTGTTGAACTGCATGTTCTTTATACTCTTAATACACATGATAAATTTTGTGTCAATTAGATATTATTTAGTATATGAACTTTAAGCCAGGGCCGGCTCAATAAGTGATGCAATCGCCTAAAACTCCCAAATAAAAGAAAGCCCCCACTTGTAAAAAAAAAAATTATATATATAATATATTTATCTATATATCATAATTTAAAAAAATTTAAGCACTTTTGTTGGTCAATAAAATGCATTAAAAAGGCTCCATTATATCCTAAAATGCAAAATATTAAAAAGGGAAAAAACAAAAATAGTCAAACTTCAGCTAATAAAATTAAATTTTAGGAGACAAATTTATTAACTCATTCTTGAAATATGCTAAAATCAAAATTAATATCAGACAAATTCATTAATAACACAACACAATTGTCTTGAAATATGCTAAAATAGAGATTATAAATTTCAAAAACAAAAGAAAAATCTCTCATCTCTCTATCTCTCTGCCTCTCTATCTATACTCTTACCTTTCTTTTCTTCATCTCCATCTTGATTCTTGATCTTTTTCCATAAACTCAGTCTACCTTGAAATTTTTCTTTGTTAATTCCCTTCGTTTCACAGTAAATTCAAAATTGAAAAGGGGAAGCATACCAGAGCTAGAGGTAATCTTCTTCCCCTGTTTATCTTTCCGAAAATGAAGATGATTATTTAACTAAAATTATATATTTTTTCAGTTTATTTCACTGCACAGTTGATTGATGGGACATGTTTTTAGTCATAGGACAGGCTGGGAAAATATTAATACAAAATATTGATACAAAATTCTACCCCTCTCTTAATTGGACCCTTTTCTGCTATGGTTGGACATGTTTTTTGCTTTTATACTTAGCCATAGGAGTACAGGCTGGACATCTCATATCTGCACTGCACAGTACAACCCACAGTTATAAGACAACACGTTTTGCTCACTTTATCAATTAATATTTAAATATAAAAAGGCACTACTTAAAATTTTCGCCTAAGGCCCCCAAAAGATGTTGAGTCAACCTTGCTTTAAGCTTGTATTTTATGCATAATTTTAAACTACAAAAATTTGTAATTTAAACAATTTTCTCACTTTATCAATTAATATTTAAATATAAAAAGGCCTTACTTAAAATTTTCGCCTAAGGCCCCCAAAGATGTTGAGTCGACCCTGCTTTAAGCTTGTATTTTATGCATAATTTTAAACTACAAAAATTTGTAATTTAAACAATTTATTGATGACATAGCTATTGATTCTTAATTTTCTAAAAAATTTGCAAGCACAGAGAATATAAGAAGAAAATGTAATACTTAAGAATATTGAGTAAAGTTGTAGTTTAAGGCTAAAACCAATTTTGTAGCTAAAAGTTGTCCATATAATAAAACTTAAGATTTATTTTAGGAAATATCTTATAACTATTTATAAGGAATAAGTAATAACTATTCCCTTTAATAAAGACATAATCAAACTAAAAAATACTTAGACCATAAGAATAATCATTACATTACAATGTCTATTACAGTGTATCAAACATGCCCTTAGTTTTTGGTTTTGTTGTGAGAAAGACAATAAATAATTTATAATCTACCAAATATGCCCTTAATATTTGGTTTTGCCGTGAGGAAGACAATTAAGAGTTTAGAGTGTCAATTTGTCATGAAATTTGGTGTGTTTTTTTTATTTTATTTTATTTTATTTTGATAAAAACAAAAGTGTGTTAGTCAGTTAATTTTACACCTGCCAAGAGTTTAGGAACTCAAAAGGCATAGCATTATAATAATTTAGTCACAAGGTGAAGTTTTATAGTTAGTGTACTGAAACGATTATTATTTTTTTGGGATAAAGTTTAACTATAAAATTGGTTGTAGCCTAAGACTACAACTTTACTTAATATCTTTTTATTGGAGGTGAATTTTGACAAATCCACCATTGGATTATATATTCATCTTATATCCTCCATGCTTGTAAAATTTTTAGAAAATTAAAAATTAATAGCTATCTCATTAATAAATTGTTTAAATTGCAAATTTTTGTAGTTTCAAATTATGCATAAAATATAAACTTATAGATTATATAGTAAATAATATTCAATTGATATAAAATTTGACATGTGTATTAAGAATGCAAAAAACATATAATTTAACGGTTAGATTTTCAAAATATGTAATAATATTTATTTTATTAGGTAAGATTGTAACCTTGGACTACAACTAATTTTATAGCTAAATTTTGTCTTTTTTGTTGTTGTTGTTGTTGTTGTTGTTTGATAAGCTGTAGGAAACATGTACAAAGTAAAGAGACTTGGGCAAAGCCCAGCCATATGAGAAAAGAAAAAAGAAAAAACCATGACAGGTAAAAAGAGCCATAACTTTCAAGCTTATGGTTTTCTTTGAGCAGCCATTAGCTTTTGGTACTCTTTACAAAAATCCAAGGGCGCCATCCAAGATGCATTTTATATGCACATGAGAGAGAGATGCATATTGGACCCAAATTGTTTTGGGCCTGAAGAAACCAGATAGAGTTTTAATAAGGCCCTTTAGGAATGTCTTGGACCCAAATTGTTTTAAACATGGCAAGCTTAAACTTAAGGCCGGAATATTAATAAGGCCCTTTGCTATGGCAAGAAAAAGAGGCCCTTGTGTCCAAATTTTGACTGAGCCTGCTAGACATTGTCTACAAATATATCCTCTTGATAACATTTGAACCCATGAGTCCATGACTTTAACTTCAACCCCTGTACAGACTTTGTGCTATACTATATGGTATAAACGCTCCTCTGACTCCCTAATATATCAATCTGCAGCTGCCAATCATACGAATTTATGGCTTTTCATTGGAAGCACAAGCACTTCCTCTTCCTTGTCCATGCCATCAAATGTACCATGTGGCAGTCTATGGTGGTTTTGCATCAGAATTTTTAAATTTACTTGTGAATTGCATGTCATTTGTATACATTATATGCACACTTTGCGTAAGTACATGATACATGCACATGAGAGAGAGAGAGAGAGATGGGACATTTTATTGTAGAAGAAATATGTTAGAGAACATCAAGAAGTGAAAATTTGTCCTAGTAGGAAAGTTTATAATTCCGAAACATACATATTTAGCCCCATCTTTTTTCTTGGCAAGTCTAAGCCCTTCCAATTTGTATTCTTATCTCCTAAGCTACTAAATCAAGTAATTCAATGCATGTTACAAGGAACCCACCTATATGTATATATATTCACACTAGCATTAACAAGATCCCTCATTTCCAAGTCTCATCATCACATGGAGAACAACCCTCTTGTGCAATATTAGTGAATTGAACCCCTGAGTCATATATCACCCCTGACTTCCAGTCAGCAGGAAGGACATGTTGTGCCCAAATATACTTCCCATCATACCCTGCTGTGATCACAAACCGGAATTGCAATGCCCCTGATGGCACTCTACTTGTGTCCCAAACTGCCCCATAGTTGTGGCTCATGAAGCCCCAGTTTGAAGAACCGACCTATGAAGATTGCAATAACAATATTACATCAGTATGGAACTTAATGTGAACATTTATTTTAAAAGTTTGGTAAATATAATATAAGCTTTTGGCTCACTTGAGCTACATCAACACCAACTATTTCTGTTTGACCTCCTTGATATAGAAATTTCACTGCCAAGTAATTTGGTTTTTGGCTTGATTCTTCCACTCGTACAGCCAAATTCTGATTTTTGTATTGACAAGGTACCCTGGTTTATGCAACCAAGAAGATCATATTATTGCCCAATGAAAGAAATTGAAAAAATATATATATTTATTTTGAGTGATGCTAGGTTATTACAACTTTTACTATATTAATTTTATAAATTTATGTGTCAATTTTTTAAACACAAGACAATTAAAAAAAAAAAAAAGACATTTATGTAATATATAGTTTTTTTTTTTTAGTAAATTATGTAATATATAGTTGATTTACCACAATTATGTTAATTTATAAGTATTTTATAGTGAAAGTGAAAAATATGTACGGATAGTAATTTTTATTTTCATAAGAATTGGACCGTTACTAACATGTAATGTACTGGTTTTTGTCCAAGGGGACAATGGCTGAGGCGCTGAGCCCATATTATTATTTAAGGTTGGTCCACATCTGGACTTTGATACATGGGGTAGGTCTAACATAACCACTCACTAGAAGAAACTTTTTTAAAAAGTCAAATTGAATAATGTTTATGAAAATTCAGTAGCATCGCTAAGCTCAAATCTCTCAATATTTGCTTACCTCTTGTATTCCACGTCGACAATCCCAAGTTTCAAAAGGTCTTGGCCCATACCCTTCTGAGCCATGGCCATGAATGCTCTGCTGCTGATAACAAAGTCTGTTTGGTTATTCCGATTGAGATCAGTCAAAGTCACTATAGTTCCTTCTTTGGTACAATGACTTGTGTTCTTGCATCTTATCTGCCAAACATGCCCCAATCAAAACAGAGTTTCCATAATCAGTAAGTCCACAAAGCTTTTCTCTGTAAGTTGTAACCACTTAAGTGTCATGTAGTGATTAGTACCCATAAAAATAGCGTTTATGTTATGTTAATGTGAAAGTGATGTGAACAACATTACTCTAATCACAATTTGACACATCAACCTTTCTTAAAAAAAGTTCTGAAAAAAAGGAAAGTTTGTATAGGCACCTGAAAGCATGCACCACAACCAGCTCCATCTTTGTAAAGGGAAGCCACACCACCAGCAAGGTGTCCACTGTTGAAGCCTAATGCCAAGGAACCATACCCACAAGCCCCAGCTGCATTAAATCCACAAAACAAAAATTACCCACTTATTATTTCACAAAAATATCATCTGGGTCAATGCCAAATTTTGCTTTTCATGATGAACAATCATCTGGGTATTAATCAAAACAACCGAACAAAAATTGGAAAAAATAGAAAAAGAAGTAAAAGGATGGAACAATTTGAAGCTTACATGAAAGTGCTGAAGCTTTGGAAAAATAGGCAACCTTAGTTTGGTGCACACAACGATCACAAGCAGTTGAAGATGAAATAAGAAAGAAGAGGTAGAAGAAGCAAACAAAGAAAGCCATTGAGTTAGATATGTGTCAAGGATGAGAAAAGCATATAGCGTATATAGGTGTATATATAGCTAGAGTCAACACAGTAGTAGTGTGGACTACAGGTCAGCATTTCCAAATAAAAAAGTTTGTCTATCTCTTTTTGTTTTTGTTAAAGACGTTTCTAATGCGTGGGGATGGGAATTAGGCTTTAGATAAGAAGAAAAATACGCGTTTTGCGGTGAGACAAAAAGAAAACAAATGGGATGGGGTCTCCCACCGACTCTCTGTCTATGGCTTAAAACAGCTGTGCTGTGAGAAGTAAGAACCTGAGAGTTGAGACTTTTGTGCTGTGTGAGATACACCATTTATTTGTGTCTAACTGTCTATGAATGGTGAAAATATGGATTCATGTTTATGAGGGGACACACTTTTTGCACTTTGATAAGTTTCCTCTTCCCAAATGTCTATTCCTCGGATCCTCACACTTGGTATTTGGGAAATGAAAATTGTAAACTATTCATGTAAAAGATGAATTTCTTCTATATTACTTAATAACCCTTAAATTTGTTTACTTCTTTCTATCATTTTTTTTACATGTTTTTTCATAAACCTATCATGATTAGTGTGTATAATTAAAGAAGCGTAAATGATGGGCTCATAAGGAAGTGACGTTACTCTAATCACAGCTTATTATTTTAACGAATTGTAAATAAATGTTATATAATTGTCTCTATCATTGCTCAATTTTGATTATTGCTCTTAGAACTCAATAAGTAGGTGGGATCAGGTGTAGGATATTCAGATGGGGATTGTTTTTGGTGGATGATCCATTGTTTTGAGAACATTGGTAATGATTAGATTTTATTTTTTATTTATTTTTTATTTAAATATTTTCTATTTAAAGAACAATTGGGAAGCTTATACATGACTCAAACCTATAGGCTAGATATAATTTAGCTAGGGAAAGAGTCTTCAAAGCAAAGTGTGGGTAGGAAGGTCAATTAAAAACAAGGCATTTTGGTGGTGCCTTTCTTTTGGGTGCTTACACGTTGGTTCAAGAACCAAAAGGAAAAAACATTTAAGATGATCAAGTTTGGTGAATGTGATGATTCCTTTTTGTAAGTGGAAAGATAAGAACAAAGTCTACACAAATCCCATATGCAAAGCAAGAATATTGCCAAACTTGAACAGTTTTGGTGGTGAGAGCATTCTCTGTTATTTATAATATTATCTAGGCCATCCTTCATTTTTTTTTTCGTTATTATTATCATCCCTATAATTTTTCACTAACCTGTATCTCAAGCTTTTCCATAGCCAATGCCAAGGTTTCAAATATTGCTTAGGACAAAACTAAGTACAATACCTTAAGTGTTGTTCCTTAGATTTCCCTCTTAAAATTCAGTCATTTGGCTACTTAACTAAAAAATACACTTCCATCCCATGAGGAAAAATCCGCATAGTAGAATCTTAAAAAAGGAACTTAAGAAACAGCACCTAAGTACTGTATCTAAGTCTTGTTATATTGCTTAAATTCATGCATATTAAAATATTGTCACTTACTCTAACAAAAAATAATCCTTTTGTGGCGAAAATAGAAAAATACTCAAAATTTCCCACTTTTACAAAATGTTAGCTATATATCTATAATGTCAAAACCTCCACCCTAGAAAGAAAAGAAAAAAAAGAAAGAAAGAGAGGATAAAGTCACATGTATTAAATAATTCACGTATACTAATCCACATGATTCATTAAATTATTTTTAAAAGTCATTTAAAAAGTCACATAACTATTAAATAGATCATATAAATTAACATTTAATTCTTCATATAATGAGTTGAAAATTTTTTCCTTCAAATTGGTTTTGAGAAAAATTATATTTAAAAGAAATAATTATGATTATTATAAGGACGTACGTGTTCAATCGAATCAATCCTTTATTACAGGCATAATTATAGAAAAATTATGCAACCAAATTCATAGTAAAGACCATGTTTCCTTAGGAGAGCAAAAATTAGAATTAATTAATGGGCAATGGCTCTTACATACATGCTAACACCCACAACCACATACAAACACATTTTGCATTGAAATCGTGACTTGAAGTCACAATTCTAAATTGTGACTTGAAGTCATGATTTCAGTATAAAATGTGTGTATTGTATAGTGTAAAATGTGTGTTTTTCAATTGAATCAATCCTTTATTATTGGCATAATTATAGAAAAATTATGCAATCAAATCCATAGTAAAGTCCAACCATGTTTCCTTAATTATCACCATAATTTCCTCTCAATTTAGGAGAGCAAAAGTTAAAGTTAATTAATGGGAAATGATTCTTACATACACATTTTGCATTGAAATTGTGACTTCATGTCATGATTCTAAGTTGTGACTTGAAGTTAAATTGTGACTGGAAGTCACAATTTCAGTGCAAAATGTGTGTATACAGCTGTGTGTCATAAACATCGCCCTTAATTGATTAGAAGTTGAAATTCAACCATTGTTGATGGTTCTTTCCTCATCAGTCATCAATACCTCTCTTTCACAAGCTGTTTTCTTTGTTCTTATCTTTGGTGTTTTTTCCAGATCTAGTCAAAGCTATAGGCGTTTTCAAAACTTACTCAAAAACGGCTGCGATCATCATTCATCACTTGCGCCAATGGACTCTTGGGTGTATGCCACTATATGTGGTGGCAATATGCATCATCAATCAAAGCTTTAGGAGCCAGCTGCCTTACCAAGAAGGTGTGGTAACTTTTGTGTCAATCCAAAGAAGACGTGTGTGAATTTAGTTCATGCGCACTTTATTAATCAATAGCTCATTTGTTAAATTAATTGAAGTATGGTTGTACTTAAAAATATTAGACTTTAAAAAAAGTATACATAAACAAATGAGTTATCTAAAAGAAAGAACAGCTTGCAACAATTAAGTAAATAATTAAAGGATAAAGTTTTTCTTTAGAAAAATTTTCTCTTTTTTATTATGTGATGGTTTATAAAATCATTTTATGTACGTAAATTAAACCATATGATTAGTTGATTCTTAAAAAAATTCATATAATTTGTTAAATTATTTTTACCTTAATCTTAGTATATATATGTATGTAAAACTCCCTTCTAGAGACTTGAAAGTTGAAACCCAACTCTTGCCTCTCGCCATACAAAAATTTTTATATTTGTGAAGTGATTATCATGCTAATGGCACACAGTGATAAAAGAAAACTTTATTCATAATTATGTCCAAACAAACACTTAATTAAACAAACCATAAACCGAATATATATAGAGCAAGAAAAATTCTAGCAATGATCGTTTTTTTTTTTTTTTTTTTACAAGCATTGAACGAACACCATCAAAAGTTTGCATAACGGTCTAATTATAAAGAAGCTTATCTATCTTGAGGAATACAAGGTAGAGCTTTAACATAGCAATAGAGATGTGGGGACACTCGGACTAGCTTTTCTCTAACCTATAAGAGCAAGATCCTATGGTTATGACTCCCATAATTTTTATAAAAAAAAATTTTAAATCAAATGTCGGCTTTATTTTTTCAAATCCTATGGTTATGACTCCCATAAATTTTTTTTATTTTTTTAAATCCTATGGTTATGACAAAAATGTCGGCTTTATTATTCTTTAAAAATAAATAAATAAAAAAACTTATAACCCCTTATTTCTCAAGAGTCAAGAAGGTCCCAATTGGCAGTAGAGGTTCTAGAAGAGCAAGATCCTATGGTTATGACTCCCATAATTTTTTTTTTTTTTTTTTTTTAAATCCTATGGTTATGACAAAAATATCAGCTTTATTATTATTTTAAAAAAGATTATAATTTATAACCCTTATTTATTTCTCAAGAGGGTCCCAGTTGGCTGTAGCAAGTGTATTACCAGGAAAAATCAGTAGGAGGTTTTTAGGGAGTTCTAACAATCATGATCCATGTGCAAGATATCACTTAGAAAATAGTCATTATGCTGCATGATCATCAAACTACCCTAATTTATCTAAAATTATTATTTAAATGCCCACTACATACATTGTCTCTAATAACATATAGTCTACCAAATCAAATTGTATTCAAAATATTGAAAACAATGCTAACTCTTGGCCATGATTGTGGCAACAACTAGGTGCAAGTTTATGCGACCACACTCACTGACGGTGCAGTGAGGACATTACAAAAAGAGTGAGTAATTTGTGGGAAAGTTGAATGTTTTGGAGGTGGAGAGGATATAATCATAGTAAAATGCTAAAGCTATCATCAAATACCAATTTTATTACAAACAACTTACAAGTAGACTAAGTAATTGTTAGAAACTTAGAATTGGCTAAAGAATTAAATTAACAATTTTTTAATAATTAATATTTTGGGACAATTGGTAATTTATCATGGTATTAGGATAGATGAATTTAAGTCTAAGAGTTTAAGTTTTTTGAACAATTTAAAATTTATCATCCATGTTTTCACATCAATAATATAATAAATAAATTACCTTTTTCATCTTGTGTATAAAAGTTGATACATTTGTAATGCTTATGTACAAAATTTGTTTTTTTTTTTTTTTTGAGAAACTTATGTACAAAATTTGTTAATTCTTCTACATCACTAGTAATCAAATGGGATTTAAAAGATAAATGTTTGAACTCATATTACCTAGAAGTAAGATTGTAAACAAGCCAGGTTTTGTCATGTAATAAATGTTCAAATTTAGGTCGACAACAGAAGTCTGAAAGCTTGAGATCAGTTTGATTAATTAGTCAAGTCCAGTTCAATCTCAACATCAAGCTCACACTCGAACTTAATATCAAACTTTTAAAATTGAGATCTAACACAAGTATATTATCAAGTCCATATCAAGCTATCAAACCTATTTGATTTGGATGAGTGGTCCAAACTCCCAATTGATTAAAGTTTTAGTGAGATATAGGTTTATTTGTTAAACTCATATCAAGTTTATTACTAAACCCATAAACAAGCCTAAACTCAGCTTGTTTTTTATTTGAGCCCTAATGTTCACGATCCCTATTATTTAGAACCCTACTTAACTTGAAGTCAGAAAAGTGTCCCTTCAGACCACTCCAAAAACATATGTATTTATCTGATTTCATTCCTAGCTAAGCTTCAACCTAAAAGACAGCTCAACCAAAAAGTAGGTGAGATGCCATTTGTGTTCTAGTCCAATTGCTAAGGTACAAACATTACAAATAAAACTCGTGAGTACAGATCCTCATTTTGAGGGAGTCTGAACTTTTAGTGGACTGATGAGGTTTTTGTCCACAACCCAGCTCAAAACAGTAAAATAGCTGGAGCAACTCTATTATTTTTCATCGAGGAAGTGAATAAATGGCAATCAGTTCAAAAAGTATTCAATAAATTCAAAATAGTCTCATGAAAATTTCAGTGCTGTAAGGCTTGCTATTACTTACTTACTTGCATGCAACTAAAACCCCAACATGATAAGAATACCTTCAGACTCAGTTTTAGGTTATATTTTCAGTTAATTACTAAGAAAGTAGGATATCCCAAGCTAGGTGGGAAATCCCATTTTTTCACAAGTCTGCTTCAAAACCTATTATAGTGCTTTATCTCAATTTCAACAAAGCATATAGGTGTTTCAGTATGCACATATTGCTGCTTTGAGGACATTAGAGAGACACAAAGTGGGTTGTGAAGACATTCAGGTTATAAAGTTTGTTGTAAACAGATATTATAGAAGAAGACATTAGAGAGACAATCACTTAATAGAGTGTTGAAGAAAGACATGAGGACATTAAGTAAAATAAATAAATAAAATAAAAATACAGTCCTTGCCAAACGTTATATGCTTCTGTTTAGAATCCTGGCAGTTGATATTGTGTCATCAGGCTCATTATTGATAATAAATTAGTAAGATTGATCAAATTTGCCATTGCCTGTTTCTGAATAAAAAATAAACCGACATAATTGTCTAATTAATTAGAACAAAACCATGCTCAAGGACTAGTCTAAGATTATTTTTTTAAATGCCCTAAGATATTACACTTTCTCAAACACATTCATAATCAAACAATTATGGAAGAAGCTCAGTAGAACTATAGGCCATTAATTTTGGAAACAGTTTACAATTAAAACTTTGTAGAAATTAATTCAAACCTGTTGTATCAACTGGCACAAACAATGATCATCTCGGTTCAAGGTAATAGGGGCTAAGTTTTTAAGTTATATAAGATTAAGAGTTTTGTGATTCAATGATACTCTATTTTTTTTTTCCTAAAGAAAAATTTGTGTACAAATCCCCTCCCCAACATGTTCTAATTTTTTTTTTTTTTTTTTTTAAATCAATAAAAATTAAGACTAAGCAATATTTGTTGATTTAATAAGTTTAGTTTTTTTGTCATTAATTAAGGGATTCAGGATAAAATTTTGTTGGCACCATAAGAGAATAATTTTTAAGAAAATGGAAATCGTTAATGGACAAAAAAAAAAAAAAAAAAAAAAAAAATTGGAATCTATATACAAAGAAGTATAACAATCCCAATCCCATTTATTTGTTTCATTTTCCGTGAAGTAGATGAAAAATATTAAAAGACTAATTCAATTTTCAGAATTGGATGCCTTCACAGTTCAATTTTTCAAGTTCTCTAATATTGCTGTAAATGTGGCAACTGTTAATCTCACCATTAATTTGACATATTTTTGAGATGTATGCAGTATCCTAATCACATAATTATTGGGTTATATTTTGATTATTTTCTACATGATTATTTATCACATACTTGTTATGTCCTAATCATTATTTTCTAATGTTACAGACTCTGGTTGTTGCTCTTGGTTAATGACTAAGTGGTTATTATCTCAAAAATATCAAATGTCATCTTACTTTTCAAAATCAACTAATGCACATTTAAACATGTGTTTTGCTCTAATTATTATATAGGACACAAAGTGGCTCCATTTTTTTTCCCCCTTTTTATTTTTTACATCTTGACTATATAGGACATAAGGTTGTTTTTTAATTTGCTAGCTACATCAGTTGGCACTCTCATAAACTTTGAAGAAATTATTTCAACATTATGTCCTTGATACCATTGTGATCTGTAAGCAAGTTTTTCAATTTATTAAAATATTCTTTTCCTTTTAATTTAAATCTTCACGTCTGAATCGTAACTTTCATAATTGCTATATATAGTATATTATTAAAGGCATTTCATCTTGATAAGACTTTTATGTATTTATGAAAAGTATTCCAGTTAGACATAACAAAGATTCAAATAATTTTAATAAAAAGTAATTATTAGGGGGCGAACGTTATACGTTGATATTATCTTTCCAAAAAAAAATTTAAAATAATCTTTAAAACTAACCCCTCACACACAAACTTGATCAATAGCAAAATAATAATGATAATGATAATTTTTAAAATTTCATATTCAATTGCTATCTTGTGCATTGTACAAGTTAACGATTAGTGTATTATAAGAAAGATATTTTCTGTAATTTTTTAATGAAATTGGACAGAATGCTTAAATTAAATGAATTTTGATCTTAGAGGGTGTAATTCCCATTTTAGCCCACAAAAAACCCTAATCCTTATCCTATTTTATAAGACCGTACAGTTTGAAAGTTTTTTTAAAGTCTTACAAAAGAGACGAAGCCTTTATTCCTACAAACGGAGAAAGCACGCAATACATACAAAAGCAACAACAAACCTCAAACAAAAATTAGAGAGAGAGAGAGCTCTGCAAATCTTTTGGTAGTCTATTTTTCAGTTCCTACAAACAGAAAAACATAATGAAATCATCTCAATACATATACAGAACAAACAATAACCTCAAAGAGAGAGAGCAGCAAATCTGAAAATAGGTATGATGCCTTCAACTCTATCTTGTGAATAATTTATTTTATTTTTGTGTCGATTTTCATTTTTATTTTTATTTTAAAAATATTTCCTACTATTCCATTCTTTTTAAATTCAAGATTTTTATTTTAAAAAATGATAGATAAAAGAAAAGGGAAAATAAAGAAGAAACCTTTTAATTCAAGAGTACAAAAAAAAAATGCTATATATGAAAAAATATTGTTACCTTTCAATAATGTTGTGAGTTTAAATTATCTATGTAGTAACTTATTTTTTTCATAAAAATGTATATAAAATCAAGAAATAATTAATTGTATAATAATAAACTCCATAGTAAAGTCAAGAAATTTAAAGTTTAGACTTTAGAGTCTTTAGACCCCAAATAGTTATTGTATGGTTTTAAATTATTATAGAGTGATCATCTTATGAGTTAAACAAAAAAACCAATATTAATTGTACAAAAAGCCTAACAAATAAACCCAATATAATTGTTTTGTGGGTTTTTTTTTTTTTTTTTTTTTACACAATAAATTATTGTTGAAATTCATTAGCATCTTAATATCCAGATTAGTCTTAAGAATTATGTGTATACAAATTTTTGATTTTGATTTCTTTTTTTTTTAATGATATATATATATATATATATATATATATATATATGTATGTATGTATATCTAACTCCTATAAGAAATTACAGCTTCGATCAGACTCCTAGGACCCAGTTTAATTTGTGGATTGTGAGCAAGAAACCTCTTAAGGGAGAATGGAACTACAAAGGAAACAAAGCAAACAAGAAGATGAACAAATGTGTGATTTGCCTGAACCCATTATTCACAAAATACTCTTTCTCCTCAACACTAAAGATGCAGCTAGAACTAGTGTTTTGTCCAAGACTTGGCAACGTGCATGGACTTCATTCCCTCGCATTTCTTTTGAGGAATTGGATTTTAATGCTGGAGATATTGAACAACCCAATTATTATCCAAAAACCAACAAAGCAATCAAGATGAAGAAGGAGAGTTTCATGGCTTACATAGATAAAACCCTTCAAAGCTTCCTTGAACCCAACTCAAACATGGAGGAATTCGTTCTCAAGTTAACCTACCATGACAAAGAGTTTGTGTTGCCTCGTGTTGTCAAATGGTTAACCTTTGCAACTGAGAGAAAAGTCAAGGTACTGAGTCTTTGCTTGTCGATAATAGATTTTATTGATGAACATAAATTATTAGGAAAACAAGTATATTACAGCTTACCTCAGGTTGTGCTTGAGGCCAAAACAATATCTGAGCTCCAGTTATCACATTGCAAGTTGGAGCCCTGTAATGAGTTTAAGTTTTGTCATTTGAAAACTTTGAATTTGAATGATGTCCATCTAGATGAACAGGTAATTCTGAATCTGACACTTAGCTGTCCTTTGATCGAGGATTTTCGACTAAATAATTGTCAAGGGTTCGAACATTTACTGGTGTCGAGTCTTCCTCGACTTAATTTGTTTCATATAGTAGTTAATACAAAGGTCTTGAGGATTGAAATTGATGCGCCAAGTTTACAAACTTTTCACTACTGGAGTCGTTATTCATATGGGTTGGAGAATGAGCATTGTGATATTTACTTGGAAGCATGCAAAAATTTGAAAAGACTATATTTCCATAATATTATGGCAGTTGATTTGCTTGAAAATATAAGTTCAATGTTTCCCACTCTTGAGGTCTTGGAAATCTCAGAATGGAAGATGACAGATATCGAAATCTCTTGTCAAACGCTTAGGGTGCTCACCTTAGAGAATTGTAGAGATCTTGAGGTGGTGGAAGTTGATACCCCCAATTTAGTTTCACTTCATTGCAGGATGAATAAATTGCCTTTCTATTCTTTTGATGCTCCAAGTTTGCAAGAAGTTGAGCTTAAATTCTATCTTCGAAGTTGTTCCAATCTTTGGTTTGATGAATTGAAAAAACTTGTTGGAAAGTTTAATAATTCTGAAGGTTTGAACCTGGTCATCCACTCCAAGGTACCTTATTTTCTCTTTTCTTTTGAATTTTTAAAGGGTGTTATAAATATACATATATCCCTAATTTTGTCGCATTCCTTTTTCTCTACCAGTGCAATGGCATTCTACTAGATGGATTGAATGAGCGTGTACTTTCTTGGCTAATTGATCTCACGGAATTGAGGCCAACAATAGCCATATCTTCAATGGGTTTATCCAATTTGGTAGAAAGATTTTTGCTTGATAATCATGTAGAGACCCTATCGATATTGTCATCAAGTTACAGCAAATTACTAGAGGTATGTTAATTAATCCTCTCTCTCGCATCATGCTTATGCAAAATTATTGTACCATATTAGTTGAATTCTTATGAACATTATTTTGTGTTTGCTTGTTACCTTCTTATAGGTCCTGAATGAGAAGCTAATTAATAGACTATTCAAATCAAGGTGTCTACACGATTCCTTATCTGGTGTAAAGGTTGTGAACTTAGATAGGGAAGAAGATCTTGAATTTTCCAATTGGATTGCTTTGTCGAAGTCACATGAAACTATGGACTATAAGATAGCTAGTTTTAAACTTGAATGGATGTGATTGATGTGGAAGAAAGGCTTAGATGAGACATCTTGATCACAATAGTTTATGCTAGATCTTTTTGTATTAATTTGTTGTATTTTCTATTTGTTTATTTCCAATTTCAATTACTTAGGAAACCCATCATTTATGGTCCCACCAAGTATGGTGATCAATCCAAAGTCTTGTTTCTCAACAAAACAAAAACAATTACATCTGTAAAAGAAAATCCATCTCCAGCTGTTTTATGATGATGTTAGCACCATAAGGACGACCCTTGGATTTTTATTTTTCTTTGCTATTTGCTGTTCCAAGTGGGAGATGTTATCAGTGGTGAGTCCCACTTATGAGTTTTAGTGGTAGTGCTTGTGTTTGAGGATGTTTGGTTTAGCATGGGGAGGCTGAGTGGTGATAGTGTCTGTTTGAATCAATCCTTTGTTTAAGAGTTCGATAATAAGGCTAATAAGCTAATCCTAGCATGAACCTACTTACCTAAGCCAGCTCTACAAAAAAAAAAAGTAGGATAAGGTACAACCATCACAAAATGAATACTGTGAAGTGTAAATACAGATTCCTCATTTGAGAGGAGTCTTGAACTTTTAGTGGACTGAAGTTTTTGTCCATAAGCGAGTTCAAAATAGTCCAATATCTAGTTTAACTATCATTTTTCATCGAGGAAGTGAACAAACGGCAATGAATCCAAGTTAAAGTCTCTAAAGATATCAATACTGTAAGGCTTGGCTATTATTTGCAACTAAAACCAACATGTTAACAATACCACCAGAGTCAGTTGTAGGTAATATTATCAGTTTACTAAAAAAGTAGGATATCCCAAGATAGTGGGGAAATGAAAATCCCCATTTTCTCACAAGCATGCTTCACAACCCACTTAGTGACTTTTAGAAATATTATAGTGCTTTATCTCAATGTCAACAAAGTATGTTTGGTGAAGCTACTAAGAAGGAATGACCCTATCTTCGTGGTATGGGTGTTCCAGCATGCACATACTCCTTTAAAGCTATAATATTTCTCATAAGCTTAGAGGTTGATTTCTTCCTTTACATTTTGTGAATTCTTTTTTGGTGGCTTTCAACCTTTGTAAGCGTGAATGCGTGATTTAGATCGACACATCAGAGAAGTATGATTCAAACTGAACACAAGTTAAAATGGAAACAATGTTTGTCAAAGTCAGCGGTAATCCATTCTCCAAACTAAATATATTTCACATATAAGTACAAGAAGACCCAGATTTTGAGGACCTACAAAATGGAGTATTTCTATAGAACTATAATATAATGGAGTTGGAAGCAGGGTTGGCTTGCTTAAGGCCATGCCCTCTCCCTAGAATTTAATTGTGGAACCAATGAAGCAAATCTATATGTGCTTGTCTTTGTATCTTTTTTTCCCAAACAAAGGGTATAGTCACGATCTACAGGCTTGTCTTTGTGAGACGAAAGTTTGCATACCCTTAGCAGCTATGAGCAAAGAATTGCAGACTTTGAGGAACAAAATTCTTGTCTTGTGTAAACTAGCCAGTAAGAAATATAATCCAAATAGATGTAGATGTCAGCTTGCCTTCTCAGTTAGAATTGTGACAAGCTCAGACCGAGCCTTTTCCAGAGCACTAGACAAATTCTCAGGCTTCCTCCCACCTGCCTGAGCAAAATTAGGCCTGCCACCCCCTCCACCGCCGCACAACTTAGCTATAGGTCCTATGAACTTCCCTGCCTGTATTCCTAAATCAACCACTCCAGGAGTGAATGCAGCAACCAAACTAACCTTCCCTTCACCTGGACATGAGCCCAATACCACAGCTGCTGGATCTTGTAGTGCATCCACCAGATACTCAGCTGCACTTCTTAGTGAATTGGCATCGGTATCATCCATGCACTCAACTAATACCCTGGTATAAAAAATTTTCAAAGAAAATAAAAATGAAATTCATGACGCTTTCAATATGTAAATATTAGTGTAATATTTTTGAGATAAGATCTTCTGTTAATGGAGAGCCTTCTTTTTTATATATTATTCTTTTTAATTTGAGGGGGGGGGGGGGTGGATTTGAGGAATTCACCATAGACGTACAACTGTGACCATCTTAGTATGGAGGCAGATACTTGCCTTATCTTATTTGAAGCTCCCACTAGGAATGCATTGCTTGCAATAATTGATGCTTTGTATTCTGCTGCTTTAGCCCGCAAAGTAGAAACTTCATTTCTTGCCATCCGTAACTCCTCTAAGAGATTTTCTACCCTGGTTGTTACACCTTCAGCTTTGACCTACAAAAAGAAACTTCAAAATATTTTACAAACTCTTGTTCTATTCACAAAGGGATGTTTTAAGCAAGGAAAACATTCAAAAACTGGGGGAAAAAAGAGAAGATAACAGAAAACCAATCCACAGAATCCCTGGTACAATAAATTACAATGAGAGAAGTGAAGAGAGAGGATAGGGGTAAGTTTTATGTTTAATATCAAGAGTATAGAAGGACACATACTTTGAGAGTAGAACATAGATTTTTCATATGGTAATCTCTAGCATTGACATATTCAATGAAAGCTTCACCAGCCACGGCTTCTATACGTCTGATTCCAGATGCAATACCCTGCTCTGAGATTATTTTGAAGCCACGAATTTCAGAGGTATTGCTGACATGGGTTCCTCCACAAAGTTCCATAGATACACCAGGGACCTCTACAACACGTACCTATAACACATCAAAGGATTAGAAAAAAGTAAACTAATCAACCGTTTTGTATTACATGTCAAATATTTTTGGATGTGCAAAATGTCCTGTTGAATGTTGAAATAAAGACGTCTTCAGAGTTTTTGGGTATAAAATTTATAGTAAACAGATATTATAGAAGAAGACATTAGAGAGACAATCACTTAAAAAGAGTGTTGAAGAAATTCATGAGGAAGGGAAAAAAAAAAGTCCTTGCCAAAAAGCAACGCTTCTGTTTAGAATCCTGACTATTGATATTGTGTCATCAGGCTCATTTATTGATAGTAAACTAGTAAGACTGATCAATTTGACATTGTCTAATTGAAATATGAAGAGAAACTAAACCAAGCTCAAGGACTAGTCTCAGATTTTTTTTTTAAATGTCCTAAGATGTCAGGCTTTCTCAAGTACATTCCAAAAATGACATTTATGGAAGAAGCTCAGTAGAACTAGTACACAGGTAAGCCATTAATGTTGGCAACAGTTTGTAATTTAAACTTTGAAAAAATTAATTCAAACCTGTTCCCCATATTTTTCCCCAAACATTGCAATAGCCCCAGCTTTTTTTGCATCAGCAAGAAGCATGACTTTAGTTTGAAGAATTGTTGCAGCCCCAATCCAACTGTTGACTAATCCTTCAATTTCCACAAGCTCACTGTCAAGAAGTGGTCGGGGGAAGTTGAAATCAAACCTGAGACGATCAAAAGCAACCAAGGAACCCGCTTGTGATGTTTCCTGGCCTACAACTTTCTTAAGTGCAGCTTGTAGCAAATGAGTAGCAGTATGATGAACCTACAAAATACCAAAGAATTTTAGATATCAAGCTGGAAGAGTTTCGAAAACAGATGTATAATTCCAGTTCTATGCGTAGCAAGTTCCATTTAATAAACTTGTAATATTCAATTCTCTAATTTCTAAATCATTTTGAGCTTGAAATAAGCATGAGATTATAATTATCAGGACTAGCTTTTGGCCCCTCCAAAATATGAAGATTGTGTAATAAACTTCACAATTTTGGGGAAAGAAAAGGTTAAACCCAAGCCTGTACCTGAGCCCGCTGTCTCAGTTTTGGATCTACTGCTGCTTCCACTTCTCTACCGACCTCTAGAACTCCCTCTCTAATAGCACCCTTATGAACATATATGTTACCAAAAGATTTTTGAACATCTTTTATCTCCACAACAGCTTTCTGTAGGTTTTCACCATCGTTAAAATATAGAAAACCATTATCTCCAATTTGACCACCTGATTCAGCATAAAATGGAGTCTTGTTCAGCAGAACTTCTACATCACTTCCTTCAGAAACCTGTATCACCGGGCTCCCATTCACCAGCAGGCTTTCCACTACTGCTTTAGCATAAAGGGAGTTATATCCAAGAAATTCAGTGTCAGCTACATTTTCAGCAAGATCTGCACCATTTCCAACATCAAGTTTAACAGCACTATGCGCAGCCTGAGATTGACGCCTTTGGTTCTCCATTTCAATATCGAAACCATTCATATCTATACTTGCGCCACGTTCTTCAGCCACTTCTTTTGTTATCTCAACTGGAAACCCATATGTGTCATACAAAAGAAAAGCATCTTTGCCAGATAAGCAAGGTGCAGTTCCATTTTCTTTTGCACGTGATAATGCATCAACGAGCATTTCATCCAGCAACTTTTCTCCTCTCTCCAACGTCTGTACGAAACGAAGTTCTTCCCTCTTTAACTCCTCAAGAATGCGGGGTGACCTGTCTTTTACATCCACATCAATATGGGTGCTTAATTCTATCACTTTTTCTGCAATGACTGGTAAAAATGCTCCTTCAAGGTTACCCCTACCATCCCCCTTTATTCCAAGCAACCTGCCAGTACGGACAGCCCTTCTGATGAGCCTACGAACTACATAGCCTCTACCAATATTCGATGGGAACACCCCATCTGATATGAGATATACAATTGCACGCAAATGATCTCCTATAATCTGGCAAGTAAATAAAGGAGTCATGCACATTTGTCACAAAAGAGAAATAAGTTTTATGTTGAAACAAGAACTAAAAATATTTTGCAGTTGCTGAAAAAATGGCATACTTTAAGGTTCATCTTTATATGATCATCAGCAAGAGCATACGACACATTTGCTAATTCGGAGGTCTTCTCTATAATGGGATAAATCAAGTCAGTCTCATAATTGCTTGAAACCTGCACAAAAAACATGATTGTTAGTTTTGAAGCATATGGCATGATACTTGTCTGCTATGCATGTGCAATGTTGGTAAGAAGCTATGTTGAAAATTGATTCTCCCTCTGAGCCAGTAATTGCATTGACATGATGAGAAAGAATGCAGTGCATTATTTCTGCAATGAGGCAAGCCAATGAATACCTTCTGAAGGATACGAGCCACACGCTCTAGGCCAAGCCCAGTGTCTATATTCCTCTGTTTTAAGGGTTCAAGTGAACCATCCTCCTTTTTGTTGTATTGCATGAAAACCAGATTGTAGAATTCTATGAACCTAGTATCATCTCCAAGATCCTGCAAATTTAAAACATCCAATCATTTAAATTATAAAAGAGAGATAGAGGTGAAGACACATTAACTAAATCATCACTTTTCACCACTCAGGGAAAACAAAAGACAAAAAGAAGAAGTGTAGGAGCTATAAATTGAACTAGAATCACTAGGACTTATCCAAAACGCACAGTGTCTAGAATTCCTCTTTCAGGATGGAAATCATAATAAATCTCTGAGCATGGACCACAGGGACCAGTAACTCCACTGGTCCAGAAGTTGTCATCTTCACCCATCCTCTTTATACGCTCTGTAGGAACCCCCACCTGATGCAAGATCCATGTTTATAGAGTTCAGATAATCGTAATGGCACTTGATTATATTCATTTATTTTTTCAAGTTT
The DNA here is from genome assembly GCA_019022515.1 of Quercus aquifolioides. Classification (NCBI taxonomy): domain Eukaryota; kingdom Viridiplantae; phylum Streptophyta; class Magnoliopsida; order Fagales; family Fagaceae; genus Quercus; species Quercus aquifolioides. The sequence continues at coordinate 59,427,678 of CM032332.1, forward strand.
TACTGTGAAATAATTTATGGAAAACTGCCTTATATAGAAGACAAGTTCATATAAAAAGAATGATTCAAGGTCTCATATGCAAGTTCAGGACTAAAGTTCATGTGGATATGTTGCCATTTATAAGACCACTCACATTCAGCACAACAAAAACAATAGCAACAAGACTTTATTGTGTCTCCTTGTAGAAAGATACAGATTTAGACACATAAAGATGTACATGGAAGAGTATATGTATACAAAAGAAAAATGTAAGTGCATAAGTAGTGAAAACAGAATACGAGGTAATCAAACATGCAAATTAACATATAACTAGTTATGAACTTTTGTTTGGCAGACCTCATCATGCCAGATTTCAAAAGCTTCATCATCATTTTCATAAACACTAATCCATAGTCTGTTGGCTGGCAATCCAAATCTGTAAGCAAAATTATCATGTAATTAGAAAGTTTCTTGCCTAGCAAAACAAAATACAAGGACAAAATATACTAAATTTTCTTCTTTTTTATCAAAAAAATAATAAATAAATGACCATAGACCCCCTTTCTCTCTCTGGCACGCATGCACACACATGCAAGTAGCCTGGATAATGTTTTTGTTGCCTTCAGCCTAACAACTAGAACTTTTGCTTCAAGCAAGGAGAACAATGTATAAATATAAATTACAGGCCCAATTACAGCACAAAACTTCATGCTTACTCTATGGTTGAAAGCTCCCACGCCCATTTAATTGCTTCCTTCTTGAAGTAGTCTCCAAAACTGAAGTTTCCAAGCATCTCAAAGAATGTATGATGTCGAGCTGTTCGCCCTACATTCTCCACATCATTGGTACGTATGCACCTTTGTGCAGTTGTAGCACGAGGTACCTCTCTGGGAACCTGAACAGGATATTCAAAAGTCGTGAAAAAAAAAATTAATTAATTAAAAAGCACTATTCAAGAGTCTTTCATGCCATCTAAAGCATATTCTTAGAGTTAATTCACCTTCCGAGATTATGCCTTTATTTATGATTTCACTGGAAATATTTAACAAACTTGCCATAGTTTTAACAATAACTTTTTGCTATACCTTTCCAAGGAATATAGGCTTAAATTGAAGCATTCCTGCAATTGTCAGTAGAACCGTTGGATCATCTGGCACTAGAGAAGCACTTGGAAGAACCTTGTGACCACGGGAAGCATAAAAACTAAGAAATCGATGGCGAATAGAATCCCCACTTACAGGGAGATCCTTGGATGTATCCCCCATCAGTTCCTCACTCATGGGCTGTGTTGATGCTGAAAAGTCATATGGTAAATTCCACAATCTTGAAGTCAGAAACTGAAGGAGAATTTATAAGCTCTTAATAAAAGGTTATACACTTGAATACAGAAACCTGATGTACTGCTCATGCTGAATTGCATGCGACGTGCTACTTTTAGATCACAATGACCACTGGGAAAAATACTAGGAGAAAAAAGGGTAATGGTTCTTGTAAAAAGACCTGCATAATAACAAAGATCATTATTTTCTGAAGAGCATATCACAATGGTTCAAAGTTCACGTCAATATTTTTATAATGTAGCATAGCAAATTATTCAAAGTGAAAGAATTATAAAGCGTAAAAGTAAATTCATAACAATCAAGCAAGGAAAGTGAAGATACACTGTTAATAGAGAGAAATTCTACAAAGACTATAAAGTATGGCCACATGATTTGCATCCTAAATGTCATGGCCATGCCAACACTTAATACAATGACAGAAGTCGCTCAAGAAACATAACAAGGCAGCTCATAGGAAAATGTTTCAGAATTATCTGTAAGCCCAAAGGAGGGACCTAATACAGGCTTGTGAAAGTTAAACTGAAGTAACAGAAAGTGTTATAAGAACAGAAACAAAGCAAAGCCTTCAGCTCAAAAATCTCCATGATCCAATAGGAGCTATTGAAGATAGAAAACTTAATGGTACAACAGGAAAATGACAGAAAAAATTTATACTTTAAATCCTATTTATATTCCTAGTAACTTAGTAAGTCCTATCAAACAAGTGTAATCCTTAAAAGCTTCACCCCTTCATTATTAGGCTGCAGACTGCTAAACCCAAGTAACTTCCCAAAAACAGTAAAACTGAGCCCCAACACCCCCCCCCCAAAAAAAAAAAAAATCACAAAATTTCTCTTCAGCTTCTTTTCAGATTTTCATTCATCCTTCAGAGTCCAAACTAAGAATCTGGGTTTTTTTTTATTTTTTATATTATGAATATATTAATTAACTACTTTTCCATAAATTTATAGTGGGAACAATATAAAGTTTACATAAGAGAAATCCAATCTTAACAAACATTGGCATAGCATAAAATTTGTAGAGCAGCAATTTAAAAATATGGCAAAAGACAAAAAATTTTGGGAATAAAATGGTATTATTAAAGAACTAAAAAGAGCACAAAAGTGAACGAGCAATTCACAGTTTTTGGTCAAGTGGGTCTGCCACAAATTAATCAAATTGAAGCTGAAAGCTCAGTTATTACACTGAAAAGCTAAAATTGGAATTGTCTATAATCGAAGTAAGAGAATAATAAAAGCAGAGTTGGAGAAGAAAGTACCAGTCGAAAGCGCAAGTTTTCTGTTAGGAAATGGGATGAAAGTCTTGCCTCCATGGCTGCTGTGCAGGGAGTGTGGGAGCTTCAGGCTTTTCATGGCTCTCTCTCTCTGGTTTTTGGCTTTGATTTTCAAATGGGCGTTTATATACGTTGGTGTGGCACCAGCGGATAAGCCCATTTTGAGAGGTTCACATTTTTCGAGCTAATTCAAACTCACCCACATAGACAGAATTAGAGCTAACACAAACTTACCCGCATAGACAGAGAGAGAGAGCTAGTTAATATATATTTGGTAACTATTCTTTCTCCTCATTTTTTGTTTCTAAAAACAGTATTTTATTTTTAAAACTAAAAAATTTGTTTGATAATCTAAAATAGACAAAAAATAAAAACTGTTCACAAAATTCAATTTGTGAAGAAAATTGAAAACATGAAAAATGTTGTTTTCAATTTCTAATTTTCAAAAGTCAATAAAAACACGTATTTAATTTAATGAATCTATCTCATTTAATGAGTTAGCATTAGAGATCAAATCCTAATAATAACATAACTTAGTATTTTCTATTTTTTTTTTTCAAAAAACTATCTCTTTAATTTCAACTAACCAAACATGTTTTTGATTTCAAAAATATAAGAAAATTGTTTTTCTTTATATTCCCAAAAACAGGTTTTTGAAAATAAAAAGCAAAAACCGTTACCAAACATAACCTTAAATTGCTAAAATTTAATACAATTGCACCAAGGTGGACCGAAATAGACTGAATGGACGAAACTGGACCAAAGTGGACTAAAAGGGACCTAAATAGGCGGAATAGAGCAAATTGGACCAAAATGGATATGAGAACATATCATACAATATTTGACCATTAAAGAGAGCATATAACTAACAAATGCATCCAAACATAATTTAACATTTAATTCCTAAGTGAAACCTAGTCCTCAACACCCACAAGATTAAAATGAATCTCGAAATTGTTATTCAATTGATGATTCTTTGCCCTTTAAATTGAAGAGTTTATATTTACTTATATATTTTAGGAAAGAAACAATAAATCCAAAAAAATAACTGAAAATACATTTTTTATTTTAAAAGAAACTCAAGACTATATTGTTTTTCATGAAAATACATAAAAATTAAAAATTACAAGACTTTTTCCTAGTTACAATCTAACAAATTATATTGCTTTCATATGTGTATATTATGCAGTGACAATGAGGTATATGAGAGAAAATATTGTGATATCCAAACATTTAAGAAATATGGTAGAGAATCATAATGCCTACAACATCTACAACTACAATTAGTTATCTAATACATTTATTTATTTATTTTTTTTTTTTTGTCTTGTTTATTCATATCTCATATAATGCCTTTAAGGATAATTCTTTTCCAGTTTCTATACCTCCAATCTTTTACAGCACAGATTTTCAATCTTTAATAACATGTATGAGTTTTTAAATATTTCAACAATCCTATAAAACATTGGATGTAGAAGAATATTATATTCTGGAGAATTGAGATTGTTTGTAGCATACGGAAGAGAATCATCAAAATATTCTACCCAACCCACAACATCTCCTACTACAATTTGTTATTTTCAAATACATTTAATTTCTACTTTTCTTAGGATCTGTTTAGGATCCGCTTATTTTGTTGAAACTGAATTTTTTTTTTTGCTGAAAGTGCTGTAGATAAAGGTAAATGTTAGTTGAAATAGTATAGTGGGATCTATGAATAGTACCAAAAAGTGCAATGAGATCTATAAATAGTAGCAAAAATAAGCTGAATAGTAAAATAAGTTTGCAAGAATTATAAACACGCACATTTAAACACCTCATGAACACCTCATGAATTATAAATTAGTTAGTAAAGTTTCACTAACATTTAAACACACACATTGACCAAAATGAGTCTTCTCAGTTCTCATATCTGATTAGAATCTTAGCTTGATCGGTTTTTAAAATTATTCCATGCATGAAACTTTTTTTTTTTTAAGTAAACTATACTTATTAGAACACACACGAAAATAGTAATAATAGTGTTTTAAACCGGGTTTATAATACATTATATAACCTAAGTACAACTATAAAATGGCTTAATCTTTGTAGTTGTAAACTAGAGTTATAATAGTAATAATACTTATTAGAACACACACTAATATACTTATTACAATAATAGTGTTTTTTTTTTAGTAAACAGTAATACTTATTAGAACACGTACTAAAATAGTAATAATAGTGTTTTTTTTTTTTTTTTTGGAGAAACAATAATAATAGTGTTTTAAAAGAATAGCAATGTATATTTTGTGTATGACAATATATATTGGTATCTGGTTATTTAAAAGAATAGCAAGGTCCACGTATATATATTTCCTTATTAATTATTATATGACCTTATAGCTTGGGTGACTAGAAAAATTAAGTGGAGTTTTTCATCAGATATATACCATACCAACCACAGTTCTGTTTGTTTGTATCACTAAAATGGTTAAATCTCATAATTTAACAAATCAGACAAATGAATTTATTAAATTGGCATTAGAATCAAACAATATTTATTTAATAATTAATAATAACACAAACTAATAAATATATTACTTTTGTGAGGCGGTCACTCTCTTTAACCCTAAAGACCAACCTGCTGTCCCTTCAAATTTTACAAACACTCTCTTTCTTACCCGATTTCACAAAAAACACACACTCTCTGAAGTCTCAACCAACCAAACGGCAAAACCTTTGAATGCTTTGTAGATAAGTTCTCTTTCTTTTTATTCTTTTGGGTGGCATTGTAAACTGGATTAACTAACATGAATAAATTGAGCATTACCGGTCTACCTCCCCCGTTGGGGATGATTAGGCTTAATCCTACTTTATAGCCAATTTTGTTTAAGCCCACTTTAGAGCACAATATCTTATTTACTTTGATTTCAAGGAAACATTTAAAATATAAATGAAAACAACATGGAAAAGTGTACCAACAATAGTTTTACATAAATAACTTTTAAGAGTAAACTTACTAGAATTAAGATAGATACTTCAATGCTTTCGACTGGTTTAGTATAGGGTAATTTCTTGGGTTTTGTATGTCTAAATACTGTAGTGCTCTTTACACTAAACTCACATGACTCAATTTTAATATATAACTAAAGGACTTTATCGTGCATCTTTGATTCTTGAAGAGAAATTTCATGTCGATGTTCATGACATATATTGGTTTGGGGAAAAAAAAATTGCACTTTTAATGGTTTTCAGCTTACTATGAATATGAATTAGTATAAATGTCTACACATCTTTATTTGTTTAATCTTCATTTGTATAAGAAAGTCAAGCATAAAGTATGTAAAAGGGATTATTTTGCACATTTTGAAGAATTGTTTGTCTTAAATGTCAAACATTGTGGGAAACAAAAAATTTTGTTGTAGGAAAACCTAAGGCTGACAAGTCCATCAATAGTCAAAAAATAGAAGTAGCAGAAATCTTAACTAATAATTCTCCATTTGCTTCTCTCATAACTGTTGAAGCTTTAAAATGCCAATCCAAATGCGTCACAAATGTCGAAAGGCAACTACACCGAAAGCATCAAAAAACCAAAACAAAGAACAAAAACAATTAAAGAAAGACACAAGAAAAAACTTAGTACTAATTATATATATGCTGCTATTTTATAATTGTTTTGATATAATGCTTATGTATTTAGAATTTTACATTGGTTGATTTTGACAGACTTAAACTGCAATATGCTACTACTAGAATTTTATTGTATAATATAAACGGCATACCTATAATTGTAATAATTCTACTACTAGACTTTATTGTATTAGATAGAGGACAATCATATAACTCACGAATCTTACATGTTTGAACATGAATAACGCATCGAATAATGCCCGTCCATTGCATAGGTTAAAAGCTAGTTTACATAATTAGCAGGAGTGTTATACATGGCAACATCCTAGCCAATATTTATTAAGATATATCAATTTACTTAAAATGTCATGTCACTAACAAGTTAACAGTAAAATAAAGCTCTTAGAGAAAGCCAAGTGGCGTTATATTATTGGGAACTAAATTTGGATATTTAACTCGAGCCAAAAGAGCAAATCATGTGGCTGTGTTTAAATGAAATAAACCCATCACTTGTTAGACTATTTTGTTGGCATCTTTCTGCTTGCACAAGAAATAATATGAAATTACCTCAATTGATGTTTGACACGCTACACATTGTCAGATCTCTTTTTGCCACATGTAGTCTAATCACACAACAACAACAACAACAACAACAACAACAAAAAAGAAAGAAGAAGAAGAAGAAGAAGGAAGTTGCTTAATGAGAAGAGCTCAAACCCATACAAGGCCAAACCACGTACATTCACTTTCACATACACTCCCTCTTACTATAATCCTTACCGTTTCCTTCTCAACCAACCCAAACTTTCACACACACTCAAACTCTCTCTAACCCTTACCTTCTCTTTCTAAACCAACCAAAACCTTCACACACACACTTTCTCTCTCTCTCTCTCTCTCTCTCTCTCTCTCTCATCCAAAAGCTCTCATATGAAGGAAGAGGAGAATGGTTGGGCTATGTCAGACCTAAGAGAAACTAAGATATGCTTGCTTGGACAATGCAAACTGGATGATGTCTGGAGTTATGTAAAGTGTTATGTGATTAAGGTCACAGTCCTTGAAGATTATGAGGAAGTGCGTCACTGGGTCTATATCAAGACCAAAGATGTCTGGATCATAGATTTCACATGTCCTGACAAGGGCTTGAAGGTTGGACCACCGATGAAATTTTGCAGGTGCGATCCTCAGCTGATTGTGGTCAATGGTAAGCTTTATGTATTTTGTGGTTTGGGTTTTAAACCCAAAGGTTCCTCTGTCTTGATGGAGGCATTTGCATCCTATATTGTTCAAAAAAATATAATTCATGCACTCTCAGACATTGAGACTAAACAAGAGATAATTGTAGCCAAGCCACTTAGGACGGGGTATGCCCAATTTTATCGCTACAATGTCATGCGTTCTTCTTAGAAAAAAGCTTAAACCTTGTCATTCCAAGTGTGCCCTCTATTGTCAGGCAAAGGTTGAAAAAGCTGTAGAAGTTGGTAGTACTCTTTTTAGGGCTAGCTTTTTAAGTCGTCAAGAGGATGATATGTGCAGGTTATATTTATACGATCTAAAGAAAAATGCTTGGCTTGAAGGCTATATCAAGCCTAGTAAAATTTTGGGCGAGAAGGCAAATAACATGTAAGAATTTAACTATTTCATCTATCATGTAAAATATTGGAAGTACAAGACTACCCAAGTCATGACATCTACCACTACAAATAGTCATTTTCGAATACATTTAATTCTTTCTTTTCTTGTTCATACATACCTTACACAATCCCTTTAACGACAATTATATTTTTCAGTATCAACAATCGTTTACAACGCGGAAGAACAATGAAAAATTCATACTTGTCATTAAAGCATTGAAGTTCTCTCTTAAATCATCACATGTACAAATTTAACTATTTCATCCATCCTGTAAAAGATAGGGTGAATATACAAACAATCTCAAACACAATATAATTTGTATGAGTATGACACGCACAATAAACACAACATAATTTGATATTGTTTTCAGGTTAAAATTTAAAGTTATAGAGTTTTAGACCGCAAATAGCTATTGTATGGCTATAGTTATTTGTAGTTGTTACAAATAGTAGATTTTAGATAAATCTATTATATTTATTTATGTGATGAATTCGAGTTATTCAAAACATTATCTTGCAATATATCAATTTTTAATCATTTTGTCACTATGATCACGGGGACTACATTATATATTATTAAAACTTTAAGGCTAGCAAGTATCTGGGCTTACATTACATTGTATATTTATAAAAGGCTTTAAGGCTTCTAAGTCCGTCTGTTATTTTCTTGGGTCTTTTAACTTTAAGCTCGTCCCTTCATTTTTAAGGGAATGGTCTGTCTAATGGTTCTCTTTTGGCATGAAAGTTAAGTCATTCACTGGTCAATTTTTAAATAAGAAGATATTCAATGGAACAAAGTTATAAAACGATGTGTATGTGGTTGAGGATGAGGATGAAAACGTGTCGAAGAAGAAAGAGTAAAAAATATTGATGTAACTAGGGCTATCCAGACCCGACCGGAGCTCGACAACCCGGCCAATCCGCCCGCCGGAGACGCGATTTCGGCCAGAACCGAAGGTCCAGTCAGTCGGCGGCGGGTTTCCGTTCTCAAGAACCGACACCGGCGGGTCGAGTGGCGGGTTTGCTTCTCCAAAACCCGAGCAACCCGAACCCGACCGGAGATGTATAAAAAATCCGGCCAAATCTGCAAAATCAAGCCAAATCCGAGGAGATCTCGACCAAATCTGGCTAGATCTAGTGGGATTTATCCAGATCCGGCCAATTTCAGCAATTTTTAGTGAAAATTTTCAAATTCCGGTGAAAAAAATGCAGATACCAGCGAGATTTTCCAGATTCCGGCATGATTTTCCAAATTCCGGCGACTTTTTCAGATTCCGACAACTTTTTTTTTTCAGATTTGGAAGATTTTTTTTACTCCGGCGCCCAACCGCCGCTCACCCTCACCTGAAACCGACTCGACCGATTTTTCCGGTGGTCGGTTCCGGGTTCCTCCACCCTCCCACTCGACATCGGCGGGTCGAGTCCGGGTTGGGCCCAAAACCGACCCGGCCCGACCCGTGGACAGCCCTAGATGTAACAGTTATTTTAGCTTGGCACAAGCTAAGCTAAGGGCCTAAAGTGTGTAATTATCACATAGCCTACAGGGATAAGGCTGACTATTTGAAAAGGCTGATCGACATCTAAAGTCCAGTAACCTAAAGCATTTGACAATTTGATTGGACTCTTTAAGTTAAACTGACTTTAAAAGTTTCAAGCCCACTTTAAAAGCCTAGAAGAAAGAGTAAAAAATATTGATGTAACAGTTATTATAGTTTGGCACAAGCTAAGCTAAGGGCCTAAAGTGTGTAATTATCACATAGCCTGCAGGGATAAGGCTGACTATTTGAAAAGGCTGATCGGCATCTAAAGTCCATTAACCCAAAGCATTTGACAATTTGATTAGACTCTTTAAGTTAAACTGACTTTAAAAGTTTCAAGCCCACTTTAAAAGCCTAATTTAGTTTAGTAGGCGGTATGGTAGGTCTCCGACTATGACTATAAATAACCCGTCCCCTTACCCTTAATAGAAGCTCTGTTTCTGTTTTCCTAACCCTTTCTTCACACTCACGCTTTCTCAACCAACCAAAACCCCTCTCTCTCATCCCAAAACTCTCTCATATGGAGGAGGAGAATGATTGGGCAGTTTCCAACCTAGGGGAAACTGATATTTGTGTTCTTAGAAAATACAACACAGATAACACATGTAAAGTTTTACAGGATTAAGGTTCCAGACTCTGAAACTTGTCTGCCACCTTCCTATTTTTCTTCGGCATTTGCTACCGTGTGCCCTAAGGGCACACGATAATGCCAATGATAGTGGTGGCCCTTTGCATAGGAACTTGAAATAAGTTGAACAAGGAATACTTTTTTTATCTTACCTACAATCTTTTGATATGGCCGGATCTAACAAAAAAAAATGACAATGTTGTCCTCCAATTTTTTTAAAAATACAAAAATGCTCTTTTTGCAATTTCCCTCCATTTCCTATTTCATCTCCCACCAATACTTACTTTATCAATATTTACTTTTTCTTCTCCTCCACTTTACCAATATCATAGAAAAAACTAAAAGAAGAGTTCAATGTTCAACAAAAAGACAAGAAAGAAAGAAGAGTTCAATGAATGATCAAAGAATGTCTACAAGAATATAGTGTTCAAGAAATTATAAATAAGGTACATATATTTCTTTTGTTCTTGATTTATTTTTCAAATATATTGAAATATGATGTTAATATTTATTTATCATTTTTGTTAAATTATTGTAGAATCAATGGATGAGAATTTTGTTCCAAGTGAGATTCATCAATTAGTTCCAATGAGTTGTTTTGACTTAAATGAACTACCTCATGAAAGAATACTATTTTATTCTATTTTATTTTATTTATAGTTTATATTTCATTTATAATTGAATATGATGTTGATTTTTTTTTTTTTTTTGATCCTTGTTACAACATAGAACAAATGAATGATATTGTAATTGCAAGTGAGATTTATCAAAGTGTTTCAAGGAAATGTGTTGACTTAAATGAGCTTCCAAATGATGAAGAAAATAGTGACATTTGTGGGGAGGAATTAGTGGTTTAGAATGAATATCCAATGGAAGAAATAGGAGTTATTGAAGAAAATGAAGATATTAATTCAATGGAAAATGAGTTTGAACCTTTTGTTGGTCAATGTTTTCTTAGCGAAGAAGAGACTTTCATTTTCTATAAAAATTATGAAAATCTATATGGTTTTACAATTCGAAAAGGTTGTTTTGTCACAAAAAAATGGAGAAAATGTAAGACGTGATTTCTTTTGTCACCGAGAAGGTAGACAACAATTAAAAAGAGTGGATTCATCTAAGAAGCAATGAAATAGGATATCTACAAGATGTGGATGCAAAGCTCATCTAAGAATCACATTGCGAAAGTCATTTGACATTTTTCCACGAGAATGGCATGTCACTAAGTTTGTTATAGATCACAATCATGAATTGTTGTCCCCTTCGGAAGTGAGATTTCTTCCGGCCAATCGAGTTATCACTAAAGAAGATAAAGATCGCATTCTCTTATTGAAAAAGGGTGGACTTTCGATTAGGCAAATAATACGTGTTATGGAGCTTGAGAAAGGTGTGAAGCATGGAGATCTTCCATATTTTAAAAGAGATATCCATAACCTTTATGTGAAAATGAGAAGGATACTTGCAATGAATGATGCTATGGGTCTCTTACAATTGTGCAAAGTTGCTAAGGAAAATAATTCTAAATTTCAATATGCATATACAACTGATGAAGAGAGTAGGTTGGAGCATATTTTTTGGGCGCCTACTCCTTGTTTTGATTGGTACAAAAAATTTGGAGATGTGGTTGTTTTTTATACTACTTACAAAGTAAATGCATATGACATGCCTTTTGGTATTTTTGTTGGTATCAATAATTATGGAAAGACAATTCTCTTTGGTTGTACACTTCTTCGAAATGAAACAACTAATGCATTTTAATAGTTAATGAAGGTACGTAAATTATTTAATTATATTGTAAGGTTGTGCAATTATTTTTCGATTTTATTTGATTAATTAGTAGTCTAATAGTATATATCCTACTATATTTTTTCATGTGCTAATAACTTTGTATTTGATTAATAGACTTTTGCAAATTTAATGAATAAGTCACCTAAGGCAATTTTAACAGACCAAGATCCATGGATTACAGAGGCAATATTAAAAGAATTGTCATCCACAAAACATGCTTTTTGTATATGGCACATTACTACTAAATTTAGCGGTTGGTTTATGGCAATTCTTCGTAGTTAAAATTCAAATTGGTGCACGGATTTCTACAAGCTATATAAGTTAGACTCATGTGAAGAATTTGAGCATCAATGGTCTCAAGTTATGGCAAAATATGACATGCTTACTAAAAAGCATGTAAGTGGTTTAATTATATCAAATCAAGCATTTTTGGGTACCATGTTACCTTCGTGGCTATTTTTTTGGGGGAATGACAACAACCGGAAGATCCGAAAGTATAAATGCATTTATCAAACGGTTTGTTAGTTCCTACATAAACTTGACGCAATTTATTGAACAAGTAAGTCATTATTTATCGTTGCTTTCTTTTATTGTAGAATTTGATTTATTTTTTTATTTGTTAATATTTGTAGTCTTTATGTGTCTTTAAATTATTTACAATTTGTAATTTTAGGTTGACTTTGCCATTGAAGATATTGAGCAAACACGATCACATGATACAATGTTGGAGAAATATAGAGGTTCTTCTTTAAAAACATTGTCACCGATAGAAGAACAAGCACATAATGTGTTGACACCCTATGCTTTCAAAAAATTTCAAGAGGAGTTTGGAAGAGCCACACAATATTTGGTGCTTCAAGAAAACAGTATTGAATTTGTGTTGCAATATTATGAAGAAAAAACTAGTCAAAAGCACTTGGTCTTATGGGATGGTGAGATGACTAGTTGTAGTTGCAAGAATTTTGAATTTTGGGGTATATTTTGTCGTCACACACTTAGTGTATTCATTCATAAAGATTGTTATCGAATTCCATCTTTGTATCTTCCACCACGTTGGTGTCGCGAAACATCATTAGGTGGAAAAGAATTGATAGTGTTGAGTGATGAAAATTTAGTGGACAAGGAAAATATGGTTGATGCTAATGCTAATGATGCTATTGATGGAGATTGTTTTGTTCGTTGTCCTCCGCTCTCACAGATGAAAGGTCATCCAAAGCAAAAAAGAATGAAGGTGAAAAATAATTGGGAAAGCAAAAGAAAACTTGTGGGTTTTGTAAGCATGTTGGCCATAACATCTCTATATGTCCGGAGAAGGAGAAGGAAAACTCAACTTCCTCAAATGGTGCAAAGAAAATGAAAAAGTGCACTTCAATAGATATGGGATTGAACCCAATATTTTATTTGAAATGTTAGGTCTTTTGCTTAAAAAATTCCCAATATGATGTTTGTCAACTTTTTATTTTTGTCGGTGTTATATTATCATTATTTAATAATGTTATACGTGTCTAGTTTATCCAATAAAATAATGTCACGTGACATAATAAAAATGATGTAAATAATAGACACAATTGGTACTTATAATAAATCTCACAATAAATTTAGTTTTTCACAAATACTTATAATAAATTTCACAATAAATTTCATTATAGTTAACTGTGATATAAATACTTATAATAAATTTCACAATAATTTCATTATAGTCTGAGTTCCTTTTCCATCCTGCGCGTTCTCTTCACAAACCCAAAACGTAACTTTTTTCAAAAAGTTGCGTTTTAGTCTTAGCCAAACGGGTTTTGGACATTGACTTTTTTCAAAACAGGCTTTTTAGGCTGAAAATATGGAAACAAACAGGCATTTAGATAGACTATTCTCCACTCAGAGGCGGGTCTCTGTCACGGCGATTTCAGACTAGCATGCTCCATCAGATTCTTCTTGCTTTGCTGTCCACGGCTTGAGCTTCTTGCTCTAGGATTTTTGGCTTTAGATGTGGACTTGTCACGACCAAGATATTCTTTATTGCGTTCTGCACACATCGCACTGTCTCCTGGCACGTTATTACAATCAATTTGCTTACTCTTGTTTGAGCCTAGACCTGCTGAAAAGTGGCCTAATGATGGACTCAATACGCTATTGGGCTGACTTGGGCCTTGTGATGGGTTTCCTGATTGGGTTAAGGAGTTGTTCTCCTTATTCATATTTTTGCGTGGCTTCCTTTTTCGTGCAACTAAGACCCAGGGCCCAAAGTCATTGCTGACGGTTTCACGTGTTCCGTCATCTACTTTTGACTTCCGGATTCCTCCGTCTCCACGTTTGTCTTTCTCCGCCTGTACCGGCGACCTTGCTCTGTACGGACAGCCTTCAGTTCGGTGACCAAACATAAACAAACATGTGGGGAATCTTCCATGTTGCTAATTCAAATAGTGAGGTATTATGATATTATCTTTATATTGAGGTATTTAGTTGGTTTCATCAAAATACTTATACAATTTTCCTTGGTTGCTCAAAGCTTTGATCAAAAGAAGAATGGGAGATTTCGGCTAGATGACTTCATATCTCTTTGTATATTTTTACAGTTTGCTCGGTAAATGTCCCTTATACTTGCAAAAAGTTCATGTTTAATGTTGTACCTTTTTCATTTTTAGTGAATTGTGGACAACAGAATAGCTGTACAAGTTTAGGGCATGGTGAACTGGGGGGTATGCATGGTGCCCATGGGTTGGTTTTGGACTTATATTTGATGGACTTGTGTGTTGTATTTACCCATCTTATTCTTCACAAGTTTTAACAAAAATTTACACAAAATTTAACTAAAACCTAAATAATAATAAAAACTCAATTAATGTGAAATTACAAAAAAAAAATTAATATATATATACACACACTAAATTATAGTTGTGAAATTAAGTAGTAGTTAAAAATTTAGTTATTTTTTTATCTAAATATTCACAATATTATTATATATGTTAATGTCCAAATCATATTATATATACTATATCATAAAAGTTGAATTTTACAAATTGTGAATGTGATAATTAGATACACGATACTTAGATGCCATATGTATTTACAATTAAAAGAATACATACTTGTTTGTTTTCTTAAAACTGTGGATATTATATTATTTACCCAATTAAAAAAAGTTCAATACACAACAAACAAAAGGACTCATGATACGTGCAAAATAGATATTTCAATATTGTCCCAATAAAAATAGACAAGAAAAAATTTGAAATAGGTTTCATAAAATATTTTCCAATCATTCTCTTAATTGTCCTTAATCCAATTAACCAAAGCATTACACAATTGAGAATATATTAATGAAGACTAACCGCCCTATTATATATTACCATCTTATTTTAGATGAGTAAAAAAATAAGACCCATAATTTATGATACTATTTGTCTTTGATAGGAAACTTTATTAATAATTGTCCAATATAAATTCTTAAAAAGAGAGTTTAGGAATACAATTTGTGTGTGTGGATTTGAAAACTATAATTTTGACGATATGATTTCCAATTGCATTTCATGAAATAAATCTGAAAGTTACATGGGCATCAATCAAACACTGAATTCAAAAGATATCATGAAATCAAGTTTCGACAGTCAAGATGCATCCTCACAAATTATGTCCAATCATGTGTGATTATGAACAATTAATTTTGATTGGTGCAATTAACTATTGAAGAAGCAACATTTCTATTGGTCATTCAAGTTTCAAAAGTGTGTCATCATGCCTTTCTGTTAGATTTATGTTAAACAATCTTATGCCAAAAAAATTGTAGGAGAGGAAAATGGAGATGTATCGGGCAATTGTTAGGATGGAACAAGATGACAGTGACGATGGCATTCTTCAGGTAGGCCTTCACAAATTTGGTCTAGTGCAGGCTTTTGAAAACTTGTTTAAGTTCATTTTCAATTGTAAATTTCAGGTTCACCCCTATATAGTATCCAATCAAACCTTGATGAGCTAGCGAAAGGTCTAAATGAACATTGCAAGAAATATGGATCAACACTGCAAGAAATATGGACTACTTTCCCAGTTTCCCTAGTTTGCTTATTCTCGTTGCCTAATTAGGAAGTCTCCAGTAATCCATCATTACTTTTAAACGTGTTATGTTGCATCTACATGACAATTTATCCATGTCTTTTTCTTTCATCTTTTTAGGATGAAGAGTAATCGATAGCCTTATAACACATGAGGAATATTTGCTGGAAGACTATCTTCAACATAAGTAACAAAAGTGGGCAAAAGCTTTGGACTTAAATTGGATATTAATATTAATTTTAATTATAAGCTTTTTAAAAAGCAAATTCAAATGATAGAATGCTTGAGTTGAAATGTGATTATAAAAGGATAAATAAGGATGGGAAAAAAAATCAAGACTTATGGCACCTCTTGGCCTTTTGCAAATGTCAGATGAAGGGTAAGATCATGGGTTCAACACCTATTAGATTAATGTCTAAGTAGAAAAAATGTATACATATTTACAAAAAATTTCTACATTACTTATACTGTTGAAGATTTTGTAGTGTGTTATTTTGTGTTCCAATTAATTGAAGTGTCTTTGGTTGGCAACCTGGGATGAAGGCAGTCTTATTTTTTAACTTTAAGAGATCTTCTTGGTCAGGCACATGAAGTGAATACCTTTGACATGTCGGGTTAAGCAATCATGCATGGCCACATGTTATATATGAGAGAGAGAGAGAGAGAGAGAGAGAGAGAGAGAGAGTTCATTTTCAGTATGATAATTTGTCGTGCATGTACGTTTTGCTACTGCTAAAGGGGAAAAACCCACAGACTATGGATGAACAAGCTGTCAGAAATGGATTGACACATAATAATAGAAGTGAGGATAAGTCAGTAAAAAGTGCCCCTAACAGTCCGTTTGCAATAAGTACCGTCTGCTATTTGCTTGGGCCTCTCAACTTTAAGCCCGTCTCTTCATTTTTAAAAAAATGATCTGTCTTTAATGATTCTCTTCTAGCATGAAAGTCAAGTCCAGTCATTCACCGCTCAGGTTTGAAAATGGGTCCAATAAATGTCTTCAGCCCATTTGCTCCAATCTTTGCATGCGTCTCCCATTTCCACTGAACAACGGTTCTCAAAAAATCAAAGAAAATAAGACAGAGTAAGATTTAACAGTAAATAAACCAAAAACAACACTTTTAAACACAAAGTTGCGCTTGATATTGAAAGAAGATTAGACCCACTTAAGAACTAAAGCAATTTTTACTTAATAGAAGCAAAAACTACCAGTTTCTCAAAAAAGAAGAAGCAAAAACTACCTCAAAAAAGAAATGAAAAAGACCCTTTTGCAACAAGTAGAAGGAACTAACTTTACAAGTACAGAGAGAGGGAGACAGCAAACAGAACGATAAAATGTGTTCAATTTTTTGGCATGTAGTAATAAATGTGTCAAGTAAAACTTTGCCAATTTTCTATCTAAGTAGGACCGGAGGTTGGTTCATTAACAGGTGCGCACCTGTTAACAAATTCTTTAACTTTAAGCCCGTCCCTTCATTTTTAAAGAGTCTAATTATTCTCTTTTGGCATGAAAGTTAAGTCAAATTAAGTCATTCACTAGTCAGGTTTTAAAATAAAATGATATTCGATGAAATAAAGTTATAAAACAATGTGTATGTGGCTGAGGATGAGGATGATAACATGTCGAAGAAGAGAGAGTAAAAATTATCGATGTAATAGTTATTATAGCTTGGCACTAGTTATGCTAAAGGTCTAAAGTGTGTAATTATCACATAACCTGTAAGACTAAGGCCAACTATTATCAAAGGCTACACGGCATCTAAACCCAAAGCATCTGACAATCTCATTAATTATAAAAGTTTTAATCTCACTTATGAATGATATTATAAATGGATTTTGCTAATAAATTGCCGAAGACAATAATAATAAACAAAACAGAAAAGAGCATAGATTAATAATCTTTGATAGAGCGTGAACTCGTCAGTCAATGTGGTCGGATGAAGCCAACCTGCAGCCTCCTGAAAGGGTCACCGGTGTGGTGCCTGCCACCACGCCTCCGATGCCAAAGTTAGTATGCAAAGAAATCTTAGAGAAATTGGAGAATGCAAGAAAGTAATAATTCTCTTTTTTGTGTGTTTGTGTATGTACCTTGGTATTGGCAAATGTGTGGTCTTTTTATACTCTTCCATGGCCTCTAGCCGTTGGAGTAGTTATGGAGGTCTTAATGCTCCTTCTGGTAACGTTTGGGGGTAGTGAATGGGGCATCAATGCGTTCCAACGGTCCGTACAGCTGGTCTTTCAACCGTTCTAGGCTTAATTGACTGCATTAAATAACCTGAATGCCTTCGTCAGTGGCGTGCATGATCATCCTGTTACTCCCGATGGTGTCATCGTCCGTGAACAATATCGTCAGTGTGGGACGGACTCGTCAGTCTCGTCAGTTGCCCCCGGATTCTATGTTTCGTCATGTTCTTGACGATGATAGAATCTGAAGGGTCTCGTGTTGCAGGTGACTCTTGGGATTCTGTTCCTCATTAAGTGCGAAGTGACGGCGCTCCATAGAACGTGGCATACGTGGCGCGTGCTGGCTGGTGGAGTTAATGTCCGAATAATGGGGACTATTGGGCTTCCCGCTGATTTTTCAGTTTCCCAAGCCTTATTTTTAAACTTCCTTTCTTCTCACTCCTCCTTTTCACTTTTTCTTAAGAACTTCAACTTCTTTCTCTGGGTATCTTCTTCGCCAACCATTCTCTGCAACTTTCCTCCCTACCGGTGCGTCGTCGGCGGCAGTTATCTTCTTTGAGGTGTGTTCCCCACTCATTCTTTTTCATATTTTGTTTGTATTTTTGGTGGTGGATCTTCTGATTTTTCCCATCTTTTCTCTCTTTGTGCTTGCTCCGACGGGTTTAGGGATTTCTAGGTTTTCTTGTATTTTTCTGTTTTACTTATGGTTGGTAGCCCTAAGGTTAGGATAGCTTGCCCCTCCATATCGTTTCTTTTTGCTCGATTAGGAGGTTCATTAGGAAATTTTCCATACCTCGAAAAATTTGTTTACGAGGGTAGTTGTCTTGCTGTGGTGTTGGCTGACCTCTTGCCGTTGCTTCGTCAGTCAATAGACTGGTTCGAGGATTTGGTGAGGGAGGATAGGATGGCATCTGAGGTTAGATCCAGTGAGCTCGAGACTGGGTTATCGTCTAGCGGTAATCCCGTGGAGGAAGACACAGCCGTCTCCACGCCTCGAGAAGTTAGGGCTTTTTATGCCCTTGGGGAGGAGTGTGGTTTAGATGCCGACGCGCTGGGTAGGTTCAAGGACAGGTTTCAGTTCCCAGAGCGAGTTAGGGTTCGTCTGCCTAGTGAAGCAGACCGGGCCTGTCATTTCTTTCCTGGGGAGATTTGTTTTTACGAATCTGCCTTCGTCTGTGGATTGAGGTTTCCCGTCCACCCCTTCTTGATGGAACTCCTAGATATTTTAGGTGTTGCCCCCGGGCAACTTATGCCTAATTCGTGGCGGATCTTGGTCAGCTGTATGGTGATCTGGTTGGCCGCTAATGACGGGGACATGCTTAGGGTAGACGAGCTTGTCTACATGTATCGTTTAAAGGCATCGAAGGAGTATGGGTATTACGAATTGGTGCCCTGGGAGAGAAGGACCAGGATCGTCAAGGGTTTACCGTCGTCCTTCAGGTACTGGAAGTCCAGATTCTTCTTTGTGTCTGGGGATGACTTTGAGACGGCCTCTGGAGGGGTTTGGGGTGATATCCCAAGGTTGCGTCGTCGGTGGGAAACCCCGACTTTAGGTGCGTCGACCTCAATCCTCGTCCTTTCACTTTTGTTGTGTTTTCTTTCATGGCTATTGACACCTTTTTTTTTTTTATAGCTAAGAAACGACCCAAGCTCAAGAGCAGGTATAGAGAACGGGTTCAGAAGGCGATCGATTACGCACTGACGATTGAGAGCTGGGACGAGCTTGTTGACCCCAGAACGCTAGCCTTCTACTGCCTCGGTCCTGATCCCTCTGCAATCGTCCTTCGTAACATTGACATCGAAGGAAAAAAGAGTAAGTGTTAAATCCGTCAGTACTCACCATTTTTTTTTTTTTTTTTTTTTTTTACTTAGCGTTTTTCCTTTGCAGAAATGACGACCAAATTTAACAAGGGTATGTACGCAAAGATGAGATCCAAGAAAGACGAGCCTCTGTCGAGTCTGGGAGCAAAGAGCGTACGCGTCACTGGGAAGGGTGGTCATGCTACTCCAACTCCCTCTGTTCGTCCAATCGTTCCCGCGGGTGAGACGACGAGAACGGCTTCTCCTACAGTTTCTGTGGAGGAGATAGGTGGCACTCCTGCCTCAAAAAGGCCGCGGCTGACTGAGAAAGGGAAGGAGAAACATGCGCTTCGTTCATCAACCCTGTGGAATGACGAGAAGATGGCCGTAGATCGAGCTCACGAGGCAGTGACGTCTGCAGATTTGCAGGCTTTATCTGGCGTCCCTTTCAACGAGATCGCGGCTCGTCAGGTGCACAAGCTTGTCCAGGTGCTAGGGGAGAGTTTGCATCTTTCTTCTGAGTTCTTTACTCAGGAAGCCAAGGTGGCGTCCATGACGTCTCGGATGGAGGTCTTGGAGGCAGAGAACTCGTCGCTGAAGAGAGACCTTATTGCTTCCATGGGTGAGAACAACACTCTGAAGGAGCAGGTCAAGAAACTAAACGGTGACCTCCGGGTTGAGCGCCAGCTGACTAAGGAGAAGGACGATCAACTCCTTGGGGCCAGGGAGAGTCTCAAGACCATAGCCGCCAGATCCGTTGAAGCCTTTCAAACCACTGACGAGTATAATACTGTGCTCTTCAGTTGGTACTTTAAGGGATTCGAGCTCCTGAGGAGGTACCTCGTGAAGCATCCTTCGGGGGTGAATATGGAGGAGCTGGACCTGGAGGAGGTGGATCAGGAAATGGCCGCAGATGAAGCCGCCCGACCTCCTGTTCCTGAGCCTGAAGCTTCTGTGGGTGCTCCTGGTGATGAGGTTCCTGTGGACGATGCCCTTGTGGACGAAGCTCCTACTGACGCAGCTCCTGTTGACACCGTACCTTCTGTTGATGATGCTGCCTGTACTTGATACTTAGAATATTTTTTCTTTTTTGGATACCCACTATGTTTTGGGTCGTTTTTTCTTCAACAATTAATTTATTTTAAGGACGAAGCTTTAGGCTCAGTGTTTATGGGTCTTGTACAAACACTTTGTGAATTGCCCGTTATTTTTTGGGCTTTTTAATTTGATTTACTTCTGTGTACTTTACCTATGCTTGTGTGTGCTTGGTCGTCGTTTGCAATACGCCCGTCTATGTAGGGTCCATCTCTTTACCTTGTAGGTATCGTTGTTGTTAATAACATACATCCACTCCATGTGGGATCTTGTTACTTTAGCTTCATTTCAACCATTTTTATGGTCGTCAGTAACTTACATCCATTCTATGTGGAATTTTGTTACTTAGCCATTTTTGGCCTTTCGTGACCTACATCCGTTTTTAGGGATCTTAGTCATCGTCAGTAACTTACATCCGTCAAGCGGAATTTCGTTACTTAGCTTCATTTCAACCATTTTTTATGGTCGTCAGCAACTTACATCCATTCTATGTGGAATTTTGTTACTTAGCTTCATTTCAACCATTTTTTATGGTCGTCAGTAACTTACATCCATTCTATGTGGAATTTTGTTATTTAGCCTTATTTCAACCATTTTTTATGGTCGTCAGTAACTTACATCCATTCTATGTGGAATTTTGTTACTTAGCCTTTTCTGGCCTTTCGTGGCTTACACCCTTATTAGGGATATTGCCTTCGTCACTTACCTTCGGTTGCATAGACTTGCTCACAGAACAATATCAGCTGAATGGATTCTTTATTGATTTTGATAACAAGTACATTTGATTGTTACGTCTACTGATGGTACTTCTTTAAGTGTTCAATGTTCCATGGCCTCGGGAGTCTTTGTCCGTCCAGAGTTTCAAGGTGGTAGCTTCCCTGTCTGGAGTAATGAACAACCCGGTACGGCCCTTCCCAGGTGGGGCCAAGTTTCCCTTGAGTTGGATTCTTGGTCGCAAGTGTTACTTCACGTAGGACGAGGTCGCCGATATTGAGTCGTCGGAGCTTCACCCTTTTATTGTAATACTCTGTCATCTTCTTCTTGTAATCCGCCATTTTGTTACAGGCTTTATCTCTGACTTCGTCCAGGCAATCAAGGTTGACTCGCAGACGATCGTCATTGTCTTCCTCGCTGAACATCTCCCGCCTGGTACTGGTTACTCCGACCTCGACCGGGATCACAGCTTCAGTTCCGTAAGTAAGCCTAAACGGGGTCTCTCCCGTCGGGGTTCTTGCTGTTGTTCTGTATGCCCACAAGACGTTGGGTAGTTCGTCTGGCCAAGAACCCTTTGCATCATCCAGTTTCGTCTTTATGATTTTGAGTAGAGTCCGATTCGTGACTTCTGTCTGTCCATTTGCTTGAGGATGGCCTGGCGATGAGAAATGGTTCTTGATGCCTAGTCCAGAACAGAAGTCCTTGAAGCCTTGGCAGTCGAACTGTCGTCCGTTGTCTGATATGATCGTCCTTGGAATCCCGAACCTGCAGACTATGTTCCTCCATACGAAGCTCCGGATCTTTGCTTCAGTGATAGTGGCCAGTGGTTCTGCTTCAACCCATTTTGTGAAGTAATCTATAGCGACGAGTAAGAATTTTACCTGGCCTTTGCCCAAGGGGAATGGGCCGACGATGTCAATTCCCCACTGTGCGAATGGCCATGGGGATGCTATTGTCGTCAGTCTTTCGGCTGGCAGTCGTTGAACATTCCCGAATCGCTGGCACTTGTCACACTTCTTGACGAACTCCATGGCGTCCACCTGCATAGTAGGCCAGAAATAACCTGTTCGCATAATTTTACTTACCAAGGATCTAGGGCCTGCGTGATCCCCGCAGATCCCTTCGTGGACCTCTCTTAGGATGTATTCAGCGTCTTCTTCGTTCACACACCTTAAGTAGGGCATGGAGAAGCCCCTCTTGTACAAGGTGCCATTAAGAATTGTGAATCTGGCAGACCTCTTTTTGATCTTCCTGGCTTCATTTGAGTCTTGAGGGAGGTGCCCCTCCCGAAGAAAGGATACAATGGGCGTCATCCAGCTACTTGTGTTCTGGATTGCGAAGGTTGGAACTTCTTCTATGCTGGGGCTCTTCTGTGCTTCCATCATCAAGTCTGCATTTGACCCCGTTCCTTCTGACGATGCTATCTTTGATACTTCGTCTGCTGCCATATTCTGGCTTTTGGGAATCTGGACGAACTCTACCTCTTCGAATTCTTGAGTCAAGTGCTTTGCCAACCTGAGGTACTTCTGCATTCTTTCCTCCTTTGCTTCGTATTCTCCCTTGATCTGCCCGATTACTAGCTTTGAGTCGTTCTGGACTAACAGGGTCTTGGCTCCAAACACCTTTCCTAGCCTCAACCCCGTCAGAATCCCTTCGTATTCGGCTTCGTTGTTAGTCGCCGGGAATTTCAATTGAACTCCATACTTCAATACCTCTCCGTCAGGGGTGGTTATGACGACCCCTACTCCTCCCCGTTTTTGGGCCGACGAACCGTCGGTCTGTATTACCCAAGGTTTACCTTTACTGGCAGGGTTTTGTTCATCCGGAAGGGTGAACTCAGCGATAAAGTCTGCCAGAGCCTGTGCTTTAATCGCCGCCCTGGGATGGTACTCTATGTCAAACTGGCTAAGTTCAATCGCCCATTGGACCATTCTCCCTGCTGCCTCGGGTTTGCTCATGGACTTCTTGATAGGTTGGTCCGTCATTACCCAGATCGGATTTGCCTGGAAATACTGCCTGAGCTTGCGTGAGGCAATTATCAATGCGAACGTGATTTTTTCGATTTTTGGATACCTGGACTCAGCCCCCTGGAAGGCTTGGCTGATATAATAAACGGGGAGTTGTATTCGGTTTTCTTCTCGGATCAGGGCTGCACTGACGGCTGTAGACGAAACAGCTAGGTACAGATACAAGTTTTCACCTTCTTTTGACGGGCTTAGTAGAGGTGGATTGCTCAAGTAGCGTTTGAGTTCTTGGAAAGCTGCTTCACATTCGTCAGTCCAGGCAAAGGCCTGCTTCAGGGTCTTGAAGAAGGGGAGGCATTTATCCGTCGCTCTAGAGACGAATCTGTTGAGGGCGGCGATCCGTCCCGTGAGCCTTTGGACCTCCTTGACGGTCTTGGGCGACGCCATGTTGATTATGGCCTGAACCTTCTCCGGATTTGCTTCTATTCCTCTCTGGGATACCATGAATCCCAGGAACTTTCCTAAGGCTACACCAAAAACACACTTACTTGGATTCAGCTTCATTTGGTATTGTTTGAGAGTAGCGAATGTTTCCTTGAGGTCGTCCAAATGGGTAAGTTCTTCCCCGCTCTTGACGAGCATGTCATCCACGTAGACCTCCATATTCCTGCCTATCTGCCTGCTGAACATTCTGTTTACTAATCTCTGATAAGTAGCGCCTGCATTCTTTAGTCCGAAAGGCATTACCTTATAGCAATAGAGGCCTTGGCTGGTGATAAAGGCCGTTTTCTCCTCATCCTCGTCAGCCATTTTTATCTGGTTATACCCTGAGAAAGCGTCCATGAACGTCAATAGCTTGTGCCCGGCTGTGGAGTCTACTAGCTGGTCTATTCTTGGAAGGGGGAAACTATCCTTCGGGCAGGCCCTGTTCAGGTCCGTGAAGTCCACGCACATCCTCCACTTCCCATTTGCTTTCTTCACCAGAACAGTGTTGGCCAGCCAGTCTGGATAGTACACTTCCCTGATGAAACCTGCAGTCAAGAGCTTCTTAACCTCGTCAGCGACTGCCTGATCTCTTTCTGGTGCGAAAACTCTTCGTCTCTGCTTGACGGGCTTTTTCTCTGGGTCTACATTTAACTTGTGTTGGATGATCTCCGGGGATATACCTGGCATGTCGTCATGGCTCCAGGCGAATACATCCAGGTTTTGCTTAAGAAACTGGACGAGCTTTGTTCTCATTTCGGGACTTAAGGTCGTCCCTATCCTGGTTGTTTTGGCTGTTTCTTCCTCGGTTAGTTGCACTGTTTCTAAAGCCTCTACCTTTTCCTCCTCCTTCTCTTCAATTATCCAGGTGTGGTTTTCCTTTGCGGCCAACACAGCCTGGTAGCATTCCCGAGCTAAGACTTGGTCTCCCTTAACTTCACCGACCCCGTTCTCGACGGGGAACTTCACCTTTAAGCAGTAGGTAGATGTGGACGCCTTCCACTTATTGAGGGCAGGTCTCCCAATGATGACGTTGTATGAGGAGGGGCAATCCACTACCAAGAAATCCAGCTGACGGGTAAGTTGCTTCGGGTATGTCCCCACTGTCACTGTCAGCGTGACTATGCCCTTGGGGTAGACGCTGTCACCACTAAAACTGACGAGGGGGGAATCGAAAGGACGTAGCCTTCTGGGGTCTAGTTTTAATTGTTGAAATGCAGGGAAGTAAATAATGTCAGCAGAACTTCCATTGTCCACGAGGACCCTTTTGGTGTTAAACCCTTCTATGGTAAGCATTATGAGCAGGGGGTCATTGTGAGGTTGCTTCACTCCCCTTGCGTCGTTTTCATTGAAGGTCATGTCTTGATCGGTTCGTCTCTGCTTCAACGGGGGAATCGTGTGGACGCTGTTCACCTGACGTTGATATGCTTTTTGAAGAGATCTGAACGAACCTCCGGTGACGGGACCCCCTGTGATCGTCTGTATCTCCCCGACCACATTTTGAGGGGGTGGTGACTGACGGTTATTCCCTCTTGACGAAGCTTCAGGTTGGCCTTTGTTTCCTTCCCGAAATTTGCTGTAGTCACCCTTCTTTACAAATTTTTGCAACTTCCCCTTTCGTATCAACTCCTCTACCTGCTCTTTGAGGTCCCGACAGTCCTCGGTGTAATGGCCATGATCTTTGTGGAACCGGCAGTACTTGTTCTTATCACGGACATTAGGAGACGAATGTAAGGGTCGTGGCCACTTCAGGTAATGCTCGTCCTTAATCTGCGTTAGAATTTTGTCAACAGGCATAACAAGAGGAGTAAATTTTACCATTCGAGAATTCTTATCATCTTTTCCTCTGGTTCCGTCACTAATTCGGCGATCTGGACGCTCGCGTTTTTGCCCCCTGCGGTCGTCTTCCTTTCTACCCTTGTCTCCTGGCCTTTCAACGTCCCCGATGGCGGCCAGCGCGTCTTCCGCGTTCATGTACTTCTGTGCTTTGAGGAGCATTTCAGCCATTGTTTTCGGGGGATTTTTTGCAAGTGACGAGACGAGCCCTCTGGTTCTCAACCCCGCCTTGAAGGTTGTTAGCTGTACCTTGTCATCAGCCTCGTCTACTTCCAGTGTCTCCCGAGTGAAACGTTTCACATATGACCTCAAAGTTTCCTTCTCTCCCTGCCTGATGGTGAGTAAATGATCCGCGGTTCTCTTTGGTCGTTGTCCTCCAATGAAGTGTCGCAGGAAGGCATTGCTCAATTGGTCGAAGGTATCGATGGACGATGTTGGCAGTTTTGTAAACCATTCTCGTGCGGCTCCCTTGAAAGTGGTTGGGAAGGAACGACACAAGATCTCGTCTGGGGGCTGCTGGAGCCCCAGGGTCGTCTTAAATGTGTTAAGATGATCCTGGGGATCTTTTAACCCGTCGAACGACTCAAGTTGGGGTAGCCGAAACTTCGACGGCACTGGACAGTCGAGGACGGCCGTAGTGAATGGCGAATCTGTTGCCCTAACCAGTCGGTCCACACTTCGTTCAGTTTTTTCTTTGATGGCGTTCCTAAGCTCGTCCATCTCCTTCCTCATCTCCTGGAGTAGATCCGAGTTCTGCTCGGTTGGAGTGGTGGGCCTTCGATGGTCGATTCTTCTATGGCTATCCCCTTCGTCATCTCGATTTTCCTTGGACCTATTCTCTTCCTGCTGAAGTCTCTGCTTCATTTCCTCATTTTGTTTGGACAATTCTTCGACGGTAGCCGCAAGGGCCTGAATTTGCTGCGACAAGGCTGCGGATTCTTGATTGGACTCCATCTGAAATAAGTATTTGAGAGGAAACTACCTTTTCGCGATTAGATGCGAAAAAATGTCGCTTCCCACAGACGGCGCCAAACTGATAGAGCGTGAACTCGTCAGTCAATGTGGTCAGATGAAGCCAACCTGCAGCCTCCTGAAAGGGTCACCGGTGTGGTGCCTGCCACCACGCCTCCGATGCCAAAGTTAGTATGCAAAGAAATCTTAGAGAAATTGGAGAATGCAAGAAAGTAATAATTCTCTTTTTTGTGTGTTTGTGTATGTACCTTGGTATTGGCAAATGTGTGGTCTTTTTATACTCTTCCATGGCCTCTAGCCGTTGGAGTAGTTATGGAGGTCTTAATGCTCCTTCTGGTAACGTTTGGGGGTAGTGAATGGGGCATCAATGCGTTCCAACGGTCCGTACAGCTGGTCTTTCAACCGTTCTAGGCTTAATTGACTGCATTAAATAACCTGAATGCCTTCGTCAGTGGCGTGCATGATCATCCTGTTACTCCCGATGGTGTCATCGTCCGTGAACAATATCGTAAGTGTGGGACGGACTCGTCAGTCTCGTCAATCTTGAAAGTTTGTGACTTGGCATTTTTGTTTCCATGTCCATTTTTTTGTACAGTAGTTTTAATGCAATCACACCTAGACACCTGTAGTCATTGTAGTTTGAGACTCTTATAGTAATTAAGTTCGACTAATTAACAACATTGACACCTTTTCTTTTCTTTTTTTGTGGAGAAACAACAACATTGACACATTGGATTAACTAAAATGTTATTTTTTCAATGCCATTAGATCTTTGATTATCATGGTATCATGTGTTTAAATATTTTTTTTAACTGATTTTTCTTGCATTTGATTATGTACTTAGTACGTTTTTGCTGATAGGCATGACGCTAGTGTTCTTGCTAATACATGGGTTGCAACTTGCAATTTCTAGCATGGTTAAACAGAGGCCACGACTTTTGTTGTTTGTGGTTTTGTGTAATTATGTAGCCCCTGGTGAACAATTTAAATTTCTTGGTTTATTTAGAATCATTATGGTATGGTTATATGTAATTATATAGTCCCCTTACATAGACTTCTTGCTTTATTTAGAATCATTATGGAAGTGATTTTGTATAATTCTAAAATCCCTGACAAACTTCTAGGCTTATTTAGAATCTTTATGGATATCTATAGTCTAGACTCAGTTGAAACTTATGATTATGATTGATATGACTGTTTCAGTTTACGTTGAATCTTCTATTATATACTACCTATATGAAAGATGTGTTAAAAAAATTAAAGTAGTTTTAATGCAGTCACAGCTAAATACCTTGTAGTCATTGTAGCTTTAGATTCTTAAGTATGACTAATTAACATCTTTGACACATTAGATTAACTAAGATGCTATTTTCAATGCCATTTAGCTCTTTGATTATCATGGTATGTTGTATTTAAATATTCCTTTTAATTTATTTTTCTTGTATTTGATTATGTAGTACTTTTTTTTTAATATATTTTTATTGACAAGAATGAGACTAGTTTTATTATTTTGAGAGGTCACATTTTTTGAGCTAATTCAAACTTACCCACATGGACAAAGAGAGAGAGCTAGTTAAATTGTTCAAATTTAATAGAATTTGGAACAATCTATATTTTTTAATAATAAGATTGGATTAAGAAGAGATACAAACCTATCTTTTTAGAGCTACTCCAAATCTATCTTTTTCCGATTCTAACATTTTCAATTCTTAAGCAAGTGCACCAAATTCTCTTAAAAAAAAAAAAAAAAAGAGTAAGTGCATCAAATGGACCAAAGTAGATCGAGTAGATTGAAATAGACCAAATAAATCAAAATGGACTAAAACAGATCGAATTGTACTGAAATGGATATGAGACCATGATCACACAATATTTGAAGTTTTTTCTAAGACGCAATATTTGAAGTTTTGAACATTATTTTTTTTTTTTTTTTGAGAAAGAAAGTTTTGAACATTAGAGAGAGCATATAACCAACAAATGCATCCAAATATAATTTAACATGTAATTCCTAATTGAAACCTATACCTCAACATCCACAAGATCAAAATAAATCTCAAAATTGTTATTCAATTGATGATGCTTTACCCTTTAAATTGAAGAGTTTGTATTTACTTATATATTTTAGGAAAGAAACAATAAATCCAAAAAAAAAAAAAAACATTTTTATTTAAAAGAAACTCAACACTACATTGTTTTTCATGACTATAAATAACTCGCCCCCTTACCCTCAATACAATCTCTGTTTTTGTTTTCTTAACCTTTTCTTCACATTCACTTTTTCCCACTCACTTTTTCTCTTCACATACAACCACATATTAAAATAACACATATTTTTTTACAACCTATGAACAGGTTGCATATATAACTATTCATAAGTTGCAAATTTTTTTAAGTTTACAAACCCAAATGATGTAGATTTTAAGCTGCTTAAGTTGTAAAATAGCATATGAAAGTGTTTACACCTCAATGCGAGCATCCACAACCGGTTTTCATATCTTATCTTATTTTACCATCCCAAAAAGCTATTTTATCAATTATACCATACCATTTTACAATACACCCATCATTCCAAAACTCTATTATTTTACCATTTTATTAAAATATTATTTTTTGAATGGCAGAAAGAAAGAAAGAGAAAAATAATTAGCTGCTGTAGGAAGAGAGAGGAGCTTGAACTAACTAATGTGCTATTAAAATACACTATTTTTGGATGGCATAACGCTACAGTGCGATCTCATATGTGAGATTGCACTATGCAAAAAAATTTGGCTGTCCCAAGTATAGCCATCCAGTTGCTGGAGTAATTTGGGCCCAAATGTCAAATGTAAATTACAATTTGACATTTGAGAAGCCCACTGTTGATGCTTGAACCTAATATACCATTCCGCCCAACGTGGTGAATAAAAGTAGACAGAAAAAATAAAATCTTGTGTGCGTGGAAGATGGACAGATGGGCTTTGAAAGTTTGACGTGGGCCTCTTGATTTCTTCACCAAAACATCTACCTATAAGTTCTTACTTTCGGCCACGTTGGTTTTAATAATAAGCCATATGTGCATGTAAGTATAAATAGAGGGAAAAGTGGGTACCAAAAAGATAGAAAATAAGGCTAGTGGTACAGGACCAAAAAATAAAAAAATGCAATGACTCAAGCTCGTGCCATTACATATACAAATAGAAATTGCGGACTCAAAAGGAATTGGTCATCGTTGCAAGAAAGAAGATTTTATTGTCATGATACTTATTGGCCTCATATCATCTTGAAATGTTATAAGTATAGAGGTTATAAGAAAAAAATGCAGTGCGAATGTGAATTTGTCAAAATTCACACTCAATAAAAACTTGAAATTTAAAGATTTTATTGATGTGATCTTTATTTTTCCTAGAGTTTTAAAATTTTGATTTTACCTCTTGAAGATGTATATTGTTTACATCAGTAGCCTCTTCACTTATATTTTTCCACTAAGTGTCACAAAATAATGTTACACCTGTCTAATTTGTCCAATAAAATAATGTCACGTGATAGAATAAAAATGGCATAAATAATAGACACAATTGGTACTTATAATAAACTTCACAATAAATTTAATTTTTCACAAATACTTATAATAAATTTCATTATAGTTAACTGTGATATAAATACTTAAATAATTTCACAACTACTTATAAAAGGTTGCATTGGTAGCATTATTTAATCATTAAACTTAGATACTTAAAAGGCTGAACGGAATGTAAACTCCAGCCCAAGCCCAAAGTATCTGACCAAGCCCACTTTAAAAGCCGAATTCAGTTTAGTAGGTGGTACGGTAGGTCACGGACTATAAATAAAAACAACTGCACACGCCCCTTGCCCTCAATGCAAACTCTGTTTTTTGTTTTCTTAAGCTTAACCCTTTCTTCACACTCAGACTCTCTCTCTCTCTCTCTCTCTCTCTCTCTCTAACCTTGCCTCTGAAACCCCTCTCTCTCATCCCACCCAAAGTTCTCTCATATGGAGGATTGGGCAGTTTCCAACCTAGGAGAAACTGATATTTGTGTTCTTGGAAAATACAACACAGATGAACATGTAAAGTTTTACAAGATTAAGATTCTAGACTCTGAAGCTTGTCCGCCACCTTCCTATTAGAAGGAAAAACAGTTCAGCCCCAAGGAGTTCGGTCCTTTGTCCTTGTCCTTGAAGAAGAAGAAGAAGAAGATCGGTCCTTTGTCCCTGGCCTTGAAGAAGAAGAAGAAGAAGAAGAAGGGCAAACCATGGCCATCCAAATACTTCGTAGTGTTGGGGAACCATCTCTACGCTGTAGGTGGTGAAATAAAAACCCGCAAAAAGGATGTCTTAGACATCCCCGAAGATTATTCAGAGGATGAGGATGTGGGTTACTCCATGGATATCGAGACAAAGGATGTTTGGATCCTGGACTTCACCTCTCCTCACAAAGGGTGGAAAGCTGGACCACCAATGAATTTTCGTCGATGCGACCCTCAAATGGTTGTCGTCGATGGGAAACTCTTTGTATTCGGTGGTTTGCGCTTTAAACCGAAAGGTAACTCCGGCTGGATGGAGGTATTTGACCCACTTTCCCAAACTTGGGAAAGCCTCCCAAATCCACCTTCCTATTTTGATAAGGATGAGGAAGATATCTTACATGCTGTCCTGGAGGCCAAACATGAAATAGTTGTAGCTATACCTCGAGACTCTGGGAGTGGGAATGCCAATTTTTATAGCTACAATGTTGTGGGTGGTTTTTGGAAAAACTTAGAGCCCAAGCCTTCAAAACGCGCGTTATGTTGTTATGGAAGAGCAGCAGTCGTGGGCAATACACTGTACTGGGCTACCTTTCTAAGCCGTGAGAGTGAGCACTGCACCCTATACTATCACGATTTAGAGAAGAATGTGTGGCTTCAAGATTGTCTGTGCACCAGCAAAATTTTGGGGGAGTATGAATTTCTTGATGCTTCATTTCGTCCTGGATTCCTCCATTTGTGTAATAAAAAATTCTGCCTTATCTTGCGATCTGGCTACCCAAAACCGGAGGACCCTTTTGTGAGTGTAGAATTTCTTTATTGTATCATACTTGATCTTTCTCCGGATGAAGGTTCCTCGCAGTGGAATGTCTCTGTTTTGTCTGTTCAAAAATACTTATTGGATAAGTATCTAAATTTGTTGGATTGCCTGATTCTGTGAGTTTCCTGCTTTCTCTCTATACTATTTTTCTTTTTATTTATTATTCTAATTGGTGGTACCAAATGTATTTAAAAATTTAGCTATACATAGATATATACAATATCCTAAAAGTTTACAAGAAGTTAACCCATGGCTTTCTATTTGTGATTTACATCTTGCAGGGATAGTGGAGTTCATACAATGAAGAAGAAACGAAAGAGGAGATCAAACGATGCTCTAAGAAAAAAAAGAGAGATCAAACAAGGGCATACCTTAAGGATGTAGTACTAAACAGGTATTCTATAAACGGTTTGCATACATTAATGATGTTGTCATACTAGTTTTACATTTTTAACATAGAAGACTTAATGGACTTTGAATGTATTGTAGATATGTTTGTTATTTCCTTCTTGTTTTCTTTCTTTCTTTATATTTTTTTGGGTGGCATTGTAAAGTGGATTAGTAGGATTAACTGACATGAATAAATTGAGCATTAGGTTTATGGGTGTTATATCTATATAATTTCTCATAGATATGAGGGTGCCAAACTCAATTTGGACTCCTGAGTCACATGATATTATAAATTGCTGAAGACTAATAATAAACAAAACAGAAAAGAGCATAGATCAATAAAAGATCAGCCTCGTCACAATAATATAAGTATGTTCTGTGTACATTGGACTCTGAATCCAGTAACCCGAATTCAAATCTGGGTGGGACCTTACTATACATTTTCTTTATAGAAAAAAAAAGTATTTGTACAGTAGTTTTAATGCAGTCACACCAAGACACCTGCATTCACTGCAGTTTGAGATTCTTATAGTAATTAAGTTCGACTAATTAACAACATTGACACATTGGATTAACTAAAATGTTATTTTTTCCAATGCCATTAGATCTTTGATTATCATGGTATCATGTGTTTAAATATTCCTTTTAATTGATTTTTCTTGCATTTGATTATGTAGTACTTTTTTGCTGACAGGCATGAGACTAGTGTTCTTGCTAATTCATAGGTTGCAATTTCCAGCGTGGTTAGACAGAGGCCACGACTTTTGCTGTTTGTGGTTTTGTGTAATTATGTAGTCCCTGGTGAACAACTTAAATTTCTTGGTTTATTTAGAATCATTATGGTATTGTTATATGTAATTATATAGTCCTCTTTACATAGACTTCTTGGTTTATTTAGAATCATTATGGAAGTGGTTTAGTATAATTCTGAAGTCCCTGACGAACTTGTAGGCTTATTTAGGATCTTTATGGATATCCATATTCTAGACTCAATTATGTTGAATCCTCTATTATATTCTACCTATGTGAAAAGATGTGTTAAAAGCTTGACCCTTCCATCTGCTTTGATTGAAAGAAAAAAAATTATTTTTAAAGTAGTTTTAATGCAGTCACAGCTAAACACCTTGTAGTCATTGTAGCTTTAGATTCTTAAGTATGACTAATTAACATCTTTGACACTTTAGATCAACTAAAATGTTATTTTCAATGCCATTTAGCTCTTTGATTATCATGGTATTTTGTGTTTAAATATTCCTTTTAATTTATTTTTCTTGTATTTGATTATGTAGTACTTTTTCTTAATGCATTTTTGTTGACAGGAATGAGAGTAGTTTTATTATTTTGAGAGGTTTCCATTTTTAGAGCTAATTCAAACTTACCCACATGGACAAAAGAGAAAGAGAGCTAGTTAAATTGTTCAAATTTAATTGAATTTGGAACAAGCTATATTTTTTAATAATAAGATTGGATTAAGAAGAGATACAAATGTATCTTTTTCCGTTTCTATCTTTTTCAATTCTTAAGTAAGTGCATCAAATGGACCGAAGTGGATTGGGTAGACTGCAATGGACCGAATAAATTGAAATGGACCGAAACAGACCGAATTGTACTGAAATGGATATGAGAACATGATCATACAATATTTGAAGTTTTTTTTTTAAGATGCAAAATTTGAAGTTTTGAACATGTAATTCCTAATTGAAACCTAGTCTTCAACATCCACAAGATCAAAATAAATCTCAAAATTGTTATTCAATTGATGATGCGTTACCCTTTAAATTGAAGAGTTTATATTCACTTTTATATTTTTACTTAAAAGAAACTCAACACTACATTGTTTTTCATGAAAATGCATAAAAATGAAAAATTACCTGATTTTTTTCTAGGTACAATCTAAGAGTATTCAATATGATGGTCGTAAAAATTTTAGTTTTTACTAACTCAAAAATTTACATTATCTATTTTTACCACCTTACTTTACAATACATCAAAATACCCAACATCAATAATTCTATTTTTTTACCACTTTTTTTTAAATATTATCTCTTTATTATTTTTTAGTCTCTCTTTCACCCAAGTACCCTAAATAATGTACGAAATCTCAATCCCCCAATGACACTACAAGTGTTGTTTTCGGTTGCAGAGTCAAAGTGAAGAGAGATGGACAAGGGCCACAAGGCAACGGCCTTAAGGATGTGTTTGGTTGGGGTAAAAACAAGGAGGATGGAAAATAGAGAGAGAAAAATAGGGTGAAAAATTCTATTTTTCACTATTTGGTTGGGGAAGGAAAATAGGGGAGACAGAAAACAGGGGAGAAAGTTTTCTCCCTTGGGTCCACTTTTTTTATCCTCCCAAATTGGGAGGAAAATGTGGAGGGAAAAGTGTTGTGAAAGCACTTTTACACAAATACCCTGTTGCTGACCACGTTGCCCAGTTGTTGACCACATTGCTAAGAATATGTAATACACTATTGTAAAGTTTCCTAGTTGCTGGCCACGTTTTTTTTTTTTTTTTTTTTACATTATAATTTTTAATGAGTTTTTTTAATGCAAGTAGACTATTGTAATTTTTACATTATAATAATAAAAATAATATTATAAATTTATATGTATGATGTGGTAAATTTTATATTATTTAATGAGTACAAATAAATCTATTTCTTACCTATTATGTAACAATGGTATAATAGTTAATTTATATAAACTACATTTTCTATCCTTCCACTTTTCTTTTCAACCAAACAAAAAAGTTTTCCACCCTCTCACTTTTCTATCCCTCCAACCAAACACACACGAGGGAAAACTAAATATTTTCTATCCTCTCACTTTTCCATCCTCCCATTAATTTTCTATCCTCCTACTTTTCCACCCCTCCAACTAAACAGACCCTAAAAATAGTGTGAAGAAATGATTTTTTTTTTTTTTTTTTTTTGTCCCTGTGCAGGATATTATGGTACTGCAAATGTTGATTTCTTCTATCTATTGTATTTTTATTTGACTATTTTTCTCCTCCCCGTCTGTCAAGCAGTCTTTCTTTTTTTCTTTTTTTTTTCTAATATTAAAAAAAAAAAAACACTGTTGAATTAATGTGAGGTTTTGTGGCATTTCTTGTATCCTCAATCCACTGCTGAATTAATGACTTGTGTTATTCTCTGTTCAACTTTATAGAAAATATCTCATCAAAAAAAAAAAAAAAAAAACTTTATAGAAAATATTATGGACCATGAAAAAGAGTTTTATAAGAATGATATGATACACGATACTATATCAAAATAACATACCAAATAACAGTCCTATTAAAGCCCATAGCCTATATATATTTTTAATAAGATAAATAAAAAAATGAAAAATCATTTGTCACTTAGATGTTAAAATTTAAAACCCCCATGACACTAGACAGTTGACACCATTTCCCTCCCCTATGGCAACATCTCTTTTAATTTTCAAATGTTAAACCTCGGTTTTGGCCCATATTAATTAGGAGTTAGGACTAATAAAACCATTTTTAAAGCCTAGCTTGTGTTGTATTTACCCATCTTATTCTTCACAAGTCTTAACAAAAATTTACACAAATTGTAACTAAAACCTAAATAAAATAAAAAAAGTCAATTAATGTGAAATTATAAAAAAATTTATTATATATATATATATACACACTAAATTATAGTTGTGAAATTAAGTAGTAATCAAAAATTTAGTTATTTTTTTATCTAAATATTCACAATAATATTATATATGTTAATGTCCAAATCATATTATATATACTATATCATAAAAGTTGAATTTTACAAATCGTGATTATGATAATTAGATACACGATACTTAGATGCCATATGTATTTACAATTAAAAAAATACATACTTGTTTGTTTTCTTAAAATTATGGATATTATATTATTTACCCAATTAAAAAAAGTTCAATACACAACAAACAATAGGACTCATGATACATGCACAATAGATATTTCAATATTGTCCCAATAAAAATAGACAAGACAAAATTTGAAATAGGTATTGTAAGGACCAAATTTGAGTCCTTAGCCCAGAAGGTGGATGGACTTAGGCCAAAAAAACCCAAAACAATGAATTTATAGAAAGTGGGTTGGAAAACTGGGTTTTAGTAGGTTAGACAATAAATTAGGTAGATCATGATGAAAAGAGAATTGAGATAAAAAAGTTTAAGCTAAAGAAAATCGTCCTCAGCATAGTCCGAGGAGATCAGTTTTTATATATTTCTCTCAAGTTAGATTACAAAGTCAGTTTTTGATACTACAATGTTTTTCTCTTAGTTTTTCGATCTCCCTTTCTCAGGAGTCTCTTACATTATATATCTCCCTTTCAATGATCTGGGCCCTCCATCTGTTGATCATCCAGGCCGCTACTTGAGTGCTTGTCCCATCAGACACCCTCTCTGATCCTCTGTGAGTTGTGGTAGTCAAGGCAACACTGTTCAGGAGTTTTCTCCACATAAATATGGCCAGAAGGTTAGTTATAAAGCATTCAATGCAGTGGCAGCAGCTTTTCCTTAAATATTTCCTAGCTCCCGTTCTTCCTATACATTCATTATGTGCGTCCTTATTAGTAGAATTTTTTGGAAAGTCACTTTGAACGATAGGATATACATTTGATCTGTGCATTGTTTATCCGAGGAGATACTCCTCATCGAACCACCTTTCCCAACCTTTCCATTTGCATTTTACTTATGGGACACTGAGTTTAACACTCTCACTACTGTTTAATCATTCTCGGACCAACCAATGTCCTCGGCCAATGCCCAATATACAATTTTGGGCCCTTATCCCTACAGGTATCATAAAATATTTTCCAATCATTCTCTTAATTGTCCCAAATCCAATTAACCAAAGCATTACACAATTGAGAATATATTAATGAAGAATAACCGCCCTATTATATATTACCATTTTATTTTAGATGAGTAAAAAAAAACGACCCGTAATTTATGATACTGTTTGTCTTTGATAGGAAACTTTATTAATAAGTGTCCAATATAAATTCTTAAAAAGAGAGTTTAGAAATACAATTTGTGTGTGTGGATTTGAAAACTATAATTTTGACAGTATGATTTCTTATTGCATCTCATGAAATAAATCTGAAAGTTACACGGGCCTCAATCAGACCACTGAATTCAAAAAATATCATGAAATCAAGTTTCGATGGTCAAGATGCATCCTCACAAATTATGTCTAATCATGTGTGATTATAAACAATTAATTTTGATTGGTGCAATTAACTATTGAAGAAGCAACATTTCCATTGGTCATTCAAGTTTCAAAAGTGTGTCATCATGCCTTCCTTTCTATTAGATTTATGTTAAACAATCTTGTGCCAAAAAATTTGTAGGAGAGGAAAATGGAGATATATCGGGCAATTGTTAGGATGGAACAAGATGGCAGTGATGATGACGTTCTTCAGATATGTCTTCACAAATTTGGTCTAGTGCAGGCTTTTGAAAACTTGTTTAAGTTCATTTTCAACTGTAAATTTTAGGTTCGCCCTTATAGTATCAAATCAAATCTTGATGAGCTAGTGAAAGATCTAAATGAACATTGCAAGAAATATGGACTACTTTCTCAGTTTCCTTAGTTTGCTTATTCCCGTTGCCCAATTAGGAAGCCTCTAGAAATCCATCATTACTTTTAAATGTGTTATGTTGCATTCACTGATTCACACGACAATTTACCCATGTCTTTTTCTTCCATTTTTTTAGGATGAAGAGTAATCAATAGCCTTATAACACATGAGGAATATTTGCTAGAAGACTATCTTCAACATAAGTAATAGAAGTGGGCAAAAGCTTTGGGCTTAAATTGGATATTAATATTAATTTTAATTATAAGCTTTTTAAAAAGCAAATTCAAATGATAGAATGCTTGAGTTGAGATGTGATTATAAAAGGATAAATAAGGATGGGAAAAAATCAAGACTTATGGCACCTCCTGGCCCCTTGCAAGTGTCAAATGGAGGGTAAGATCATGAGTTCAACACGCATTAGATGGATGTGTAAATAGAAAAAATGTATATATATTTACAAAAATAATTCTACATTACTTGTACTGTTGAAGATTTTGTAGTGTGTTATATTGCGTTCCAATTAATTGAAGTGTCTTCTTGGTTAGGCACATGAAGTGAATACCTTTGACATGTGAGGCAAAGGCGAAAATGGGTAACTAGCAATAAATATCCAACTATATAGTTAGCAGGCAATATTTACAAACTATATATTTTACTAGCATCTCGAGTCTAAAAGACTTGATTTTGGCCTATAAATCGAGTCTCAAAGACTCGATTTCCATGGTCTAATGCGGCATCTTTTTTCACGTGGCGACCACCTAGAAATCAAGTCTTAGAGACTCGATTTACAAACCAAAAAAATTTGAAAAAATTTAAAGTCTCTCACGCACCAGCCGAAATACCCAAAAAAAAAAAATACAATCAGATCACAGAGAGAGAAAGAATCCAAAAAAAGATCAAGCTCAAATACCCATCTTCAACCCAAACCCCAAATCTCAAAAACCCAGTCAAGCTCTACCTCCACATCAGCGACCTCAGTTACTCTAAAAATATGTGTTAATCAGAGGAAAAAAAAAAAAACCCAGAAATAGAAGGTCGCGCCGGACCTGGGCTCGCGGGTAGCTCCGCCCGGGTCGTCGCGGCCTGGGTTTGATTTTTTCTGGCTTCTTTTTTCTTCTTCGGCTTTTTTTTTCTTTCTTTGGCTCTGATTTCTTTTTTGCTGGTGCTGCTATTCTGTTATATATGGGCTTATAAATCGAGTCTCAGAGACTCGATTTCCATGTGGACGCCACGTAGAACAAAGTACCAACTCAGACCCAATCAAAACATGAAAATCAACTCTCAAAGACTCGATTTATAGACCCTAAATCGAGTTTCTTAGACTTGAGATGCTAGTAAAAAATATAGTTTATAAACATTACCTATTAATTATATAGTTGGATATTTATTGCTAGTTAACCATTTTCGCCTGATGCATCGGGCTCAGCAATCATGCATTGCCATATATATATATATATATATATATATATTTGTGTGTATGTGTGTGTGTGAGAGAGAGAGAGAGAGAGAGAGAGAGAGAGAGTGTGTGTTCATTTTCAGTATGATAATTGTCGTGCATGTACGTTTTGCCACTGCTAAAGGTGGAAAACCCACGGACTATGGATAAACAAGCTGTCAAACATGGTTTGACACATAATAGAAGTGAGGATTGACACAGTCCGTTTGCAAAAAGTGCCTGCTATTTGCTTGGGCGTTTTAACTTTAAGCCCGTCCCTTCATTTTTATGGGAATGGTCTATCTAATGGTTCTCTTCTGGCATGAAAGTCAAGTCAAGTCAAGTCATTCATTGGTCAGGTTTTAAAATAAAATGATATTCGATGGAATAAAGTTATAAAATGATGTGTATGCATGTGGCTGGGGATGAGGCTGAAAACCAGCCAAAGAAGAGAGAGTAAAAAATAAATCATATATCAACAGAAACGAAGGAACAATAATTAACTTCAAATGAAAAGAAACTAAAATATTTATTGGGCAATTCAAGCAAAAAATATATATTTAAGAATGGTTTATTTTATTGAAATTGAATTTTTTTTTAAAGTATTATAAATAAATATAAAAATTAGTTAAAATAGTATAATGAGAAGAATAAATTATATCAAAAAATATAATAAAATACATAAATAATAGTAAATATAAATTAAATGGGAAAATAAATTGATAAAATTAATCTCAATTTCTAAACCACATCAGAAGAGTCCATTGTGTGCCAATCCATTTCCGACAGCTTGTTCATCCATAGTCTGTGGGTTTTCTACCTTTAGCAGTAGCAACTTAGCTGTTAGCTCTCCGAAAGCTGCTGGGGAGAGTGTTGCAAACTTTATCTCTCAGAACTGTGTCATTCTTTTCAGAACTTAGCTCTCCGAATTGGTTGGTGCTCTCTCTCTTTATATATTCCAATCTAAATTACTAGCCTAAACCTGGAAACAAGCCACCCTAGTTTCTCAGCCGCTCCTCTCTTTCTATTATCAACAAAACCCAAACTCCATCGAAAACAAAAACTAAAAAAAACTTCGAGAAGAAAAAGGAAGCAAGCAATAAGTTTAGATTTTCTTAAAATTTTCTTCGGAAAACCAATTTTCGAATAATGTCTTTGCTCACTCTCTTTGAAAATCCATTTTCATTTTGTTCAACCATCCTCCAAACTAAATGAGAACTCTTAGAAAATTATCTCTCTCTCCCTCTCTCTCTCTCGGAGCTCATTTCA
The DNA here is from genome assembly GCA_019022515.1 of Quercus aquifolioides. Lineage (NCBI taxonomy): Eukaryota > Viridiplantae > Streptophyta > Magnoliopsida > Fagales > Fagaceae > Quercus > Quercus aquifolioides. The sequence goes on from CM032332.1 coordinate 59,468,304, forward strand.
TCTCCGACGATAGGTTGAGGCGCAGTGGTCGGCGATCCTATCTCCGACGACGACCAGCCGTTGATAGTCAGAGCCCTCTCCTCCGCCCCTTTGTCCGATTACAGGTCTCTCTCTCTGTTTGTTTCTCGAGAAAAAAAAATTGAATTTGGAAATTACCTAGTAGAACTTTGCAAAAGAATTTTTGGTATTCTCTCTTGTCTTCTCTCTCTCATTCTCTCCATTGATATTTCTCTTCCTCGCCAATAATATAATTTGGGGCTAGGGTTTGGATACTTTGGAAATGGAATTACATACCTGTCCTTTGGAATCTGAAGTATGGGTTGGATGTATGAGGTTTGAACATATTATGTGAACTACCTGGTCAAAAAGGTGTGTCCGCGATTTAATTTCTTGAACTCATTTGATTTTGTTTTTGAATCTTGCGCTTGTAACAAATGGTTCGGAAGTGAATCAACAATAATATATGTCTTAAAGAATTTTTGGCGGTTGAGTTTTGCATTAAATGTTCATCTTATTCGTACTTGATTTTGCTAAATCTTTGATTCCAGTATATTTCTTTTCAATTCATAACTGCATAAACTATGATTTGTATATGTAGCTGTATATTTGTGGAAGCGATATTTGTGTTTTTGGTGTCTTACTGCTAAATTGTGAAGTTTTTATGGTCAATGTCTAATTCTTTTGTCACCATGGGCCTTGTAAATCACCCACCATTGTAACTATCGAATTATAAAAAAGTCTAATTATTTGTTTGTCGAAAGTAGTTATAGCATTCAAGTTCCAGTTGAATCTTTAACAGAGAATTGTTTAGTCTTAGAATGGGAACCATTTTTTTATTGATTACATCACATGTTGGCATGCTTTGCTCACTAATGACACAAGTAATGTTATCCTGTGGCCACGTAGATGGTTTTCTCATCTTCTGCAACAGTTTATGCTCAACCTAAAAAAATACCTTGTGTTGAGGATTTCGAATTGAAACTTATGAATCCTTATGGATGGACCGAGGTATGCATCACTGGGTGCTTAGTAATGTTTATTTTGGGCATACCACACATAGGATTTGTCTTTGAAGTTGGATAATCCCACTTGCTGTTTCTTGTGTTCATAGGAGTGCAGTTTCTTTTCTTTCCTGACTTTTAATATATTCTATATTTATAGCTTTTCCTTGAAGAAATTGCTCGAGATATTCAGAAGGCGGAGCCAGATTGGAAAATTATATGACTCAGATACTTCAATCCTCTTGGGGCTCACTAGAGTGGTAGAATTGGTGAAGATCCAAAGGGCATCCCAAACAATCTCATCCCATACATACAGCAAGTAGCTGTTGGCAGATTGCCTGAGCTTAACGTGTATGGTCATGATTATCCCATGAAGGATGGTAGTGCGGTTTGTTCTTTTTTGTGTAAATATTGTTGAGTAGTAGTGGATAGGAATTAACCTAGTTTTTCAGTAATATCCATTAGTCCCATCTCATGGACCTTTTTGACATAGACTATGTCTAGTTTTGTATTCCACTTATAATCCTTTATAACCATGGCAATAGTATTTGACTTTCTGTCATTACATAAAATTCGATTAAATTGACAAATTTTTTGCACTTACAAAATATCAAATGTTTTTTTGTTAAACAGGTCCGAGACTACATTGATGTCATGGACTTAGTTCAAGGCAGGCAGGTAAGGGCAGGATGGTCACATTGCTGCAGCCTGCTCTTCGGAAGCTTTTTACTAAAGAGGATATAGGAGATCATTCTTTCTTGCATACGAATTTGTATGTCAACGAATTTTCTGTCACCTGTTAATAGTTTATTAGGCATTTATTTAACACACTCAAGCTTTTATCGTGGGATTTTTATGAAAATCATGAAAATCTTGTTTTAGCCATATTTTACAAACACATGGCATTAACAAGCTGTGTTTATCCAATGCTGTGCAATAGTTATCATTGATGTCCAGAAAATTTTCCTTGTCATAACCTTTTTTTGGTGTTAGTCATAAAGAGTAAAGGGATAATAATTTAGAAATTTAGAATGCAACTCAAGTCTCAGGGTGATTTCAATTCTGAAATAAAAAAGATCTTCGCTAGTAGCTAGTAGGTTATGGTTTTAATTTTGGGTCTTCAAAAATAATAATAAGATTCTATATATATCAGGTTGCCTGAAAGATGATGCATTATAGTCTATGAAGCACGGGTGCGTTTCGGGACTCGGGTGCGGGTGCGGGTGCGGGTGCGGGACTCGGCAATTTTTGAAAAAAGTGGGTGCGGGTGCGGCGGGACTCGGCGATTAAAAAATTATTATTTATATTTTTAATATATTGCTAAGCCAAGTTCGCAGATTCACTCACAAATCACAAATCACATATTCACAAATTACTAATAAGTTATAACTATTAACTAAATAAAAGTATAAAACTAGCAGTGGCACTGATTTATCTCTGGATGTTTGCTTGATATTGGACCATGGACCAGATGGTAGGTGAGAAGTTAAGTGGTCCAAAGTCTAGGAAGTGGGCCAAAATGTTAAGCCCACAGAAGATTATTTTAAGTCTATACTCTATAGCCCCATTCAACCCAGTCAAAGCCAAACAAGTCCACACTTTTAAACCCAAGCCCATCTTTGTCTGGCGGCCCAAAACAACAGCTCACTTCCTCCTCTTCTTTTCCAGCACACGAAACCAAAATCCCAGGATATCTTTGGCATCAGTCAGTCGATGCTTCCTGAAGCTGTTCTCGGTAGCTGTCCGACATTAGCCCACTCGACAAAGGTCGCCGATGAAGCCGATAATGAGATTATCGGCTCCGATGAGACCAGGAATGCATCGGCAAACACCTCCGATGGTGAAGAGAATTTGCAACGAGACATCCAATTGATTCTTCAGCGCGAATCGGCCCGAGTCCTCGCCGCGTCGGCGCGAGTCGGCGAAAAAAAAAAAAAACCACGTGGCAGACGCGGCCCGACACGGCACCGACGCGGGGTCGCGCATCGCCGCGTTGCACCGCGTCCGACGCGGGTGCGGCGCCTCTGGCGCCGCGTCCGTGCTTCCTAGATTATAGTTCAGCAACAAAATGACAGTCTGCACAGTGATAAATGGGTAAAACAGTGGGTATCTTTCTTCCTTACAACTCACAAGCAAGATGGAGATTGAGATTGCAATAGAGAGTGAAAGTATATGATTCGCAAATATTGATTGGTAAAATCATTTTTTTGATAACATAATGTCACCTTGAACACACTGTGAGTGATAAGACGGACCAATTTCAATTTGTTGGTACATCTTGAGCAAAAGTTGTAGGGTCATATGAGTTAGCAATGGTAAAACAGATTTGACTGTTGATATAAAGCCTTAGTCCCAAAACATTGGAGTAGGCTACAGATCCTCAACAAGACTGAAACTCAACGTTGAAATATTTTTTTATGCAGGCTTTTCCGTTGGATTTAATACTCTTTTCCAGTTGAGGACAACTTAAGGTGTGTACCTCATTGAAGATTTTTAAAAATTTTTAATCCAACTTTAGATGGAATGGAATTGGGTAAAGCTCAGGAACTGAGTAAATTTTTTTTTTTGGCCTTTTGGATTGGTTTTGTGTAGGGCTTTGTGAGTTTTTACAATGAGTTATTTCCCTGCCTCTTCGCTACACTATCTCCACCCAACCTTTGCCTTCATTACCACTATTTTGTAGTAATATATTAATCGTTGTGTTATTTTGTTTATGCATGTGTTGGTTGCTTTGATTCAATTTTCATTTGCATCTGTTTTCTTGCCTCACAGTCTTTGCTTCCAGATTATCAGCAGCTTTCTCATAGGTTGAATACATCAAAACTTATTGAAAATAGTGGTGAGTTCTTAAACTTGATTGTATTTAATACTCATTGGGTTTGTTTGTAACTTGCCTATAAAACAAAAACAAGCATTTCCACCTCTGAAGATGTCCTTAACATGAGGAACATGTTTCTAATATAATGAAGATGTCAGTTCCAAAGCTTCGAGAATTTGCTTTTTTGATTATGTATGGTATGATATTATATTAGGCTATATATATGTTGACTAAATGTTTTCTTTGTCAGATAGTGTGTGTTCCCGATAGAGGAGCTCAGAAGAATCCTCATGGTGATCTCATTCAGGTATGCTGTTTTTCTCCTATATTTGTTTCCATTTTATGCAATTATATCTGGCAAGTCATAGCCTCATAGGCAAAAGGAACACTCAATTGCACTGGGAATTGAAAATTCCTCGAGAACTTGGTGTTACGCCAGGCTCTTGCCACTTGACATTGCTGAAATAGTTTGTAAATATTTTGAAATAAATGTAGTTTTACTGGGAGCTGTGGGAATATGAATTTTAAACGGCTAAATATCTTGGACAGCTTGTTAGTTTCAGAATTGTGTTCCTTATAGTTGTTATTTGTGCCTCTTATAACTATTGATGATTCATAGATGGATACCAAAAATATACTCTTCATTTGTGGTGGACCATCTATTGATTTGGGGAAGACGATTTTAGAGAGGTAATACCCTTTTCTTGTGCTGGATGTTAAACAGAAATTTTTGCACTTCCCCCTAAATGTGAGTTCTAATTATTTACATTCCTTTTCCAGACAACAAGATTCTTCCATTGGCTTTGGAGCTCTAATTCATGCAAACATGAGAATTAGTGGATCAACCAATGCTTTAGTGACATCCTCATTGTTGGAATCTGTGAGAATCCACCCAATATGGTAACAGAAGGCAACTGACTCATCTTCAGGTTGTCTTTATCAACGAAATGTTCATGTAAATGCCTAATAAATAGAGTAATGCTATTTGGATTTAGTTTATAAACCTGCTCAAAATACATTTGTTGGAAATGTAGAACCCTTACTAACATAGTAGTTTTTTTTAGGAGTTTCCACTAGTCGATAATGCCATACTCCTGATTATCCATGCCAAGCTTGTTTAAGAAAAATGTATAGCTTCTGTCATGAAGGTTTTTCAGTACATGGATAAAAATGTATTTTTCATGACCACCAAAGAGGATCGAATGAGGTACATTTTTGGAATATTTGAATGCTTTCAATCCATTCAAATTTGATTTCTTTAAATTTGATAAGAAAAATATTGACACAATCGTCCAATTTGGATGCGTTGGAAGGCGAGTTTTATGGAGAATTGCTAAGTTAGCCTTTGCCTATCATGGGGAGAACAAGTTTTCTGGAGATCTGCTTTGCCGGATTAGGATCAAAGAAGATGGTCACGTTACGCATGAATATTCCGAGCTGGATGAAGATTCTAATTTAGGCAAGCGAAAGACTGATATCATCCATTTCAGATGGATAATGGCTCAAGTGGTTAAGAAAAGTCCTAAAATTGTTTTGTCAAAAGGGTTTTAGGAGGCCTCTTCTTAATCACTTGGGCTATCATCCTTCTAAAATGGATGATATCAGTCTTTCGCCCATCTAAATTAGAGTCTTCATCCAACCCGGGGTATTCATGAGTAACGTGACCATCTTCCTTGATCCTAATCCGGTGAAGGAGATATTCAAAAAACTTGTTCTCCCCATGGTAGGCAAAGGCTAACTTAGCTATTCTCCATAAAACTCGCCTTCCAACGTATCCAAACTGGACGATTGTGTCAATATTTTTCTTATCAAATTTAAAGAAATCGAATTCGAATGGGTTTAAAGCATTCAAATATTCCAAGAATGTACTTCATTCGAGCCTCTTCGGCGGTCATGAAGAATACATTTTTATCCATGTACTGAAAAACCTTCATGACAGAAGCGATACATTTTTCTTAAACAAGCTTGGCATGGATAATCAAGAGTATGGCATTATCAACTAGTGGAAACCCCTGAAAAAAACTACCATGTTAGTAGAGTTCTACATTTCCAACAAAGGTATTTTGAGCAGGTTTATAAACTAAATCCAAATAGCATTACTCTGTTTATTAGGCATTTACATGAGCATTTCGTTGATAAAGACAATCTGAAGATGAGTCAGTTGCCTCCTGTGGGTACGGGCCAGAAGAGAAAGAGGGTAACCTCTTTTCTTAAATTCTTGTTTTGTTGTCCATTGTTTAACTATATGTACTGGTTTAGAGGTTTTTTACTTTCTTATATGGTTTCATTGAGTCAGATTCCCTTCCACTTTGAGGTTGAAGATAGACTTAAGTTTTAACATAAATTTGTTAACCAAAGCTACATATAGTTTGAAATTCAGTATTTTTTTTAGAGACCTTTCTTTTTTCATTGAATAGTTGCTTTTTGTGCCATCTAATATTTTCAGGTTTGTTGCTTTGGAAACAAATGAAGGCTAGCTAATGCCTTGGCACTTCTACCATATCAGTTTATAAACAGGTATTCTTTGTTCCAATAGAAAGAAAGTTGTATAAACTTTTTTGCATACTGGTTTTTACATGCTTAACATTGAAGACCTACTGGACTTCTAATGCATTGCAAATACGTCTGTTCTTCTATTTTTGGGTTGCATTGTAAAGTGGATGAGTGGTATTAACTTAACTGACGTGAATAAATTGAGCATTGGTGGTCACCTCCCCATAGGGGATGATTAGGTTTATGGGTGTTATATGTATATAATTTCACATAGATATGAGGTTGTCATACTCAACCCTAATTCCTGAGTCACATGACATTATAAAGTTCTGAATCCATAATAATAATAGGAACAGAACATAGATCAATAAAAAATCAGTCTTGTAATAGTTAACAGTCTTGAGCAAAATGGTGTAATTGGCCTTTGGCCTTCTTTGCTTGGGGCTTTTAGATGCTCTTATATCATTGTCTATCCTTGTGAGAATTTCTGTTGTATATGTAGATGAGAGAAAAAAAGATGATTTGTTTGTTGATTTTAGGAAAACTGCAAACATGGGAATTTTTGCTTTGGTTTTGTGTTTTTTGGGGTTATGATTAGGAAGGTTAGAATTGATTAAGAGTATGGATGAATTAAGCATCTCTTGGTCCTCCCTTAAGCAAATGATTACATTATTTTGCTTAGGTAAACACTACCAACATGAAGATCAGTTGATAAGGTACAAAACTAACGGTAGAGAGGAATTTTTTCTTCTCTCTTTCATTTTTGGAGTAATATACTTGATATGTTTTTTTTTTTTTTTGAGAATCATATACTTGATATGATTAGTTAATTGATGTTGCTTTCTTATTCAAAATTTTAAATTCAAAAAAATTGTTTATGGTGTAAAGTGTATGGTAAATCCATCATATTTATTTCTTCTTAGACTAAAACTAATTGTACAGTAGTTATTGTAGTTTGAGACTTTTAGTAATTACGACAAATTTCATGGTATTATGTGTTCAAATATTCCTTTTGATTGATGAATATTTTTTTTTTTTTAATTTTGATTATGCAGTACTTTTTAATGCTCTTTGTCAATTTGTCAACAGGGGTTTTTTGTTTATGCAAGGTTGTTGTTTCCAGAATGCTTAGACGGAGACCACGCTTTTGTTGTTTGTGGTTCTGTGTAATTTTGTAGTCCATGAAAAACTTAAAACTATTTTGTTTATTTAGATCTCTATGGTATCTTTTGTGTAAATTGTTATGGTATGTTTTGTGTAATTATATAGTCCCTGATGAAGACTTAAACTTCTTTGTTTATTTAGATAGATGGGAATCATTATGGATATTGTTGTGTAATCTTTTTCGTCCCTGGTGAAGGAGTTTGACTTCTGGGTATTTATTTAGAATCATTATGGATATCTATATTCTAGACTTGGTTGACAATTATGATTATGATTGACATGATATCTATATTTACAATTATGTTTATTGTATTCTAATTTCTACCTAGCTGAACACCCTGACTTGGGAAAAAAAAAATTATATATAATAATTAATTTTTTTTTATTTGTTTACCCTTAAAAAAAAAATAGGAACACCCTCAAATTAAAATATATATATATATATATATATATATATATTTGTTCTAATTTCAAGCAAAAAATAAAAATAAAAAGCCCAAAAAAAAATTTGAACTAAAATCTGAAGAAAAAAAAAAAATTGTAACAGAGCTAAACAACGGACGGCAAGCCCAACATATTATAGAGGAAGCAAACCCACGGATTCTCAAAAAAAAAAAAAAAAAATCCAAACCCCAATACAGAGCAAATCACTAAATCAGAAACCTCAAATTAGTAAATCAGTACATCAGAAATCACTAAAGCTAAAGCAAACCTAAAAACAGAGCAACAAAGCAACGCCTCCCCTTAGAAGTTGGATCGGTCCGGTCGCAGTCCAAACTCCAGAGCACATCGTCGCTCGTCGGAGATTGCTCGCACATCATCGCACATCACTCGCAGATTGCACGACGGTCATTGCCTCAGCCTCAGCCTTCACTCTTCAGGCCTCCCTGCTCTGGTGCTCCCTCAAGGTATTTCTCTCTCTCAGTCTCTCTCTCTCTCTCTCTCTCTCTCTCTCTGAAATCTGAAATGAAATGAATGAGTCTCTGTCTCTCTCTTTATTCTTTAAGAGTAACTTTAACAAAACTGTGAAGAGTAACTTTATCTGAATTGTGATTGGCTGAAGCAGTGAAGCTTTAACTTTATTAATATTTTGCCTATTTTTTGACTTTTTGAATTTGGCTTTATGTTATGATTCTTATCCGTTGGTTGGTGTGTGTAAGTGTTGGTGTTGGTCAGTTAGTGAGATATTGTCTTTTAGTGTAATGTTATTGTGATTTGTGACTGTGAAATTTTCTGATTGGCAACTGGCTCATGATCCTAACAATTAATAATTTAATTAACCAATACATTATAAAAGACAAACAAATTAAATTATGTTAGACTAAACAATAATTAATAATTTTATAATTAATGAAATAACAATATAACAAATTATAGTTTATAAAAGACAAACAAATTAATAAAACAACTAAACAACAATAATTAATAATTTTATTAATATTTCAAATGAACTTATAGTTTATTGTACAGGTACCTTTGTTCATTTCTTTTCTTTTCATTTTTTTTTTATCCTTTTGAGGTTTTTCGGTGTATAGAATGCAAATTTGTTTTGGTTTTAAGAATTTTTTTTTTTTTTTTTTTTTTTTAAGTACAAACTTCATGCCGGCCAAATCTTGAATTTTTGTCGGTATTTACCGAAACACTTGAAATAGATTGAAATGACCCGAAATTTTTTCAAAGTGAAATAGGAACACTCTGAACAAAATTCCTGGAGTCGCTACTGGCTGAAAAGATTTTTATGTAAATAGCTGGACTTTAATGCTTGAGTCTTGATCATGGTGTAGCAAATTCCTTAATGGCTTGTTTGGAAGTTTAGAGAGGGAGGAGAGTAGAGGGGAGTAGAGGGGAGGGGAGTAGTGGGGAGGAGAGTAGAAGAGAATGATTCTCCTCCACCTTGTTTGGATGTTTTTAAAATTAGTAAGGGGGAAGGGAGTAATTAGCCCTTCCCCTTGTGTAATTTTGTTAATATAATAAGGGTAAATTAGGTAATTTACTTGGTCAATAGTTTATATACTCTACTCCCCCTCCAAATCTCTCCAATTTGAGGGAATTAAAAATGGGGGGGCTAGAGGGAGTTGAAACCCCTCCAAACCCCTCCAAATCCCTCCCCCTCATTCCTTAAAAAACTTCCAAATAAGGTAATTAGATTACTCTCCCTCCCTCTACTCTACTCCCCCTTCATTTTTAAACATCCAAACAGGCCATAACTGTTTAGTTAGTAGTTTTGCAGAGGTTTTTATTTTATGATTACTGCATTGAATTGTTTATAAATTTAAATTTGTTCACCTTATTTTACCCCATGTGGTAGAGCTTTGATCCACGTTTGGGGGCTCCCCTGATTCAATAATTGTATTCGGGGGCCCCTTTCTTTTCTTCTCTCATTTTTGATCTTCTCTAGACAACTTCTAATGCGTTCATGATACAGACTCAACCATATCCTTCCTCATTTTTCATTATCAAGACTCGTGTTTTTCATCATATAGTTCCATTCTAATTGGTGGCGTCAAGAATGCAACTTGGAGGAGCAAAGCTTCTCCCCCAACCATATTAATGAATGCAAGTTTTACAAACATTAGATATGGATTCAAATGGAGATTCACTGGTGTTTATGGTCACTTGAGACACATCTAGAACATGCTTGGGCTCTTTTAGATAATCCAAGTGAACAAATGGACCTTCGGGACTCTAACTGTCATCTTTAGAGAAGTATAGGATGAATTAGCAACTGTTTGACGAAATACAAGCATTTAGGGTGGTATTGGATCTTGGACTGGTACTACTTTTAACGCGTGTGGCAAAAGTACGCAAGAGACACATACAGCTAGCATATATTCGGATCTTGGACGAAAGAGATTTGACAATTGCAAAGGTTAAATGCCCTAGATACTAGTAATCTAGATGGAAGAAAATCTGAAAGTGGTTTTTTTTTTGTTTTTGGTTTTTTACTTAATTATGTCACCCCTCATACCTTTAAAATTGACAGTCTACCATTTGTTGTATAGACTGTTAATCATAAAACCAAAAGTTGCGTAAGTGTTAGAGGTTTTTACCAAAAAAAAAAAAAGTGTCAAAGAGCGACTGATGGGGTTGTGGGTATGTTTCATGCATGGTGGGGTCACTTGGGTTATAGAAAGAAAGTCTCAGCCAAAAAGAAAGTCTTGTTGCGGAATTCAAATTCCCATTTGTTAAACCATTTTGATTGGTGGATTTCAAAAGCTTATTGGTTATAGAAAGAAAGCCTAAAGATCGGTTCTTGTTCTCCGTAAAAAAGTTGTTCTGAAAACTCTGTAACAGTATGTACTTTGTGTAAAGAGGAAACTGATCTGAGCGGTGGATTTCAATTGTCATCCAAATTCGTTTTTTAGTAGGGCTTCCACATATACATTTGTGTGAGGAGAAGAGAAGAATCAACTTGTGAGTTGTCCAGTAACAGTAGTCAGTCAACACAAATCCGATTGTAAAAGAGGGAATCAATTCAATTGCGAATCAAAATAACATTACTATGATATTGCTTTTTTGTTGTTAAAGCAATAGTATCTGATATATATATATATATATATAGCTTTGCCAAAAATGGAAAGTTGTAAGAGTATTTCTCACTTCTCTATGTTCCCTCATTTTTTTTTTTCTCAATGGGCTTGGTACAATGACTTTCATTTTGGACCATCCGTTCCTCTCTTCCTTCCTCACATGACTCTCTTCCCTAACGATAGATGTCTGAGCTGCATTAAATGAGGAACTTTTTAGATGAAGTAAGCCAGCCCATACAAGAGAAGAAAAAGCACATCATCTAGACCTCAGTTTTATTAACAAAAGTTTCCACCCTCCCACTTTTCCACCCTTCAAACTAAACACACAAGAGGGAAAACCAAATCTTTTCTATCCTTCCACTAATTTTTCATCCTCCCATTTTTCCACTCCTCCAACTAAATGGACACTAAATTAGGTATGTGTATGGCAATGTATATTGGTATCTTCTGATTATTTAAAAAAATAGTATAGTCCACGCATATGTCCTTATTAATTATTATATGACCTTATAGCTTGGGTGACTATAAAAGTAGAGTTTTTCATCAGAAATATACCATACCAACCACAGTTCAGTTTGTTTGTATCACTAAAATGGTTAAATCTCCTAATTTAACAAATCAGACAAATGAATTTATTAAATTGGCATTAGAATCAAACAATATATATATATATATATATATATATATAATAATAATTAATAATAACACAAACGGATAAAAATATATATATGTATATATATATATTTATATTTATATTTATATTTATTACTTTTGTGAGGCGGTCACTCTCTTAATTAACCCTAAAGACCAACCTGCTGCCCCCCTTCAAATTTCACAAACACTCTCTTTCAGTCTTTCTGACCCGATTTCACAAGAACACACACTCTCTGAAGCCTCAACCAACCAAATGGCAAAACCTTTGAATGCTTTGTAGATAAGTTTTCTTTCTTTTTATTCTTTTGGGTGGCATTGTAAACTGGATGAATAGGATTAACTGACATGAATAAATTGAGCATTGGCGATCTACCTCCCCCATAGCGGATGATTAGGCTTAAGCCTACTTTATAGCCAATTTTGTTTAAGCCCACTTTAGAGCACAATATCTTATTTACTTTGATTTCAAGGAAACATTTAAAATATAAATGAAAACAACATAAAAAATTGTACCAACAGTAGTTTTACATAAATAACTTTCAAGAGTAAACTTACTAAAATTAAGATAGATACTTCAATGCTTTCGACTAGCTTAGTATAGGGTGATTGCTTGGGTTTTGTACATCTAAATATTGTAGTGCTCTTTACACTAAACTCACATTACTCAATTTAAATATATAACTAAAGGACTTTATCACGCATCTTTGATTCTTGAAGAGAATTTTCATGTCGATGTTCATGACATATATTGGTTTGAGGAAAAAAATAATTGCACTTTTAATGGTTTTCAACTTACTATGAATATGAATTAGTATAAATGTCTACACATCTTTATTTGTTTAATCTTCAGTTGCATAAGAAAGTTAAGCATAAAGTATGTAATATAGATATATTTTACACATTTTGATGAATCGTTTGTCTTAAATGTCAAACATTGTAGGAAACAAGAAATTTTGTTGTATGAAAACCAAAGGCTGACAAGTCCATCAACAATCAAAAAACAGAAGTAGCAGAAATCTTAACTAATAATTCTTCTGCTTCTCTCATAACTGTTGAAGCTCTAAAATGCCAATCCAAATGCGTCACAAATGTCGAAATGCAACTACACCGAAAGCATTAAAAAACAAAAACAAAGAACAAAAACAATTAAAGAAAGACACAAGAAAAAATTAGTACTAATTATATATATGCTGCTATTTTATAATTGTTGTGATATAATGCTTATGTATTTAGAATTTCACATTGGTTGATTTTGACAGACTTAAACTACAATATGCTACCACTAGAATTTTATTGTATAATATAAACAACATACCTATAATTGTAATAATTCCACTACTAGACTTTATTGTATTGTATAGAGGACAATCATATAACTTACGAATCTTACATATTTGAACATAAATAACGCATCGAATAATGTCCGTGTATTACGCGGGTTAAAAGCTAGTTTACATAATTACCATGAGTGTTATACATGACAATATCCTAACCAATATTTATTAAGATATGTCAGTTATTTAAAATGTCATGTGACTAACAAGTTAACAGTAAAATAAAACTCTTAGAGAGAGCCAAGTGGCATTATATAATTGCGAACTAAATCTAGACATTTAATTCGAGCCAAAAGAGCAAATTGTGTGGCTGTGTTTAAATGAAAAAAACCCATCACTTGTTAGACTATTTTGTTGGCATCTTTCTACTTGCGTAATAAATAATAGGCGTAAATGTACTTTTAGTCTTTATATTTTGACTTTTTTTTCATTTTAGTCCCTACATTTTAATTTTACTACTTTTAGTTCCGATCGCGTGTTATTTTCTTCATTTCCGTCTTTTTGTCTGTCAACCGACGGAAATAACTAAGGTGGCTGCCGGAGAAATTAAAATATTATAAAAAATGCCACATCAGCATCTAATTTTTTTTTAAATAATTTATCAATTTTAAAAAAAATAAAATACATCAATTTAGATCTAACAAGAACACACAAAGAATACACAAGAACATTCAACAAAAGAACAAGCACATAAGAGCACAAACCAGAACCAAACACAAACTCAAATTTCAAAACACAAAGAACATTAATCTAAATTTTTTTTTTCGTAAGAACATTTCTTCTTTCCCAGCACATGAATATCATGTTATTCCCCAATCAACAAACTAGCAAACCCAAAAAAATTTTTAGGAAACAAACACACAAAAAACCCAAAAAATTTCAGCTCAAAAACAAAATCATAAATCTCAAAGGCACCATTTTCTCAAACCTAGCAAAATCATCAAATCACAAATTTCTAAATTCAATTTAGTATTAAAATCTCTATTGCAATTGAAAATTATAAATTATTAAAACTAATTATTATTAAAGTAATAATTTACTATTTTTAAGTTACTATTACAACGATTTTTAATTTTTAGATGTAATATTATGTCTAATACAACTATACTAATTTTGTTATATTAACACTTGATGTGATAGACTTATTTTGGTGTAGTGTATATATATATATATATATATTCCACTCTTTATCAGAAAAACCACTGGCTTATACTCTAAAAACAGGCCACCCTAGTTCCTCAGTCGCTCCTCTCTTTCCATTACTTCCTTAGCCGCTCCTTTCTTTACCGGAAAAAATACTAGCTTATACTTTGAAAACAAGCCACCCTAGTTCCTCAGCCGCTAACCCTACCCTACATACCCCACACTTTCCACTCTAACATTCAGATAGCTTCCACCACAACAATTGCCTTGAGCTTACTACTTTTGTGTGAGATAGATAATGGCTTCTCTGTCCTCTCAACCCTTGAAAATGGTATCAAATGCGTTTGCACAGCCTCAGCTCTCAGTTCCACTTTAGCCTCAGCCTCAGCCTCAACCTTAGTCGCAGCTTATATATATATATATATATATATATATATATATATATTCCACTCTTTATCAGAAAAACCACAAGCTTATACTCTGAAAACAAGCCACCCTAGTTCCTCAGGCGCTCCTCTCTTTATCAGAAAAACCACTAGCTTATACTCTAAAAACAAGCCACCCTAGTTCTTCAGCCGCTAACCCTACCCTACATACCACACACTTTCCACTCTCACATTCAGACAGCCTCCACCACAACAATTGCCTTTAGCTCACTACTTTTGTGTGAGATAGATAAAAACAAGCCACCCTAGTTCTTCAGCCGCTAACCCTACCCTACATACCACACACTTTCCACTCTCACATTCAGACAGCCTCCACCACAACAATTGCCTTTAGCTCACTACTTTTGTGTGAGATAGATAATGGCTTCTTCGTCCTCTCAACCCTTGAAAATGGTATCAAATGCCTTTACTCGGCCTCAGCTCTCAGTTCCACTTCAGCCTCAACCTCAACCTCAGTCGCAACTTATATATATATATATATATATATATATATTCCAATCTTTATCAGAAAAACCACTAGCTTATACTCTGAAAACAAGCCACCCTAGTTCCTCAGCCGCTCCTCTCTTTCCATTATCAACATCAGTGGATGGAGCGACCTATACCTCTCCAAACACTTTTTTACAAAAAAAAGCAGCCGAACATGACATTGCCAAAGTTGCACTAGAACACATATCAAATGGGATAAGGGATGAAGGATATCCTCTCGTTTATGAGGTTTGTTACATCATGATTGTAAACTTGTAATATATTTTTTCTTTTTGCAAAGGATAGAAGATTATCTTTTTTTAGGTTGAAAGAAGCCTAGATTGTGAGGCTGAAAGATGCTTGTATGTGTGAAAGATTATCTTCATCTGTGAAGCTAATCTTTTTATTTCTATTACAATAAAGATTTGGTGGCTTTAAGTCTTTAGAACATAAATACGTAGGTTGCATCTTTTCTAGGTAGATTAATCTTGACCATCAGTAATTTAATTTAGATAATAAATATTCAAGCTAGATCATAAGGCTAATATATGCTTATAAAAAAAATTCATTGTCATAGTTGCATTGTAATATTAAATGTGTAACCATGTGCATGTTATTTTGCTTTAACATTAACATCTTAGATAAATATTATGTTAGTATATATTAATGTTTGTATGGTTATTGACAAGTGTGTTATTGTTGGAGAAAAGGGATTCTTTTTTTTTTCCCAGATTAGACTTCACTTATTAAGCCAAAAAAAAAAAAAATATATATATATATATATATACACACGTTCTCCCTAGTATCACAATGTTGTTTCCAAAGGCATTGAGATTTATGAGTTTCTTTGTGAGAAGAATGGCAGGGGTTGAAATAATATCATTACGTCTCTTTATATTTGTAACTCATCTAATTATGAAACTTGTACTTTATTGTTTAGGTATGTGAATGTAAGGAATTATGAATTCATAAATGTTATATATATATATATATTGTTAATGTGCTTATAAATGTTATATAGGATCAATTTGCTGAGAAATAGGTATTTATTTTTGTATGTTTGACATATTTTATGTTAGATGTTCTATTATTCCTTCCAGGGTTGACCGATATCTTTTTTTTTTTTTTTTAATTTTAAGTAACCTTTTTGTGGTTATTTTCTAGGATACGGTGTTTTGCAGGCTGTACTTAACGAGTTTGCTCTCAAGATGAATTTGGATAAGCCTACTTTCAATACAGTTCAGCAAGAAGGGTTGCTACCAGTTTTCATATATGGTGTATGCTATACTGGTAACCATGGTCAGAATAAGAAAGAAGCTGAACGATTGGCACCACGCGCTGTTATCGGGTATCTTTTCCATTTTGATTAACATGAAGTTGTTTTTAAATATATTTATGCCACGTGTCTCTTTTAGGTATTTTTTCCTTTTTGATTAGAGATTAAATTGGGTCAGGAGCTGGCGTAAAAAGTGGGTTTTACGCCCGCTAATCCTGACCCGACACGTTAGCAAAATAATAAAAAAAAAACTACTTTCTTTCTTCCCTTCCCCTCTTCCCATCCGCTCACTTTTCCTGAAACATTGTAGGCCTGAAGCAACGTTGAATGAGCCACAATCTTTTTTCTTTTTTTTTTCATATCTTCCTCTCTTCTACGAAATCCTCTGAAAGAACTGCAAATTTTACAAAGAAATCCTAGCAAAGGGGCTGTTCACACACCCAAACCAACCATCCATGGAACTCACAACAAAATACAGTGAGAATCCCATGCCACAAACTCAGATCCACCAAAAAAAAAGAAAAAAGAATCAACCCAGCAGTTTCAACTAGCAATTTTACTTCAATCTTGCAATACCCAAGCCACAAAGAACAACATAGACAACAATATTACTAAAAAAAACTCAAAACCACAATACAAAGCAATTTCACTTCACAGGCCTTGCGTATTTGAATAAAGATAAAAAATTAATTAAAAAAAAAAAAGATAGAAGAAAAAAGTAACCTGTGAATCTTGAACAAAAGAAGAAAAAAAAGGGACCTAAGAAAAAAGACGAAGAAGAACCCAATGGAAATAAACTAAATCCAACGGAAAACCCATATGAAAAATCCAACATAAACCCACATGAAAAACCCAATGGAAATCAGTCAAATCTGCCGCCGTTGCTGCCACCGAATCTGCCTTGCTGCCGCCGCCGCATCTGCCTTGCTGCCATCGCTAGATCCAACCCAAATGGACTTAGATTGACATGGGTTTGTGTTGAAGTGAAGTTTTTTGGTTTGTTTATGAACTTTTCTGGTTTATTAATGGAGTTTTCCGGTGAAGAAAGGGGCAAAAGAAGAAAACTTGACCGGTGAAGAAAGATGAGAGAAAGAAGAAAAAGAAAGAACATTCACCGTGTGAGAGAGAGAGAGTAGTGTTCAGAAAAGCAACGTTGCTTCAGTGAGCGGATGGGTAGAGGAGAAGGGAAGAAAGAAAGTAGTTTTTTTTTTTTTTTGCTAACGTGTCGGGTCAGGATTGGCTGGCGTAAAACCCACATTTTACGCCAGCTCCTGACCCAATTTAATCTCTTTTGATTAACATAGAGTTGTTTTAAATCTATTTATGCCACGTGTCCTAAACTTGGTAGCTAACTAATATATATATATATATATAGGCGAAAAGCACATTTTAGTCCCTACATTTTCAGGTGATTCCTATTTTAGTCCCTACATTTTATTTTTACCGCTTTTAGTCCCTATTCTGAAAAACGCTTCTCATTTTGGTCCCTGCCGTTATATCAGAGACGGAAAATGCACACGTGCCAAACGGCAGAATTAAAAAATATTAAAAATATTTTATTTTATTTTAAAATAAAATAAAATTTTAGTTATCAATAATTTTAAAATAAAAAAATTAAAAATTTTAGTTAAAAATATTTGTTCTTCATGTTCTTCCCCCAAGAACATGATTGCCCAGAAATTAAAGATTTTCTTCTCTTTTATTTCATTTTCTTAGGATCCAAACAAGCAAAAACATATACAAAACCATGATCAAACTCAAATACTCTGACACAATCAACTAACAACGATCCGAAAAAAAAGAAAAGAAAAAAAAAGAAGAACAACTGACAACACCATCAGCCAAATGCATATCAATATTGCTCAATGAAAAAAAAAATTAGCTTCCAAAATCCACACCATAAACCCCCAAATCACTTCACACTAAACCATGAACACAAAAAATTCCAGAAACCCAATTCATTTGAATGACACAAGCCTCCTTCTATATCACCCACCCACCCACCAAACTCAAAAACCGATCCCCTTCAACCATGAACATCCAAATCCAAATTCCGTTTCACCAAACCCACACCCAGTTCAACTATCTGTTTCGTTGGTGGCCAAATCTGAAACATCACACCGAGATAGCTCAATCTGGGTTCATTCACCGATGACAGACAGAAATGAGGAGTTGCTTGTGGGTTCATTCACTGTCATCGGACACTTCACCGGCTGTACGTTCCACTCCTCGACGAGAATCGCCCTAGCCTGATCGCAAAGCGCTTTCACCTCCGCTTTCTGCAACAGCTTGCACTCCATCAGATGCTCGATCTGACGGTCCAGATCTGCGTGCGACAGCATTGATTCGTGTCTTTTTCAGTCACTCACTCACTCTCCCTCTCTCTGCGATTAGATCTGCACCGCTGAGTTTTGGTGTATTTTATTGCCTTGCTCTCCATCATCACCATCGTTGCTCTAGTCCTCACCGATGTCTGTCTCAATGTCCTCGTTTCACTAACTCTGGGTCAATAATAATATGTGGGACTGCTTAAGTGTTTTGGGTTTTGTTAGTTGATTGTGTCAGAGTATCTGAGTTTGATCATGATTTTGTATATGTTTTTGCTTGTTTGGATGCTAAGAAAATGAAATAAAAGATAAGAAAATCTTGAATTTCTGGGCAATCATGTTCTTGGGGGAAGAACATGAAGAACAAATATTTTTAACTAAAATTTTTAATTTTTTTATTTTAAAATTATTGATAACTAAAATTTTATTTTATTTTAAAATAAAATAAAATATTTTTAATATTTTTTAATTCTGCCATTTGCCACGTGTGCATTTTTCGTCTCTGATGTAACGGCAGGGACCAAAATGAGAAGTATTTTTCAAGATAGGGACTAAAAGCGGTAAAAATAAAATGTAGGGACTAAAATGGGAATCGTCTGAAAATGTAGGGACTAAATGTGCTTTTCGCCATATATATATATGTATAAAATTAAAGCATTTAAATCTCCACAATTTTTCAGGTTAGCATTTAATTTTTTTTTTTCTACTTTTTAAAATTTGATTTATATGTTTTGATTTTTTTTTCCAACCCAATTACTCACGTCAGCATTATTAAAAATAAAAAATAAATCTCTTTTTTTTTTCCCCCACCAAATCCACGTTACAAACCCGATACGCCTTTAAAACCAAAAGACTAGAAAATGTCTCCTCTCCTCAGACGCTAACATCTCCTTCCCCTCAACCTGAAACTCACCCTTTCTTTCCTCCAAAATCAAAACCCAAAACTCAGATTCTGAGAGTGAAAGTCATTGGGTAAAGAGAGATCGAGAGAAGCAAGTGTAGAGAGGGAAAATTCCCGACCTATCACAAGCTGACACGTCACACTACCAAAACCACAAAATACAGCCAATTACAAAGCGCCACATACTGCTGCTAGGTTTTACTGTTGCTATTCAGAAGCCAACAGAAATTTGCCAAGTGTCATGCAAGAACCAATCATGCATCGACTCGTGCAAGCAATGACATAAGCAGCCTCGCACATGTAAGCGCTGACCTAAGCAACCTCGCACGTGTAAGCGATGACATAAGCGGACCAATCAGACTGTGACATGTGTCACCAATCAGACTCCGCCACGTGTCGCTCATCCACCCCAAAACTCCTATAAATAGAAGCCTTCCTAAGACATTTAGAAGGACATCAAGCCATCTGAAGTACAAGCAGCATCAGAGAAGATTCAGAAGTCCAGAAGCTCTGCCGGAACCAAGCTCTAAAGCCTCCAAGAACTTCAACATTCGAATACGAAGAACATTCGAAGAGAAATCATCCAAATCATCCGCCTAGATCCAAAAGTTTGCGGGAATCAAGCCTAAAGTGTCCAAAAACATCAACAAATCACAAATCAACGAAGCTCTACGAATTCAAGCTCCTAAAGCCCCGAAGAACTTCCACCACAAACCTTCAAATACGAAGAACATTCAAAGAGGAATCATCCAAATCATATTCCTAGATCTCAAAGTTCACTTGAATCAAGCTCAAAAGCCTCCAGAAACCTCACAAACCACAAATCAGTGAAGCTCTACGGATTCAAGCCTTTAAAGCCCCGAAGAACTTCCACCACAAATCCTCAAAGACGAAGAACGCACCAAGAACACGAAGAACAAAGAATTTCTAACAAGCTTATAGCCAGAGATTCATTGTAATTCTGTTTTAAAGGTCTTCGATCCATTCTTCAGCCAAATTAAAAGTATATTTGGTGTTCAAATCAAAATCACATTATCACAACTCCAATCAACAAATCTTTCAAGGAGATCGAATTAGAGGATCACTCTTTTGTAATCACAGAGAATTGTACCACACATTCATCAATACAAAATCGCATTTGTGAAACTATTTTACTTGTTTGACTTATTTCGAACTGAGAAATTTAATCGTCTACATATTCTGGCACGCCCAGTGGGACCTCTCTGCCTCTCATCTCATTCTCCTTCAAATAAAGAAATCAACATCACCTTGCTACCAGCTCCAATGGCCTCTAGCAAGAATATTCAAGCTTCAACAATAGCTACTTCAACTAAACTTGGTACGGCTACCTCCAACAACTGCATTGGTGCAATCAATTGTAGCCAACCCAAAGCAAACAATCAACTTCAATCTTAATCAATCAAGGAAGCCAAGGTCCAGACAATCATCTCCTTAGACCCTCTTACAAGAAACAAGGTCATCAACAAGGACATCTCTACCTTGGAACACCTCAAGTATGGGGGCAAATCCCCTTCTTCCTTCACAAGAAGTTGGTCGCACGATTTCTCTCCCATCAAAGGGAACCCAAAAGATGAGATTTCACGTGCTCACTTCAAATCACTTTCTTCTCCATCATCTTGGGAAGTTGTGTCAGTCATGATGACTAACACCTCTACCATGGAAGAAAAGATGGCTGAAATGGAACAAAGGGTTGTCCTTCTCACAAAAACACTTGAAGAAAAGGATGTCAAAATTGCAACCCTAATGAACAAGTTGGAGGTACAAGATTCGGGTGAATCAAGTCTTGGTCCTGAGCACCCACCTGGCTTTACCTTGAAAGGAGAAAACGCTAGGGTCGATAAAGGAAAAGGAGGTGAAGGCACTTCTCAACACGGACATTCCACCTCAATGGCCTCGATATCTGTCCAACAATTGCAAGACATGATAACGAACACCATTCGAGCACAATATGGAGGTTCTTCTACAAGTTCTCTCACATATTCAAAACCCTACACAAAGCGCATCGACAACATGAGGATGCCAAATGGGTATCAACCCCCTAAATTCTTGCAGTTTGATGGCAATGGAAATCCTAAGCAACACATTGCTCATTTTGTAGAAACTTGTGAGAATGCAGGGACTCAAGGAGGCCTCCTTGTAAAGCAATTTGTCCGTTCGCTCAAAGGGAATGCGTTTGACTGGTATATAGACTTAGAACCTGAGTCAATCGACAGTTGGCAACAACTCGAAAGAGAGTTTCTTGACCGATTCTATAGCACATGTCGCACGGTGAGCATGATGGAGCTTACTAATACTAAGCAATGGGAAAATGAGCTGGTGGTCGATTATATCAATCGATGGCGTTCTTTGAGCTTGGATTGCAAGGATAGACTTTCTGAAATTTCTGCGGTAGAGATGTGCATCGAAGGCATGCATTGGTGACTTCTTTACATCCTTCAAGGGATAAAGCCTCGAACATTTGAAGAGTTAGCAACTCGTGCCCACGACATGGAGTTGAGCATTGCTAGCCATGGAAGTACAAAACCTCTCATACCTGAGGAAAGCAGAAAGGAAGTAAGGAGGAATGACAGGAATGCAAAAGTCAATATCAAAGACCTAATGGTTGTTAACACTGCCAAAGTTAAGGTTCGAAGAAGAGGAGCAAATGCAAATGAAAAACGGCTTGAAGGATGGCAAAAGAACGAGGTGCGTCATCTGACTTTCAAGGAACGTGAGCAAAAAGTATATCTGTTCCTCGATGAAGATGTGCCAAACATCTTAGAACAACTATTGCAATTGAAGCTCATTGAATTGCCAGAATGCAAGCGACCAGAAGACATGGGGAAAGTTGATGACCCTAACTACTGTAAATATCATCGTATCATTGGCCACCCAATCCAAAAATGCTTCATCTTCAAAGAACAAATCATGAAGCTTGCCAAAGAAAACAAGATTGATCTAGACTTCAATGAAGTTGTCGGGCAAACCATGTCACCGTTGCTTGTGATGTACTTCCAACTTTCAGGTAGGGGGCAAACACCAACGAAACTTACAAATTGATTGACAATGATGGCATAAGGATTGGCCCCATCAATGGGAAGTTCCTCAAACGCTTCTATGCCTGAAAGTCAAGGTTGCTCCTTGGTAAGAGTTTAAACTGCCCATTGTAGCGCTGCAAGAGTACATGATGTCTTCCCATTACCTCTGAAAGCGTACCAATAAGAAGAAATTAATCCCACTCTATGTCACCAATTGCTAGTGTGGCGTAGTGGTTGGATGCCCATGTCGCCCTTGAGGGGTCTCGGGTTCGATTAGTGGTGATACCCACTATTACACACTGAGCCCCCCTTTTTTGCCAAAAAAAAAAAAAAAAAACAAAGAAATCATCCGAAAAGAAAATATCATAAAAAATATATATATATCAAAAAAAAAAAATTATGTTGAACTACGTGATGACTTGATCCCTCTCCGGGGTACGTAGGCAGCTTAGTACTTGTCACTAAGTTCAGTCACATGAAAAAAAGAAGGATTGTCAGTCTGGCTTGAAGAGTTTTGCAACGGTTGTCAATATGCTTTTAAGGTCCCTTTGGTTGGCAAGGCATTGCTTAAAGATAGTCAACTGCTCAATAGGATGATTGAAGATCGTTGTAGTCGAAGACGAAGACTGTAAGGAATTGACGTGGCTTAGCTTTCCTTGAAATGATGATAAACATAAGTTGATTCTTGGTTGTGGAGCAAAATAAAATCTTCAACCTCTTTTGCAAGAAATGAAGTCTGCATGGCATTGCCCATCTTCTATGGACATTCTCCCACGTTTCTGAAGTATGTTTTGCATCACTTATCTCCTGGGGGCATCTTCTTGTACCTTACAAGTCTGAGCTACATTTTCTCTCTTCTAGGATGTGCCACTTCATAACTCTGAAATTTGAACCACATCATCTCCCTTCTAAGTGGTGTCGTTTTACATCATGTCTCTGAAATCTGGACGATGTCAACTTCCTCCAAAATGATGATAGATTATATAACCGAAGTCAGGATTGCATCATCTCTCCTCTATGGGCATGTTCATGCAGTGTCAAATTCTCGGTGGCATATTCTGACATCTTCAAAGTATTGGCATCATTCTTTCCCTCATCTTCAAGGTTTTGTTGGCCTTTCCTTGCATCTTCAACGTCTTGTTGGCATCTTTGAAATCCTGATGTCTAGCTACAGTGTTATGCACCTCGATGTTTGAGCTATGTTGCCTCTGAAAATTGATGTTGTTGTAGCTTTATTATAAAGGCAAATATGGGTGCAACTTCAAATGCGAGTGCAAGTGCTAGTGTGGAGTGTTGTTGTGGCTTCATGACAAAGATGAGCGTTGGCACGGCTTCGATGTGAATAAAGTGTTGACGTGGCTTCATGGCAAAGATGGATGCCGGCACGGCTTTGGTGCGAATGAATTGTTGACATGGCTTCATGGCTGAAATGAGTGTTGATATGGCAAAGATGAAGGTTGGCACAGCTTTGGTGTGAATGAAGTGTTGACGTGGCTTCATGACAAAGATGAACGTTGGCACGGCTTCGATGCAACTGAAGTGTTGACGTGGCTGCATGGCAAAAATGAATGTTGACACGGCTTCAGTGCAAATGGTGGTGCGACTTCATGACATATGTAAGTGCAAATATTGCTTCATGGCAAAAATGAATGTTGGCATGGCTTCAGTACAAGGACAAATGCTGGCATATCTTCATGGTAAAGACTCTTGATGTGGCTATGTTGCAAAGACTCTTGAGATGGCTGCGTTGAAAAGACAAGTGTTGGTGCGGCTTAATTGCCAAAGAAAGCATGCTGCATGACAAAAACAAGCAACAACAAAGAACTTGTCAGTAGGAAATCTCATGGCATGTCTCAACCAAAAAAAAAAATCGATGAAGAGAGAGCTTCAATTTTAATCTCTAACCTGTCAAAAAAAAAAAATGGTTAGTACAAACCAAGCATGTGAAAAAAAAAAGATTAAAAAAAAAAAAAGCATAATTTCTCTACGTATCATACTACCCATGGAGACTGCTTGTACAAATTAATGCATGCCCCGAGTGGCTTTATATAGGGATCTTAAGAAGCTAACAGACAAAAAAGAAAGAGGAAAAATGCTGCACTGATGTTTAAAGTCAGACTTTGCAACCCAAATGCACTCAAAGTCAAAGAAAACTGCACCAACCCTTGAGAACAGCAGAGACTCAGTAATTACCTAGAATCATTCCCTGCCTAGGTTGTCAAACAATGTCAGAATGGCCACCGTCAAAGTAGACCAAAATGGTAACAATTCTAGCAATGCCAGCCATCTCCTCTTCCAGATTTCTAAAACTTCTGACAAGATTTCACAAAAATCAACCCACAGAAATCTTCTAAGGACTTCGAACAACAAGACCCAGAAAAGCCGTTTACAGTGGAGCCATAACGCGCCGCCACGCGCAACCACGAAGTCCCAACATCCCGCGTGTTTCTCATTCAAATCTGCACAAATCTGAGACAATTTTTACAAAACCGGTGCCACCGCTAAGTCCATCGGCCCACGATGTACAAAACCCAAAAAGGCCATCAACAACGGAGCCACCACGCGCCGCCACGAACTCGCGATGACTAACGGTTTAATCCTTGAAATCTGTGCAAATCGCGCCACCAATTTAGAAAACAGAAACCACCACTCGATCCAGCGGGCCCCGATCTACAAAACCTGAAAATTATAGGCCCAAACGATGAGCCAGGCGCCGCCACGCGCAACCAGAAGTTCTGGCGGTCACTGCCTCAGTTGCACGCGCTCCCACGCGCCTCTAGGTACTACTCACGTGCTTACACGCGCCAGCGCATCTCTCCCACGCGCTTTACCCTGAGACGCCCTCAGTTGCATGACGTCATCCATGACGTCATCTGACCCGGTTGGCCGACCCGCAAATCTGACCCGTTTGACCAGACCGACCCGATTTGACCCGAAAATCTGACCCGGTCTGAACCGCCTGAAATTAAATGAAAAAAAAAAAAAAAAAAAAAAAGAAAGAGAAAATGCTTTGACCAAGTTGACCTTTGAGTTTGACCAAAAAGTCAAAATTTCCAAAAAGGGCCAGTCCCACTCAGTTTTTCGAGTACATTCTGATTTTGGGATCCGTTTCTCCATTTGAAGCTCGGAAATTGTGCAAACGTCCAATTTCCAAAAAGTTGACTTTTGCATAAATGTTGACCAAAAAGTCAAAATTTCCAAAAAGGGCCTGTCTCACTCAGTTTTTCTAGTACATTCTGATTTTGGGATCCGTTTCTTCATTTGAAGCTCGAAAATTGTGCAAACGTCCAATTTCCAGAAAGTTGACTTTTGCGTAAATGTTGACCAAAAGTCAAAATTTTTAAGATGGACCTATCTTGCTCAATTTTTCGCGTACATTCCAAATTTGGAGTCCGTTTCATCATTTGAGACTCGAAAATTGCACAAATAACCCAATTCCAAGATAGTTGTCTTTTGTGTTGAAATCAACCCGAAGTCAAGATTTTCAAGCCAGACTTGTCTTGCATAGTTTTTCGCGACTTGGAAATCACCAATCTAACCCACATCTCTGAAGTACTGACAGTATCCAAAACTAAAGCTCGCAATATCAAAATTTGAGATTCATCCATTTAGTTTAGATCCCCTCAGGGTTATTCCCCAGACTTCATCAAAGGCTTTCCTTCTAAAGTACAAATGAACTCTCACAAGTGTGTCTTGAACTTGAAATTACATCAGGTCACCCGTCCAACCTACCATCCCCTTTTCGGTGCCAAACATTCCCACCTACCGTTCGGTGCCTACCGGTCTCCCACCTACCATTCTCGTTCCCTACCAATCTCCAACTTACCATTCTCATCCACCGGTCTCACCAAAAATTCACCAATTGTCATTCTCAACTACCTATCCACCATTCTTCGTCTCTCCACTATAAATAGAAGGGCCGGGTTTATCAAGTACTCATCAAGAAAAAACACACTGGGTCATGAAATGAAGATTTGCTTCTTTCAAATTTTCAAGTCCTCCTTCTCACAACCATTTCTCACTATGGCTTCATCATTCTCAACACTTAGCAACCAATATTACTTCATAATCAGTTTGAAATCAACCCTCTCATGGTTCGGTAGAAACCCTCTTCACAACATCATTGTAGTTTTGAGATCCAAACAAATTTTGTTTCTCCACTTAACGACCATCTTTGTCCATAAAATTATTCATAACAAGGTTTGTATCGTCCTTCCATGCTTCCGTGGATTTGGTTGGCCAGGAAGTCTAAGTCCAGCAGAGACACCTATTCCTAACCTTAGGTCTCCTGTAGTCTCTCTCCAATTGCTTGGCCTTCCAACAGAAGCAGTGGTTCGGAACAAACAGTAACTTGGCCGGTTTCTAAGACCAAAATCACAAGTTAGCTCCATCTTTCATTTTTCTGTGCTTTTCCAGCAAGTAGCAGTAAGTGAAGATGGTAAAAAGTGTTGGGGTATCCTACAAATTATCTTTCATCCAACACTTGAAACAACCTTCAAGGCACCAACTCATCAGAGTTCAGCTTTTGGGGCTGGTAAATGGTTACCAGAGCCTTATTCCATGTCCCTACCACTATGGGACTCAAAGGTCATCGTTGCTGGTACCTCAAAACACACTTTCTAGAATTACTCCAACTTAAATTTAGCTTGAAGTATTTTAGAAGGTACTCTTCTGAAATTACTTCAACTTAATGTCCGTCGGCATGGTCCCATTACACACGCACATTCGATGACTTGCTGTCAGAACCCATGCAACGTACAGGGCTAGCACCATGGTGGTGTGTGTTTCACCCATTCGCTTTGCTTCATCCCCGTCTTCTTTACCACCAACACCATCATCCCCAGAATCCATAAGCTTCTAAAATTACCTCAACTTAACCTAAGTGAAACGATGACACATGCGCACTCAACCACTTTCCCACATGGCCTCGCCTTAATCCGAAGTATACTCTTCCGATATAACTTCACCAGAAGTTCTCAAAAACACGAGGCTGGCCCCATGGCTCTGCATGTTATACCCAACCAACATCTTCACCTCTTCCCCATCTTCTACACCCTGTGATCGCCGCCAACGATCCAAAAACACTCTTCTGAAGTTACTTCAACTTAACCTCTCTTGAAAAGGCTCGGTCACGCAAGTACATTCAAATACTCGCAGACCTCTTTTCAGTCTCATCAAAACCTTTCATATGGGTAGGTCTACTCCTCGGAAATTATTTCATCCCGCTGAAAGCTCCACCACCTTCAATTACTTCATTTGAAGAACCAAGTGTAAAAATCTGTTTTCGAAACTCATTCTCACACCACACTCTGAAACCGTGTGCGGGAACGAGTCTCGAGGGGGCATTTGTAGAGAGGAAAAATTCCCGACCTATCACAAGCTGACACGTCACACTACCAAAACCACAAAATACAGCCAATTACAAAGCGCCACATACTGCTGCTAGGTTTTACTGTTGCTATTCAGAAGCCAACAGAAATTTTGTCAAGTGTCATGCAAGAACCAATCATGCATCGGCTCGTGCAAGCGATGACTTAAGCAGCCTCGCACGTGTAAGCGATGACCTAAGCAACCTCACACGTGTAAGTGATGATATAAGCGGAACAATCAGACTGTGACATGTGTCACCAATCAAACTCCGCCACGTGTCGCTCATCCACCCCAAAACTCCTATAAATAGAAGCCTTCCTAAGACATTTAGAAGGACATCAAGCCATCTGAAGCACAAGCAGCATCAGAGAAGATTTAGAAGTCCAGAAGCTCTGCCGAAACCAAGCTCTAAAGCCTCCAAGAACTTCAAGAACTTCAACCTTCGAATACGAAAAACATTCGAAGAGAAATCATCCAAATCATCCGCCTAGATCCAAAAGTTTGCAGGAATCAAGCCTAAAGTGTCCGAAAACATCAACAAATCACAAATCAACGAAGCTCTACGGATTCAAGCTCCTAAAGCCCTGAAGAACTTCCACCGCAAACCTTCAAATACGAAGAACATTCAAAGAGGAATCATCCAAATCATATTCCTAGATCTCAAAGTTCACTAGAATCAAGCTCAAAAGCCTCCAGAAACCTCACAAACCACAAATCAATGAAGCTCTACGGATTCAAGTCTCTAAAGCCCCGAAGAACTTCCACCACAAATCTTCAAAGACGAAGAACGCACCAAGAACACGAAGAACGTCCGAAGAACACGAAGAACAAAGAATTTCTAACAAGCTCATAGCCAGAGATTCATTGTAATTCTATTTCAAAGGTCTTCGATCCATTCTTCAGCCAAATTAAAAGTATATTTGGTGTTCAAATCAAAATCACATTACCACAACTCCAATCAACAAATCTTTCAAGGAGATCGAATCAGAGGATCACTCTTTTGTAATCACAGAGAATTGTACCACACATTCATCAATACAAAATCGCATTTGTGAAACTATTTTACTTGTTTGACTTATTTCGAATCGAGAAATTTAGTCGTCTCCAGCAAGTCCGTAAGGCAGAGAGCCACCACACACTGTCAGGCATGCATTTCGCCACCGTCAGACTGCTGCAGGTAATTATTTTTTGTTTTAAAATTTTGGACATTATGATTTAGGTTTTGGTTTTTCTTGAGATTTGCTTTTATTTAGCCGCTCATGGTTGGTAGTGTTGGAGAATTGGAATTATTAGGATGAGAGGAAAGGAGGATGGTATAACCCCAAAAATCAAAATTTTCTTTTTGTGGGTATTGCTGCATATTGCTATATGACTAAAATATTTGTGTTTTTGTGAGAATTTTATTTTTGTTTTGAAGGTTGGGGTTGGTTACTATAGCTGTTTGAGATTCCTAACATGTGTTTGATAGAATGCCTGGGAGAGCTATACTCTCAGATGTTTATTCTCTATTAGTGTTGGCAATCATAGTTTTAAATACATGCATTTTTTGTTCACGGAATCTTTTAACCTCGTAATCAATCTTTTAATGCATGCATTGTACTTCTTTTAACCTCATAAACTGAAGTACAATTCTCTTGATTAAAACTTTCAAAGAATTTATTGCTTATGCAGTTTTATGTTGTAAAATCACCATAACCATGAATCTCTAGAAAGTTTTGAGGAATTTGCTGGTGGAATCTTTTGATTTTCCAGTAGATTGTTATGCGGAATGTTGTGGCCCTTGTGGGAAGCAATGCCTTCACTTGTCTGCACTTTTTTTTGTCCACTACCCTCCCTTCTTTTAAAGAAAGATAAAGATTACATCTTTTTTAGGTTGTCTTGAGTTTTCTTATTTGTATTTCTTTATTCAGATTTCTAATTCTAATTTCTTTTATGCCTTATCTGAATGATCTGATTTATTAGAAAAGAAGAGCATTTTGTGCATATTGTTGGATTATATATTTTGGTTGTGCATGTTTTTTTTTTCTTCCCTTAGGAACCAATATTGTTGCATAGTTGTTGTATGTGTGGAACATTGAGGTGCTCTTACTGACATCAGGTTTTAATAATCTTGAGGATTGCTTTTATCTAGACATAATATACCTTTAGTTTTTTGTTTTTGTTTTGCTTGGTTTTAAAGGGAAAATGATTTGGCTAGGAATGAGATCCTTCTACTAAAATGTAGATTTGAGGGAGAATGTGGTGTGTTGACTGAGACCATGTTTTATGTCCCTAATAGGAACAAGATAAGTTTTGGTATTGGAGCAGTTTAGTAGTGACCCGTTAGATTTTACTAATAATACAATTATGAATGCTAAAATACAAATATATTTGTAACAGATTAATGGTGAAATATGAAGCATATATAAATCATTAAACAAACTTTTTTAAAAATCAATGACATAGATAACAAATACTCACAAAGCCTTGGCAAGCTTCTCAAAATAAACCACTTACAGCTGCCACGTGCATAGACAATCCATTTGACTTAGAGGAGGCTACAAGGTCCTCTCCTTATGACATGGCCATTGATCAGAAGTTCACTGGTGGACTGATAGATATTCTAAGATCTAATAAGGTTGGTGATTGCTTTCAATCTTCTGTCTATTTTGGTTAAATGCTTTATGCCCCTCCATTCTAGCATTGTTTTAATGTTGAACAAACATAATCATTGATGTGGTATGCTGACAATAATTTTCTGGGAGGTATCATTGGACCTACTAATTTCAAAAGATCTTTTCATTTAATCCTGCAATATTTTTTGAAAAACAAAAATAGACAGCTATAATAATCATGTTATCGACAAACTTGTTAGCAGAATGCAGTGGCAGCTCTCGAACATAGGTGAAAAGTATGGGAGAATAATCACTTCCATAAATTAATATCAAGCACAGTATACTTTTTTCTGAAAAATATCCTGCTCATTGAATTTATATTTACTGGGGACTACTTTCTTCACCCTCTGCTCATAGTTATTATTCGTTTGCACTCCCACTTTGAAAAATTATTGTTTTACTCCCTTAATTCAATCATAGAGAGTTATTGTTTCAATTCATTCTAAAAAAAAATAGCTGTTAAAGAGAAGAGAAAAGAAAATGTTTTCCTTGCCAGTTTACCTTTAGAACCCATCCTTGCTAATGCTCTTCACACATGTATTCCAGCCACCTGACCACACATGGTTTTAAACCTATATGATGTATTGGTGCCTTTGCCACTAAACACTGTCGTTGAATGTTGAGCTGCTGGGTCATATTCTTTGATGTTATGAAGTCTGAACCAGGGGCATTGTCGTATTTAATTGGAAAATAATTATTAACAATAT
Source organism: Quercus aquifolioides (assembly GCA_019022515.1). Lineage (NCBI taxonomy): Eukaryota > Viridiplantae > Streptophyta > Magnoliopsida > Fagales > Fagaceae > Quercus > Quercus aquifolioides. The sequence continues at coordinate 59,499,628 of CM032332.1, forward strand.
TAATTCATATTGTTTGCAGTATTGTAAAAAGTGTGCTAGGCATGCTTAAATTTCAAAGCTCTAAGGTCTGATGGTGCTTTTTAAAGAAGCTAAAAGCACGCCTAGGTGCACCTTTTTTTTTTTTTTAATATTAAAAAATATTAACAATCATTAAAATTAACCACTCATTTTGAAGGAAATGACATGGGGCATTGATTGATTATACAAACACTATTCTTAAGATTCTATACAACGCAATTTTTTGTTTACGTATCAAAAGAAACAATCAAGGATAATTTACTATTCTTGTACATTTTGGTTTTTGCCTTTTCATATACTTCATTTTGATCATAGCTATAACAATCACATATTTTTATAAAGCAAAGAGAATGATACTATGTTGTCCATTAATAAACACAAGACAATGATACTTTAACTAAATTCTCAGGTTGAAGTTGCTTTATGGTTAAATACTTTAATTGGATCTATGTAATTTTCTTGTTGCTACTTACTCCTTTTGGGAAAAATTTCCACATCATGCTGTTATTTATTAGCCATAAAGATAAAAATAATATAAGCTTTTTGTATCTTACTGAGGAAAAATGACATTTTCAAGGTATATGGTTTCATTAGACTAACACATCTTTGTCCTTTGGATGATCATTAAGGTCATTTATTAGATACTTACATAAAAAAGAAAGCTTGATCTTACATTTCTGTCAAATTACTATCAGTTCTTGTTCTGCAAATGTTCGCATGGGTCGAGTTGGGTCGGGTTAAGGATATTCTTTGACCCAACTCACCTTGCCGACGGTCAAGATGCATCCTCACAAATTATGTCCAATCACGTGTGATTATGAACAATAAATTTTGATTTGTCCAATTAACTATTGAAGAAACAACATTTCCATTGGTCATTCTAGTTTCAAAAGTGTGTCATCATGCCTTCCTTTCTGTTAGATTTATGTTAAACAATCTTATGCCAAATAAATTGTAGGAGAGGAAAATGGAGATATATTGGGCAATTGTTAGGATGGAACAAGATGACAGTGATGATGGCATTCTTCAAGTATGTCTTCACAAATTTGGTCTAGTGCAAGCTTTTGAAAACTTGTTTAAGTTCATTTTCAACTGTAAATTTCAAGTTCGCCCTGATAGTATCCAATCAAACGTTGATGATCTAATGAAAGGTCTAAATGAACATTGCAAGAAATGTGGACTACTTTCCCAATTTCCCTGGTTTGCTTATTCCCGTTGCCCAATTAGGAAGTCTCCAGTAATCCATTATTACTTTTAAACATGTCGCATCCACCTGACAATTTATGCATGTCTTTTTTCTTTCATTTTTTTGAGGATGAAGAGTAATCGATAGCCTTATTTTTTTTTGAGAAACAATCGATAGCCTTATAACACATGAGGAATATTTGCTGGAAGACAATCTTAGACTTTTTTTTTTTTTTTTTTTGAGGAGAGAGAGAGAGAGGCGACTTGGCCTTATAGAAAATAAAAGGAAACATGTTACTGACCCGATTATCCAAATTTAATATATTCAAACTAAAAAGTAAACTCCCACTATATATGCATGTTGTAATCAATTTTCTAAGGTTCAAAACTGTGAGAAGGATGAACTCCTCTCATACACAAGTTGAGGACCAATGTTCATATATGTATATCAAATGAATATATATAAGTACACACTACACAGGCAGTAAAAACCAAATACAAGGTAATAAAGCATTAGAGAATCAACACAATTCAGTTATGAGCCTTTGTTTGACAGGCATCATTGCACAGGAATTCCAAAGCTCAATGATAATTTTGATATAAACTAGCTAACATATCAATATATCATACGTGGGCTGGCAATACTAGTAATTTAGATGGAAGAAAATCTGAAAATGGTTTTTTTTTTTTGGTTTTTTACTTAATTATGTCACACCTCATACCTTTAAAATTGACAATCTACCATTTGTTGTATTGACTGTCAATCATAAAACCAAAGGTTGCGTATGATGGGGTTGTGGGTATGCATCGAGAAATTATTGGGACCTCCTGGAGGACCGCTGATGTGGTCCTCCCAGGTCCCAACATCCAATTAAAAAACACCACCTAGCCATCTTTTCTTACTCAGCTCCACATCACCACTGATGCCATTAACTTAACTATGGTTAGAGAATCAAACCAAGGTTAAAAACTCATCTCTACTTACCCACTTACCCACAACCAGATTTAACCCAAAATCAACTAAACTGTTTAAAAAATTTTCTCAAACACAACTCTATCTGCCTCTTTCTCCCCTCTCTCTCTCTCTCTCTCTCTCTCTCTCTCTCTCTCTCTCTCTCTCTCTCTCTCAGAAATAGAGTTTCTTGTGAACTGTAAAGGTGTTTCATTGCTTGGTTTGTGTGTAAAGGTGTAAAGGTGTTTCTTCTGTGTTTCATTGTTTGGTCCCAATAATAAATTGTGGGTGATGTTTGTTTTGTTGTAGACTTGTAGTTGTCTCTGAATTTAGTCCTATTTTGTTGTTTCAATTAGTTATTTTTCCATGTGGGGTTTTATTTTAACCTTTGAAACTTCTGGCAAATTTTGATCACTTCTTGTAATAAAGTTGGCTGGATAGGTGTAGGACCTGCAAAGAAGTATGTGGGTACTCAAATTTGATTTGTCTCTGATATTAAGCTTGTATATAAATACAGACACACACTTGAAGATTGAAACTTGAAAGTGTGGTGTCTTCTGGTCCATTTGAGATGAGGAAGGGTGGTGGCAATGCTAAAAATCCTATTGCTAGTTCCTATTCATGCTATTGTTTAAAAATTAGAAGTACAGAATATGTATTAAGCTTCTTTATATTGCGCATTTAGAGTAGTTGAATGTGAAGTTTGACACGGCCTTGTGTTGAATTATGCGTGCATACTAAAATTCTATATTAGGTTGTGTAATTTTAGGTACATGGATTCATGGAATGATAGTAAAAAGGTGCAGTTATTAATGTATACAAACTGCAGACGAGAGGTACAGATTTGTATGTTTAGCTATTATGACTTAATTAGGCTATGTAACTGAAGATGCAAAAAAAGAAAAAAAATGGGGGAATGTAACTGAAGATGCAGCTGCCATTTGACTCAAAAAATAGTGCTTGTTTTGTTGTTTCTCAACTCATCTGCATGCTGCCTAAGTCCCAAAAAGCTGGGCTCTGTTTTTTCTTTCATTGTTTTGGCCCTGGCAAATGTAACATTGGGTTGCAATGTAACTTGTTGTGGCCTTCATGTGCTACTTAGGATGCTCATGGCCAAAGTTTTTGTAATACAATAGCTGTATGTCAATAAAATTTCTAAACATTTCTCTCAAAAAAAGTATCACTAATAGTCTACCAAATGAGAAGTTTTATTGTCAAAGTGAACAAAATCTACAATGAGGTAAAACGCAAAAACAAAAAGATGAACCTCATCTATAAACACAAAAATTATTTGCAAATACAATAACTAAAAGCTACAATTCACATCAGAACAATTATACCAAAACCGCATAAACAATTCACATCAGAACCAATTCTCCCATTTTGCAGCAAACCTACAACCAAATACCACTAATACAATTTTGCCCACAACCAAATACCACTAATACAATCTTTATTCAAAACTTTGGAACATCAATTTTTGTAGCATCAACAACAATGTTTAAATGCAAAAATCATGGAACCCAGCAACTAAATGACTCAAAATCACAATCTTCCTCACATTAAAAATTGAAAAGAACTTAAAACACTTGTATGTCTTCATCTCATCAGTGGTCCTTCAAGACATTTTTGACATCTCCAGCCTTTTCGAAACGGAAAAGGACAAAGAAGATGAGTTGTCATTGAAACACATTGTATTCGGCATTGCTGGGTCCTCACAACTCTGGACTCGTCGTAAGGAATTTGTGAAGCTCTGGATCGCTGTTGTTGTTACCGCCAATGATAGTTTCTAAGGACATTTCCCGATTCCGCTACATGAATCTGACGGGCCACCCATTTGGGCTCCACATCTCCCACATAATCACAAAGTGTTTTCGGCTGGGTTTGCCCAATATCTTCTCTGGAGAGATATTGGGGAAATAGGGTTAGAGAGAGAGAGAGAGGCAAATAGAGTTGTGTTTGAGAAAATTTTTGAATCTGTTTAGTTGATTTTAGGTTAAATTCGACTGTAGGTAACTGGGTAAGTAGAGTTGTGTTTTTAACCTTAGTTTGATTTTCTAACCATAGTTAAGTTAACAGCATCAGTGGTGATTTTAAACTATTTTGATTGCTGGATTTCAAAATCATAGAAAGAAAGTGTGAAGATCGGTTCTTGTTTTCTGTACAAATTAAAGTTGTTTTGAAAAATCTGTAACACAACTTGCAAGCAAGGGAGTTAATACCGTACTAGAGACTGTTTCGGTTTGAGCTAAAAAATAAAATATTTTGGTGTCAATCTATATCGATGTATCGTTTTGGGATTACCGCTAATTTAATAATTTTAATAATATATATATTATTTCCATTTTTTTTTAGAAACATATTATTTACATGTTTATATTATATGAATTTAATTATTTGAGAAAAGCCAATATAATATGGTATTAATCTTTATAGGTGAGTTTATACCTAAACCAGAACCCAATAGGCTTTAGTTTATCCATCAAAAAAGAAAGAAAAAACAATATTAGAACAAAGACAAGACAAAAATTTTAATATGAGACAGTAATCCCTAAACAGTAATTAGAAAAACTATTCAATGGGTGGAGTTTGTTAATACAAAAATATTATAATATTAGAAAAGCTTGTGGGTGTTAATGGTAAACCCAACAAATAAAAATTTAAAGAGATTAAATTGGGTCAGGAGCTGGCGTAAAATGTGGGTTTTACGCCAGCCAATCCTGACCCAACACGTTAGCCAAAAAAAAAAAAAACTTCCCTTCTCCTCTTCCCATCTGCTCACTGAAGCAACGTTGCTTTTCTGAACACTAGTCTCTCTCTCTCACACGGTGAATGTTCTTTCTTTTTCTTCTTTCTCTCATCTTTCTTCACCCGTCAAGTTTTCTTCTTTTGCCCCTTTCTTCACCGGAAAACTCCATTAATAAACCAGAAAAGTTCATAAACAAACCAAAAAACTTCACTTCAACACAAACCCATGTCAATCTAAGTCCATTTGGGTTGGATCTAGCGATGGCAGCAAGGCAGATGCGGCGACAGCAACAAGGCAGATGCGGCGGCGGCAGCAAGGCAATTCAGTGGCAGCAACGGCGGCAAATTTGACTGATTTCCATTGGGTTTTTCATGTAGGTTTATGTTGGATTTTTCATATGGGTTTTCCGTTGGATTTAGTTTATTTCCATTGGGTTCTTCTTCGTCTTTTTTCTTAGGTCCCTTTTTTTTCTTCTTTTGTTCAAGATTCACAAGTTACTTTTTTCTTCTATCTTTTTTTTTTTAATTAATTTTTTATCTTTATTCAAATACGCAAGGCCTGTGAAGTGAAATTGCTTTTTATTGTGGTTTTGAGTTTTTTTTAGTAATATTGTTGTCTATGTTGTTCTTTGTGGCTTGGGTATTGCAAGATTGAAGTAAAATTGCAAGTTGAAACTGCTGGGTTGATTCTTTTTTTTTTTTTTTTGGTGGATCTAAGTTTGTGGCATGGGTTTCTCACTATATTTTGTTGTGAGTTCCATTGATGGTTGGTTTGGGTGTGTGAACAGCCCCTTTGCTAGGATTTCTTTGTAAAATTTGCAGTTCTTTCAAAGGATTTCATAGAAGAGAGGAAGATATGAAAAAAAAAAAAAAAAGATTGTGGCTCCTTCAACGTTGCTTCAGGCCTACAATGTTTCAGGAAAAGTGAGGGGATGGAAGAGGAGAGAGGAAGAGAGAAAATAGTTTTTTTATTATTTCGCTGACGTGTCGGGTCAGGATTGGCTGGCGTAAAACCCACTTTTTACGCCAGCACCTGACCCAATTTAATCTCAAATTTAAAAAGCTACCAATTCTGCTGTTTTGGAACTCAAAAAAACTGAGGGGAAAAAAAAGCCAACTTGTCATCACGTCTTCCAAAGTTTATTAAGTTTTTCTATGTTCACACGTTATTGCCTATATACTTCCCACTTCACATTTTCAAATCTCAAAACACACTCTCTTTTTGTGTGTTCCAAGTTCAAGCTTTTAGTTTCAGCCTCTCTTTATCTATCTATTACTCTATAAGCTTTAAGCCTCATTTTGCAACGTCAACGAATCGATAGTGCCACCATTCACCTCCAGTCAGCAATATCGTCCCAGTGTTAGGCCGAAAAATCAATGGCATAAAGGGCAAAGAGCTGGAGAGAACCCATATGGCGTGAGGTGGAGAAAACTAGTAGATCAGATGGCATTTTTGGGTCAAGTTTAGTACCGGCCGGAATCCGATATTTACCTCGGTACGGCCGAAACGATCCCGGTATGACCGACTTTAGGTCTCCGACTATAAATAAAGACAACTGTTTTCCTAACCCTTTCTTCACACTCAGACTCTCTCTCTATAACCTTGCCTTCTCTTTCTCAAGAGACCGAAACCCCTCTCTCTCATCCCAAAGCTCTCTCATATGGAGGAGGAGAATGATTGGGCAATTTCCAACCTAGGGGAAACTTTCCCAAGTTTGGGAAAGTGGGTCAAATACTTCCATCCGGCTGGAGTTACCTTTCGGTTTAAAGCGCAAACCACCAAATACAAAGAGTTTCCCATCAACAACAACCATTTGAGAGTCGCACCGACAGAAATTTATTGGTGGTCCAGCCTTCCAGCCTTTGTGAGGAGAGGTGAAGTCCAGGATCCAAACATCCTTTGTCTCGATATCCATGGAGTAACTCACATCCTCATCCTCCGAATAATCTACGAGGATGTCTAAGACATCCTTTTTGCGGGTTTTTATTTCACCACCTACAGCGGGAAAAGGACCAAGCTCCTTGGGGTTGAACTGTTTTTCCTTCTTCTTTAGTTAGTTTGAACAGAGGAGAAGAAAAATAGGAAGGTGGCGGACATGCTTCAGAGTCTGGAACCTTGATCCTGTAAAACCTTGACCAGACTGATATTTGTGTTGTATTTTTTGACTCTGAACACAAATATCAGTTTCCCTTAGGTTTTACAGAATTAAGGTTCCAGACTCTACAGCTTGTTCGCCAACTTCCTATTTTTCTTCTCCTCTATTCAAACTAACAACTAAAGAAGAAGGAAAAACAATTCAGCCCCAAGAAGCTCAGTCCTTTGTTTCCCCGCTGTAGGTGGTAAAATAAAAACCCGCAAAAAGGATGTCTTAGACATCCCCGTAGATTATTCAGAGGATGAGGATGTGAGTTACTCCATGGATATCGAGACAAAGGATGTTTGAATCCTAGACTTCACCTCTCCTCACAAAGGCTGGAAGGCTGGACCACCAATGAATTTCCGTCGGTACGACCCTCAAATGGTTGTCTGTTGATGGGAAACTCTTTGTATTTGGTGGTTTGCGCTTTAAACCGAAAGGTAATTCCGACTGGGAGGTATTTGACCCACTTTCCCAAACTCAAAGGAGATGGTCACGTTACCCACGAATACCCCGAGTTGGATGGAAACTCTAATTTAAGCGGGCGAAAGACTAATATTATCCATTTCAGATAAATGTCAATCCAAGTGGTTAAGAAGAGTCTTCCAAAAACTGTTCTGTCAGAGAGTTTTAAATTATTATTCTCTGAATTGTTCCTTCATGAGAAGGGAATTAAGAAATACTACAGGTATCAGCTGCTTCATCCGATCCTCTTCGGTGGCTATGAATACATTTTTATCCATACACTCTTGATTATCCATGCCAAGCTTGTTTAAGGTCATGAAAGTCTTTCAGTGCATAAATAAAATGTATTTTTCATGACCATCAAAGTTCAGATGAAGCAGCCGATACCTGTAATATTCCTTAATTTCCTCCTCATGAAGGAATAACTCAAAGAAAAAGAGTTTAAAACCCTTTAATAGAACAATTTTAAGAGACCTCTTCTTAACCACTTGGACAATCATCCATCTAAAATGGAAAATATCAATTTTTTGCCCGCCTAAATTAAAGTCTTTGTCTAGCTCAAGGTATTCATGGGTAATGTGACCATCTTCTTTAATCCTAATCTGACAAAACAGATCTCCAAAAGATTTGTTCTCTCCATGATAAGTAAAGGCAAACTTATCTATTCTCCATAAAACTCGCATTCCAACGTATCCAAACTCCAATTGAGTTCGACGGTTATGAAAAAAACATTTTTATCCATACACTTCTGATTATCCATGCCAAGCTCGTTTAAGGTCATGAAAGTCTTTCAGTGCATGGATAAAATATATTTTTATGACCATCGAAGAAGTTCAAATGAAGCATAGGTAATGTTGCATTGAAATTGTTTAATGAGCTAAAACTTCCGTAACATGATAGAAACTATTAAAATTAATATAAGTTCTAATAAATGGATCCAGGAAAGGATTAACATAAATTAATCATAAATAAAGGGAAAATGAAAAACTAAAAAGAGCATATGAGAACTACATATATAAACATAAAGGTAAATCAACTTGTTTAAATGAGACACATGGCCATTGATTGACAACAAGGATATAATTACAATCTGTAACTTTATGAGCCCTAATAACCCACTAACACTATGTTTTATTGTATAAAGTATGAACATTTTTTTCTTTGAAAAAGGAAGAGTAGAGTAGCTACCTGCAGAGCACATTGAGATGCAATCTTTCTTGATTTCATCTTCATGTCTTGTCTAACTATCAGGACCTGCATTCAACACTTTCACCGTTTGAAAATTACCTAGTACACAATAATTCCAAAATCCTTGACATGATAAACTTAATACATCCAAAATAAAAAACAAAATACCGCATATATAGTCTACAAAAGTTCCAAAAGTCTAACAAATTTTGTACAAATGAGTAATATTCCATACCTATAACCTTGGAGTAACTGCTTCAAAGGTGAGAAACTTTTGATTATCAAAGTTAGGAGATTCCAGGATGATGTATGCCCCCTTAGTTTTGTACCTCTCCTCTGTTGCCTACAATGGCATATAAAACCATTATTAAGACAAATCTCAGATGAGACAGTATCAACAAACAAAATAAATAAAAAATATATTACTGGACCAGTTGTGACAAAAGATTATACAAGTGAATTAATTTTGGTACACCCCAAGAAGCTTTCACTAGAGGAGCAAAGACCTGCGAAGTGTCCACCGCTATGCTGGACTGCATGCAAAATTACAATGTCAATAACAATAACTTCAGGCCCCTACACCGCAAAAGAAAGTGAAAAATAGATCCATTAAAAAGCTTTAACGTGATCCAATGAACCTTCCCATAACTTCAGTACCCCTACACCCCAAAAGCAAGCACGTGCATTCACAATTATGTCAGCCAGTGTGCATCATAACTAAAACAAGTATTATTTAGTTTAGGAATCTGAAAACTATATCTGAATATGACTTATCAAAAAAGAAAACTATTTCTGAATAAAACTATATCTGAAGCAATTTAAGGCTTCTATAGGACACAACAACGCCAATTCTCTTTTGCAAATAATAAAGATAAGAAATGGTCTAAAGACCACATACCATACAACAATGACAAAAAAAAGGTTATCAAATGAATCTAAAGCAGCACTAAGGCTCTCGTCCAACCATATGCCATTCTATCAAATTCAACATGAAAAGAGAGGACCTGAGTACCCAATTCGTATATCAAACTTCCAAGTTCCAATTAGCACATTAACTAAGGAAGAATAAGTTAAAAAGGCGGATGCTAGAGCATTCGCATCAAAGCTTTGAAAAATTTTAGCATTTAAAAACTCAAAAAACCACTTTATCAATTATAACAACTCATTTTACAATACACTCAACTTCAAAAATTATATTTTTAGCTTCATGTCATTAAAATAATATGAACTTATTAAAATAAAATAAAACTTCCAAAAAAAGTTCAGAGCAACCAAGCACTTTCACCACTACCACCACCGTGGCAGCCACAACTTACCAGACAAAAAAAAAAAAAAAAACTCAAAACAAAACTACCAACCCAAACACAACCACCACATTCATCAACAACCCACCAAAAAACCCATTAAAATAGACCAACACCACCGGCCACAACAACCACCATCACAATCACAAGCCACCCCCAAAAAAAAAAAAATCCACCAAGACCGGCCCCGCCAGAAAAAGAAGAGAAAAAAACCCATAAAAAACCTACCATTACCACCATGACTTGGAGAGAGAGCAAACCCACCATGACCCACCACAGCACACCGAACCCATGACACCCAAACCAAACACACGCAAGACACCAAAAAAAAAAAAAAAAAAAAAAAAAAATCCTAAGCCGATTCTAAATAGCCTAGGAGGCAAGAGCAGCAGAACACCCACACCTGTCGGTGGTCTTTGAAACAAGTCCAAGTTAGCCTCACCATGGCTCATCACAACCACCACTCACCACCACCTCCGATGGTGGCTTCTTCTTACCAAAATCTCTTTCTCTGTCTCTCAATCTCACTTCCCTCCCTAGATCAAACCCAAAAGTATCAACTTTTCTCTCCACCCCCGATTCTCTCCAAACCCCAACCCTTCCTCTCTCTTGATCTGGTCTAAAAAGGGATTGTAGGCGTGAGTGTTTGGGGTTTGGGTTACAGATGGTGAGTTGCTCTTTCTTTCTTTTCTTTTTTTTTCTTTTTTTTTTTTGCTAATGGGTCTAAGTTGGGTATGCTAGCAGCGGTGACCGACGAGGTTGAGGGAGACGCACAGAGCAAGTGTGGAAGTTGAGAGAGTGGAACGTTAGAGCATCTCCAACAGCTATTGTAAAGCTAAATTTGGACCACCAAATGCTACTGTACACACTCCAGCAGCTTCTCCAAACGCACCGCTACTCTAAATTTATTTTTCCAGTTGCTACAGTAATTCTCTTAATTTAGAGAACACTGTAGCAACTCTACTCCCTTATTTTATCTTAAAAAAATACCCGGCTGAATAAAAAAAAAAAAATCTTTCTCTTTTCTTCTGTGTTCTTTGTTCATCTGTGTCTCTCTCTCCAACAGTAAAACACAATCAAAACACACACAATCTAAAATCAGAATAGAAACAACAGATCAAGAACAAGAAAAAATACAAATTTAATTAGAACAACAAATCTAAAATCAAAACAAAAACAACAAATTAAGAGCATGAAAGCCTATCTAAGCTCCATTGTAACAACAAATTGAATCAGAACAAGATTAAAAAAAAAAAAAAGAGAGAGACAAAGCCGATCTGACCCAGCCTTGTGGTGGGGAGGACGACGAGCGGCGGCTGGAGCGGCAGTTGGTGCGGCAGCTGGAACGGCAGCTGGTGCGGCAGCGGAGCGGCGGTGGAAGCCCAAGCCGATCGCTCCTCTCTCTCTCTCTCTCTCTCTTCTCTCTGATGTGAAGAGGAAATGATTTTGCTGGAACGTTCTTGAAGAGGAGAAAAAGAAATAAAAGAAGGGGGTGGAGGACACGTGTCTGGAGGGGAATGAAATGAAAGAATAAAAAATTCTAATTAAAAAATTCTATCACAATATTTTCACAATAAATTTTAAGTAACAGATTGTTCTAAGTTAATATTGGTGAGAAAAAAATAATTTTAGTAGTGAGTTCAAATTAGAACTAGCAACAACTTTTTACATAAAATTTGTTGTGAAAGTATTGCGTAAAATGTTGTAGATGTAACACATCTCATAAAATATAGTTGTTAAAAAAAGAATAAATGATGATAAAAAAATAATAAAGAATGAATGAAGAAATAATATTTAAATAAAATAAAGAATGGAATAGAGAATCTGTTGGAAGTGTATTTGAAAAAGTGAATAGGTAAAAGTTAAATATCACTGTTCATTCTTCAAATAGTACAAAAATTTGAAGAAGCTGCTGGAGATGCTCTTAGGGGTAGAGAAAAAGAAACCCAGTTGAAGTGGGAGAGAATGAGAGAGGAGAGAGAGTTTTACTGAAACTATGATTTGGTAGCTGAAATGAAAAAGAGAAAGTGGGAGAAATTGAAAGCACACGGATTGCCAAGCTGATGTATAACGTGTCAAAATAATGAGCTTTGGATTAAATATACGGTTGAGATTTGTGCTATTAGGTATTGCACGGATCTAAATTCTGAGTATTTGACAAGTTATTCTTGTACTGTTTAATAGAGACCAGACTTGTTTCTCTTGCACTGTATGATGGATAATAGCTTCAGCTTTGGCTCATGTGATGTGATATTATTTTTGTCCGTTAGTGACTAGTTTCTTTTAGAAAATTACTGATTTTTTTTTAATAATTAAAGAGATTATTTGTAATTTTGAAATTTATTGGTTAATGTTGAGGCCCCGTTTGGTTTGCCATTTCAAACAACATTTTTTAGTTTTTAAACAGCATTTCACGCATTTTAACACACTTTTTCACCCACACGTATTTCAAAAAATAATAAACAACAATTTTCAAACTACTCTACCAAACACCCCCTGAGTGTTTGTGTTATGTGTACAGTACTTGTGTGCATTTGTTTTTGTAAAAGGTTTATTAATATTAATGGCATGTTTGGTACACATGTTCAAAAATATATGTTTTTAATTTTTAAACAATCTTATATGTATTTTTATATATTTTCTTACTACAAATATTTTTATACATATTTTTAAGTGTACGTACCAAACATCCCTTAGGAGTTTCATAAATTTTTTTTTTAGTGTTATATCCTCCTAATTTCAAATCTTGACTCTATTCCTAATTGTTTTAGTCGGTGTGCATGTTTCAGTCCTGTGTCTTTCTCAAAAAAAAAAAAAAAACAGGCGTTGGTGAAGATTGGTTTCTCATTGGATTCTCCTGCCTTTTACACAGTTTGCGAGTTAAAGCTTATATTTTTGACAAATAAGAACAGAAACTTTATTTTTTGGTCAGTGCTAGAAATTTTTGTATGAAATATTTTTTGGTCAGTACTAATTTTCTCCTAGTTGTTCAAGCAAATGTATTAGGAAAGTTTATCTTTTCAGTTAGATAAAGTTTGGAATAATAACACCTAGGGATTTGGAATGATAAAGTCATAAAATACAAATCTGTGGGCATTAGTCATTGCACAACAGTAGGGAGGACCCACTAAGGAACAGGGGAATTAGCTATTTTATTTACATGTTCATGTTTTTGAGTTTATAGTTTGGCTTTCTCAAATTTTTGGATTTGTCTAAATAGCCCAAAAAAACTAATCACTTAACCCTTTCTTTGGACCCATAACCCCTCCATAATCCAAATACAACACAACAAAAAATCCACAAATCATCAATATTATAATTCAATAACTCATAACCAAAAAAATCTCATAGAAAAAAAAATTCCCTTACGGGGTGACAATAATTTATATAACTTTTTAATTGATTTATAAATTATGAGAAAGTCAATTACAATATTTCAATTTTTTTCAAAAGATAAAATGCAAAATTCTTTTAGAAGCCAATAATGATGATGTAGCATTGCAAACTCTTAATATTAATATTCCAATTTTTCAAAATCCTCAAACAAAGTTTTGAAAACTTTATTAGTCTGATTTTTAGTTGCATCCAAAAGTATGAGTTTATCATATTAGTGACTGGTCAATGTGATAAAATCAACATATTAATTCCAATTATCCAAAATTTGGAGATCCGAAGTCCTCTTCCTTTTTTATTCTTCTTCGAAAAGGTTAGAATATCATATTGTAACTTTCAACTTTTTTTGTTCATATTATTTCCTTCTTGACTTAAATATTTATGGTAATAAAGTGCAAATGTTTTGTCTACCATGATTTTTTTTTAATAAACCATGTCAATTAAAATTTTTTTGTTCATGCTTTGGCCCCCCCCTTGGTTCAAATCATGGTTTCGCCCGTGGCCACCCCTAATCACAACACTAGCATACTTTATATCAACGGTTTGGACTCTTTTCTTTAAAAGACATGGAGAATGCCTCTGAGGTCTACCTCATTTTCTTTTTATATTTAATAAAAGGGATCCTAAGAGTTTCAAAATCGTGCAAAACCAGGATAGGATCAATGGAATTGCAGAGTCCCAAACCAACCCACCTCTCCCACCACAAGCCTTGGATAACAAAAGAAACTAAAGGCATGTGCTGAAAGAAAATTATTTGACATTGGAAGTCATTGACATATCCAAGCTTACAATTTAAAACCTAGATTTTTAGGAGCTGAATTCTCTTTGGTTTCTTCTTTCAAAGAGCTTAATCGGTCTATAAGACTAAAGGGTCATGAAAGGTCACAATGAACTAAACGTAAACTGTATAAAACAGGGTATTTTGAAATTTCTATTGTATTGCAGAAGACAAACTAGTTGAGTCACCCCGCCTTGATCGATTAAGCTTAATCGGTCTATAAGCCTTGGTATTTTGCTTTTATTATTTCAAATGAATTGAATAAATTCCTGCAACATACAAAATCTGAAGATCATAGTAACATGATAATATTTGAAGACTATTATATGTGGTTTAATTGTTACTATTACTTATTATTCCATATTTGACAAGTCTAACTTCAGTTAAAGCGACATATGGAGTAGCATTTTAGGCAAAATTTGCTAAATAGTAGATTTTAGAAAAAATTTTGATACATAGCATGCGTTTGAAATTATTTTATAAGTTTGACTATTTTTGAAACTCGAGTTTGGGCTGGAACTCGAGTTTAACAAACTCGAGTTCCAAGCACTATGCAGTAAGCTCGAGTTCTAGCCCATACTCGAATTCCAAAAAACAATATAACTTTTTTTTTTATAACCAACAATATAACTTACTAAATAGTTTAACAATGTGCTACTTTCCTAAAAATTTTCTAAAATCATGCTATTTGGCAAATTTTGCCTAGGATTTTACATGGCTAGTGATATTTACCAATGGCCAAGCTGACTGCAAAAATATACTAGTGTTAAAATTATAGTTAAATGATAAATTCATCATTTCTTTACAGCTTCAGATTTTGAGAGATAGAAGTAATCCAACCAAAATCTCCCATCCTTCTTTAGATCAAAGCTCTAAGCAATTGAATACTTCAATATTTAGATAATATACCTAACCATTGGAATCAGCAACATGGAAGGCCTTTCCCCCCCCCCCCCCCCCCCTCGAGATAAACAAGTCATACCAGGAATTATTCTTACATAGTAAAGCATATTAAGATTGCATAACAGCAAAACATCCATAATGCAGGGGGAAAAAAAGGTGGAGCACTATCACTTAAAATCAGTAAGAATTAAATAGACTCAAAAATGTGGTCACATATAAATTCTACAAGAATAGGGAACAAGATCCTCTTTGTGCTAATGGATTTCAGGTGGTGTGCCGAGTGTGTTAACACCTCAATAACTTGTTAGTGACATTTCCATATATAAATCTAGTATATATATCAAAGGGGAACATGATCTTCTTCATTTCATGGAGAAAATAGAATTTTTTTTAGTTTCAGTGTTGAGTTAACAATTTTAAATTTCAAACTTCAAACCCAACTAACCAATATAAGATCCACGCTTTTAATCAAACTATATTTAGGAGATCATTAATAATTAATAACAGGTGTTTTGCCTTTTATTTAAAAGTATCCATAGCTTTGAGGTTAAAGGATCCCATTACATATTTTAGCTTCAATGTTGAGTTAATTGGGCCATTTTAAAATCTTCAATTCTAAGTTCTCGTTTCATTATGTGGCAACCCCAAGCAATAAATCAAGTATCATATAAATGGTTGGTGGGTTAGTGGGTATTCCATAAAAAAGAAGTTATCATATAAATAAGTGGATACAGATGAAGTGGGTTGCAGTATATAGATACGAGTATTAATTAATGAGTAGTTGTGGAGCCTTTATTAATTGCCCTGTTCAGATGAAGCAGATGGTAAAAAGTTAAAAGAAAGGATGGAAAACAAAACTTTGAAAAGAGAGAAGGAAGAAAGTATAAGCATGGCAAGGAGAGAGTAGTCAAGTACAAAGATTCTATGCTGAGAAAGGAGAAGTAACAGAGTTGTGTGAACCAATGCAGTGGTGTTCCAGCTAGGGAATTAATGAGATAAAAACAAAACTATACGACTATGCAATTTGTACAGTTGAGAAGAGCAGAGACTGAACAGGAAAGCAACCAGAGATGCTTCACAAACACGCACTACAAGAAAAACAAGTTATTGCGGCGGGCCTATTGCGGCGGGTGCAAAAACTACCGCTATATGTCGCCTATTGCGGCGCGTTTTTGGCCCGCCGTTGTAGATGAGATCTATTGCGGCGTTCTATATGCCCGCCGCTATAGTTCTACTATTTTACGGCGTACTACAGCGGCGGGCTAATGACCCGCCGCAATAGACCTGTTTTAGCGGCGTTAAGCTTAGATATAGCGGCGGGTCATTGACCCGCCGCAATAGACCTTTAAATTTCCCACTATTTTTTCCACCTTCCCACTTAAAGATCAAATGGTAAATTACATCCGACTGGCATGAAAATTGACATGCATGTTAAGAACATATAGAAAATGTGATCCAACGATTGGATTTTAAAAATATGAATTTTATAATAAGTTATTGGCTGGTGTAACATTTTTTAGAGTTACGTCAAGTGTAAATTGAACCCAACTCTATATTTCTTAATTCAATGTGAATTTTGACAAATTTACTGTTAGATTACATTATCTTCATATATTTTTCAAGCTTGCAAAATTTCAAGGTGATCAAAGATTAATAGCCATGTCATCAATCAATTCTTTAAATTCAAGTTTTTGTAGTTTAAAATAACGCATAAAAGATGAGTTTGAAAATCAAATGGTAAATTACATCGGATTGGTATGAAAATTGGCATGCATGTTAAGAACATATAGAAAATGTAATCCAACGGTTGGATTTTCAAAATATGAATTAACAATAAGTTATTGGTTGGTGTAACATTTTTTAGAGTTACCTCAAGTGTAACTTGAACTCAACCCTATATTTCTTAATTCGATGTGAATTTTGACAAATCTACTGTTAGATTACATTATCTTTATATATTTTTCATGCTTACAAAATTCCAAGTTGATCAAAGATTAATAGTTTTGTCATCAATCAATTGTTTAAATTCAAGTTTTTGTAGTTTAAAATAACGCATAAAAGATGAGTTTAAAGATCAAATGGTAAATTACATCCGATTGGCATGAAAATTGGCATGCATGTTAAGAACATATAGAAAATGTGATCTGACGGTTGGATTTTTAAAATATGAATTCAACAATAAGTTATTAGTTGGTGTAACATTTTTTAGAGTTATATCAAGTGTAACTTGAACCCAAACCTATATTTCTTAATTCAATGAGAATTTTGATAAATCTACCATTGGATTATATTATCTTCATATATTTTTCTTGCTTACAAAATTTCAAGGTGATTAAAGATTAATAGCCACGTCATCAATCAATTGTTTAAATTCAAGTTTTTGTAGTTTAAAATAACGCATAAAATATGAGTTTAAAGATCAAATGGTAAATTACATCCGATTGGCATGCATGTCAAGAACATATAGAAAATGTGATCTAATAGTTGGATTTTCAAAATATGAAATTAACAATAAGTTATTGGTTGGTGTAACATTTTTTAGAGTTACGTCAAGTGTAAATTGAACCCAACCCTATATTTCTTAATTCAATGTGAATTTTGACAAATTTACCGTTAGATTACATTATCTTCATATATTTTTCATGCTTGCAAAATTTCAAGGTGATCAAAGATTAATAGCCATGTCATCAATCAATTGTTTCAATTCAAGTTTTTGTAGTTTAAAATAACGCATAAAAGATAAGTTTGAAAATCCAATGGTAAATTATATCGGATTGGCATGAAAATTGGCATGCATGTTAAGAACATATAGAAAATGTAATCCAACGGTTGGATTTTTAAAATATGAATTTAACAATAAGTTATTGGTTGGTGTAACATTTTTTAGAATTACATCAAGTGTAACTTGAACTCAACCCTATATTTCTTAATTTGATGTGAATTTTGACAAATCTACTGTTAGATTACATTATCTTCATATATTTTTAATACTTACAAGATTTCAAGGTGATCAAAGATTAATAGTCATGTCATCAATCAATTGTTTAAATTCAAGTTTGTGTAGTTTAAAATAACGCATAAAAGATGAGTGTAAAGATCAAATGGTAAATTACATCTGATTGGCATGAAACTTGGCATGCATATTAAGAACATATAAAAAATGCGATCTAACGGTTGGATTTTTAAAATATGAATTCAACAATAAGTTATTGGTTGGTGTAACATTTTTTAGAGTTATATCAAGTGTAACCTGAACCCAAACCTATATTTCTTAATTCAATGAGAATTTTGATAAATCTACCGTTAGATTATATTATCTTCATATATTTTTCTTTCTTACAAAATTTCAAGGTGATCAAAGATAATAACCATGTCATCAATCAATTGTTTCAATTCAAGTTTTTGTAGTTTAAAATAACGCATAAAAAATGAGTTTGAAAATCAAATGGTAAATTACATCGGATTGGCATGAAAATTGGCATGCATGTTAAGAACATATAGAAAATGTGATCCAACGATTGGATTTTAAAAATATGAATTTCACAATAAGTTATTGGTTGGTGTAACATTTTTTAGAGTTACTTCAAGTGTAAATTGAACCCAACTCTATATTTCTTAATTCAATGTGAATTTTGACAAATCTACCGTTAGATTACATTATCTTCATATATTTTTCATGCTTACAAAATTTTAAGGTGATCAAAGATTAATAGCCATGTCATCAATCAATTGTTTAAATTCAAGTTTTTGTAGTTTAAAATAATGCATAAAAGATTAGTTTAAAGATCAAATGGTAAATTATATCCAATTGGCATGAAAATTGGCGTGCATGTTAAGAACATATAGAAAATGTGATCCAATGGTTGGATTTTCAAAATATGAATTCAACAATAAGTTATTAGTTGGTGTAACATTTTTTAGAGTTACATAAGTGTAACTTGAACCCAACCCTATATTTCTTAATTCGATGTGAATTTTGACAAATCTACTGTTAGATTACATTATCTTCATATATTTTTCATGCTTACAAAATTTAAAGATGATCAAAGATTAATAGCCATGTTGTAGAGAGGGAAAATTCCCGACTTATTACAAGCTGACACGTCACACTACCAAGTCCACAAAATACAGCCAATTACAAAGCGCCACATACTGCTGCTAGGTTTTACTATCACTATTCAGCAGCCAACAGAAATTTGTCAAGTGTCATGCAAGAACCAATCATGCATCGGCTCGTGTAAGCGATGACCCAAGCAACCTCGCACGTGTAAGCGATGACCCAAGCAACCTCGCTCATGTAAGCGATGACCCAAGCAACATCACACGTGTAAGCGATGACATAAGCGGACCAATCAGACTGTGACATGTGTCACCAATCAGACTCCGCCACGTGTCGCTCATCCACCCCAAAACTCCTATAAATAGAAGCCTTCCTAAGACATTTAGGAGGACATCAAGCCATCAGAAGCATCAGAAGTACAGAAGCTCTGCCGGAACCAAGCTCTAAAGCCTCCAAGAACTTCAAGAACTTCAACCTTCGAATAAGAAGAACATTCGAAGAGAAATCATCAAAATCATCCGCCTAGATCCAAAAGTCTACGGGAATCAAGCCTAAAGTGTCCGAAAACATCAACAAACCACAAATCAGTGAAGCTCTACGGATTCAAGCCTCTAAAGCCCCGAAGAACTTCCACCACAAATCCAAGAACACGAAGAACACACTAAGAACATGAATAACAGGAAGAGCAAAGGATTTCTAACAAGCTCATAGCCAGAGATTCATTGTAATTCCGTTTTAGCAATCTTCGATCCATCCCTCAACCAAATTGAAGGATATTTTGTGTTCAAGTCACAATCACGTTACCACAAATCCAAATCAATAAGTCTTGCAAGGAGATCGAATCAGAGGATCACTCTTTTGTAAACACAAAGAATTATACCACAATCATCAATACAAATTCTCATTTGTGCAACTATTTTACTTGTTTGATTTATTTCAAACTAAGAAATTTAGTCGTCCACACATGTCATCAATCAATTTTTTAAATTCAAGTTTTTGTAGTTTAAAATAATGCATAAAAGATGAGTTTGAAGATCAAACGGTAAATTACATCCGATTGGCATGAAAATTGACATGCATGTTAAGAACATATATAAAATGTGATCCAATAGTTGGATTTTCAAAATATGAATTCAACAATAAATTATTGGTTGGTGTAACATTTTTTAGAGTTACATCAAGTGTAACTTGAACCCAACCCTATATTTCTTAATTCGATGTGAATTTTGACAAATCTACAGTTAGATTACATTATCTTTATATATTTTTCATGCTGACAAAATTTCAAGGTGATCGAAGGATTAATATCCATGTCATCAATCAATTGTTTAAATTCAAGTTTTTGTAGTTTAAAATAATGCATAAAATATGAGTTTAAAGATCAAATGGTAAATTACATTCGATTGGCATGAAAATTGGTATGCATGTTAGGAACATATAGAAAATGTGATCTAATGGTTGGATTTTAAAAATATGAATTCAATAATAAGTTATTGATTGGTGTAACATTTTTTAGAGTTACGTCAAGTGTAACTTGAACTCAACCCTATATTTCTTAATTCATTGTGAATTTTGACAAATCTACCGTTAGATTACGTTATCTTCATATATTTTTTTATGCTTAAAAAATTTCAAGGCGATCAAAGATTAATAGTCATGTCATCAATTAATGTTTAAATTCAAGTTTTTGTAGTTTAAAATAACTAATAAAAGATGAGTTTAAAGATCAAATGGTAAATTACATCCGATTGGCATTCATATTAAGAACATATAGAAAATGTGATCCAACGGTTGAATTTTCAAAATTAATAATTTTAATAATTTTAAACTAAATAGTGTGAGAGTTTTAATAAGAGTTTCTCTCTCTTTTTTCCTTAATCTTAAATTTTTATTTTTATTTTTTTTTATGTGAGTCTTTCTTCTTCTTTTTAAAAAAAGAAAAAAAAAGAAAAAAAAAATCCTAAAGTGAGTCCTTTAAAAAAAAAAAAAATCGAATCTGTGGTATTTTTAAAAACTAAATAGTGAGAGAGTCCTAATAGGAGTGTTTCTCTCTTTTTTTGCCTCATCCTAAAGTTTTTTTTTGTTTTATGTGAGTCTTTCTTATTTCTTTTTCTTTGTATTGAAACCTAAAGTGAGTCCTTTTTTTATATATAAAAAAAATCTAATGTGAGGACTAATTTAAAAAAATTATAATTATTTTTTTAATCCTAATTTTAAAGTAAGTCAAAAATTTCAGTTTTATATCAAATGTAGATAATAAAAATAAACAAGTAAAACGTACATTGCCTTAGTGGTTAACACGCTTGCCACGCTTGGTTTTCAAGGTACCGTACACGGTTCTATCCTCTGTGACAGCCTTTTTCTATTTTTTGACATTTTCATTTTTAAAGTTACTGTTATCAAAACTACGTCGTTTTGGCTCTATTTAAAACTAAACATAAAAAACCCTACACATCTCTTTCTCATTCAGCCGCCCTCCTCATTCCCCATCTCCTCTCTCCCTCTTCACTCATCTCTTTCTAGGATTCTCGGTCCCAAACCCTTTGAGTCTTTTGACTCTCTTTCTCTCTCTCTCCGAGAAATTTTTTGTGCGAAATTTCACACAAATTTTTTCAATCAAAGAATTGACGAAGCATTTCAATTACTTGAATCTGTGGAGCAAGGCACTGCTGCGGGGAATCCAAAGCTCTCAGCACCACTTATCTACGGCTTGCTTGATGCTTTGATTGAAGCTGGTCAGTGTTAGAAAATTGATAACATTGGTCTCTTTTTACACTTGTTATTTATTGTTGGTCTCTTTTTACGCTTCTCTTTTTACGCTTGTTTGTTTATGTTTTTGCATTTGGAAGGCGCTTGTGTAGTGTATTGCTGGATTTTGTGCAATGTCGCGTTGCTTTCCGTTCCCACCACCAGGATATGAAAAGAAGGCACGGACAGAGGATGTGGACTTACTAAAAAAGGTTAATTTTACTTTCTTTTGTCCATTAATAGTCTATACTTGGTATAGCATTTAGCTTAAGTATTGCTAGGTCTCCTGGTATTGCCATTTTCATTTATGAGTATGACTTTTCACTCACTGTATGTTGAGGATGACTTTGTTCCATCTGTGCATGTGGATTGATTGAATTCTGCCTTCTCGAGCATGAATTAATTGATTTTATTTACATCTCATGTGAGCCTTAAAGATATATGGCTACACTGTGTAAGTATTTGACTAAGATAGTCATTGTTAATGAACAAAAGAAAAATAAAGAGTGCTAAAGCCTTGAGAGTTAGCTGTGTATCTGATGGTTACATTAGAAAAATAAATGGTGAATGCCAAATGAATGCTAGTGTCACAGGAATGAAAGTTGGTTGATGTTGTCTAAGGTTGGTTCTTGAATTGAAGTGATGAGGTCACAAAGAGGGAAGTATGACTCATATTTTATATTAAAAAAGGGAAGTATAAAAAAAAAGGGAATTAGGACTCCTAGTGATGAAAGGTAACCATATCAGTGATTAAAATGTTTACTATGATTGAATTTTGTTTTTGTTTATGTTTTTGATTTAATGTTTTTGGTTACTTTAACTTCTTTTTATATGGTTATGAAGGCTTAAGTATTTAGGCTTGCTTCTCCTGACTCTAGCATAGTAGCTAATTTTCTAACGGACTTGATTTTTTTTTTTCTTCTGGCCAAGGACTCAATCAAATATGACAAAATCAACTTGATTTTATTAAAAAGATGAATAATCGAAGTAAGGTTAATGGCATGTTTGGATGTTTAAAAAAGGAGGGGGAGTAGAGTAGAGGGAGGGAGAGTAATTCAATTACCTTGTTTGGAAGTTTTTTAAGGAAGGAGGGGGAGGGGTTTGGAGGGGTTTCAACTCCCTCTAACCCCTTATTTTTAATTCCCCCAAATTGGAGAGATTTGGAGGGAGAGTAGAGTAGATAAATTATTGTCCAAGTAAATTCCCTAATTTTCCCTTTCTAACAAATTAATCATAGACCAATGTTGCAAGTCCATTTTCAAATAGGGGTAAACTTGTCTATTTTAATAATTTCCTCTCATCTCCATCCTAATTTTTAAAACATCCAAACAAGGGGAAGGGTTAATTACTCCCTTCCCCTTTACTAATTTTAAAAACATCCAAACAAGGTGGAGGGGAACTATTCCCCTCTACTCTCCTCCCCACTACTCTCCTTCCCTCTACTCCCCTCTACTCTCCTCCCTTTCTAAACTTCCAAACAGGCCATAAGTGTCAAGACTCTTTGTTGTGGAAGATGGAGGAGGTAATTGTTGAGTAAGAAGCTGAGCATAGAGCACAAAATGGAAGCTTGAAAAGGCAAGGTCGGGGGGACGAGTTTCAATAGCTTGAAAATGTGGGACTTTTCAAATGAAAGGGAATTAAAAATGTGAAGCTTCTAAAGCGAGCCAATGGTTTGACATGTAGGGGAGTTTCAATAGTAAAAATAAGCTACAAGCTCATAACAGGGACAGCTAGGGGGGCCAATTTTGAGAAAAGGGATTGGATCTCAATTTTTACTTACTTTAAACAATTTTTTTTTAAAAATAAATAAAAAACGGGGGCAGGGGGCACTAATAAACACAAATTCTCCCGAGAAAGAGGCTTAGGAAATTTGTATTTTCCCTTTATTCCTGTACTTCAAAGCATTTAAACTCATATTTACCCCTTATGACATTAGGATAAAAGTTCAAGTTTAGAAAAAAAAAAAAAAAAAAACCTTGATTGCTTTATTACAATCATATCATGCTCACTGATATGTCCTCACTTGGATTGCTGTAGTACAGGAGATTTACGCCGTGCTAATGGTCTTCTTAGGCGATATGGTTTTGTGCTTCGTGAAGGTGGTAATCCTTCAGTCTCAGCATATAACTTATTAATGAAGGTTCGACACTGACCTATCTGGCTATCTGTGGGAAAAGTACAAATTGCAGTATATGATTTTGATTTTTTTTTTAATTATTTAAATTTTTTTTTGAAAGATTATGGATCCACTTTTGCATTTTTTCCCCTCAAAAATAAATTGTGGTGAATAATTTTGAATTTTTTTTTGGATGGGGATCCTATTGTTTAGTTTGGTAGCTGTGAAAATTTGGATGGAGAGTTGAATATAATAATAAAAATTGTTTCTTTTGAATTAGTTGATGAACTTTGATATGGGTTTTACAAGAATTACTTTAATTTTTGTTTGTTCAATTTTTGCCTACTCATTGGATCCATTAGTTTGGGTATGCCTATAGAATCTGAAAATATATTTTTTTTTTCTTGAACTAGTGGATGATTTTTGAAATGGGTTTTGGAAAAATATCCAGTCTACCGCACTTACAAACAACTCTGGCAGTCAAATTGATGTTGGATTTTTATGTCTCCTATAATTCAGATACATCCCTTCTAGCATGGATCTTTAACCTGGACAAAATTTTTTATTCTTATTTTCTATAGTATTTACCTTGGACTAACTTGACTTTTAAGACCCTCTAGAATTTTATATAAGCAGCTTGACCTACCAGTAAAAATCATTATGTCAATTACTTTTATGTAGGCCCTTATCATCACTCTCTCAAAGGCAAACTTTAATTTCATGTCATAATTCATTAAAATATTCTAACAGTAGTACAGTTTTGTTTCAGGTTTCATGTTCTTTGTGCATGTGGAAACTCGGTCGAATGCGATTCCTGCTCTCCATGTAAGTTGAAAGGGCAATATCCTTTTTAATAATTTATTAAAATGGTAAAGTTATTATTCGAATAACATCATTTTTATATTAGTAGTTAAAACTTAAAAGACAAAAATTTTAAAAAAAAATTCGCCAATAAGATTTGACGTTGAGAGCTGCAATAGCTGCTCATTTCTATGAGTCAAACTTTTGGTAGTTGACTTCTCTAAGGGCAATGCATAACCATGCCAGCCATTACACTAGAAAAAAAGAAATTAGAAAAAAAAAGAGAGGACTTGAATCCAGTTCTCCACTGAACGAGAACTATTAATTGGGGAGATTTTTGGGCATAATGAAGGAACTGATAATTTATTGGTAAGTTAAAGCATAGGTTTATGTTTGGTTATGATTAATTTGAATACTCATTTCCTCACCCAAAAAAAAAAAAAAACATGGAAGCAGTTCTCCTGGGTTTTTAATAGATGAAAATGTTCTAGAAGTGTTTGGAATAATTCTTAGTTTATTAGATTAAAATATGTACTTGTAGTTGCTATTGATTGTCATTTGAAGGTGCATGATTCTTATGCATTATATATATATTGGATATTGGGGGGGGGGGGGGGGGGGGGGGGGGTGGGGTGGGGAGCATGTGCTATGGCTATATTAGAAAATCTAGACTTGATGGCTGGGTGACATTCTACTCTGAGTTATATCCCAATGATTCAAGGCAACGATTACTCATTTATAGTTCTTGTTAACCATATGGTAAAATGCTTTTTTTTGTTTGTTTGTTTTTGGTGTTTGTTTCAAAAAGGAAATAGGTATGGTACTATGGTTGTAAGACATACTTAGGGTGCTTCTGCAACTATGTTTTGACCCTAAAAAACATATGTAACTTACCATTGTTATTTATCTAGTTTTCCTTTGAATTTTTTAAGTATTTATAAAAGCCTATATATATATAGATTTTTTTTTATCAATATATATATATATATAGATTTTTGGTGTTAAATTTTGGGTATAGGAGCTTTGGGATTTGTAAGGGTTTATATTGTGTTGTAACGTGTTTAATTTTGTGCGATATAGGCCGAAGGTTTCATCGGCACTTTTCTTCAATTACAACACGTCGATGGGACCGCCATATCGGGTTTTGGTAGATACCAACTTCATCAATTTCTCTATCTAGAATAAAGTGAGTGATTAGTAGTTTTATTCCATTTTATTTTAAATGGGTTTGGTTCATAAAAATGCATAGTTTGAGAGAAATTTTTATTGTTCATGACCTACTGAATGTGTGTAATTACCAATTGAGAAGGAAAAAAAAATCTAAGAATGAGATAGAAATCCTTATTCAATTCTAGAGCTTGTTCTCTTCCCATTAATGCATTGAAGGATATGTTCTGGAAGCATGGCTAAAAATAATAACTTTATGTATTTTGACTTGGTAACTTTGCATTATAATCCTAACTTATGCAATTTCTTTCATTGTTGTGTAGTTGGACTTGGAGAAGGGAATGATGGACTGCCTATATGCAAAATGTGAGTTTAGAATCACTGGTTTCTTCAATTTAATGTGAATATTAATTTGCTGCAAGAATTGTTGTGCCGTGTTGATGAGGTATCCTAAGTTCAACATAGTTGTTAATTTGGTTTTGTAACAAGCATTGAGCGCCATGTATCATTGGCAAACACTTAAATATGTGTTGGTTGCTTAATGATATTTATCAAAATATTACTCTTGGTTGTGTGGATGTCCATGAGAATGCTTAGGGAATAAAATGAGGATCTTTTTTTTTTTTTTTTAATTATGATTTTATTGAATCTGCCTACCTTGTGGTTGAAGGCACTCCTTGTATCATGCAATGTGTGATGGCACTTATTTTGTGTACAAATAACCACATCTTTTCTTTTGTTAATTTTATGATGATCGTTATAGACAATATTATGTATTTAATAATATATTTCTATGTTAATATAATGTTAGTTTTGAGACAATTGTGGTTTTATCTGGTTAAATTTGTGGTATTGTCTTAGTGGAGCTAAAATTATTATAGGATTATTTGTAATAGAAATGTGGTTTTAAAACCCGGTAGGAAGAAGAAAAAAAAGACCTATAGCGGTGGGCAAAAACCGCCGCTAAAGGTGCACATTTTATGTTTTAATTGAATCCTTAAAGCGGCCCTTATTGCCCGCCACTATAGGTTCAACCCTATAGCAGCGAGTAGAGACGTCGCTAAAGGTACATACATATAGCGGCGTTTTCGCCTGTCGCTAAAGATATGCACATATAGCGGCGTTTTTACCCGCCGCTAAAAGTGCAATTAGCCCGTTTTAATTAATTGCCTATAGTGGCGCAGTGTGCCCGCCGCTAAAGGTGGACACCAATAGCGGCATACATAACCCGTCGCTAAAAGTCAATTTTGATAAATTTGAACGTCGTATGGCGGCGCTTTTATGCCCGCCGCAATAAGCCAAAACCGCCGCTAAAAGGTGTATCTATAGCGGCATCGCAACAGTGGCGAGAAGAACCGCCTCAATAGCACCCGCCGCTAAAGGTCAAATGTACCTTTAGCGGCGATTTTTGGCCTGCCATAATAGGACTTTTTTTTTGTAGTGACGTTAAAGATATGATGTGAGAAGCTGATGCAAATGCAAATAAAACTTTTTCTGCCAAAAAAAGTGGTCAAGGGGTCACAGAACCAGATGCAAAGCGAAATGCTCCAAGGAACTAGACTCAACTCAAGCCAAATTCTTCAGCTGGCTGCATTGAGTAAAGTGGGAAAAATATCCCACATAAAGTTATCTTTGAATTAAGAGAAAGTCACAATTTAATGATTATGTGAAGCTGTAAATACGATGAAGATTAAGATTAAACTCAACTAGGTCGGGCCATAGGAACAACACTGTGGAAGTCAAAGAGCATTTAGCAGTTAACTCTTTTGTGTGTCTTAAATCTCAACAGTAATAGTCCCAATATCACCATTTGATCGTATTTTCTAAGTTATACTTCAATGGGAAAAAAAAATTACAATTCCAAATGCAATATATATAATTATGCAAAATATCAAAAATAATCAAAGTTGTCTGGGAGGGAGGAAAATTACAATTCCATTGCAATGTTATTAACTTATTATGTAAAATACTCCATCCGTCTCAAATTGTTTGTCCTAGTTTGAAAAACCTAATTATTTAGGAAAACATCATTAACTACCTTATTTCTTTGAAAAAAGTTAGAAATTTCCTAGGTTACCCTTAAATAGGTTTGTTTTTCTTTGTTCAAGTTTTTTTTTTTTTTTTTTATTTATTTTTTTTAAATTTGAATAAAGATGGCATTTATAGTGGAATTCAAAATTTAGGTTTTTAATTTTTTTTTTCATTAAAAAAATGCTCACACAAATAAATTAAGGGCATAAAAAGAATATTAATAAATTAATGGTATTTGACTTTTCAAACAGGACATAATTTTGGGACATCACAAAATAGAATACAGGCCAAACAATTTGGGACGGAAGGAGTAGAACTTTCCCTCTATGCTGGCTAAAGTAATTCTATGACACCGATATAAATTAGGGTCTTTCTAATTCAATTAGGACCATAGTTTTTGAATTTTTAAGCGAATTTAAATCAAGAAAATGAAGTTTTATAGTCATTGACTCAAACCCATTGTCAAACCTCACTCAACGGAACAAGCCAATATGATCTTTCACAATAAAGTGATAGATGGAACTGCCATTAAATGACTTATTAATAGATGAATAGTTCACTTCGGAATGGTATATACAACATGATTAAAGCATGTTACCAAATCCTTATAATTACAAAATTATAAGCAAAGTTGAAAAACAAGGTATTATTTTTCATAATCATCAGTCTACAACTCTAAAGTCTCTCTCCGCAGCTCCTTCCTTTGATACAGGAGAAATTGTAACAATTTTTAAAATTCATTACATAAGAATTACGTGTAAAGTTTTGATTAAATTGTATATGTATTTTATGTGAACGGAGAATTATACATAAATAAGATATATTTTTAATTAATCTATATATGATTTATAAGAAAATGAAAGTTTTATTTTTTTAAGAAATGGATATGAGAAGATTTAGTATCAAATGGATAGTAGTTTTATTTTATTTTATTATTTTATTTTATGAGTACTGCATTGAATTGTTTATAAATTAAATTTGTTCACCTTATTTTACTATGTGATAGAGCTTTGATCCATGTTTGGGGGCACCTTTGAATCATAATTGTATTATGAGGCCCGTTTCTTTTCTTCTCTCATTTCTAATCTTGTCAAGACATGTTCTACTGCTTGGGCCCAATTTGCTGGGTTTTCCTGTGTATTCATTTTTAGTAAATCACAGATTATGAAAGAGTTTATGGAGAATACAGAGTTCACACTTAGATTATTGACCTGGAAGATAGCAAAAAAATTCAAATTTTGTTTGAAGATAAACTGAATGGGAGATTTCCGGGAATCTACATGTCACTTGTAGATGGAGTTATACAGGGATTTCACGAGAAGGGGAAAAAAATTTTAAATGCAGCCTGTCCAGCCTGTTAGAAAGGGAACCTTATGGCCGTAAAGCTACCTATAAGTAAAGCACTCTGTTTAGATGCCTGAAAATTAGTTTTAACATAAATTTGTTAATCAAAGCTACATATAGTTTGAAATTCAATATTTTTTTTGGAGTCCTTTCTTTTTTCATTGAATATTTGCTTACTGTGCCATCTAATATTTTCAAGTTTGTAGCTTTGGAAACAAATGAAGGCTAGCTAATGCCTCGACACTCCTACCATATCAGTTTATAAACAGGTATTCTTTGTTCCAATAGAAAGAAAGTTGTATAAACTTTTTTGCATATTGGTTTCTACATGCTTAACATTGAAGACCTACTGGACTTCTAATGCATTGCAGATACGTTTGTTCTTCTATTTTTGGGTTGCATTGTAAAGCGGATGAGTAGTATTAACTTAACTGACAGGAATAAATTGAGCATTGGTGGTCACCTCCCTATGGGGGATGATTAGGTTTATGGGTGTTATATGTATATAATTTCACATAGATATGAGGTTGCCATACTCAACCCTAATTCCTGAGTCACATGACATTATAAAGTTTTGAATCCATAATAATAATAGGAACAGAACATAGATCAATAAAAAAATCAGTCTTATGATAGTTAACAGTATTGAGCAAAATGGTGTAATTGGCCTTTGGCCTTCTTTGCTTTGGGCTTTTAGATGCTCCTATATCATTGTCTATCCTTGTGAGAATTTCTGTTGTATATGTAGATGAGAGAGAAAAAAGATGATTTGTTTGTTGATTTTAGGAAAACTACAAACATGGGAATTTTTACTTTGGTTTTGTGTTTTTTGGGGTTATGAGTTGGGAGATTAGAATTGATTAAGAGTATGGATGAATTAAGCATCTCTTGGTCCTCCCTTAAGTAAATGATTACATTATTTTGCTTAGGTAAAGAGTACCAACGTGAAGATCAGTTGATAAGGAACAAAACTAACAGTAGAGAGGAATTTTTTCTTCTCTCTTTTATTTTTGGAGTAATATACTTGATATGATTTTCTTTTTTTGAGAATCATATACTTGATATGATTAGTTAATTGATGTTGCTTTCTTATTCAAAATTTTAAATTCTAAAAAATTGTTTATGGTGTAAAGTGTATGGTAAATCCATCATATTTATTTCTTCTTAGACTAAAACCAAATTGTACGGTAGTTATTGTAGTTTGAGATTTTTAGTAATTACGACAAATTTCCACCATTGACACAAAGTACTAGCAAAAATGTTATTTTCGATGCCATTAACTCTTTGATTATCATGGTATTATGTGTTCAAATATTCCTTTTGATTGATGATTTTTTTTTAAAATTTTTTATTATGCAGTACTTTTTAATGTTCTTTGTCAATTTGTCAACAGGGGTTTTTTGTTTATGCAAGGTTATTGTTTCCAGAATGCTTAGACGGAGGCCACACTTTTGTTGTTTGTGGTTTTGTGTAATTATGCAGTCCATGGCATACTTAAAACTATTTTGTTTATTTAGATCTCTATGGTATGTTTTGTGTAAATTATTATGGTATATTTTGTGTAATTATATAGTCCCTGATGAAGGACTTAAACTTCTTTGTTTATTTAAATAGATGGGAATCATTATGGATGTCGTTGTGTAATCTTTGTAGTCCCTAGTGAAGGAGTTTAACTTCTGGGTTTATATTTAGAATCATTATGGATATCTATATTCCAGACTTGGTTGACAATTATGATTATGATTGACATGAATGTTTTGGTTTAGGTTGATTTGTTTATTGTATTCTAATTTCTACCTACCTGGAAAGATTTTTATGTAAATAGCTCGACTTTAATGCTTGAGTCTTGATCATGATGTAGCAAATTCCTTAAGTGTTTAGTTAATAGTTTTTTAGAGGTTTTTATTTTATGATTACTGCATTGAATTGTTTATAAATTTAAATTCGTTCACCTTATTTTACCCCATGTGTTAAGAGCTTTGATCCACGTTTGGGGGCTCCCCTGATTCAATAATTGTATTCTGAGGCCCCTTTCTTTTCTTCTCTCATTTCTGATCTTCTCTAGTCATGTTCTAATGCTATGGTTCATGATACAAACTCAACCTTATCATTCCTCATTTTTCATTATCAAGAATCTGTTTTTCATCATATAGTTCCATCCTAATTGGTGGCGTCAAGAATGCAACTTGGAGGAGCAAAGCTTCTCCCCCAACCATATTAATTAATGCAATTTTTACAAACATTAGATATGGATTCAATTGTAGATTGGCTGGTGTTTATGGTCACCCAAGACACATTGACAACATACTTGGGCTTTTTTAGATAATCCAAGTCAACAAATGGACCTTCGCGACTTAAACTGTCATCTTCAGAGAAGTATAGGATGAATGAGCGACTGTTTGACGAAATACAAGCATTTAGGGTAGTATTGGATCTTGGACTGGAACTACTTTTAATGCGTGCGGCAAAAGTATGCAAGAGACACATACAGCTAGCATATATTTGGATCTTGGACGAAAGAGAATTGACAATTGCAAGGTTAAATGCCCAAAATACTTCGATAGTTACCACTGACCAGGGAGATTGCAAAGAAATCCGAGTTATCTTGCACGTTGGGTCTTTTATGTCATGCATTGATCATGGGGACTAGAATTAGGGACTATAGAATTACACAACCATATCCATAATGATTCTAATGAAGCCATCTATCTAGATAAACAATGAATTTTAAGGCCTTCATCAGGGACTATATAATTATTAATTACACATTAAGTACCATAAAAATTCTAAATAAACCAAATAATTTATGTGGATATGGTTGTGTAATTTCTGTAGTCCCTGATAGACAGCTTCTTTAGAATCATTATGAAATATATGATAATTTTTCCATTGAGTGATGTAAGGCTACATTGAAATGAATTAGAAGCTACGTTTGTTTAGTGGTTAGTTAA
Source organism: Quercus aquifolioides (assembly GCA_019022515.1). NCBI lineage: Eukaryota > Viridiplantae > Streptophyta > Magnoliopsida > Fagales > Fagaceae > Quercus > Quercus aquifolioides. The sequence goes on from CM032332.1 coordinate 59,531,918, forward strand.
TTGGTTTTACTCTTATTTGGGGGCGCCCTTGATTCAATAATTGTATTCTGAGGGTCCTTTCTTTTCTCTTCTCATTTCTAATCGTGTCAGACATGTTATAAAGCTTGGGCTCAATTTGCTAGGTTTTCAAGAGACTTGTTGGTACTATTTGTTTGTTTATATAACAGGGGGACTTCCATCTGTTTGTTGATAACACAAGGACTTCGTACTGGAACTACTACTGCATGAGAGACCACTTACAGTTTGTAATCTTTGTTATAAGTAGATTTTCTGGCGTAAACATTTTTACTATTGACCTGGGAGATTATGAAAGAACTTATGGAGAAGACAGAGCACACCTATTGACCTGGAAGATTCCAAAAAAAATTCAAATCCCTCTCTAATTTCACCCATAAGCCTATATTTCAAACATTTGATTTTTAGCCCCGAAGCCCAAGAATAGATCAACGAGTTACAAGTTTGAAGGCTCTTGTTCCAACCTCTTCCCTCCGTGTCTTTCAAAACTAAAAATGCAGATGATAGTTATCGATTGTTTACAGAAAGTACTTATAAAAGTATCATAAATTACAGTATCTGGAAGAATGTTTTTCCTCTTCTTGGTGAATTTTTTTAGCTTCGCCAAGCCTCCCAACCTTGCATAACTCACTAATTGAGTTATGATAGATGATAGTTTATTTAGTTGAAACTGAAAACTTTTTACTGAAAGTGTAGAAAATTGGTTAAAAAATAAGCTGAATAAAACAGTGGGACCTATAAATAGCATTAAAAAGTGTAGTGAGACTCATGAATAGTAGTAAAAATAAGCTGAAAGTGTAGATAAGCTGAAAAATTCAGCTCATCCCAAACACACACTAAGTATGTACTAATCAGGTGAATTTCTTCCCATCACTACCACCATCAACTAGGGCAATACATGAGTTCCCTGGGTTACCATAGGCCGCACTTCAATGAGTCCACATCCCGTTCACAATTTCAATTGCTCTGTACAAATTCCCATCATTACAAATGCCATCAATCTCTATATTGTAATTGCAGTAATTCCCTTGCTTCTGATGTTCTCCACTCTTTTCATAGGCTGTGCAGCAAGATGTTGCAAGTATAAGGATTTGCTAAACAACTGCTAGACATCAACTCATGCCCAATATTATTGGCTTTAGAGAACCTCCCCTTGCTGCAGTACTCATGAAGTAAAGTATTATAGGTTACCGTATCTAAGGGAATACCACTACTTTTCATTAATCTAATCACCATTCTTGCATCAGAGAGCATCCCATTTTTGGATAGCCCATCCATCACAATGTTATATGAGTAAACACTCGGTTTAATGCCCTTGTCCACCATCTCTTTTAGAACCAACGACCCTGCCTTTAAGAGCTTTCCATTCCTGACCAAACCCAGCAACCACATATTAATATATTATAACTCTCCAAATTTATAAAATCACAAACTTTTTGCATAGACTCAAACAGGGTCTTCGCTTCCCCAAGTATCCCATCTTTGCAAAACCCCTCCAACATTAAATTATAAGTTTACAATGTTAGGTTGAGGAAAGTGAGAGTGATGAGAAGAAGAGGAAGTGGGGATGGGTGAAGAGAGAATGCGCTTGAAGAGTGGCCATAATGCCAAGCTATGTGCTTTGGTGGTAAGCTCCATATAACGTTAACGTTCTCACTTTAATAATAGTAACCAACTTTTGTATTTGTTTGATTTAGTTGGCTGGAGACGGCAGGAAAGAAGTTAAACTTTGGAAAATACTTGTTTCACACATCTTTACACACATGAAAATTGTACAACTTGATGATTTTCAATGCAATTTTGAAGTGTGTGTAACAAAGTTTGTGTACATAATATACACTACTTTTATAATTAACCATGTATTTGATGTTTTATTATTGGTTGTGCTTCAATATTTTTTTCCTATTTTCAAAATAAAAACTTAATATGCTACACAAATATTAAAAGATATGTATTTATGCCTAATGAATACCAAATGTATTTATACCAATGAATTTACAATAACAATTGAACATTTAAAAAAAAAATTATTATCTGACAATTGAAAAGTTGATGTTTAAGATGTGTACATTATCTCCCGTATAATGTAAGGCTAGATCATTAAAAAAATTAAAAAGATATATTGATATATTTCTAGATACCGTTTTGAATAACTTGACTTCATTATTTATGTAACATTAAAAAAAAAAAAAAATTGTTCTAATGACTAGCTATTTTAAACAATTAGTTGGTAACTTGTGCGATGCACAATTAAATTTTATATAAAGGTGATATACATTTCGTACCAAAATGAAAAACAATACAATCTTTCTCAATAATTCAAAACAACGAAAATGTAAGTTAGAAATTGGAAATTATTATTTTTAGTTTTAAACCAATTTTTTCAAACCCAATTTTTCTCCTTATAATCCAAGTGTAGAAAATGATTTCAAAATGTTATAAAACTTAGCAATCTTACATGTTTAATCCTATTATTTAAACTTTCAAAATGGTGAATTTGAGGGCACTTTGGGCACATAAAAATAGGAGTCCAAATAGAGAAAACTAGGGGTGTGCAATGAACCTGCCAACTCACCAAAATTGACCTGATCCAACCCAACCCGCCAGATTGGGTAGGTTTTTTAGGGTTGGTGTGTTGGGTTGGGTTATAAATTTTTTTTAATAGTAGGTCGGGTCGGGTTCGGGTCATAAGATTCACAAATAGAATATATATTTAAAACATAAAAAATATATTATACAATTTTTATATTTATTTTTTTGGCCCTCTTCCTAAATAAAACTCAAATCTTAAGTTTTCCTCATATAGTTTGTGTTTGTTTGGTATTATGCTTATGATTATTTGGTTATAAATTTGTTCTTATTTGTAGTGGTGTTGTCCTAATGTTCAATTTTATAATAATAATAGTAATTAAAAAAAAAAAATTTTCCAACCCGATCAACGTGGGTTAGATTGAGTTAGGTTGGACCCCTGTGATAGGTTGGGTTGGGTTGGGTTGAAAAAACTCCTCAACCCAACCCAACCCGATCCATGCAATATGTATTTTATAAAATAAAAGAAAAAAATGTTTAATATACAATAAAAAAATCACCAAATGTAGCCATATATCCTAAAATTTTTAATATATATATATAATTTCATATTATTTGAAGACTAGTATATAGAATTTAATGAATATAACTTATTTATTCCAAATTTGACAAGTATCAATTCAGGTAAAAGCGTCCTATGGAGTAGGAGTTTGTATGTGCTAGGGAAGACCATTTGGCAAAATCAAACCTAGAAGACTTTAATGAGGTCCATCAAATATAAGTCCAAAACCACCAGCCCACGGGCACCATGAATAATCACCAGTCCATGAGCTTACCTTATACTATTACCCACATTTCATGAAATAAAAAAGGTACAACATCAAACATGAACCTTTTGCTAATATAAGGAACATTTAAATTTGTAATTTGGAAATGTATATGGCTTGAATTTTTTGATGGGCTTGAATTTAAGTAAATTTCCCGAAGGTGTAAAATATCTTGGAGTCCCCCTACTCCTCTCCACAAGGAAAAAGAAAGATTTTGCCTATCTAAAGGAAAGCATTGAGTCAAAAATTAGTGGGGGGAAGAGCAAGAGTTTGTCCTGGATGGGACGTGCAACGCTTATAAATACAGTGGTATTAGCAACCCCAACCTATGCAATGGCAAATTTTCGGATTCCAAAAGATCTTTGTGAGGAGATGGATGCATTAATACGTAAGTTGTGGTGGAACCCAAAAAATAGCTCCAGCCATTACTTCACCCCAATGGCTTTGGATCACCTATGTCATCCAAAGAATCAAGGAGGTCTACGCTTCATGCACCTCCATGATTTCAATCAAGCTTTGCTGTCAAAAGCAGTATGGCGTTTCTGGCAGCATTAATACCAAACTGCAGATTTAGTTGGATTCCTAGAGAAGCTAATGTTGTGGCCCACACCTTAGCATCTTGGTCTCTATGTAACAAACTAGCTATAACTCCTTTTCTTTAGGTTCTGCTCCTCAATCCTTTTGTAATGCCATATGGTTGGAGCAAGTCAATATTTTGTAATTGTTCTATTTCTTTCTCAATAAAATTCCTTTGCTGTTGATAAAATAAAAAAATAAAAAAAAATTTGTAGGACTGTATGGAATCTTACCAATTCTACCAAAACATAAAATTTTAATTTTTTATATTTTTATATTTTTTGTGGGATAAATTTTTGGTTTTGATGAAGTTTTAAAGGTTTTTATTTTTCCATGGTGTGATGGTATGGCTTTCTATTTTTTCTAGAAAATTATGTTAATGTATGTAAATTTTTGTTTTTTTATGGATGAATTCATAAATTACGTGATTATTCAACATATAAATTCACTATTAATATGTTTTTTGTTTTAAATTTAAACATAGTTAGAACTTTATGATCCGCGATTTGATCCAACGATCTACAATTTTATCTACCTCTTATGATCTTACGTAAGATCCTGATCTTAATAACCTTGGTAGAGACATTAGCTCAATTTGATTCCAGCAGCCGTCCCCTTCACACAGACACTCTCTCTCTCTCTCTCTCTCTCTCTAACCCTTACACTCTCTTTCTAAACCAACCAAAACCTTCACTCTCTCTCTGTCTCTCATCCGAAAGCTCTCATATGGAGGAGGAGGAGTAGGAGAAAGTTTGGACAGTTTGACGACCTAAGTGATATAGAGATCTGCGTGGTTGGAAAATGCTATTTGGATGGTGTTCAGAGTTATGTAGAGTGTTATGTGATTAAGGTCTCCGACCCTGGGGCTTGTCCTCTAGTTTCTTATTTTTCTTGTTCTTAATTCAAGCATGTGGCAAAAGTGTGTGAGACCACTTACAGCTAGCATATATTTAGATCTTGGACGAAAGAGAAGTGACAATTGCGAGGTTAAATGCCCAAGGTACTTAGGTAGTGACCAGGAAGATAGCGAAGAAATCCAAATTCACTTGCACATTTTGGTCTTTAACGGTCTTGCATCGATCATGTTGTGACTAGCTTGAAACAATCTGAATTCCCTGTCATTGAAAATTGGAGTGCCAAGACAAAGATATTTGTTGAAGACAAAGGATATACTGAGGTGGCCTTAGGTTCATTATATGAGCTCATCCGTATCATTCCTCATTTGTTCATTATCAAGACTCGTGTTTTTCATCGTATAGTTCCTATCCTAATGGGTGATACTGTGATAGTAAGATTACTAACTAAAAGAATATAAATTACAATGCAAAAAAACAGACCAAGACTTGAGATGAGATACATTGGCCATAACTAAGCACATCTTGCTTGGCAGTATCATTTCAAATAAGCAATTTTCAGTATCAACAACTGTATAAAAAGAACTACACAAAGCCAGAAAAATTATGGAATATAGTATAAACATCAGACAAAATGTACGGTGGCAATATACCGCATCTGCTAGTCACCTTTGCCTGGTATTCTGGAGTTGATTTCATATTCTACAATTTGCAGTTGGACAAGAAAATAATGCAACGTGTTCAAATATGTTACTTGACAATGCGTATATCACAAAACTAGCACACTTTAAAGCAACATTTTGGACTCTATTTAACAGATATGGAGAGTTTCAAAATCAAGCAAATCTAGGATGGGATCAATGAGATTGCAGAGTCCCAGACCAACCCTCCTCCCTCATCACAAGAGGCAGGTGATACAAAGAAAATTTGACTGCTTTTACGGTGAAAGTCACTGATATATCCAGGTACATTTTTAGGGGATGAAGTTCTCTTTGGTTTCTTCTCTCAAAGAGCTTAAGCAGTCTGTAATGACTAAAGGGGTCACAAAAGGTCAATGAACTAAAAGTTAACTGTTATAAGGAACCAGGGCACTTCTAAATTTTTCTTGTAGGAGAATCAGTGAACTCACTGCAAAAGACATACTGGTTGAGATCAAGAGTCACCCTGCCTTGCTTTGCTGTATCAAATGAACTGAATAAATTCCTGCAACAAACAAGATTAAAAATTCATAGTAGCACGATAATATTTGAAGACTAGTATATATAGTTTAATGGATATAACTTATTTATTCCAGATTTGAGGAGTCTCAATTAAGGTAATGTGTCATATGGAGTAGGAGTTTACATGTGCTACGGCAGACCATTTGGCAGAATCAAACCTAGAAGACTATAATGAGATCCATCAAATATAAGTCCAAAACCAGCCCATGGGCACCATGCATACCCCCCAGTTCACCATGCCCTAAACTTGTACAGTTATACTGTTGCTCACATTTCACTAAAAATGAAAAAGGTACAACATTAAAAATGAACTTTTTGCAAGTATAAGGGACATTTACCGAGCAGACTGTAAAAATATACAAAGAGATATGAAGTCATCTAGCCGAAATCTCCCATTCTTCTTTTCATCAAAGCTTTGAGCAACCAAGGAAAATCGTATAAGTATTTTGATGAAACCAACTGAATACCTCAATATAAAGATAATATCAGGCATACAAGGTCTTATTCTAACATAAGTATATTAAGATTTGCAATATAACGGAATGTCTATAATGCAGGGAAACAAAAAGTGGAGCATTAATTACTTAATAGCAAGTTTGGCAAAAATTAAAAAGACTCAAAAGAGGTAGTCACATGTAAATTCAACGAGTAAGAACGACGAAAAAATAAAAATAAAGCATTATTAGAAAACAAAACTTTTACCTACAAGCTATTATATGCCTTTAAAAAAATAAAAATAAAAATATTGAGTACCTCCCTAGTCCTATCTTCTTCATTGAATAAAAGCTTAATATACAGGTCAAGAAATTTTTTATTGAATTATGACCAATTAAAGCTTCTAAATCGTGATTATCGGAACTTAAAAGGCCATTATATAAAGAGACTCCAAACAGGTCAAGAAAATAATTATTGAACTAAGACCAATTAAACTCTTAATTGTGATTTTCTGAACTCTAAAAACTTTTAGAAAAAGATATGCCACAAGCACTCAAAGATGGTGGCCACCGGTTTGAATGTGTGCCACATGCACAAGTCTGTTGTGCAATGACTAATGCCCTCAGATTTGTATTTTATGACTTTATCATTCCAAATCCCTAGGTGTTATTATTCCAAACTTTATCTAACTGGAAAGATAAACTTTCCTAATACATTTGCTTGAGCAATTAGGAGAAAATTAGTAACAGAGAGGACCATTAATCAGCCCTGGAGATCAAAGAATTCTGAACATAATTTTCATACAAAAATTTCTAGCACTGACCAAAAAATAAAGTTTCTATTCTTATTTGTCAAAAATATAAGCTTTAGCTTCTCAAAAAAAAAAAAAAAAAAATATATATATATATATATATATATAAGCTTTACCTCGCAAACTGTGTAAGAGGCAAGAGAATCCAATTATGCTGTGTTTGGTTCCCGTAAAATAGACTATTTTCCAGAAATGCTATTTTCGGGAAAGGAAAATATTTTCAAGTGTTTGGTTGCATAATGAAAATTGTTGTAGAAAATATTTTCATGTGTTTGGTTCTATTCTGAAAATGTTATTTTCCTACACATTTTTCACATTTTCTCAGCTAATTTCTCAGCATCCAAACAAATTATTATTACAAAAAATTTCAAAATCACAGCAAACTCCGGCAATCAAAAGCAGAAACAAAACCAAAGAAAAAAAATATCAAATCCGGGTTCGATTGGGTTCTGGGTTCGATCGGCGACTGGGTTCAATCGGCGCGGTGCTCGGGGTTCGATCGGCGACGGGTTCTGGGTTCTGGGTTCGCCGGTGCGAAGGCTATGGGTGTTCGTGGCGAGATCGCGAGATCGAGCGGAGGCGATCGAAGGCGATCGCCGGCGATCAAATGCGAGATCGGCGCGGTGCTCGGGGTTCACCGGCGACGTCTCCGGCGTGATCTGGGCTCCTCTTCTTTCTCTCTCTCTCTCTCTCTTCGTGCTCTCTGTCTCTCTGTTTTCCGGAAAACGTTATTTGAAGTGAAAATAAAAAGGGAAATCATTTTCACCCTTGACTCACGGTCAACTGAAAATGATTTCCGGAAAATTGATTTTCCATGCGCAACCAAACACCCGAAATTACAGAAAAGCATTTCCGGAAGTGATTTTCACCCAAAACAAACGCAGCCTTAGAAACCAATCTTCAGTCTTCACCAACGCCTGTAACAGAAAGGACCATTAATCAACCTTGGAGATCAAAGAATTCTGAACATAATTTTCATAATAAAAGTTTCTAGCACTGACCAAAAAAAAAAGTTTCTATTCTTATTTGTCGAAAATATAAGCTTTAACTCGCAAACGGTGTAAAAGGCGGGAGAATCCAATGAGAAACCAATCTTCACCAACGCCTGTTAACCATCGGTCCATCACTCAGAAGTTGAGGGAAAAAAAAATACCTAGGGTAATCACATGATTTCTCATCAACAGTATTGTCAAATAAGAGAAAACCTCATTTATTCATCCAAACATTCTTGATGTTAATATATCTACAGAAAACTATCTAACACATGTCGTCTGGAATAATTAGGAATAGAGTCAAGACTTGGAATTAGGGGACAAAAATATTTAAAAAAAATTATGAAATTTCAAATATTTGGGTGTTTGGTATGTATACTTAAAAATATGTGTTTTGTTATTTGAAAAAATATATAAAAATATAAATGGATTAAAAATATATAAAAATACAAATAAAATTGTTTAAAAACTGAAAATATATGTTTGAACATGTATACCAAACATGCCCTAGTATTAATAAACCATTAACAAAAACAAATGCACACAGGTACTATGCACATAACACAAACACTCAACATTAACCAATAAATTTCATTCAGCAAAAAAAAAAAAAAAAAACCAATAAATTTAAAATTACAAATCAGTAATTTTAAAAGAAACTAGTCACTAACGGACAAAAATAATATCACATCACATGAGCCAGCGCTAAAGCTATTAGAGCATCCGTATCAGATGTGGCAAAAATTATGCAATTTTGCCACATTAAAACCCTACTTTATTATTTTACCACATCATTTTATAACATCTCATTTATCAAATGTTTTATACTACAATTCTATACATTAAAATAATATTTCCTACACATTAAAATAATATATTAAATTCCTCCCCATCATCGTCGTCATCAACCACCACCGCAGCAGCAACAACAACAACAACAACTACAACCACAACCAGAAATCGAACAGATAAGAACAGAAAAGATCACCAGGAAAAAAAAAAAAAAAACCACCACCGAGATCAAAACAGAGATCGGCACCACCACCGCAACAACAACAACAACAACTACTACAACCACAACCAGAAATCAAACAGATCAGAACAGAACAGATCACCAGGAAAAAAAAAAAAAAAAACCACCACCGGGATTAGAACAGAGATTCGCCATCACCGACAATTCGCCCACCGCCATAACCCACAACTCGAACCCACCCACCACCGATTTGCCCATCCGAACCCACCCATCAAACCACAGCCAAAAAAAGTGAATGGAAAAAAGAAAAAAGGAAAAAAAAAAAAAAAAGAACCCAAAGCGGAATAGGGAATTCCAGATGGTCGGCGGCGTCGAATGGTGTGATCGGTGGCGTTGAGTGGTGGCCATTGGTCTTCGGTGTGCTGTGGAAGACGAAGAGAGAAGATAGAGATGAGAGAGAAGACAAAGATGAGACGGAGAGAGTGATATGATATTGCGATGAGGAGAGAGAAAACAGAATAAAATAATAATATATATTATGCCACATTTGTCCCTACAGTGCCAAAATTGTGATGGCACTGCATATTACAAAAATTTAGAACATTTAACGCATCTGATAAATGGGTGTTTTTAGTGTTTGGTGTGCCAAATGTGCCAAATATTTGGCATTTGGCACATTTGGCACATCTGATACGGATGCTCTTATCTATCATAGTACAAGAGTAACAAGCCTAGTCTCTATCAAACAGTACAAGAATAACTAGTCAATACTAGGGGTGACAATTCGTGTTCACGTGTCGGGTTCGTGTCGTGTCAATTCATACAGTATAAGAGTAACAAGCCTAGTCTCTATCAAACAGTACAAGAATAACTAGTCAATACTAGGGGTGGCAATTCGTGTTCACCTGTCGGGTTCGTGTCGTGTCAACTCATGAGTATTCGACTATATAGGTCAACACTAACCCAACATGTTTATTAAACGGGTCGAAATTCCTCAACCAAAACACAACTCATTTATTAAACGGGTCAGTCGTGTCGACCTGTTTATTAGATTTTATCAAAATGAAAAAAAAAAAAAGCAAAAAAATATTTTTAATATAAAATTCAAAACTTATAAGTAACTGCATCATAAATAATCATTTAAAACTAAAGCACATCTCAATATCATAAATAATCAATCACAATATGTCAAAGAAAATAAACCACAAACAACTAATAAGTTTATATATTTAGGGTTTGAAGGGTATATTGGTAAAATGTCATTTAATTAAACAGGTCAAACGGGTTCCATATGTTGAACACTAACCCAACCCATTTATTAAACTGGTTAGTCGTGTCAACCCAAATATGACACGAACCATTAAGGCTCAACCCATAACTTGCTAATTTCGTGTCGTATCGTGTCGGGTTCACAGGTCGTGTCCAATTTTGCCACCCCTATACTCACATTTAATATCTATTAAAAAATTAATACTTTTTAACATAATTATAAAAACCGAAACAAACAAAGAATTCGATCGAAATTAGACAGATGGTCGAATCAGTAATATCATAATTAATATAATTTAAATATTTAAATAATTTTTATATAAATTTTAAATTTTAATAATTTATTTTAAGAAAATATAAAATATAATTTTTTTTCTTTTTTTCCATACTACCTCTTTTTTCTAGTCGGTAATTATTAACAAAAAAATAACAATCTACTATTTTTTTTTTTTTTTTTATCAGAAACTCTGGAAATTTTCAATAACGTGAATCAACATTCAAGCTTGATACATCTTTTGAGACCTGCATAGCTATAAAGGGTGGGATATCCTCAACCCATACAACACAATCTAAAACTGTTATGGCATTTTTTGCCATGAGATGGGTAGCCACGTTCCCACTTTGACGGACATGGACAGCAGACCAGCTATTAAAGCATCCGAGGCTCTACTTGGATCCTTCAATCACCTTTTGTATCGACCAAGGTGGGGGAGTAGGACTTGAAAAGGCCGAGATTACAGTCAAGGAATCACTTTCAAACACAACATCCCTCAAACCCAGGTCCCACGCCAATTGAATCCCTTCCTGAACTGCCATAGCCTCTGTTTCCAAAGCCTTAAGGGGAAGCTCCAATCTTTTACTCATTGCCCCACAATCTGTCCCTCTGCATTTCTAATCACCACACCAATACCATAGCAGCCCCTCTCCTTACTAACAGCCCCGTCCATATTGGCTTTATACCAGCCCTGTTTGGGAGGAGTCCAAGTGGGAGAAAAGGGTCTAGAGAGCTTACAAGGGGGGGGGGGGGATTTTCATGACGAAACTCCCTCAAATACTCCTCCATGTCTCGGGTAAGTCTATGTGCAGTTTTGCGTTGTCCACCGTACCTAATTGTGTTCCTTTGATTCCATAAACCCCAAGTTGTGGCAGCAAACAGCTCCCAATCAATATCGGGTTTTCTGTCCCTAATCTCCCACACAACCTCTAAAAACTCCTCCGTTTGGTAAGGTATAAGAGGCAGCTTGAGTCTTGACTCCCCCCAAACTTCCGCAGCAAATTTACATCCCCACAACACATGTTCAACAGATTCACATATCCCACAAAAGTCACACCCCACCTCTATATCAACACCCCTTGATTTTAATCGGTGTTTTGTTGGTAAAATATTCATACACGAGCGCCACATGAACTGTTTCAGTTTGTTTGGGCAATTTAGACTCCACACCAACCTCCATAAGGCACGCATACGTGTGTTGTCTGAAGTACTTCCCCTGTCTGCCTTGTGGTTTTGGTCTTTTAACCACTTTTGAGCCACCCTATAGGCACTTTTCACAGAAAAATTGCCATTGATGGTCCACGCCCATATCACTGAGTCCTCTACAGGCCGTGAACTTATTGTCATACCCAGAATTGCCTCTGCTTCATGTGGCAAAAAAACTCCCTTAACCTTGTCTATGTCTTAGGACCTTGTCTCCTTGTCAATGAGGCATGCAACCATTTCTGATTCCAGAGGAGTTTTCGGGCTTACCACCATGAAAGAGTCCGGAGTGGGGATCCATCTATCATCCCAGATCTTCACATTCTCCCCATTACCCACAACCCATCTGGCACCACTTACTACAATATCCTTGGCTGCCATCAAACTTCGCCACACATATGAGGGTCTACGGCCTAGTTGGGCTTCCTTGAACGTCGTATCAGCAAAATACTTTGCTTTGAACACCCTGTGGACTAATGTGTTTGGGTTTTGCTGGATTCGCCACCCTTGCTTGGTAAGTAGAGCAAGATTAAACGCTTTGAGATCTCTGAACCCCATTCCACCCTCTTCTTTTGGTGTACAAAGCTTTTCCCACGCAATCCAAGCCAGCTTCCTCTCCTTATCCTTTTGCCCCCACCAAAATTTGCTCATCATAGAATTAAGTTCCTTACAAAGCGTATCCGGGAGTTTAAAGCAACTCATAGTATAGGTAGGGGTTGCTTGTGCTACCGCTTTGATAAGAATCTCTCTACCCGCATTTGAGAGTAACCGACCCTTCCATCCGGCTATTTTCCTTCCAACTTGATCTTTGATATGACTAAAAGCCTTCCTTTTGCCTCTCCCCACAAGCGGAGGCAGCCTGAGATACTTCTCATGATGCTGAATAATTTGAGCCCCAAATAGTTGTTTCACTTCGGCTTGGACTCCTCTGTTTGTATTCTTGCTGAAAAATAAGGAAGTCTTTTCCTTATTCAATTTCTGCCCCGATTCAGCCTCGTATTCTTCCAATACTTTTAGTACTCTTTTACCCTCATCCACTGTCGCTCTACAAAATATTATGCTGTCATCAGCAAAGAAAAGATGGGAGATTTGTGGTGCCCCCCTCCTAACTGAGACTCCCCTAATGTTGCCCTCAATCTCTTCCTTTCTCAACCTGGCGGACAGCCCCTCTGTGCACAACAAAAATAAGTAGGGAGATAATGGATCCCCTTGTCTCAGCCCCCGTGATGGAATGATATTGCCTTTTGCTTCCCCATTTATCAGAACCGAGTAGGAGACCGTAGTAATGCACATTAACATAAGGGATATCCATCTGTCGTGGAAGCCCAACTTCCTCATTATCATCTCTAAGAAAAGCCATTCCACTCTATCATAAGCCTTGCTCATGTCGAGCTTCAAGGCTATCAGAGCCTCCTTACCTTTTTTCCTCCCATCAATGCAGTGCATGGTCTCAAAGGCCACTAGCACATTATCGGTTATGATTCTCCCTGGAACAAAAGCACTCTGAGACTCATCAATAACCTCAACAAGAATCCTTTTCAGGCGATTAGCAAGAACCTTAGATACAATCTTGTAGATAACGTTACACAAGCTGATAGGTCTATACTCAGTAATTTTACGGGGGGCTTTAGTTTTAGGAATAAGACAAATATTGGTTTCATTCACACCACAAGGCATCACTCCAATATTAAGAATTTTTAGCACACAATCAATCACATTTGCACTAACTAAATCCCAGTACTTTTGATAAAAAATGGAAGACATACCATCAGGGCCTGGTGCCTTTGTTGGATGCATTTGGTGAAGAGCATTCCACACCTCAGCAGCACGAAACTCAGCACACACAGCGGTATTCATGTCCGGAGTAACTTTAGGTGTAATGGTACTAACACAGGTCTCGAAGCTTGAATGGTTGTCTGACTTGAAAATGGACTCAAAGTAGTCAAGAATAATACCCTCCATTGCCCCCGGATCCTCCTGCCATGTGCCATGTGAATCCAGTAGTCTCGTAATGCTATTTCGCCGATGTCTTTGGCTGGCGGTAGCATGAAAAATTTTTGTGTTGCGATCACCCCACTTCATCCACATTGCCCTTGATCTCTAACACCACATCATTTCCTCCCTAGATAGAGCTTCATTAATCTCCTTCTTTAGGTTCTGAATTTCATCCACGCTATCATGGAGACTATTTAAGGCTTCGAGATGTTGGAGCCGCTCCCTTTTCTGCTTTATAGTATGCCCCACGTTACCAAATTCCCTCCAATTCCATCGTTGGAGTTGTTCTTGGCACCTCTTAATCCGATTTGTGATCTGACAATTTGGGTCCCCTCTGACTGGATCCCAGGCCGCCTTCACAACTTCTCTACATCTGTCATCTCTAGTCCACATGGCTTCGAACATAAACCTCTTCTTGGCCGGTCTTCACTTCTGCTCCTTGCTTAATCTTAGACTCAGCAGGCAATGGTCCGAGATGGGCATTGAGACATGAACTAATCTTGCATCAGCGAAATTCTCCAGCCACTCCCTGTTTACCACCACTCGATCCAACCGCAATTTTGTCCTCTGATCTCCGTGCTTGCCGTTACACCAAGTGTATTTCTGCCCAAAGAATCCTAGATCAACTAAACCACATCGATCAAGGCATTCGCCAAAAGCCTCCATCTATTTTGCTTCTCTCTCTGGCCCACCCAACTTCTCACCCGGGTGCAAGATTTCGTTGAAATCTCTGAGCACCGCCCATGGCATGTTGCACTGCGCGCGAAGCGCTTCCTGGAGCTGCCACGACATGCCTCTCTTGCTGGCTTCAGGTTGACCGTAAAAACCGGTCGCCCGCCACGGCTTGGTAGAGCCAACCCCGTGAATCACTACATCAATGTGAGAGTTGGAGCAGCTTTTGAACCTCACATCAGTACCCTCTCTCCACAGTAACGCTAAACCACCGCTTTGACCGTCACTGGGCATAATTATTCCTTGAATGTACTCAGTTTTTCGTTGTATCCCCTTAATCCGATTCGCACTCGCCTTCGTTTCAGCTAAGAAGACCAGTGTTGGGTTTTTGGATTTCACCTCATCGGTGAGAACTCGAACTGCTAGGGAAGACCCTAATCCCCGACAGTTCCATGCGAGTAAACTCATTTGGCTCGACGGGGCTGCATCGCAGCCATCGCCTCATCGCCATCCATATGATTGTGTTGCACAGAGACATCGTTTACCTTGGTTTTCCCCTTCCTTTTCTTCTGACTGAGAACATTAGGATCAAGTTCTTGAAGTGGCGTTGGGCCCTCCCTTTTCTAGCTACCTGGACTCCCGGTCGTGCACTTTCCAATGGCCTTCACTTCCCTCGCAAGCCTTTTCCAATGCTTGCTGTTTGGGCCGAGTTTCTCAGAGACCCATCCTTCTTTTGGGTCATAAGTCATTGCAACTGGGCCCAACTCAGTGTTTGGGCTTTCTTCTTTTCCTACGGTCAAATTCTTTGGCGCCAACTTGAAATCAAAAACGGGCTCGTTCTTTTGGACCGTATCTTTTTCCCACTGCATATCCGTTGATTTGACTGCCTGAACCTCTGTCAAAACCCATGCTCTGTCATCCAAAGGAGTATCCTTGTTCTTCAACTTTTCCACCAACCCTTTGACCTTTCCATCTTTGTGTAAGTCAGACCCTGCCTCTCTATTTTCGTCTGACCTGAGGCCTACCCTCGTCTGGTCACTAGGCTTCGTGTTTGAGGGTGTACTCACGTGATTTACCTCGCCTCCTTGTCCCTCCACTGTCCCACTGGGTTGTGTCCATGGCTTTTCAGGTTCACCGTCGGCGAAGCTACGGCGGTTTGAAACCTTAAAACCCATACCCGTATGGTTTGAATCCCATCCACTTCGCCTTAAAGGTTCTCCCCTCAGCCAAGCTCCGTATTGCGTGCTCACCTCAGCCAACTGATTTTTCTCCATTGATTTTTCTGGGCATTCTTTCAGTGCATGGTTTAACATTCCACACTCATAGCAGAAGTTAGGGAGTCTCTCGTACTTGAATTGTACCCAACGGCTTTCCCCACCCTCAATGATAACTTTCTTCCCACATACTAGCCTCTTAGAGACGTCAACACGAACTCTTACCCGCAGACACTTTCCCCATTGAACCCCAGAATCTAGTACATCAACATCCATTACCTCACCTAGCTTTGATCCGATCGTCCAGCCCGTTTCTTTTGTTTTGCTCTTTAAAGGCAGATTGAAAATCTGAACCCAGAATGGCGACCACCTCATCACAATATCCTTTGGCACAAGCTCCCCTTCAAACTCTTGGAGGAGAACCAGTTGTTTTTCAAAATTCCAGGGGCACATATCCATAATCCTTTGTTTGTCCTTTGCGTCACCAAATTCCACCATGAAGAGCTCATCATCTATTTCAGAGATTTGAAGACTCTTGTTAGGCTTCCATAACATTCTCATATTTTTCCTTAATGCATCCAGGTTTATGCTTCTTTGGGTTAGGACCTTCAAGACTACACAGTTTTTCCCCACAGCTCGGGCTGCCTTCGTACAGTTATTCCCCAGCTCGATACCATTATCTTCTTCCTCGGTGAAAGACAGTTTGCTCCACAGCTGTTCAAGTTCCTCTGCCATGGAGCTTGTCCCTTCGTACTTTTATTTAGACTCACAATAAAGAACCTACTAGATACAACAATAAGTCTCCGAACTAGAAAACTATAGATCTAGAACATAACCCCACCTCAGGGAGGTCACCTCAACTCCTGTAAGCAAGCTACAGGACGAAATACTGCCGCCACATGCACAAGAGCATGAGGGCTATTAAAGTTTCATATATTTATTTTTATAAATAATGATCTAACTTTAACTATTTATCTATTCAAATTTTTTTTTTTTATAAAAAAACTCCCCAAAGCCAAGTGACAGACAACTCACTGACATACCACAATCCACTCCCCCACCATCTCACTCCCAGCCACACACGTATACCCTTCTTTAATGATTATTATTATTTTTTTTTACCCCTCATAAATCTAGCACCCCCACACTATAGCACCCATTCAGCTCAGCTCATGTTTCCAGAATTTTTCATACTTCTTCATTCTTCTTCAACCTCCACAACACAAAAATCCCAAATTTATTTTATTAAATTTTTTAATCAAAATCGAAAAAACCCAGATTTTGTTTTTTGATTTTGGGAAGATGGGTATCATAAAGAGTAGCTTTTCGTTCATAGTAGGGATGGGTATCAAAAAGTTTTATTTTTTCAGCTTGTTTTGTGTTTTGTCCTCCAGTACCTCCCTCCATCCCTCTCTCTCTCTGTGGAAATCTCCATCAGATCCTTTCATTCACTGTCTCATCGAAGAGCTGTGCACGCTTCATACCAGTCCAAGAGGTTGGTTTCAACACCAAGCATGAGCATTCAGTAATTTTCTCACTCTCTCAAGCCTAGCAGATCTGAGGAAAAAAAAGAGATTTTTTTGCAAAATAAAGCTCCATTTCAGATCTCTTGCATCAATTTTGTAAACCGGTTCAACCATTCCGATTTTTGGTTTTTCCGGTTGAACCAACGGTTATCGGTTAAATCCGATTTTTCTTATATTTTCGGTTTTTAAACATAATCGGACCGAATTATTATCCGGTTTTCAGTTGAACCGGTCGAACTCACCGGTCCGATTTTTTAAACTATGCTTTTTAGCCGTATTAAGAAGAGAAAGAGAAAGAGAAAAGTGGAGTCAGACGCTCTCTTTCTCGGTTCCTCTGTTTTATTTTCGGAGAGTGTGGAGCTCTCAATCTCATCTCTACCTCATTGCCTCTCTTCCTATTTTCACAACTCATATCATCAAATCAACCAAGTACTAGTCTTTAGAGATTCATATATGAGAGAGATTCATATATGAGAGGGATAAAACATTGTCATCCAAAAAAAGAGAGATTAGATATAAATACCAAATTTGGGTGGTGCTGCGGTGGATTGGTGGTGGCGGCGTGGTGCTGATCTGGTCTGCTACTCTGCTCCTGCTCTGGTCTGGTTTGGTTTGGTTTGGTTTGCTTCCGCAGCCGTCTGCCCAACCCCGCCCACTCCCAGGTCCTAGTATTTAGTAAGTTAGGTTTTCTTTCTTCATTTTTTCCCCTTTTATTACTTGTGTCTTGCTGCGTGTTGTGAGATTTGTATGTGTGAGCTAACTGCTAAATGCTAAATGCTAATTGCTAGTTGTGGTTGTGTGTGTTTAACTGGTTCGGATCTGCACTTGTTGGTTTGTTCATCTCTCTTGCCATTTCTACAGTGGGTTTTTGTCATGGGTCTGGTTTGAGTTGAAATGAAATGGATTTTCTCCCTTTTGTTTCTTTATTTTTAGAGTCAGTATAATTTTTTCTTTCTTTGTGCTTATGGGCTCTCTCCCTCTCTGGGGGCTCTGTTTATGCGTATGGATTCTCAGATCCGGAGATATTTCTGGCATGATTTCTGACGGGTCCTTATCATCCACTGCCAAATGCAGTGGGTGTGAACAGTATATTTATTGCTGAGGAGTGTTGGCAAAATAGAAATAAATGATGTTGTGACGGGAGAGGAGCCGGCCCGCCTTCTTTTCACTATTTTTTCACCCTAGTTAACCCTGTTTTAAACCATAGTTAAATTTGGTGGGTTAAATCATTTGATTTTAAAATGATGTTATGATGGGCCTTATATCTTACCCCATTATAAAAAAAATCATTTGATTTTTTCACCAAAATCTCTTATGTATATCTATTTCTATTTCTATTTATGGGTTCGTTTGGATTGAACTTGTTGTTGCTGAAACTGAAAACTGAAAACACTGTAGCAAAATAATTTTTAAATGGGTAAATAGTACCGTGGGACCCATTTTTAATATTTTTATTACATGAACAGTGCATAAACAGTATGTAAACAGTACACACACGGTTCATGCATTGATTTTTTGTCTCCCAAAGTCAAACAATGGGGCAAAAAAAAAAAAAAAAAAAAAAAAAAAAAAAAAAAAAAGAAAAAGAAAGAGGAAAACAGCAAACAGCAAACGCGGAATCCAAACCCCACCTCTGTCTATTTCTATTAACTATATAAAAAGCGCTATG
Organism: Quercus aquifolioides; assembly: GCA_019022515.1. Taxonomy (NCBI): domain Eukaryota; kingdom Viridiplantae; phylum Streptophyta; class Magnoliopsida; order Fagales; family Fagaceae; genus Quercus; species Quercus aquifolioides. The sequence goes on from CM032332.1 coordinate 59,550,972, forward strand.
CCGCTACAGTACTTTGTTACTGTGCAATACAGTAATATTTTGGTGAGTCCCTCTATTTTGTCCGTTTGTGGAGGGCTGAAGCGTTTTAGCTGAATATATAAAACAACCAAAGGGATGTCGAACTCTCTTTAACTCTCTTTCTCTCTACTCTCTGGAACTCTCCAGAAAACTTCTCTCTCTTTTCTCTCTGGAACTCTCTGTATCTCTTCTCTCTCTCTTTTCTCTCTATCATTTCAAGACGACAGGACCAGATCGGCTCTGGAAGAAAGGAAAAAAAAAACATGGGAAGAAAGACCGACTAATTTTTACAGTAAGTATCTCTTTTTTATTTATTTTTCTCCGTTTCTTCGAAATTTCCTTGTTTTTTTTTGGGTTCTCAAGATCTGTGTTTGTATTTTTTTCCTTGTGGGTTTCAATCTTTGATTGTTTGCTAATACGGGTGTTTTGATAAAGAAAGGAGATTTGGTTCTCCGTTTCTTAAAATTTCCTTTTTTTTTTTTTGGGATTCTCAAGATCTGTGTTTGTATTTATTTCCTTGTGGGTTTCAATCTTTGATTGTTTGCTAATACCAAATCTCCTTTCTTTATCAAAACCTAAAAGATCCGTATCAGCTAATATGGGTATTAACCATTCTTTACCAAAACTCTGAGTTACTCCCTCTTATCTTCTTCTCTCTACACATGATTTTTTTTTCCTTCTCTCTTCTTCCTCCCAAATCACCTATCTGTCCTGTGATTTGAACTCCTTCACAACCCAGCCTCAGTATCGATCAAAGAAGGATTTGGAACTCAAGAACATTTGCCGCCGATTTGCATGAGAGATAAAAAAAAAAAAAAAAAATGGAGCTCAAGAGCTCAAACGCTATTTGTGATCTCTGTGGGTGGTGGATGTGCTAGAGATGGACGGTTGCAACTCTGTTCTATTTACTTTTTTTGGTTTCTGGTACTACAAAATCATGGTTGCTGGGAAAATTGGGTTTTCCATATTTAGATTATATGAATGAAAGTTTGGATATTTTTTAGTCTGATTGGTTGAATTTGTGTTGTGTTTGCTATCTGCCTCTCAACCTCTATTTTTCTCTCTTTCTCAATGTCTAGAGAATTTTTGGAACGAGAGATCAAGCCATGGTTGCCGATGGCTTTTTTTGGACGTCTGTGGTGGTATATCGGCCGATCTGAATAGAGCAAAGGGGGATGGGTATGATCGGAGTGAGGAAAGGCTTTGAGTTGAAAGGTATGATCTTTTGCTTTCTTCCTTTTTGATTCTATATACTTTGCTTTTATTTATTTCGTTCTTTCTTTCTTCCAGATTTTTGATATGTGTTATGGGTAGGTGTGGAAAGGACCCTCCCAAGACTTCTCAAACCCTCTTCCGTCCCTTCCAAGATCACAGCCAAGCGTATGAAGGTTGAGAGAAGGAAATGGAAAAGCAGAGGACTGATTTGTGGCTTCGGTGGTTTTCTTTCAGCTCACACGACAGGTATTTTCTATCTCTAAATTTCTTTATAGTTTGATTGATTTCTATCTCTCTTTTTCTTTTGTTTATTATACTGAGGTACTGATTTCACAAAACTGGTAGTGAGCTTTTATATATTTGATGAAAGCTTTGACGTCTCAAGGCTGGGAATTTCGCCAAAACCCAATTCTCTGAAATTTCAGTGGGTTTTTCATTCTTGTTCTTAATTTATTCTTTTGTTAATAAATGGTTGATTAATTTGTGCTATATGTTCAAATTCCAACAAGATTTGGTTTTTGAGATTAATTTATGATTAGTTTTGGAGTTAGTTTACAAAAGAAACACAGTTGACAAAAATCTACATAAATAATTAGTTACATGTAAAACTATAGCTGTTGAACAATTATTGATTATGATGTGAGGGGGTGAATTCTATTGAATTTTGAGTCAATGTTATTTTTTTAAAGTTCAATGCAGCCAAACAGATGCATTGAGAATTTTAGTTTCAGCATTCAAATTTAGTTAGTTGCTTGGTAAATCTTTGTTTTTAAGGCATTGAAATCGGAAAGATATGTTATCTATTTGTTTATTATTTTGACTCTACCTATTAACTGAGGATAGAACACAGAAATCATTTACTTTTTGTCTGTGGGTCTGGGTTGATACTCTTCAAACTTTGTATTACGTGCTGAGATTGGTAACATAAATGCATGTGTATGTATGTTTTGTTTGAAATGTGATTTTACAATTAGCTTTTGTTTGGATAGTTTCCCTCACCACGTGTTTGATGTGGAGCAACTTAGATGTTGTTGCCTAACTATGTTCATATTTATTTTTGTATTGTAGACAGTTTAGCCTCACTATATGCACTTTATCTTTGCATCTTATAAGCCTTCAAAGAGATGAACGACAATATCTTCTTTGGTCTTGAAATATTGCTGGAATGTCCATACCATTCTCATCCTGCTTAATCATATTTAACTAAGTTATATTTTAGATCAAGTTACATTTTCAACAACAAATAATGACATAGGAATTATATGTGTAGCCGTTTGTAATTTCTTGTGGCTGGATTCTTTTAAAATAGAGTTCTAAACATGTTTATATCTATAATTATTTGTAGCTAGGAATTGATTTTCTCATGCCCAACCTTTACCACTCCGATGCAAAGAATTATTGCAATTCTTAGCCGGTATGGATCATATAATTCGAGTTTTGTGTTTGCCTTTGTCTTTGTTCTTCTGCTTGCAATATCCCCACTAAATCTGGACATTTTTTCTGCTGTATTATTGTAGTTCTTAGCCTATATGGATCATTCTTCTTCAGTTGGTTTATAATCATTTAATCCTTTCATAATTTTCTGCACACTTTGTGTTGGCATCATTAGAGATGCTTTGGTGAGAAAGCATATAAAGTCTTTGGAGATTATTTTCCTTTCTTTAAAAAGAACAATGTTGGTCGAAAATGCCTATCAGTTTTCTGATAAATGTACTGCGAGAGAATAGGAGATCAGTGGCACTAAATTAAGTGACCATATTATATTTTATGAATATGACTTCCATTCTTTCACCACTTTATTTTCACACATCATAGTTTGCTGATTTGAAGCTTTGGATCTTTATTTTCTCACATCATATTGGGGGCTCAATTGAGTTATTGTTTGCATTTGCTGCATTTTTTAATTGGTTGCTCAAGCGGTAAATATTTTACTATGGGTTGGTAGTTTGAACAGTCAAGAAAGAAACCTGAGAAATCATAAAATAATTTTATGGAGATGCTAAATGTTATTGTCTGCGCCATTCTAACCTGCACCTTTATTATTGTTAACTATGCTTTCTTCCTTTGAAAATTTGTTTGAACAATTTGGTGGGTTATTCTTATGAAAAGCATGCCAACTATAAAGTTTCCAATTACTCATTATAGAACCCATAACCAAAAAATTTGCCACTACCAATAAAGGTTTTTTTTTTTTTGGTTAATATATGTGATTTAGGTTTGGGTATTTTGCCTGGATTGGTTTTGATTTTGGTATTTGGGTTAGATTTGGTTTTGATTAAGTTATTTGTTAGACTTTTTGATATTAAATGATCACATAAGAACTTTTGAAGTGGAATATATACTCCACAAGTTTATGTGCTCAGTGCTCTTTACCTTAAGTGTCCAAATAGCGGGGTCACCTTAGTAGAAATAAATTTGAAGCAAAAAATAGTGTATTCTGTGGAAGCATAACAAATTATAAAATAAGTTAAGTTGGAACTTTTACTGTTTAATGAGTGGATTAGGTTTCTCAAAAAAAAAAGAAAAAAAAGAAAAAAAAAAGAAGCTTTAGTTATTTTTAAAGAATGTGAGCGAAAGGTTTATGCATTTGGGATCAAATGTGGTCTGGACGCTAGGAGTAGATGATGGCTTAGGTGTTTACTATTTACCCTCCCTAAAAAATCGCTAACATAAGCACTCTAACCTTAGATACAGTAGAGAGAGAAACACTTTAGTGGCATAAAAACTCAATTCTCTGTAGGTCCACCAAGTTTCTTTCTTTTTCTTATCTTGTACTTCTTAATGAAGTTTAGGTGAATACCCAGTTGCTTATTTTGGATTCTGAATTGTTTTTCAGCTTCCATTGCATTAGAATCAGTAAGTAGAGGTATTTCTTTGGTATATTTGTAAACTTGTAATGTAATCCTATTGTGGGAATTTGATTGGGCTTCTGATATTGGTGAATATATGCCAATATTTTGCATCATATTTCTGCTTTTTAGAGGGAAAGATACTATCTTCAAGTTCTTTTAAGCTTTATATTATGTTGGTCGCTATATTAAGTTGGTCTGAATTTTGATAATAAACCATATTAACAGTGGTAGTTAAGGTGTTACATGTGTTTTATGTAGTTTAGCATCTTGAAAGTATGTTTTTGGAGTTGCAATATCATTCATATTTTGCATTGGTTCTGCTTTTAGTGGGAAGATAGTATCTTGACATTCTTTGGAGCTTCATATTATATTGGTTGCTGGTTTTTGGGGTCTGACTTGAGGCAGTTATGGTGAGAAAACATGGATGGCAACTACCTGCTCACACCTTTCAGGTATGTGTACATATCAACTCTGTTTAACTCACTTCCTGTGCTCACTTTTTCATGTTTTTTTTTTCCATTAGGGTTTTGTTAAAGCACTGATTTTTTCATGTGGGGTTTTCTCTGAAATGCTATATGTTTAGAATATGATCCATTTTTGGTATGTAAATTTTATTTTTTGTCTGTATTTTGATGCTCAATTCATGTGTATGGTGGTGCTTTCTTTTGCCAGCATTGTTCTATGATTTTCTTAAGTATGCACTTGTTTCTTTGTAACTTTTTTTATTCATGTGAGGAGAAACTTTTAAGATCAATTAGGAGCAAAAGTATAATTTTGAGTTCCTGAAAGTGCATGTTTTGTATTTTTATTTTTATTTTTAAAGTAATTGGTTAGACCTGGGTAGACTTGGCCCTTTGTTATCTTTTACTATTTGTTTTTCATTTTTGGATTGTGTAGTGTGACCTTACCCTCCAGTCGGTTTTTAAGAGGAGAGGAAGTGTCATTGTTCTAACATTATTGGTGTGTTCAGTATATGTTATTAGTCAATTTCTATTTTCTGTTCTCTGAGTGGCAATTCACTTTTAGAAAAGTACTTCTATGGTTTACAGTTTAATTGTTTCTTTATCATGAAGGGGGGAAAAAAAAAAAAAAAGAAGGGAAAAGGCAACTCACTAAACCAAAATTACTGTTCATGAACCTATTGACTCTTTTTATATATAGACTAGCCATTATGTTATTGTAGAGTAAATGTTTAAGCCATTTTCTCAATTTAGGCTCAACAACACTGAAAACGCTACAACCTTAAAATTATGCTTTTTTTTTAAATAGGGAATTGGTTTAGACTTCCTTCTGAAGTATTGCAAGTTCTTTAATATAAATTATAGGGAATTGGTTTAGACTTCCTTCTAAAGTATTGCAAGTTCTTTAGAAATATACTTTTACTATCAATAATTTAGTTTCATTGTAATGATTGTCTCTAACGTTACCAAGAGTTTCAGTTCACTGTTCAAAAATAAATATTTTGTTCAGATTTTTATTGTTCAATTAAATTCTCTAAAGCCTCATTGTATGTAATGTAAACTGGATAGTGACAGTAAGAATCCTAAAATCATGAAGACATTGTTGTTTGTTATAATCGCTTTGAATACTTGGGATATATTTTGATGGGTGCTTACTAATTAGGGACCTCATGATCTCTTGGTCATTGTTTGCAGCTTGCTCCAAGTGAGTCTATTTTTCAGTGCTTTATAAAAAGGATTTTGTCCAACTATACATGTTATATTTTCCTCATTTAGATTAATGGTGAGCATCATGTATCTTGAACAAGAGTGTCATATTTTTTCAGACTTTTATTTAAAATTTGCGAATAGATGTTATTACATTACTTTTCAAAAATTTTGCTATACACTAACATTGATCTGATTCTATTTTAGCAGTTTGTCTTGCTAGATAATAGATACAACTGATTACTTGATTTTGTTCTTTCCTATGTTCATAAAAGAATTTTGTTTATTAATTTGTATTGTATGTATGGTGCAGTAAACAACATTCATTCCTAAATAGGCGATCACCTTGTGTGATATGGCGATGTCAACTTATGAAGGTTTTATGACTTAAGACAACAGATACTTGAGAGCCTAAACCTTTGGTAGAGTAAGAAGTGTGGACCAGAAACAGAATTAGAAGTATAAGGAGTGAAGAGAAAGATCAATTTTTATAACATATAATAATATTTTTTCATTATTTCATGACATATAATATGTGTCTTCTTCAATTGGAATTTATTGTAGATGTGAGATTTATATTATGGGTGAAAGCTATAGTAGGTTCTATACTTGATCTTATATCACTATTCAACGTACTGGCTAGCACGTGCAGCCCAAACTAGTTATATATAAAAGCGGCAATGCTGCTACAGTAATTGACACTGCATTCAGCGTTAAAATACTGTTTATCTACAGTAAATTTTGGTGAGTCCCTCTATTTTGTCCGTTTGTGGAGTGTTAAACGATGCGTTTTGGCTGAATATATAAAACAATAAAAGCGAGTGAGGGAGAGGCCAAGGGTATCTGGAACTCTCTTTTTTCTCTAGAACTCTCCGGATGCTTTCTCTCTCTCTTTTCTCTCTGGAAGAACTCTCTAATTTGACAAATAGAGGGGTGAAAGACGAGAGACCTCATCAGTGATAGCAGAGCTCAAGGAACTCTGAGTCTCTCTTACCGATCTGCACTCTATTTGCTGAAAGAGGCACCAATAGATCGGATCAGAGGGGTGATGGAGAAGCACCAAGCCACAAACGGTGAGAGAGATGAGAGAGGGAGACAGTGTGAATGGTATGGGTATAGGTTTTCTCTTTGTGATTTCATCTGGTTTTTTTTTTTGCTTGATTTTCGGCTTTGAATTCTGATTGGCTAGATCAAATGCAAGGTAGATGCTGATTTTGGATTGGATTTTTTTGTGGGTTCATGGTGGTGGAGGTGGGGGTTGCCGTCGTGGTGATGGGGGTGGGTTTTTGTTATGGGTCATCTGTGGGTTCACGTTGGTGATGGTGGTGGCAGGTGGTTTTTGGGTTTTGTTTGGGTGGGTCACGGTGGGTATGCTGCTTGGTTCTTGGGTCACGACGGGTTTGCCGTGATGATGGTTTTGGTGTGGTGGTAACTCTGTCGTTGGTAGTGGTGTGGTTTGCTATGATGGTGGTTTTGGTGTGGTGGTGCTTCTGTCGGTGGTGGTGTGCTTGAGATAGAGAGGCAGTGACAAAAATTAGAGGCAGTTGGATGGAGAGGACTTTTCAACTATTATACGAATCAAAGGTCTGGTTTGTGGCTTTGGTTTTTCTCTCAACTCATACCACAACTATTTACATTCTCTAAATTTATCTTCTTTATGATTTCCTTGATTTCTTCTTTTTATTTTGGGTCTCTTTTCGTCTAAAGTTTTAGCTGCTGGGTATGGAGTTGTGTTTAGTCAAGTAATGTTTGTTTTGGTAGCCAAAACGGTGAGTTTTTTTTGAGGAAAAGCAAAGCTATTTCAAGTGGAGGGACCAAAACAAAATTTGAAGAGAGAAAGAGTGTGGGGGGTGGCAAGGGAAAGTTTGGGATGGAAGTGAAGGGAGCCGAGAGTTTTTCTCCGCTTGGTTAATGGTTCTCTACATGATGGGAGAAAAATGGGTGGCTTGGCTAGGTATGTGTCTCTCTCCTAATTTTCTGATTCGCCTTCCCTAAAATTCCTAGATCGGTAGATCCTCCTTCTCATTCTCTTATTTTTAATCTCCTTTAAATCCCCTCCTCTCTAGAATGATTGGATCTGTGTACATTTGATTACAAGTTCGTTAGTAGAAACTTTGGAGAATAGAATTTGTATTTTTTTTTTCTGAGTTCTAGAGCAGCTCACAATATAACTTACCTAAAGCTCAAAACAGCAAAAATCTTAGCTATGTGGGCATGTTTTGTTCCTTTGGCTTCTTGGGGTTTGTAATTGATATTTAACATTGCATATATTATTAGCTTTTCATTTTGCTAGCAATTTGGGAACTTAATGAGAAACTAAAAATTAATTATTGATTTGTTCATCAATTATCCTTCTTATTTTATGATTTTCAGTATATATATATATATATATTTTGTGTGTGTCATTGGCCAATGAATCAAATCTTGTCCATAATTTGCTTTAATGAAATGATGGAGGTGTTCATTGCTTGAACTGGGGATGAAACAGCCTAATGATTATCTTGAGGGCATGGAGAACTGAAAAAAAAAAAAGTAATTGAAATTTACTATTCTGGTGGGGAAAGTAATAGGATTTAAAGCCGCTCACTCCTATAATTATTGCATTTGCACGATAGGCTTGTTTTGTTGAATTTTTTGTGTAGTTTCGAGAGATACTTATATGATGATATGTGTTTGATTTTACATTTATGTAATTCAAGAAAGTGGTTTAGGTGGCCTCAAGATTGATGGTTTGATTTGCATGGTGGAAAATTTGATACGCAAAGTCGAAAACAGAACCACCGTCCGGCATTCATTACCAATCTGAGTGATTTTTTATTTATCTTCACATGATTGAGAGTTGAGTTATTTGCTTCAAAGTTGGCTATATAATATGCATATGGGTGTTAGTGGACGCTAAATTGAAAAAAATTTCTAAGGCTTTGCTTACCCTTCCAAGTAGTTGCAAATCTATTTTTATTCTCTATTTGGTTGCATGCCTTGCTAATCAATTTGCTCAAAATTTTATGAATTTTGGCTAACCATTTGTGGCAATACATCCTCTGGAGATAACAAAGGGGAATATAAATTATAGATCTTGATAATCATCTCGGCCATTTTTCTTATTTGTTATTTTTGAATAATTCATCAATATTTTATAGGTTGTTTTATATATTGAATACATGGTTGTTGATGCTTCTAATTGTATAGTTTATGCTTAGGAATTTTCATTTTTCCTTGGAGGGAAATGCACTTAAGACCATTGAGCTGGCATATCAGCTGGCACATGACTTGTAGGAGAAGAATGAGGACTTGTCTGCTCTAGAAAATGGTATGCAGAGTAGCAACAATATTTCCTAGAGAATGAATTTATAAATTATTGCTTCCTTGCTGGCATTTATCTGGTTTTTCATTAGACAATTTGTTATTGCTATAGGACTTTATGGCCCTGCTTGCATATGAAGGGCTGAATAAATTCCCAATGGTTCATCTGCTTAGCAAATAGTTGCTGAAACTTTGAATTGGCAATTCTTGGTGGTGATATATACATGCTAGCCGAATAGAAAAACTAAAAGATAATAATATACACGTCTTTTTTGAGCTTCCATGAGCTATGAAACTGAAGCTCTGTATCTCTCCAAAGAACAATCACATAGACTACAGGTAAGTATTTGTAATTGATTATTCATTTCATTGTTCAACTTCTACCTGCTGAGGTGAAGTTAAATTGGATGATACAACTGGATTCATTTTCCTATAAATTAATGTCTTTTATTTGAGAAGGATATATCAGTGTTTCATTTGCATATAGTAAAATTAATGTATTTTATTTTTTGAGAATTAATGTCTCTTTTGATTTGATTAATGTAAATCTCTAGGCATAACGTGATCAGTGATCTGTAATCAAATCAATTTTCACTCAAATTAATCTCTTTTCTTCTTGTATAATAAAAAGAGCGAATGCTCTTTCTACAGTGATTTTGATTTGGTTAAGTTTTGTCCTTTTGTTGAGCTAAAACGGTGCGTTTGGTTGAGGATGATAACCAAATGAAGAGAGAGAAACCGAGAGCGAAAGGAGTGAGAGAGTGTGTTCCAGAACCTGCTCCCTTAAATCAAATTTCTATCCAAAAAGAAAACCTTGGGAGACAGAGAGGAGAAATCACACAACCTGAGACTAAGCAGTGATTTTCATGGCAAAATAATACTTAGGTTGGTATTTCTTAGTCTTAGATCAAGATCCACACCTCTCCTCAAGACCTCTTTTCCTTTCCATGGGTCTAATTTTTGGGGGGCAAAATATGAGTTCTTTAATACTTTTTAGGTCAAGCATCTGTTTGGGGAAAAAAAAAATTCTTGGGTTTTTTCAATTCAATTAGTAATAGAAAAATTATGCCATATAATTGATATTTGACACGTACATGTTATTACCTTTTAACTTTTGCTATTCAGCTAGCGATTATGGACTGTGGCTATGATTTGTCGAGCTTCTTTTAGTTGTGAAACTGAAGCTCTCTCTTTCCAAAGACTACGGATCACACATAGAGTAGGTAAATCACTTTGTGACCTTTTTTTTTTTCCCACTTTGATTCATTCATTCCTTCCATTTGATTGTGTTTTCTTGATAAACTTTTTCCCAATTTCTTGTTCTGTTTTTTCTTAATAGAACAACATCCTGATGAGGTCAGATTTTCAAGGTTCGAGGACATGAAAGTAAATGTCCATAAGGTTCTTTTCCTTTCTTTCTTCTTTTGATTTTATGATGTGAGAAGATAATATTGAATTGCATGTGATTGAGTTAGTAAATAGGATTTGGGATGGGTGAATTTTTTGCATTCAAAGTTTCAGTTTTTTATAAGAGTGCTTATGCATATACATGTTTGTGAAAATGCCAAAAAGGGCTATTTTATATTTTTTGTTCTCTGTGCAGTATTTTTCCTTTCCTTACCTTAGTTATGTAATAGGTCATGGTAATGTTTTTGATGTGTTTGGATTTGGTTAGCTTCTTGTCATGGCAATAGCTATGCTTTGCCATGCTTGGCCGAGCTTTGCATTTTGAGGATAATGTCTTAATTCTTCAAGAAAAGAAAAAAGGAAAAAAAAAAAAAGGGATAAATTGTTGATATTGGTCTATATGCATGTTTGTCTTGTTTGTGAAGTTTAGGCCGTGTCATTGAGTTCATGACAGCTTGTCCACAATGTGTTGATGGGCTGTTTGTTCAACAATTCTTTAAGTACTTTAGCCTTCTTGCGTAAGCTCCCTTTGTTAGATCATGTCTTCATCCATGATGTACAACATCTTGGCCACTAAAAGTAATAAAATTTTTGAACATATTGAATTGCCAACTCTTATCAAAATATTTTTTTTCATAAATGATAGATATGTAAATTTTATCAATTTGAAAATAGAATTATTACACTTTAGAACACACTGCATTTACAATAAAGAACAAACTAACTCTATGCCGCTTTACCAGACCAGAAACATAATGCTTATCAAGTATCAATCAAAAGAAACTTTCAGAGTTTCTATGACAAACCTAACAGAACAAAAGGGCCCAAGCATTAATAGTAAAAAAAGAAATGCAATGAAATGTAGTGGAAAAGAGGAACAAACCCTTATTATCCTTAAGCTTGCAAGATTTCGCGTGGTCAGAACATCTAGAGTTGTCCATGAGTGAAATTGAGAGTTACTCATGCACAATGGTTAGAACAAGATACAACTAATTTACAGTTCGGCAAATAATATAATACATAATAATACAGCTGGTAGAGTTGTCGTGCCTCCCAGTTGTTATGAAGGATCATTAGTTCAAGTTTGTTTTCTTGCTTATCTTCTAGAAAGACTTGTTATATGAATTGGCATTTGGTGGAGTTTTAAATGACAAAGGTGAGTGTTTTCACACTATCTCATGTAATCAGTATTCATAGTCACTACTATGACAGAATGTTCCCTTTTTATATTTTCTTTATCACCTTATTGATATTTAGATGTAATTTTAAGGAAAATTCAAAGCTGGTATTAGTTCTGAGAATATGGACTGATGCGTAACAGATACTCTAAGCTATTGGTAGACATCATAAAAGCAACTGTAGTGATTTCAAAATTTTATACTTTGTATTTGCTAGCTTATTAAAGTGTCCATACTCATCCTCTCTTCTCGAAGGAATTGAGAAAAAGGTAAGAAAAAAGGATTAGGGATATGAATTTTGAAGTTCTTGGATATCTAATCTTTCTCAAATATAAAGAAATTCTTCTAATTTGGTCTTTTGTATATATGGAAGCTATTTTGGACTTTGGTTGTTTCAATGATGGTATATATAAAATCTCTCAATTTTGATTTTCAAAAAGGCAAATATGCACACCTTCAAACTTTTTCCTCTAAATCTTCATGCAGGCTGCACTCCAAGTTCTGGATTCTACTTGTTTTGCTTGATTGGATTTAATTTTATATGTTTTTTCAATTTAAGTATATCATATTTTTGCAAGTGTTATTTCAGGTTTACTATGTTACTGTGTCAGCTAATTTAGCTTCATTGTGTTACTTCAACATATCTAAATTGTGTGTTTGCCTGTTGTTTCAATTTTTATTTTTATTAGAATTTTATTTGATAGTCATACTTGGAAAGCTAGAATGGTGACATAGGGGGTGTTTTATTTGTTACCTAATATTGATTTTTTTTTTCTTGCTTAAAAGGTTGTTCACTAAAACTAAGCAAGCTAAAAGGTAAGATGATATAGAAGGTGGTATGAATAACAAAAATTTCGTTATGGATGGTTGCAGGTATTTGATGAAGAGCTTCTATTACAACATATGACAAAATGACAACATTAATTGCAAAAAATTAAATATTGTTACAATGTTGTACCCAAACTCGGTAGGTTATTGTTGAAGGATGATATTTGTAACTTGTAAGCATTCTTAGAAGTTTTTATTGAATGGATATTGTTTTTAACAAGTATGTTCTAAAAGACTATCGTAGTATAATAGATATTTATATTTGAATATTTAATCTAAATTTGTGTAATTAAAATTCTTATAAGAATGAGATTAGCATTAAAAGACTACATTTTTTTTCTTACATAGTTTCATATTTCTTTAAATAAAAACTCTATATTAATTTTCTTACTCAAGTCAAGGGGCAGGGTAGCACGTGCCTTGCACGTGCCACCCAACCTAGTGGAATAAAATGCATCTAAAGCTATAGCTACAGTAAGCTCTCTCTTCTCCTCTTAAATAATATTTACTTCTCTTTCTTCTAAAAGCTTCTTTATTTGCTGTCTTCTTCTCCTCCATTCTTTCCGTCTGTCTTTTTCTTATCACTTTTTCTCTCTTTGCTCTTTCTTCTTCTCCTCTAGCTCAAGCTCTCTCAAAAAAAAGAAAAAGAAAAAAGGGGTGGTGGTAAATGGTTTTGGGTCGTGGTTTGCTGTGCTGTGGTGGAGGTGGTGGATTTTGGGTCATGGGTTCGGTGTGCTGTGGTGGGTCATGATGGTAATGGTGGGTTTGCTCTCTCCAAGTCATGGTGGTAATGGTGGATTTTTGAGTTGTTAAATGCTAAAATTTTTAAAAGCTTTGATGCGAATGCTCTAACATCCGCCTTTTTAACTTTTTTTTCCTTAGTTAATGTGCTAATTGGAACTTGGAAGTTTGATATACGAATTGGGTACTTAGGTCCTCTCTTTTCATGTTGAATTTGATAGAATGGCATATGGTTGGACAAGAGCCTTAGTGCTGCTTTAGATTCTTTTGATAACCTTTTTTTGTCATTGTTGTACGGTATGTGGTCTTTAGACCATTTCTTATCTTTATTATTTGCAAAAAAGAATTGGCGTTGTTGTGTCCTATAGTAGCCTTAAATTGCTTCAGATGTAGTTTTATTCAGAAATAGTTTTCTTTTTGATAAGTCATATTCAGATATAGTTTTCATATTCCTAAACTAAATAATACTTGTTTTAGTTATGATGCACACTGGCTGACATAATTGTGAATGCAAGTGCTTGCTTTTGGGGTGTAGGGGTACTGAAGTTATGGGAAGGTTCATTGGATCACGTTAAAGCTTTTCAATGGATCTATTTTTCACTTTCTTTTGGGGTGTAGGGGCCTGAAGTTATTTTTATTGACATTGTAATTTTGCATGCAGTCCAGCATAGCAGTGGACACTTTGCAGGTCTTTGCTCCTCTAGTGAAGCTTCTTGGGGTGTACCAAAATTATTTCACTTGTATAATCTTTTGAGGTAATTTTTTTTATTTTGTATATTGATACTGTCTCATCTGAGATTTGTCTTAATAATGGTTTTATATGCCATTGTAGGCAACAGAGGAGAGGTACAAAACTAAGGGGGCATACATCACCCTGTAATCTCCTAACTTTGATAATCAAAAGTTTCTCACCTTTGAAGCAGTTACTCCAAGGTCATAGGTATGGAATATTACTCATTTGTACAAAATTTGTTAGAATTTTGGAACTATTGTAGACTATATGTGGTATTTTGTGTTTTTTTTGGGATGTATTAAGTTTATCATGTCAAGGATTTTGGAATTATTGTGTACTTGGTAATTTTCAAACAGTGAAAGTGTTGAATGCAGGTCCTGATAGTTAGACAAGACATGAAGATGAAATCAAGAAAGATTGCATCTCAATGTGCTCTGCAGGTAGCTACTCTACACTTACTTTTTCAAAAAAAAAAAAAATTGTTCATACTTTATACAATAAAACAGTGTTAGTGGGTTATTAGGGCTCATAAAGTTACAGATTGTAATTATATTCTTGTTGTCAATCAATGGCCATGTGTCTCATTTAAACAAGTTGATTCGCTTTATGTTTATATATGTAGTTCTCATATGCTCTTTTTAGTTTTTCTTTTTTCCCTTTATTTATGATTAATTTTTGTTAATCCTTTCCTGGATCCATTTATTAGAACTTATATTAATTTTAAAAGTTTTCTATCATGTTATATGAGTTTTAGCTCATTAAACAATTTCAATGCAACATTAACCATGGTTCATCTTAACTTCTTTGATGGTTATAAAAATATATTTTATCCATGCACTGAAAGACTTTCATGACCTTAAACGAGCTTGGCATGGATAATTAGGAGTGTATGGATAAAAATGTTTTTTTCATAACCGTCGAACTCAATTGGAGTTTGGATACGTTGGAATGCGAGTTTTATGGAGAATATATAAATTAGCCTTTACCTATCATGGGGAGAACAAGTTTTTGGAGATTTGTTTTGTCAGATTAGGATTAAAGAAGATGGTCACATTACTCAAGAATACCTTGAGCTAGACGAAGACTCTAATTTAGGCGGGCGAAAGATTGATATTATCCATTTTAGATGGATAATAGCCCAAGTGATTAAGAAGAGGCCTCTTAAAATTGTTCTATTAAAGGGTTTTAAACTCTTTTTCTCTGAGCTATTCCTTCATGAGGAGGGAGTTAAGGAATACTACAGGTATCAGCTAATTCATTTGAATTTTGACAATCATGAAAAATACATTTTATCCATGCATTGAAAGACTTTCATGACCTTAAACAAGCTTGGCATAAATAATCAAGAGTGTATGGATAAAAATGCATTCTTCAAAGTTGTCAAAGAAGATCGGATGAAGCAGCTGATACTTGTCGTATTCTTTAACTCCTTTCTCATGAAGGAATAGTTCAGAGAAAAAGAATTTAAAACTCTTTGACAGAACAGTTTTTGGAAGACTCTTCTTAACCACTTGGGCTGTCATTTATCTGAAATGGATAATATCAGTCTTTCGCCCGCCTAAATTAAAGTTTTTATCCAGCTTGGGGTATTCATGGGTAATGCGACCATCTCCTTTGATCCGGCAAAGCAGATTTCTAGAGGACTTGTTCTCTCCATGGTAGGCCAATGTTAACTTAGCTATTTTCTATAAAAACTCGCTTTTCATCATATCCAACTTGAACGAATGTGTCAATATTCTTCTCATCAAATTTAAAGAAATTGAATTCGAATGAGTCTAAAGTTTCAAATACCAAAAATGTTTGAGCAACAATGAAAATGGAGGGAAAATCAAAAGCCATGACAAAATAACAAATAAATGAACAATAGTAACTGTAAGTAATATACTATACTTGTTCGGTCACGTCCGAAATGGTAGGACGTAATTTCTCTACATACGGAGGAGCTGGTTCTTCATCCTTAAAGGTGTCTAACTTCCTTAGCTTCTTTGGGTAACAGTTAATCTTAAAAAAATCTGGACTTATTGCTTGCTTGCTTCTTCTTCTTGACTTTTTTTATGTGTTAGTTTTTGATAAATGTTAATACTAAGAAAATTCGTTCTCATTGCTTCCTTCTTCTTCTCGAGGGTTTTTTTTAGTGTTGTTTTCGATAGAGTTTGAGTTCTATAAATAATGTTGAGTTCTATAAATAATGGAAAGCGAGGATCGGCTGAGAAACTAGGATGGCTTGTTTTAGAGTCTAGGCTAGTAGTTTTTCTGATAAAGAATGGAATATATATATGTAGAGCACCAACCAATTTGGAGAGCTAAGTTCTAAAAAGAATGACACAAAGTTCTGATGTATATTATAATATGAATATATATAATGGAAATAAAAAATTTACTATATTATGTTATTTGCGAGTAAATCTATATTTTTAATTGTGAAATGTAAAAAATAATATTTTTAATTGTGAAATGTTAAAAAATAATGGTATCATACGCATGTATTGTTCTTTTTCCGTTTTCATATTTTTATACCAAATTTTTTGAAATATATTTTTCTTTAAAATGCCAAAAGATATTTGTTTCTATATTTATCGTATTATACACATACCATATTTTATTAATGATGATTACTTTTTTTTTTGCTGAATTAATTATGATTACTTAGTCATGATTTAATACTATAATGTGCAGTTAATGTTTCCGCGCATTTAAAAACAAGATTGAGTATGCCAAAAAAAAAAAAAAAAAAAAAGAAAAAAAGTATTGAGAGAAAAAATATGGATTTTTTTTTCTTGGTATTCATTGTAATTTTTTTAGGGTTAGGATAGTAAATTTAATTGGTTTCAATTATGATGATTACACTGAGCACGAAACTATCATGTTCTTTTCTTGAAATTAAAAATAAAATAAAAAAACCTATGATGTTTCAATTTGAAACTAAGAGTAATTCTAGTATTACTTTAAAAAAATTACCTTTTATATAATTATTTTACATGGTAGAATGTAATTGGTTGTATGACTTTTTCATGGACCTACCATTTTTTCTCTAGTACTTATAGTTTGCCACATAAATAATTAGGGCAAAAGTTGTGCATTTAAAAAAATAGCTTTGAAAGGTCTCTAAAAATACTCTCCAATCACCAAATGGCCAGCTTTAGCTCTTAAGTTTAAAGGGAAAGGGAAAATGAGTCATATAGATAAAATAGCGATTACTTCCTTTTACTCTTTAGGTAGATATCCTAATCCGAAAATCCTAGAAGATTTTAAAGATGAGAAACCAGCTATATTTACAAAAGTTTCTTTACCTCCTGAATGCACCACTATCGTCAATATGAAAGAATTTGTAAGATTTTCATTTTCCCCAAATCCTTTTGTCTTTAAAGTCTTTATTTTGTTTTATGTTTTATTTCTTGTTTGCTACAAACCTTCTTGGAGTTCTTGGATAAAATTCTGGCCGAAGGTATTGAGTGGCAAAGAGATGCAAATGGCCAAGTGCTTCATTTTGGATCAATGTTTGGAAAAATTTTTAAAGAAAAATTTTTAAAGATATGACGGCGATTCTCTTTTTATACAACAAGAAGAATCATTTTTCTAGCGATGTTATAGGACGAATGAGAATTCCTTTGGATTTCCATGTGCACCATCTTTTTTTGGAAGTGAAGCAGCCGCGTGCGACCCAGAAATCGCGCTTGGCCTGCAAGCCCCAGGGCTGCGCGCGATTTTTGGGTTTTTTTTTTTCTAAATCTGATGAACACATATATGGGTTTTTTCTCTTCTGTGATCTGATTGTTTTTTTTTTTTTTTTGGTATTTCGGCCTGTACAAGAGGGACTTGAAGACTTCAAATTTTTTCAAATTTTTTTGGTTTGTAAATCGAGTCCCTAAGACTCGATTTCCAGGTCATCTCCTTGTGGAAAAAGATGCCACATCAAACCATAAAAATCGAGTTTTTAAGACTCGATTTATAGGCCAAAATCGAGTCTAAGAGACTCGAGATGCTATTAAATAATATAGTTTGAAAACTGAAACTACTAACTAGATAGTTAGAGAAAAAATATTACTTAGCTATTTTGGCCACCAAAACCCAATAGGCTTTAGTTTATCCATCAAAAAAGAAAGAAAAAACAACCAAAAGACAAGACAAAAATTTCAATATGAGACAGTAATCCCGAAACGGTAATTAGAAAAAACTATTCAATGGGTGGAGTTTGTTAGTGCAAAAATATTATAATATTAGAAAAGCTTGTGGGTGGTAATGGTAAACCCAAAAAATAAAAATTTAAAAAGCTACCTATTCTGCTGTTGGAACTCACAAAAACTGGGGAAAAATAAGCCAACCTGTCATCACGTCTTCCAAAGTTTATCAAGTTTTTCTATGTTCACACGTGATTGACTGTATGCTTCCCACTTCACATTTTCAGATCTCAAAACAAACTTTCTGTGTGTTCAAGTTCAAGCTTTTAGTTTCAGCCTCTCTTTATCTATCTATTACACTAAGCTTTAAGCCTCATTTTGCAACGTCAACGAATCAATGGTGCCACCATTCACCTCCAGTCAGCAATATCGTCCCAGTGTTAGGCCAAAAAATCAATGGCATAAAGGGCAAAGAGCTGGAGAGAGCCCATCCGGCGTGAGGAGGAGAAAACCAGTAGATCAGATGGTGTTTTTGGGTCAAGTTCAGTACCGGCCGGTATCCATTAACCGGCCGGAATCTGATATTTACCCCGGTACGGCCGAAACGATCCCGGTATGGCGGTATCCATTAACCAGTACATCCTTTTTGCGGGTTTTTGTTTCACCAGCAAAATTCTTCTCCATTAACCAGCAAATTTTGCTGGTGCACAGACATTCTTCAAGCCACACATTCTTCTCTAAATCGTGATAGTATAGGGTGCAGTGCTCACTCTCACGGCTTAGAAAGGTATCCCAGTACAGTGTATTGCCCACGACTACTGCTCTTCCATCACAACATAATGCACGTTTTGAAGGCTTGGGCTCTAAGTTTTTCCAAAAACCACCCACAACATTGTAGCTATAAAAATTGGCATTCCCACTCCCAGAGTCTCGAGGTCTAGCTACAACTATTTCATGTTTGGCCTCCAGGACAGCATGTAAGATATCTTCCCCGTCACTATCAAAATAGGAAGGTGGATTTGGGAGGCTTTCCCAAGTTTGGGAAAGTGGGTCAAATACCTCCATCCAGCCGGAGTTACCTTTCGGTTTAAAGCGCAAACCACCAAATACAAAGAGTTTCCCATCGACGACAACCATTTGAGGGTCGCATCGACGAAAATTCATTGATGGTCCAGCCTTCCACCCTTTGTGAGCAGAGGTTAAGTCCAGTATCCAAACATCCTTTCCGTCGATGCGACTCTCAAATGGTTGTCGTCGATGGGAAACTCTTTGTATTTGGTGGTTTGCGCTTTAAACCGAAAGGTAACTCCGGCTGGATGGAGGTATTTGACCCACTTTCCCAAACTTGGGAAAGCCTCCCAAATCCACCTTCCTATTTTGATAGTGACGGGGAAGATATCTTACATGCTGTCCTGGAGGCCAAACATGAAATAGTTGTAGCTAGACCTCGAGACTCTGGGAGTGGGAATGCCAATTTTTATAGCTACAATGTTGTGGGTGGTTTTTGGAAAAACTTAGAGCCCAAGCCTTCAAAACATGCATTATGTTGTGATGGAAGAGCAGTAGTCGTGGGCAATACACTGTACTGGGCTACCTTTCTAAGCCGTGAGAGTGAGCACTGCACCCTATACTATCACGATTTAGAGAAGAATGTGTGGCTTGAAGAATGTCTGTGCACCAGCAAAATTTTGGGGGAGTATGAATTTCTTGATGCTACATTTCGTCCTGGTTTCCTCCATTTGTGTGATAAAAAATTCTGCCTTATCTTGCGATCTGGCTACCCAACACCAGAGGACCCTTTTGTGAGTGTAGAATTTCTTTATTGTATCATACTTGATCTTTCTCCGGATGAAGATTCCTCGCAGTGGAATGTGTCTGTTCAAAAATACTTATTGGATAAGTATCTAAATTTGTTGGATTGCCTGATTTTGTGAGTTTACTGCTTTCTCTCCATACTATTTTTCTTTTTATTTATTATTCTAATTAGTGGTACCAATCTAAAAATTTAGCTATACATAGATATATACAATATCCTAAAAGTTTACAAGATACTAAGAGGCTTACTTCTGATGCTAATGAAGAAGTTAACCCATGGCTTTCTATTTGTGATTTACATCTTGCAGGGATAGTGGAGTTCATACAACGAAGAAGAAACGAAAGAGGAGATCAAACGATGCTCTAAGAAAAAAAAAAGAGAGATCAAACAAGGGCATGCCTTAAGGATGTAGTACTAAACAGGTATTCTACTTTCTTGTAGAAAGTAAGTTGCATATATAAACGGTTTGCATACATTAATGATGTGGTCATACTATTTTTACATTTTTAACATAGAAGACTTACTGGACTTTGAATATATTGTAGATATGTTTGTTAATTCCTTCTTGCTTTCTTTCTTTCTTTATATTTTTTTGGGTGGCATTGTAAAGTGGATTAGTAGGATTAACTGACATGAATAAATTCAGCATTAGGTTTATGGGTGATATATCTATATAATTTCACATAGATATGAGGGTGCCAAACTCAATCTGGACTCCTTGAGTCACATGATATTCTAAATTGCTGAACGCTAATAATAAACAAAACAGAAAAGAGCATAGATCAATAAAAGATCAGCCTTGTCACAATAATATAAGTATGTTATGTGTACATTGGACACTTTTTTTTTTTTTGATAATAAAGCAGAAAGAGAGTTATACACTTGGTGGCATAGCCCAGTTATAGTGTATAGGAGAGTTAGTAGCCAAAACAGCTAGAGAATAGACACTATTAAGTACAACAGTAGGCACAAAAAGGTACTTAAAGCCTAGACCAAGCTGTTTCAAAGTAGACAGATCTGCAAAAGTAGTCTTCTCCATCCAATACTTAAAGCCTATACCAAGCTGTTTCAAAGTAGACAGATCTGCAAAAGTAGTCTTCTCCATCCAATCTGGAATACTAGTCCTGCTGAACTGATAGACTAGCCTGTTGCTGCTGCTTATGAACAAAAGTTGGCTAAACCCACACCTCCTAGCTTGCCTTGCAGCATACACCATAGCCTCCAGCAAAGCACAATAGGCTGAGTCAGCTGCACTGCTATGACATCCACTGCAGACAATGGTTCCTTGACTGTTTAGGGCCTCATAAGCATAGGACTTGGAACTCTTGGGCCACCACTCCTTCCATTGGTACAATTAGAAAGAGCAAAGGCCTCCTGATACCTGCAAAATAGAGACTGAGAGGTCATAATGACATTCAATGGGTCAGGTTTTAAACCCTCATGCACTACTTTGTTCCTGTGGTGCCAAATAGACCAGATGATAGTAAAGAATAACTGCAAATATTTCATATTCTCCTCTTCCATGTGCTTATGCTCAAGAATGGTATTGCTAACCCACTGCTGAACAGACACAGCTACAACCTCAGATGACTGAATAGCAAAATGGGAGCCATACCAGCAAGCTCTAGAAAAAGGGCAATGTAAGAAAAGATGAGTGGCAGACTCATCATCTGAATCACACACAGGGCACAAACCAACATTAGTAATTCCTCCACTTTTTAGAGTAAGGAAGGTTGGAAGGCTATCATAAAGAAGTCTCCAAATACAATTGCATATTTTTAAGGGCACCTTAACCTTCCAAAGAAGGTTCCACACAGCAGAAGGGGGAGAGAAATGTAAGTGATTAGAAGGGGATTGATGGTTGGTATCTTGCAGAAGAACCTGGTAAAGCTTTTTTGACATTGTAATCCCCTGAATTTGAGTATTTCCACATAAGTTGGTCAGCTACCACCCCTGTTTTTGATAGAGGAATTCCTAGAATATCCTTGCACAAAGGAAAAGGATATAGGGCCTTGACTAAATCTGATTTCCAAGTGCCAGAGTTTTGATCAATCAAGTCTGCCACAGTACCTGAAGTGAGGTTAGGGTTGTCTAAATTCTGAGATGGGTACCAATCAGGGTGATTTAAAGGAATGTTTGTTCCATTACCCACCCGCCATATACCCTCTCTGAGTGTCTGATTTTCATGCTTAATGATATTTCTCCACACCATGACTGATGAGGCTTGGACTCTGAATCCAGTAACCCGAATTCAAATCTGGGTGGGACCTTACTATACATTTTCTTTATAGAAAAAAAGAAAAGAAAAAAGTATTTGTACAGTAGTTTTAATGCAGTCACACCTAGACACCTGTATTCATTGCAGTTTGAGATTCTTATAGTAATTAAGTTCGACTAATTAACAATATTGACACATTGGAATAACTAAAATGTTGTTTTTTCAATGCCATTAGATCTTTGATTATCATGGTATCACGTGTTTAAATATTCCTTTTAATGGATTTTTCTTGCATTTGATTATGTTGTACTTTTTTGCTGACAGGCATGAGACTCGCATTCTTGCTAATTCATGGGTTGCAATTTCCAGCATGGTTAGACAGAGGCCATGACTTTTGCTGTTTGTGGTTTTGTGTAATTATGTAGTCCCTGGTGAACAACTTAAATTTCTTGGTTTATTTAGAATCATTATGGTATGGTTATATGTAATTATATAGCCCCCTTACATAGACTTCTTGGTTTATTTAGATGGTTTATTTAGAATCATTATGGAGGTGGTTTTGTATAATTCTAAAGTCCCTGACAAACTTCTAGGCTTATTTAGAATCTTTATGGATATCCATATTCTAGACTAAGTTGAAACTTATGATTATGATTGACATGAATGTTTCCATTTATGTTGAATTTTCTATTATATTCTAACTATGTAAAAGATGTGTTAAAAGCTTGACCATTCCATCTGCCTTGATTGAAAGAAAAACAATTATTTTTAAAGTAGTTTTAATGCAGTGACAGCTAAACACCTTGTAGTCATTGTAGCTTTAGATTCTTAAGAGCATCCGCAACTTCCATCCTATTCTATTTTACCATCTCAAAAGGCTACTTTATCAATTATACTATTCCATTTTACAACACAACTAACATCCCAACTTTTATTTTCCTATTTTACTCATTAAAATAATATATATTACTCACTAAAATAATATAATATATTCTAATACAACTCTCTCTCTCTTTTATCCTCAATCTCTTTTCTACTTTATCAATTAAAATATATTATAATTTTTACTAAAGTGCTACAGTGCCATTCTACATTTAGGATGGCACTGTAGCACAATTGCAAAAAAAATTGCAATTATAAGATTTTACAAGTTCGATTGCTAGGCTCTTTTTGTACTTTTATGCTAAATTTCCCTTACATATACCATTTACCATTGCCAATGGAAATGCTCTAAGTATGACTAATTGACATCTTTGACCCATTAGATTAACTAAAATGTTATTTTCAATGCCATTTAGCTCTTTTATTATCATGGTATTTTGTTTTTAATTATTCCTTTTAATTTATTTTTCTTGTATTTGATTATGTAGTACTTTTTTTTTTAATGTATTTTTGTTGACAGGAATGAGACTAGTTTTATTATTTTGAGAGGTTCACATTTTTAGAGCTAATTCAAACTTACCCACATGGACAAAGAGAAATAGAGCTAGTTAAATTGTTCAAATTTAATAGAATTTGGAACAATCTATATTTTTTAATAATAAGATTGGTTTCAGAAGAGATACGAACCTATCTTTTTAGAGCTAATCCAAACATATCTTTTTCCTCCCCCTCTGTCATGTAGTCTTTCTTCCTTTCTTTTCTAATATTTAAAATAAATAAAAAACACTGTTGAAATTAAAACCATTTTCTAATTTTCAAATGTTAAACCCTGGTTTTGGCCTGTATTAATTAGGAGTTCGGACTAATAAAACCATTTTTAAAGCCTAGCTTGTGTTGTATTTACCCATCTTATTCTTCACAAGTCTTGACAAAAATTTACACAAATTGTAACTAAAACCTAAATAAAATAAAATAAAGTCAATTAATGAGAAATTATAAAAAAAAATTAATATATATACACACACACTAAATTATAGTTGTGAAATTAAGTAGTAATTAAAAATTTAGTTCTTTTTTTATCTAAATATTCACAATAATATTATATATGTTAATGTCCAAATCATATTATATATACTATATCATAAAAGTTGAATTTTACAAATTGTGATTGTGATAGTTAGATACACGATACTTAGACGCCATACGTATTTACAATTAAAAAAATACATACTTGTTTGTTTTATTAAAACTATGGATATTATATTATTTACCCAATTAAAAAAAGTTCAATACACAACAAACAATAGGACTCATGATACATGCACAACAGATATTTCAATATTGTCCCAATAAAGATAGACGACAAAAAATTTGAAATAGGTATCATAAAATATTTTCCAATCATTCTCTTAGTTGTCCCTAATCCAATTAACCAAAGCATTACACAATTGAGAATATATTAATAAAGACTAACCGCCCTATTATATATTACCATCTTATTTTAGATGAGTAAAAAAATAAGACACGTAATTTATGATAATGTTTGTCTTTGATAGGAAACTTAATTAACAAGTGTCCAATATGAATTCTTAAAAAGAGAGTTTAGGAATACAATTTGTGTGTGTGGATTTGAAAACTATAATTTTGACGGTATGATTTTCAATTGCTTCTCATGAAATAAATCTAAAAGTTACACAGGGCTCAATCAGACCATTGAATTTAAAAGATATTACGAAATCAAGTTTCAACAGTCAAGATGCATCCTTATAAATTATGTCAAATCATGTGTGATTATGAACAATTAATTTTGATTATCATCTGGGTATTTAGGATGGCACTGTAGCACAATTGCAAAAAAAATTTGCAATTATAAGATTTTACAAGTTCGGTTGCTATGCTCTTTTTGTACTTTTATGCTAAATTTCCCTTACATATACCATTTACAATTGCCAATGGAAATGCTCTAAGTATGACTAATTAACATCTTTGACACATTAGATCAACTAAAATGTTATTTTCAACGCCATTTAGCTCTTTGATTATCATGGTATTTTGTGTTTAAATATTCCTTTTAATTTATTTTTCTTGTATTTGATTATGTAGTACCTTTTTTTAATGCATTTCTGTTGACAGGAATGAGACTAGTTTTATTATTTTGAGAGGTTCACATTTTTAGAGCTAATTCAAACTTAACCCACATGGACAAAAGAGAAAGAGAGCTAGTTAAATTGTTCAAATTTAATAGAATTTGCAACAATCTAAATTTTTTAATAATAAGATTGGATTAAGAAGAGATACAAACCTATCTTTTTAGAGCTAAAACAAACCTCTCTTT
Organism: Quercus aquifolioides; assembly: GCA_019022515.1. Taxonomy (NCBI): domain Eukaryota; kingdom Viridiplantae; phylum Streptophyta; class Magnoliopsida; order Fagales; family Fagaceae; genus Quercus; species Quercus aquifolioides. The sequence continues at coordinate 59,576,283 of CM032332.1, forward strand.
TCCGTTTCTATCTTTTTCAATTCTTAAGTAAGTGCACTGAATTTTCTCCAAAAAAGAAAAAGAAAAAAAGAGAGAGTAAGTGCATCAAATGGACTGAATAAATTAAAATGGATCGAAACAGACCGAATTGTACTAAAATGAATATGAGAACATGATTATACAATATTTGAAGTTTTTTTTAAGATGCAATATTTGAAGTTTTGAACATGTAATTCCTAATTAAAACCTAGTCTTCAACATCCACAAGATCAAAATAAATCTCAAAATTGTTATTCAATTGATGATGCTTTACCATTTAAATTGAAGAGTTTATAGTTACTTTTATATTTTAGGAAAGAAACAGTATATACAAAAAATAATAAAAATACATTTTTATTTAAAAGAAACTCAACACTACATTGTTTTTCATGAAAATGCATAAAAATGAAAAATTACCTGATTTTTTTTTAGTTACAATCTAAGAGTATTCAATATAATATTCGTAAAAATTTTAGTTTTTAGTAACTCAAAAATCTACATTATCTATTTTTACTCTCTTACTTTACAATATATCCAAATACTAAGCATCAATAATTTTATTTTTTTTACCACTTTTTTAAAAATATTCTCTCTTTATTATTTTTTAGTCTCCCTTTCTCCCAAGTACTCTAAATATTGTAAGAAATCTCAATCCGCCAACGAAACTACAAGTGTTGCCTTTAAAAAAAAATAAAAACTACAAGTGTTGTTTTCGGTTGCAGAGTCAGAGTGAAGAGAGATGGACAAGGGCCACAAGGCAACGGCCTTAAAAGTAGTGCGAGGTGAAATGATTTTTTTTTGTCCCTGTGCAGGATATTATGGTACTGCAAATGTTGATTTCTTCTATCTATTGTATTTGTATTTGACCATTTTTCTCCTCCCCCTCTGTCAAGCAGTCCTTCTTTCTTTCTTTCTAATATTTTTTTTTTTAAAAAAAACACTGTTGAAACATCTATTGTATTTGTATTTGACCATTTTTCTCCTCCCCCTCTGTCAAGCAGTCCTTCTTTCTTTCTTTCTAATATTTTTTTTTTAAAAAACACTGTTGAAATTAATGGCTTGTGTTATTCTCTGTTCAACTTCATAGAAAATATGACAAAATGTTATCCACTTCTTGTTTTTTCTTTAACTATGAACCACGAAAAAGAGTTTTATAGGAATGATATGATACACGATACTATATCAAAATAACATACCAAATAACAGGCCTATTAAAGCCCATAGCATAGCCTATATATATATTTTTATTAAGATAAATAAAAAATGAAAAATCATTTGTCACTTTGATGTTAAAATTTAAAACCCCCATGACACTAGACAGTTGACACCATTTCCCTCTCCGCTATGGCAACATCTCTTTTAATTTTCAAATGTTAAACCTCGGTTTTTGCCAGTATTAATTAGGAGTTAGGACTAATAAAACCATTTTTAAAGCCTAGCTTGTGTTGTATTTACCCATCTTATTCTTCACAAGTCTTAACAAAAATTTACACAAATTGTAACCAAAACCTAAATAAATAAATAAAAGTCAATTAATGTGAAATTATAAAAAAAAATTTAATATATATATATACTAAATTATAGTTGTGAAATTAAGTAGTAATTAAAAATTTAGTTTTTTTTTTTAATCTAAATATTCACAATAATATTATATATGTTAATGTCCAAATCATATTATATATACTATATCATAAAAGTTGAATTTTACAAATCGTGATTGTGATAATTAGATACATGATACTTAGATGCCATATGTATTTACAATTAAAAAAAATACATACTTGTTTGTTTTCTTAAAACTATGGATATTATATTATTTACCTAATTAAAAATAATAGGACTCATGATACATGCACAATAGATATTTCAATATTGTCCCAATAAAAATAGACAAGAAAAATTTTGAAATAGGTATCATAAAATATTTTCCAATCATTCTCTTAATTGTCCCAAATCTAATTAACCAAAGCATTACACAATTGAGAATATATTAATAAAGACTAACCGTCTTATTTTAGATGAGTAAAAAAAATAAGACCCGTAATTTATGATACTATTTGTCTTTGATAGGAAACTTTATTAATAAGTGTCCAATATAAATTCTTAAAAAGAGAGTTTAGGAATACAATTTGTGTGTGTGGATTTGAAAACTATAATTTTGACGGTATGATTTCTAATTGCATCTCATGAAATAAATCTGAAAGTTACACGAGCCTCAATCAGACCACTGAATTCAAAAGATATCATGAAATCAAGTTTCGACGGTTAAGATGCATCTTCACAAATTATGTCCAATCATGTGTGATTATGAACAATTAATTTTGATTGGTGCAATTAACTATTGAAGAAGCAACATTTCCATTGGTCATTCAAGTTTCAAAAGTGTGTCATCATGCCTTCCTTTCTGTTAGATTTATGTTAAACACTCTTATGCCAAAAAAATTGTAGGAGAGGAAAATGGAGATATATCGGGCAATTGTTAGGATGGAACAAGATGGCAGTGATGATGGCATTCTTCAGGTATGTCTTCACAAACTTGGTCTAGTGCAAGCTTTTGAAAACTTATTTAAGTTCATTTTCAACGGTAAATTTCAGGTTCGCCCCTATAGTATCCAATCAAACCTTGATGAGCTAGTGAAAGGTCTAAATGAACATTGCATGGACTACTTTCCCAGTTTTCCTGGTTTGCTTATTCCCGTTGCCCAATTAGGAAGTCTCCAGTAATCCATCATTACTTTTAAACGTGTTATGTTGCATCCACATGACAATTTACCCATGTCTTTTTCTTTCATCTTCAACATAAGTAACAGAAGTGGGCAAAAGCTTTGGACTTAAATTGGATATTAATATTAATATTAATTTTAATTACAGGCTTTTTAAAAAGCAAATTCAAATGATAGAATGCTTGAGTTGAAATGTGATTATTAAAAGGATAGATAAGGATGGGAAAAAAAATCAAGACTTATGGCACCTCCTGGCCTCTTGCAAGTGTCAGATGGAGGGTAAGATTATGAATTCAACACCCATTAGATGGATGTGTAAGTAGAAAAAATGTATACATATTTACAAAAAATTTCTACATTACTTAGAGCATTCCCATCAGCTCTTTCATAAAAAATGCCATTTTGCCACACCAAACACCTACTTTATCATTTTAGCACATCATTTTACAACATGCCATTTATCAGGTATTCTATTTTTTTATTCTAAACATTAAAATAATATATACAACACATTAAAATATCATTAAAAAAAAACTTCAAACAGTAATCTATATTACACAGCCCACCACCACCACCGCCGCCCAAAGCACAACACCACCATCACCGCCGCCCAAAGCACAACACCACCATCACTACCCATAATAGCCCACCCCTACAACCACCACAATCCACCACCGCCGACAACCATAACCAAAACCCAAAACTCAAAATCAACCAATCAACCAAACCACCAAAATCAACCAAACCACCAAAATCAGCATAACACCACCACCACTGCCCATAGCACACCACCACCACTGCCCATCCGAACCCACCCATCAAACCACAGCAAAAAAAAAAAAAAAAAAAACACAGAAAAACCGTGGCTAGAGGGAGATTGGCGTGGAAGTGACGCGTCGGAGGTGGGAGACCCATCAAACCCATCAAACCCAAATCAAACAGAGCTGCTTGAGCGTGAGGAGGAACTGCTGGGCAGTGTCGCGGACGGGCTGTTTGGCGTCACCGAGGCGCTCGATGACGGAGGGGACGAGGCCGGTGTTGAAGTGAGCTTGAAGTGGTCGCCGGAGAGCACGGCAGCGGAGTCCAGAGCTTGGGAGACCCATCAAACCCATCCCAAGCCAAACAGAGCTGCTTGAGCGTGAGGAAGAACTGCTGGGCGGTGTCGCCGACGGCCTGTTTGGCGTCACCGAGGCGCTCGACGATGGAGGGGACGAGGCACGGCGGCGGAGTCCAAAGCTTGGGGCACGCTTGGGAGACTCTGAGATAGAGAGAGAGAGAGGAGAGAGAAGGGCTGAGAGAAAAGTGAGGGGCGGACGAGAGAGAGAGAGAAAAAAAAGGAGAGAAAATGCCAGAGAGGAGAGAGAAAATTATTAAAAAATTAATATTCACATATAGCATTCTGTCCGTACCGTTCCATTTTTAGAAGGGAACTGTTCATATGTGCCAAATGTTTTGGCATTTGGCATACCTCATGAGAGACAATTTTTGGTGTTTGGTGTGCCAAATGCCAAATATTTGGCATTTGGCACACCTGATAGTGATGCTCTTATACTGTTGAAGATTTTGTAGTGTGTTATATTGCGTTCCAATTAATTGAAGTGTCTTAGGTTGGCAACCTGGGATGAAGGCAGTCATATTTTTTAACTTGAAGAGATCTTCTTGGTCAGGCACATGAAGTGAATAACTTTGACATGTGATGCATCGGGTTAAGCAATCATGCATTGCCATATGATATATATATATATACACATGAGAGAGAGAGAGAGAGAGAGAGTTCATTTTCAGACTATGATGAACAAGCTGTCAGAAATGGATTGACACATAATAGAAGTGAGGATAAGTTAGTAAAAAGTGCCACTAACAGTCCGTTTGCAAAGAGTGCCGACGAGGACGAGAATGAGAGCATCTCCAATGGCTTCTTTAAAGTCAAATTTAGAGCATCAACACATCCAAAATTCCCTCCAATAGTTTTTCTATCTCTATTTTTTAGAGTAGAATTGCTACAGTGCTTCTCTATAAATAGAGAACACTGTAGCTTTTACTATTCATCATTCAAATATTTTTTTTTTTATAATAATCAGGTATTGAATAAAAAAATGTTGGAAGATGTGTAGTTGTTAAAAAAAGAATAAATAATGAATAAAGAAATAATATTTAAATGAGATAGAGAATGGAATAGAGAATCTGTTGGAAAGTATATTTGAAAAAGTGAGTAGTTAAAGATAAAAATCACTATTTATTCTTCAAACAGTACAAAAATTTGAAGAATCTGCTATAGATGCTATGAGGATGAAAACGTGTAGAAGAAAAAAGAGTAAAAAATATCGATGTAACGGTTATTATAACTTGGCACGAGCTAAGTTAAGGGCCTAAAGTGGGTAATTATCACATAGCCTGGCTAAGGCTGACTATTTTCAAAGGCTGCACGGCATCGAAACCCAAAGCATCTGACAATCGCATTATAAAAGTTTTAATCCCACTTATAAATAATATTATAAATTGCTGAAGACAATAATAATAAACAAAACAGAAAAGAGCATAGATTAATAATAAATGATATGTCCATAATATTTTTACAATATTTTTATAATAAATTTTAAGTGGCAGGTTGATATGGTCGTTATTATTAGGTTAAAAAAGTAATCTTAGTACTAAATTCAAATTTAAACCAATAACAACTAACCATCTATGATTTGTTGTAAAAATATTATAAAAATATTCTGGACGTAGCATTTCTCCTAATCTTGAAGTTTATGACGTGGCATTTTTGTTTCCATGTCCATTTTTTTGTACCATTTTGTTTTACAGTAGTTTCAATGCAGTCACACCTAGACACCTGTAGTCATTACAATTTGAGACTCTTAGAGCATCTACACCAGTGAATGCAAAATCTTGTATAATAGAAAAAGACATAATTTTTACACATTTTTTCTAAAAAATGCTCCACATCAATGTTTCTAAAAATGTGTAAAGATGTGTATATTTATACACTTACTACAGTAACCGTGTATATTTACACGATTACTGTAGCTCATCTATTTATTATTTTATTAATTTCACGTTCACACATTTTTTTCTCTCTCTTCTCTGTGTACAGTGAACTCAGTAACTTCTCCTTTCCTCGTCTTCTTTTTCCTCAGATGCACACAAACACACCCACACACAAACACATCCACACAGACAAATCAACATAGAGATATATAAACACACCCACACACAAACAAACCCACACGGACAAACCAACAAAGAGACAAATCGGTGCTTGTGGAACGATTGGTGCTTGATTGGAACGATCAGTACTTGTGGGTCTTGCTTGATCGATGCTTGACCAAGTTTGATCAGAGCTCATGGGTCTTGCCTAATTGGAGCTAAGGAGATCTAACCGAGATGGGTCTTGCCTGATTAGAGCTAGGGAGATCTGACCGAGCTGGGTCTTGCCTGATCGGAGCTAGGGAGATTTGACCAAGAGGGTGTGGATTAGACCGAGAAGGAGAGTTGTTCAGAAAAAATGGGTAGAGAGAGAGAGAGAGAGAGAGAGAGAGAGAGAGAGAGAGAGAGAGAGAGAGCACGCGTTTGTAAAGGGGGTAGTTGAGAGAAATAATAAAAAAATTTAGAAAATTGATTATTTAAATAAAATAGATTGTAGAATAGATGGACTGATGTGGAGTATTTTGAGAAGTGGGTATGTAAAATAGAAAAAAGTAGGTTCCTAATGTAAAATAGACGGTAAATTATAGCCGAACTGATGCGAATGCTCTTATAGTAATTAAGTTCGACTAATTAACAACATTGACCACATTGGATTAACTAAAATGTTATTTTTTTCAATGCCATTAGATCTTTGATTATCATGGTATCATGTGTTTAAATATTTCTTTTAATTGATTTTTCTTGCATTTGCTTATGTACGTAGTACTTTTTTGCTGACAGGCATGAGACTAGTGTTCTTGCTAATTCATGAGTTGCAATTTCCAGCATGGTTAGACAGAGGCCATGACTTTTGCTGTTTGTGGTTTATGTAATTATGTAGTCTCTGGTGAACAACTTAAATTTCTTGTTTTATTTAGAATCATTATGGTATGGTTAAATGTAATTATATAGTCCCCTTTACATAGACTTCTTGGTTTATTTAGAATCATTATGGAAGTGGTTTTGTATAGTTCTAAAGTCCCTGACAAACTTCTAGGCTTATTTAGAATCTTTATGGATATCTATATTCTTTTTTGAGAAAGATTAGTTAGTTAAGTTAGCAAGGAAAATCTAGGAAAATCTAATATATCGTTGGTGATATTAGACCTGTTGGATATCTATATTCTAGACTCAGTTGAAACTTATGATTATGATTGACATGAATGTTTCGGTTTATGTTGAATCTTCCATTATATTCCACCTATGTGAAAAGATGTGTTAAAAGCTTGGCCCTTCCATTTGCTCTGATTGAAAGAAAAAAAAAAAATTTAAAAGTAGTTTTAATGCAGGCACAGCTAAACACCTTGTAGTCATTGTAGCTTTAGATTCTTAAGTATGACTAATTAACATCGTTGACACATTAGATTAACTAAAATATTATTTTCAATGCCATTTAGCTCTTTGATTATCATGGTATTTTTTGTTTAAATATTCCTTTTAATTTATTTTTCTTGTATTTGATTATGTAGTACTTTTTTTAATGCATTTTTGTTGACAGGAATGAGACTAGTTTTATTATTTTGAGAGGTTCACATTTTTAGAGCTAATTCAAACTTACCCACATGGACAAAGAGAAAGAGAGCTAGTTAAATTGTTCAAATTTAATAGAATTTGGAACAATCTATATTTTTTAATAATAAGATTGGATTAAGAAGAGATACAAACCTATCTTTTTCCGTTTCTATTTCTTTTTCAATTCTTAAGTAAGTGCACCAAATTCTCTAAAAAAAAAAAAAAAAAAGAGTAAGTGCATCAAATGGACCGAAGTCTTAATTTTTTAATGACTTGTGTTATTCTCTGTTCAACTTTATAGAAAATATGACAAAATGAAAATCTTATCAATTCGAGCGATCTACTTCTTGTTTTTTCTTCAACTATGGACCACAAAAAAGAGTTTTATAGGAATGATATGATACACAATACTATATCAAAATAACAATTCTATTAAGAGTAATTCTACTTTCAGAGTACGGAGAATAGTGTTTTCTCCTCTCGCATTTATGGTGGGATCTGCTCATTAAATTCATGGTGAGTTCTATCATGAATGTGAGAGGAGGGAACACCATTTCACTATACTCCGAAACTATCTAAGAATTCTTCTCTTATTAAAGCCCATAGCAAATGTGTGATAAAAAAAAAAAAATATATATATATATATATATTTATTTATTTATTAAGATAAATAAAAAAATGAAAAATCATTTGTCACTTAGATGTTAAAATTTAAAACCCCTATGACACTAGACAGTTGGCACCATTTCCCTCACCTATGGCAACATCTCTTTTAATTTTCAAATGTTAAAGTTAACACTGAGGTCTAGATGTACTCTTTCTCTTCTCTCATATGTAGGGGTGTCCAACAGACCCGGAGACCCGCTCAACCCGGCCAACCCGCCCGTGTCCGACCCGCCGCCACCCGATCCGACGACTCCGGCGGTCGGACGCGGGTTCCGAACTCGCCAACCCGACCCCACGCGGGTCGGTTGTCGGTTTTTCCTTTCGAAACTCGTGACACCCGACCCGAACCGAGGCCTTTCTCTTTCCGACGAGTTATTACGAATTTCCCGACCATTTTCGGCGAAATCAGGTCCAGATCCTTCGAGATTCGGCGAGATATCGCCGTTATCCGACGAAATCTGGGCCAGATCTCGAAGGATCCGGCCAGATCGAGGCTAGATCTCGACGGATCTGGCTAGATCGAGGCCAGATCTCGACGGATCCGACCAGATCGAGGCCTGATCTCGACGGATTCGGCCAGATTTTGGCCTGATCTCGCCGAATCCGGCCAGATTTCGGCCTGATCTCGCTGGAGCAGGCCAGATTTCGGCCCCGGTGATAAAACCCGAGACCGACCCGAATCAACCCGAAACCGACGAGACCCGAACCGAAAAAACCGACCAGATCTCCGGGTCGGTTTCGGGTCAATTTTTTATCCACCCGCCTCATTCGGGTCGAGTCCGGGTTGGGCACAAACCCGACCCGGCCCGACCCGTGGACACCCCTACTCATATGGGCTGGCTCACTTCATCTAAAATGTTCCCCATTTAATGCAGCTCTGACATCTATCCTCCGGCGAGAGAGTCATGTGAAGAAAGAAGAGAGGAACGACGGTCCAAAATGAAAGCTCACTTTACCAAGCTCAATTGCCTCCATCAGCGCTGAATTGCTCATAAAGCACGCTATATGGTACCGATGCGATTTTGCAAGAGAGAAGAAAAAAAATGAGGAGACATAGAGGTGTGAGAAAGTCTTACAACTTTCTATTTTTGGCAAAGCTATTTATATCTATCTGATGCTATTACTTTAACAACAAGTAATTTTGATTCGCAATTGACTGACTACTGTACAACTCACAAATTGATTCTTTCTCCTCCCACAAATGTATACGTGGAAGCCCTAAAAAACGAATTTGAATGAAAATTGAAATCCACCACTCAGATCAGTTTTCTCTTTACACAAAGTACGTACTGCATTACAGAGTTTTCAAAACAACTTTAATTTGTACGGAGAACAATAAACCGACCTTCAGACTTTTTCTATAACCAATAAGCTTTTGAAATCCACCAATCAAAATGGTTTAACAAATGGGAATTTGAATTCCGCAACTAGACTCTAGACTTTCTTTCTTTTTTGCTGAGACTCAGACAGTCACACTTTCTTTCTATAACCCAAGTGACCCCACCATGCATGATGCATACCCACAACCCCATCAAATCGGACATGTTATATAATATGTTTCACCATGCATGCAGGAGGTTCTCAGATTGGACACGATAGCTTTCTTTTCTATTTTTAATCTCCGTGCATATATTAAATTGAAAGAAGAAAGAGTCTACGGTCTTTTATATAGAGCAGAATGTTTTTTTTTTTTTGAGTAGTCTATAGAGCAGAATGTTAAAAAGCATTTTTGCAGCTCTTCTCCACAGCTTGTTCATCCATAGTCTGTGGGTTTACCACCTTTAGCTGTAGCAAAACGTACATGCACGTAAACGTACACACACTCTCTCTCACCTCAACCGGGTTCTCTCAAACACTCGCACCCTTTTTTGACCCAGATCAGAGAGAGTAAGGGTTGGGGTTTGGAGAGAATCGGGTGTAGAGAGAGACGTTGATGCTTTTCAGACCCAAATTGGAGAAGGTAAGGGTTTGGGTTTGGAGAAAATCGGAAAAGAGAGAAGTTGATACTTTTTCAGGTTTGATCTACGGAGGGAAACGAGATTGAGAGACAGAGAAAGATATTTTGGTCGAAGGAGAGAAGAAGCCACCAGCGGAGGTGGTGGTTGCGGTGAGCCCGCCTTGCCGATTTGGTTCAAAGACTTGGGCTTCTTTTAGAGGGAGACCACCACCCGGCAGGTTTTCTTTTTATCCCTTATTGAAGATTTTAAAATTTTTTAATCCAACTTTAGATCAAATGGAATTGGGTAAAGCTCAGGAATTGGGTAAATTTATTATTATTTTTTTTTTGGCCTTTTGGATTGGTTTTGTGTAGGGCTTTGTGAGTTCTTACAATGAGTTATTTCCCTGCCTCTTCGCTACACTATCTCCACCCAACCTTTGCCTTCATTACCTCTATTTTGTAGTAATATATTAATTGTTGTGTTATTTTGTTTATGCATGTGTTGGTTGCTTTGATTCAATTTTCATTTGCATCTGTTTTCTTGCCTCACAGTCTTTGCTTCCGGATTATCAGCGGCTTTCTCGTAGGTTGAATACATCAAAGCTTATTGAAAATAGTGGTGAGTTCTTAAACTTGATTGTATTTAATACTCATTGGGTTTGTTTGTAACTTGCCTATAAAACAAAAACAAGCATTTTCACCTTTGAAGATGTCCTTAACACGAGGAACATGTTTCTAATACAATGAAGATGTCAGTTCCAAAGCTTCGAGAATTTGCTTGTTTGATTATGTATGGTATGATATTATATTAAGGCTATATATATGTTGACTAAATGTTTTCTTTGTCAGATAGTGAGTGTTCCCGATAGAGGAGCTCGGAAGAGTCCTCATGGTGATCTCATTCAGGTATGCTGGATCTAAAACTATCTATTTTTCTCCTATATTTGTTTCCATTTTATGCAATTATATCTGGTGAGTCATAGCCTCATAGGTAAAAGGAACACTCAACTGCACTGGGAATTGACAATTCCTAGAGAACGTGGTGTTACGCCAGGCTCTTGCCACATGAAATTGCTGAAAATAGTTTGTAAATATTTTGAAATAAATGTAGTTTTACTGGGAGCTGTGGGAATATGAATTTTAAACAGTTAAATATCTTGGACAGCTTGTTAGTTCTAGAATTGTGTTCCTTATAGTTGTTACTTGTGCCTCTTATAACTATTGATGATTCACAGATGGATACCAAAAATATACCCTTCATTTGTGGAGGACCATTTGTTGATTTGGAGAAGACGGTTTCAGAGAGGTAATACCCTTTTCTTGTGCTGGATGTTAAACAGAAATTTTTACTATTGTTGGCTTCTCCCTAAATGTGAGTTCTAATTATTTTACGTTCTTTTTCCAGACAATAAGATTCTTCTATTGGCTTTGGAGCTCCAGTTCATGCAAACATGAGAACTGGTGGATCAACCAAAACTAGCCTTCATTTGTGTCCAAAGCTACAAACCTGAAAATATTAGATGGCATGGTAAGCAAATATTCAATGAAAAAAGAAAGGTCTCTAAAAAAAAATATTGAATTTCAAACTATATGTAGCTTTGGTTAACAAATTTATGTTAAAACTTAAAACTAATTTTCAGGCATCTAAACAGAGTACTTTACTTGTAGGTAGCTTTACGGCCATAAGGTTCCCTTTCTAACAGGCTGGACAGGCTGCATTTAAAATTTTTTTCCCCTTCTCGTGAAATCCCTGTATAACTCCATCTACAAGTGACATGTAGATTTCCGGAAATCTCCCATTCAATTTATCTTCAACCTCAGAGTGGAAGGGAATCCGAGGTTGAAGATAAATTGAATGGGAGATTTCCGGGAATCTACATGTCACTTGTAGATGGAGTTATACAGGGATTTCACGAGAAGGGGAAAAAAATTTTAAATGCAGCCTGTCCAGCCTGTTAGAAAGGGAACCTTATGGCCGTAAAGCTACCTACAAGTAAAGCACTCTGTTTAGATGCCTGAAAATTAGTTTTAACATAAATTTGTTAATCAAAGCTACATATAGTTTGAAATTCAATATTTTTTTTGGAGTCCTTTCTTTTTTCATTGAATATTTGCTTACTGTGCCATCTAATATTTTCAAGTTTGTAGCTTTGGAAACAAATGAAGGCTAGCTAATGCCTCGACACTCCTACCATATCAGTTTATAAACAGGTATTCTTTGTTCCAATAGAAAGAAAGTTGTATAAACTTTTTTGCATATTGGTTTTTACATGCTTAACATTGAAGACCTACTGGACTTCTAATGCATTGCAGATACGTTTGTTCTTCTATTTTTGGGTTGCATTGTAAAGCGGATGAGTAGTATTAACTTAACTGACAGGAATAAATTGAGCATTGGCGGTCACCTCCCTATGGGGGATGATTAGGTTCATGGGTGTTATATGTATAGAATTTCACATAGATATGAGGTTGCCATACTCAACCCTAATTCCTGAGTCACATGACATTATAAAGTTTTGAATCCATAATAATAATAGGAACAGAACATAGATCAATAAAAAATTCAGTCTTATGATAGTTAATAGTATTGAGCAAAATGGTGTAATTGGCCTTTGGCCTTCTTTGCTTTGGGCTTTTAGATGCTCCTATATCATTGTCTATCCTTGTGAGAATTTCTGTTGTATATGTAGATGAGAGAGAAAAAAGATGATTTGTTTGTTGATTTTAGGAAAACTACAAACATGGGAATTTTTACTTTGGTTTTGTGTTTTTTGGGGTTATGAGTTGGAAGGTTAGAATTGATTAAGAGTATGGATGAATTAAGCATCTCTTGGTCCCCCCTTAAGTAAATGATTACATTATTTTGCTTAGGTAAAGAGTACCAACGTGAAGATCAGTTGATAAGGAACAAAACTAATAGTAGAGAGGAATTTTTTCTTCTCTCTTTTATTTTTGGAGTAATATACTTGATATGATTTTCTTTTTTTGAGAATCATATACTTGATATGATTAGTTAATTGATGTTGCTTTCTTATTCAAAATTTTAAATTCTAAAAAATTGTTTATGGTGTAAAGTGTATGGTAAATCCATCATATTTATTTCTTCTTAGACTAAAACTAAATTGTACGGTAGTTATTGTAGTTTGAGATTTTTAGTAATTACGACAAATTTCCACCATTGACACAAAGTACTAGCTAAAATGTTATTTTCGATGCCATTAACTCTTTGATTATCATGGTATTATGCGTTCAAATATTCCTTTTGATTTATGATTTTTTTTTTAAATTTTTTATTATGCAGTACTTTTTAATGTTCTTTGTCAATTTGTCAACGGGGGTTTTTTGTTTATGCAAGGTTATTGTTTCCAGAATGCTTAGACGGAGGCCACGCTTTTGTTGTTTGTGGTTTTGTGTAATTATGCCGTCCATGGCATACTTAAAACTATTTTGTTTATTTAGATCTCTATGGTATGTTTTGTGTAAATTATTATGGTATATTTTGTGTAATTATATAGTCCCTGATGAAGGACAAACTTCTTTGTTTATTTAAATAGATGGGAATCATTATGGATATCGTTGTGTAATCTTTGTAGTCCCTAGTGAAGGAGTTTAACTTCTGGGTTTATATTTAGAATCATTATGGATATCTATATTCCAGACTTGGTTGACAATTATGATTATGATTGACATGAATGTTTTGGTTTAGGTTGATTTGCTTATTGTATTCTAATTTCTACCTACCTGGAAAGATTTTTATGTAAATAGCTCGACTTTAATGCTTGAGTCTTGATCATGATGTAGCAAATTCCTTAAGTGTTTAGTTAATAGTTTTTTAGAGGTTTTTATTTTATGATTACTGCATTGAATTGTTTATAAATTTAAATTCGTTCACCTTATTTTACCCCATGTGTTAAGAGCTTTGATCCACGCTTGGGGGCTCCCCTGATTCAATAATTGTATTCTGAGGCCTCTTTCTTTTCTTCTCTCATTTCTGATCTTCTCTAGTCATGTTCTAATGCTATGGTTCATGATACAAACTCAACCTTATCATTCCTCATTTTTCATTATCAAGACTCTGTTTTTCATCATATAGTTCCATCCTAATTGGTGGCGTCAAGAATGCAACTTGGAGGAGCAAAGCTTCTCCCCCAACCATATTAATTAATGCAATTTTTACAAACATTAGATATGGATTCAAATGTAGATTGGCTGGTGTTTATGGTCACCCAAGACACATTGACAACATACTTGGGCTTTTTTAGATAATCCAAGTCAACAAATGGACTTTCGCGACTTTAACTGTCATCTTCAGAGAAGTATAGGATGAATGAGCGACTGTTTGACGAAATACAAGCATTTAGGGTAGTATTGGATCTTGGACTGGAACTACTTTTAATGCGTGCGGCAAAAGTATGCAAGAGACACATACAGCTAGCATATATTTGGATCTTGGACGAAAGAGAATTGACAATTGCAAGGTTAAATGCCCAAAATACTTAGATAGTTACCACTGACCAGGGAGATTGCGAAGAAATCCGAGTTATCTTGCACGTTGGGTCTTTTATGTCATGCATTGATCATGGGGACTAGAATTAGGGACTATAGAATTACACAACCATATCCATAATGATTCTAATGAAGCCATCTATCTAGATAAACAATGAATTTTAAGGCCTTCATCAGGGACTATATAATTATTAATTACACATAAAGTACCATAAAAATTCTAAATAAACCAAATAATTTATGTGGATATGGTTGTGTAATTTCTGTAGTCCCTGATAGACAGCTTCTTTAGAATCATTATGAAATATATAATAATTTTTCCATAGAGTGATGTAAGGCTACATTGAAATGAATTAGAAGCTATGTTTGTTTAGTGGTTAGTTAATTGGTTTTACTCTATTTTGGGGGCACCCTTGATTCAATAATTGTATTCTGAGGGTCCTTTCTTTTCTCTTCTCATTTCTAATCGTGTCAGACATGTTATAAAGCTTGGGCTCAATTTGCTAGGTTTTCAAGAGACTTGTTGGTACTATTTGTTTGTTTATATAACAAGGGGACTTCCATCTGTTTGTTGATAACACAAGGACTTCGTACTGGAACTACTACTGCATGAGAGACCACTTACAGTTTGTGATCTTTGTTATAAGTAGATTTTCTGGCGTAAACATTTTTACTATTGACCTGGGAGATTATGAAAGAACTTATGGAGAAGACAGAGCACACCTATTGACCTGGAAGATTCCAAAAAAAATTCAAATCCCTCTCTAATTTCACCCATAAGCCTATATTTCAAACATTTGATTTTTAGCCCCAAAGCCCAAGAATAGATCAACGAGTTATAAGTTTGAAGGCTCTTGTTCCAATCTCTTCTCTCCGTGTCTTTCAAAACTAAAAATGCAGATGATAGTTATCGATTGTTTACAGAAAGTACTTATAAAAGTTTATTTAGTTGAAACTGAAAATTTTTTACTGAAAGTGTAAAAAATTGGTTAAAAAATAAGCTGAATAAAACAGTGGGACCCATAAATAGTATTAAAAAGTGTAGTGAGACTCATGAATAGTAGTAAAAATAAGCTGAAAGTGTAGATAAGCTGAAAAATTCAGCTCATCCCAAACACACACTAAGTATGTACTAATCAGGCGAATTTCTTCCCATCACTACTACCATCAACTAGGGCAATACATGAGTTCCCTGGGTTACCATAGGCCGCACTTCAATGAGTCCACATCCCGTTCACAATTTCAATTGCTCTGGACAAATTCCCATCATTACAAATGCCATTAATCTCTATATTGTAATTGCAGTAATTTCCTTGCTTCTGATGTTCTCCACTCTTTTCATAGGCTGTGCAGCAAGATGTTGCAAGTATAAGGATTTGCTAAACAACTGCTAGACATCATCTCATGCCCAATATTATTGGCTTTAGAGAACCTCCCCTTGCTGCAGTACTCATGAAGTAAAGTATTATAAATTACCGTATCTAAGGGAATACCACTACTTTTCATTAATCTAATCACCATTCTTGCATCAGAGAGCATCCCATTTTTGGATAGCCCATCCATCACAATGTTATATGAGTAAACACTCGGTTTAATGCCCTTGTCCACCATCTCTTTTAGAACCAACGACCCTGCCTTTAAGAGCTTTCCATTCCTGACCAAACCCAGCAACCACATATTAATATATTATAACTCTCCAAATTTATAAAATCACAAACTTTTTGGATAGACTCAAACAGGGTCTTTGCAAAACCCCTCCAACATTAAATTATAAGTTTACAATGTTAGGTTGAGGAAAGTGAGAGTGATGAGAAGAAGAGGAAGTGGGGATGGGTGAAGAGAGAATGCGCTTGAAGAGTGGCCAAAATGCCAAGCTATGTGCTTTGGTGGTAAGCTTCATATAACGTTAACGTTCTCACTTTAATAATAGTAACCAACTTTTGTATTTGTTTGATTTAGTTGGCTGGAGACGGCAGGAAAGAAGTTAAACTTTGGAAAATACTTGTTTCACACATCTTTACACACATGAAAATTGTACAACTTGATGATTTTCAATGCAATTTTGAAGTGTGTGTAACAAAGTTTGTGTACATAATATACACTACTTTTATAATTAACCATGTATTTGATGTTTTATTATTGGTTGTGCTTCAATATTTTTTTCCTATTTTCAAAATAAAAACTTAATATGCTACACAAATATTAAAAGATATGTATTTATGCCTAATGAATACCAAATGTATTTATACCAATGAATTTACAATAACAATTGAACATTTAAAAAAAAAATTATTATCTGACAATTGAAAAGTTGATGTTTAAGATGTGTACATTATCTCCCGTATAATGTAAGGCTAGATCATTAAAAAAATTAAAAAGATATATTGATATATTTCTAGATACCGTTTTGAATAACTTGACTTCATTATTTATGTAACATTTTAAAAAAAAAAAAAAATTGTTCTAATGACCAGCTATTTTAAACAATTAGTTGGTAACTTGTGCGATGCACAATTAAATTTTATATAAAGGTGATATACACATTAAAATAATTTTTTTCGTACCAAAATGAAAAACAATACAATCTTTCTCAATAATTCAAAACAACGAAAATGTAAGTTAGAAATTGGAAATTATTATTTTTAGTTTTAAACCAATTTTTTCAAACCCAATTTTTCTCCTTATAATCCAAGCGTAGAAAATGATTTCAAAATGTTATAAAACTTAGCAATCTTACATGTTTAATCCTATTATTTAAACTTTCAAAATGGTGAATTTGAGGGCACTTTGGGCACATAAAAATAGGAGTCCAAATAGAGAAAACTAGGGGTGTGCAATGAACCTGCCAACTCACCAAAACTGACTTGATTCAACCCAACCCGCTAGATTGGGTAGGTTTTTTAGGGTTGGTGTGTTGGGTTGGTTATAAATTTTTTTTAATAGTGGGTCGGGTCGGGTTCAGGTCATAAAATTCACAAATAGAATATATATTTAAAACATAAAAAATATATTATACAATTTGTATATTTATTGTAGGGTCAATTTTTGCAGCCCAAGCCCAAGAAGATATGGATTTTGAGCCCACTGAACCCAAAACAATAAATTTGTAGAGAGTGGGTGGAAGAGCTAGGCTAGAACTGAATAAACAGAATTAGACAGCAATGTTTGTGGATGAATTTGTATTAAAACGTGCTCGGACAGATGTAAACGCTACGTCCGAAGAGGTGTTTTTATTTCATAAACTTGGGTTACAATTCTTGGAGCTACAGTAATGAAATTCTCCCCTTTTTCACTTCTGATTTTTCCATCCCCTCTATCAGGGGCATCCCCATCTTATATAGTACTCCCTTCCTACATCTTCACCGTCCACTTGTTCATCATCTAGACGCCCAGTTGAGTGCATGTCCCATCATACTCCCCCTTTAGCCTTGTGTGAGTGGCGGTAGCTGAGAATGCACTGTTCAGGGGTCTTCTCCACATAAATGCAGCCAGGAAGGTAGGTGCAGTGCATTTAATGCGGTGGTTGAAGCCTGTCTCTTAGATATTTCTCTGTTCCTGTTATCCTCATGCGTGTCCGAGGTTTATTTCCCTCCTTACATTTGTCAGAAGGATCACTTGAGCCTCCCATACACCTGTCGGGCCAAGCTTCTTCGGATCCGAGGATATGGGACTCCTCGGACAAATGAACATCTCTTCGGATCTTGCACGTGCTCCTCTCCAGACATGCTCCTTTTACATGGGCCTCTGATTGAATGTTTTCATCTCCTCGGACGAACAGTGTTTCTCGAATAAGGCCTTGGGCCCAATATGTTAGGTTGGGCTTTTCACCCCCCACATTTATTTTTTTGGCCCTCTTCCTAAATAAAACTCAAATCTTAAGTTCTCCTCATATAGTTTGTGTTTGTTTGGTATTATGCTTATGATTATTTGGTTATAAATTTGTTCTTATTTGTAGTGGTGTTGTCCTAATGTTCAATTTTATAATAATAATAGTAATTAAAAAAATTTTCCAACCCGATCAACGTGGATTAGGTTGGACCCCTGTGATAGGTTGGGTTGGGTTGAAAAAACTCCTCAACCCAACCCAACCCGATCCATGCAATATGTATTTTATAAAATAAAAGAAAAAAATGTTTAATATACAATAAAAAAATCACCAAATGTAGCTATATATCCTAAATTTTTTAATATATATATATATAATTTCATATTATTTGAAGACTAGTATATAGAATTTAATGAATATAACTTATTTATTCCAAATTTGACAAGTATCAATTCAGGTAAAAGCGTCCTATGGAGTAGGAGTTTGTATGTGCTAGGGAAGACCATTTGGCAAAATCAAACCTAGAAGACTTTAATGAGGTCCATCAAATATAAGTCCAAAACCACCAGCCCATGGGCACCATGAATAATCACCAGTCCATGAGCTCACCTTATACTATTACCCACATTTCATGAAATAAAAAAGGTACAACATCAAACACGAACTTTTTGCTAGTATAAGGAACATTTAAATTTGTAATTTGGAAATGTATATGGCTGGTGGTGAGCTATGTGATTTTTGGATGGGCTTGAGTTTAAGTAAATTTCCCGAAGGTGTAAAATATCTTGGAGTCCCCCTACTCTCCACAAGGAAAAAGAAAGATTTTGCCTATCTAAAGGAAAGCATTGAGTCAAAAATTAGTGGGGGGAAGAGCAAGAGTTTGTGCTGGATGGGACGTGCAACGCTTATAAATACAGTGGTATTAGCAACCCCAACCTATACAATGGCAAATTTTTAGATTCCAAAAGATCTTTGTGAGGAGATGGATGCATTAATACGTAAGTTGTGGTGGAACCCAAAAAATAGCTCCAGCCATTACTTCACCCCAATGGCTTTGGATCACCTATGTCATCCAAAGAATCAAGGAGGTCTAGGCTTCATGCACCTCCATGATTTCAATCAAGCTTTGCTGTCAAAAGCAGTATGGCGTTTCTGGCAGCATTAATACCAAACTGCAGATTTAGTTGGATTCCTAGAGAAGCTAATGTTGCGGCCTACACCTTAGCATCTTGGTCTCTATGTAACAAACTAGCTATAACTCCTTTTCTTTAGGTTCTGCTCCTCAATCCTTTTGTAATGCCATATGGTTGGAGCAAGCCAATATTTTGTAATTGTTCTATTTCTTTCTCAATAAAATTCCTTTGCTGTTGATAAAAAATAAAAATAAAAATTTTGTAAGATTGTATAGGATCCTACCAAAACATAAAATTTTAATTTTTTATATTTTTATATTTTTTGTGGGATAAATTTTTGGTTTTGATGAAGCTTTAAAGATTTTTATTTTTCCATGTTGTGATAGTATGGCTTTCTATTTTTTCTAGAAAATTATGTTAATGTATGTAAATTTTTGTTTTTTTATGGATGAATTCATAAATTATGTAATTATTTAACATATAAAGTCACTATTAATGTATTTTTTGCTTTAAATTTGAAAATATGTAGAACCTTACAATCCTCGATTTGATCCAATGATCCACAATCTCATCTATCTCACATGATCCTACATAAGATCCCGATCTTAACAACCTTGGTAGAGACATTAGCCCAATTTGATTCCAGCAACTGTCCCCTTCACACAGATTCACACACACACTCTCTCTCTCTCTAACCCTTACCTTCCCTTTCTAAACCAATCAAAACCTTCACTCTCTCTCTGTCTCTCACCCGAAAGCTCTCATATGGAGGAGTAGGAGAAAGGTTGGGCAGTTTGACGACCTAAGTGATATAGAGATCTGTGTGGTTGGAAAATGCTAGTTGGATGGTGTTCAGAGTTATGTAGAGTGTTATGTGATTAAGGTCCCAGACCTTGGGGCTTGTCCTCTAGTTTCTTATTTTTCTTGTTCTTAATTCAAGCATGTGGCAAAAGTGTGTGAGACCACTTACAGCTAGCATATATTTAGATCTTGGACGAAAGAAGTGACAATTGCGAGGTTAAATGCCCAAGGTACTTAGGTAGTGACCAGGAAGATAGCGAAGAAATCCAAATTCACTTGCACATTTTGGTCTTTAATGGTCTTGCATCGATCATGGTGTGACTAGCTTGAAACAATCTGAATTCCCTGTCATTGAAAATTGGAGTACCAAGACAAAGATATTTGTTGAAGACAAAGGATATACTGAGGTGGCCTTAGGTTCATAATATAAGCTCATCCATATCATTCCTCATTTGTTCATTATCAAGACTCGTGTTTTTCATCGTATAGTTCCTATCCTAATGGGTGATACTGTGATAGTAAGATTACTAACTAAAAGAATATAAATCGTACAACGCAAACAAACAGACCAGACTTGAGATGAGATACATTGGCCATAACTAAGCACATCTTGCTTGGCAGTATCATTTCAAATAAGCAATTTTCAGTATCAATAACTGTATAAAAAGAACTACACAAAGCCAGAAAAATGGAATATAGTATAAACATCAGACAAAATGTACGGAGGCAATATACCGCATCTGCTAGTCACCTTTGCTTGGAATTCTGGAGTTGATTTCATATTCTACAATTTGCAGCTGGACAAGAAAATAATGCAACGTGTTCAAATATGTTACTTGACAATGCGTATATCACAAAACTAGCACACTTTAAAGCAACATTTTGGACTCTTTTTAACAGTTATGGAGAGTTTCAAAATCAAGCAAATCTAGGATGGGATCAATGAGCTTGCAGAGTCCCAGACCAACCCTCCTCCCTCATCACAAGAGGCAGGTGATACAAAGAAAATTTGACTGCTTTTACGGTGAAAGTCACTGATATATCCAGGTATAAAGTTTATAACAGAGACTTTTTAGGGGATGAAATTCTCTTTGGTTTCTTCTCTCAAAGAGCTAAAGCAGTCTGTTAAGACTACAGGGGTCACAAAAGGTCAATGAACTAAAAGTTAACTGTTATAAGGAACCAGGGTACTTTTAAATTTTTCTTGTAGGAGAATCAGTGAACTCACTGCAAAAGACAAACTGGTTGAGATCAAGAGTCACCCTGCCTTGCTTTGCTGTATCAAATGAACTGAATAAATTCCTGCAACAAACAAGATTAAAAATTCATAGTAGCACGATAATATTTGAAGACTAGTATATATAGTTTAATGGATATAACTTATTTATTCCAGATTTGGGGAGTCTCAATTAAGGTAATGTGTCATATGGAGTAGGAGTTTACACGTGCTAGGGTAGACCATTTGGCAGAATCAAACCTAGAAGACTACAATGAGATCCATCAAATATAAGTCCAAAACCAGCCCATGGGCACCATGCATACCCCCCAGTTCACCATGCCCTAAACTTGTACAGTTATACTGTTGCCCACATTTCACTAAAAATGAAAAAGGTACAACATTTTTTTTTTTTTTGAGAATCAAGGTACAACATTAAAAATGAACTTTTTGTAAGTATAAGGGACATTTACCGAGCAGACTGTAAAAATATACAAAGAGATATGA
The DNA here is from genome assembly GCA_019022515.1 of Quercus aquifolioides. NCBI lineage: Eukaryota > Viridiplantae > Streptophyta > Magnoliopsida > Fagales > Fagaceae > Quercus > Quercus aquifolioides. The sequence goes on from CM032332.1 coordinate 59,598,319, forward strand.
AGTCATCTAGCCGAAATCTCCCATTCTTCTTTTCATCAAAGCTTTGAGCAACCAAGGAAAATCGTATAAGTATTTTGATGAAACCAACTGAATACCTCAATATAAAGATAATATCATAATACCTCACAATTTGAATTAGCAACATGGAAGATTCCCCCCCCCCCCCCAAAAAAAACAATAAACAAGGCATACAAGGTCTTATTCTGACATAAGTATATTAAGATTGCAATATAACGGAATGTCTATAATGCAGAGAAACAAAAAGTGGAGCATTAATTACTTAATAGCAAGTTTGGCAAAAATTAAAAAGACTCAAAGAGGTAGTCACATGTAAATTCAACGAGTAAGAACAACGAAAAAATAAAAATAAAGCATTATTAGAAAACAAAACTTTTACCTACAAGCTATTATATGCCTTTAAAAAAATAAAAATAAAAATATTGAGTACCTCCCTAGTCCTATCTTCTTCATTGTATAAAAGCTTAGTATACAGGTCAAGAAATTTTTTATTGAATTATGACCAATTAAAGCTTCTAAATCGTGATTATCAAAACTTAAAAGGCCCTTATATAAAGAGACTCCAAACAGGTCAAGAAAATAATTATTGAACTAAGACCAATTAAACTCTTGAATTGTGATTTTCTGAACTCTAAAAACTATTAGAAAAAGATATGCCACATGGAGCACTCAAAGATGGTGGCCACTGGTTTGAATGTGTGCCACATGCACAAGTCTATTGTCACGGGTGGCAAATGAAAGCTCCCATTGCCCATTTAATTTCTTGCTTCCTTCAGGCTTGTGAAAGTTAAACTGAAGTAACAAAAGAACAAAAACAAAGCAAAGCCTTCAGCTCGAAAATCTCCATAATCCAATCCAATGGGAGCTATTGAAGGTAGAAAACTTAATGGTACAACTAGAAAATGACAAAAAAAAAATTAGACTTTAAATCCTATTTATATTCCTAGTAAGCCCTATCAAACAATTGTAATCCTTAAATATTTCACCTCATTAGCATTTTCAATATATTCAACTTTCAAATTCTCTCTCTTCCGTGTCAAATCGAAACCTGTCTAATCCAATCCCATCCCACTCTAGCACATCGAAATACTAGTAACCAAACACCCTCCTAGAACCCCTTTTAACCCATAATCAACCCCCATGTAATGCTCTCTTTCTCTAATAGGGTCCCACAACCCACACCATAAAATTTGAGCTAGCCAATCATTACCCAATAAACCCATGATTTACTAATGTATGCCCTTAAGTTAGTAAAACACTTTGTTTAATACTATAAAGTGAAAACCATAACTGGTTGGAACAGTAAAGATTTCAAAATTAGCATATCGAGATGGAAAGACAAAAAGACGTAAAAATAAATAAAGAAATAAAGTTTATTATATTATATTATTTAATTATTATTTAATAAACATTTTTTTACTTGTTCATGATTTAATTATAATATGAATATATTTAATGGAAATATAAAATTTACTATATTATGTTATTTGCGAGTAAATCTACTTTTTTAATTGCGAAATGTTAAAAAATAAAGGTATCATACGCATGTACTGTTCTTTTTCCGTTTTCATATTTTTATACCAAATTTTTTGAAATATAGTTTTCTTTAAAATGCCGAAATATATTTGTTTCTATATATATATATCGTATTATACACATACCATATTTTATTAATTATGATTACTTACTCATGATATAATATTTTAATGTGCAGTTAATGTTTGCGTAAATTGCGTGCATTTAAAAACAAGATTGAGTATTCCATAAAAAAAAAATTAAAAAAAAAAAAAAGTATTGAGAGAGAATCTGTGGATTTTTTTTTCTTGGTATTCATTGTAGTCGTTTTAGGGTTAGGATAGTAAATTTAATTGGTTTCAATTATGATGATTATACTAAGCACGAAACTACCATGTTCTTTTCTTAAAATAAAAAATAAAATAAAAAAACCTACCATGTTTTAATTTGAAACTAAGAGTAATTTTAGTATTACTTAACAAAATTACCTTTTATATAATTATTTTACATGGCAGAATGTAATTGGTTGTATGACTTTTTCATGGACCTACATTTTTTCTCTAGTACTCATAGTTTGCCACATAAATAATTATGGCAAAAGTTGTGCATTTTAAAAAATAGCTTTAAAAGGTCCCTAAAAATAAAAGCTTTAAAATAATTTTGCAAACATGGCCATAAATTTAACTCATATCTATTCAACTCAAATAGAGCCTGGGAGATTCAGTTTTGTTTTAAATTTTTGGAAGGCCAGACTTTTTTTTTTTTTTTTTTTGAGAAATAGCTTTGATATTTATGATTTTTGTCGTTGTGCCAAATTTTTTAGGCTTGCTAAATTTTCTTTTAGATCAGATTCCATAAATATTTTTTCATGACCTTTTAGCGTGCCAATAATATTGTTAAGAGTGCCAGAATTGAACCAAATTGGTAATATTAATACATAAATATATAAGCATTTTTAAAAAAAAATTTGGAGGTCCTTCCCTGGAGGCAACAGAAAGAAGTTTCAAGCTGGTATGTAATAAAAATCTACATATACTTTTCTAATCTAATCTATCGTTAGTATATATGCATGTATTGTGGATTTTTTTTTTTTTCATTTTATAGTAGTTTATTCCATCTCTTCCCATGCACGCACCTCTGCTAAACTTTATTTTTTTAACCTTAGTTAACCTTGTTTTTAACCATAGTTAAATTTGGTGGGTTAAGTCATTAGATTTTATTTGTGCTTGCACATCTACAACCCTTGATTTATTTTCAGATTGATCCTGTGCATCAATTTCAAACATAAAAGGAATCATCCAGATTTGGATCCCTAGAAATTTTGCCCTAACTCTTAACAAGTATTGCCTTTTTCCACTCAAAATACTCCCCAATCACCAAAATTTTGCTTTTAACAAAGTATTGCCTTTTTCCACTCAAAATACTCTCCGATCACCAAAATGGCCGGCTCTAGCTCTAAGCTTAAAGGGAAAGGGAAAATGAGTCATATAGATAAAGTAGTGATTACTCCCTTTCACTCTTTAAATAGGTATCCTAATCTGAAAATCCTAGAAGATTTTAAAGATGAGTATTAAAACCAGCTATATTTACAAAAGTTTTTAATCTTTACCTCCTGAACGCACCATTACCGTCAATTTGTAAGATTTTCATTTTTCCCAAATCCTTTTGTCTTTATAGTTTTTATTTTTGTTTTATGTTTTATTTGCTACAGACCTTCCTGGAGTTGTTAGACAAAATTCCAGCCAAAGATATTGAGTGGCAAAGAGATGCAAATGGCCAAGTGCTTCAATGTTTGGAAAATTTTTTAAAGATACGGCAGGGATTCTTTTTTCGTACAACAAGAAGAATCATTTTTCTAGCGATGTTATAGGACAGATCAGAATCCTTTCAGACCTCCATGTGCACCATCCTTTTTCTGAAGTGAAGCAACCCAAACATAGTAGGGAAGGGATTCTGCACTTTCGGTGGCTTGCTGCAAGGGAGATAAAAAAATGTTTCCAAGATTATGAGGGAATATTGTCTAAGACTTAATTTTACTCTTGGATTTTCTAAAATTTTTTTACACCCAGAGGGACAGAAGCATTACTACATGCTTCAATATCACCATCCCATATTCTACAATGATAAAGAAAAATATAAGATAATCCATGCACTCAAGAATTTGCAAAAACAAAACCCCAACGCATTTCTAAGATACTTGGGAGTTGAGAAAACAGTTTATGGATTTGAAACTTGGTGGTCAAGACTTTCAGACGAAACTTATGAAACAATGCTTAGGGGTGTTTATTTTACCAACAAAACAACTAGGAGTGTGATATGATGGTCGCCCAAACAATCTGCCATCTTTTTTACGCAACTATCACGATCATTTTGAGAAGGGTATGCAGAATAAAGGCTTTGGAGAAGGACACGACATTTGGGTGAAGCTGCATGTGAAAGGGAGATGGAGAAAAAGGTATGCGGTTATTTTTTTTTATTAGGTTTTTTTTTTTTTTTTTTTTTAATGTTAATTTTTATATTGTGATTTAGATATAGTTAATTTTGTTAAAGTCTTGAGACTCTTTTTGTTGATGTTGTTATTTGTTACAGGGGAAAAAAAATCAAAGATAAGCATAAAATAGATCTGCCTTCTTTACACGATGAGTTAGAGCCAAAGATTACGAAAAAGTTTCCGAGAGTGTATTTGTGTCTTCTCGACTTATGCATAAGACAATTCCACGATTCTTGGAAAGAATTCTTTAGATGCCCGATATGAATTCTTTCCAATAATCGTGGAATTGCCTTATGCATAAGTCGAGAAGACACGAATACACTCCCGGAAACTTTTTCGTAATCTTTGGCTCCAAATCATCGTGTAAAGAAGGCGGATCTATTTTATACTTATCTTCGATTTTTCCCCTATAACAAATAACATCAACAAAGAGTTTCAAGACTTTAACAAAATCAATTGTACCTAAATCACAATATAAAAATTAACATTATAAAAATACAAAAAAAAAAAAAACCTTAATAAAGAAAATAACCGCACACCTTTCTCTCCATCTCCATTTCACGTGTAACTTCATCCAAAACCTTTCGTTATACTCTGTAGCCTTTTGCATACTCTTCTCAAAATGTTCATAACAGTTGCGTAAAAAAGATGACAGATTGTTTGGGTGACCATCATACTCCAAGTTGTTTTGTTGGTAAAAAATAAACACCTCCAAGCATTGTTTCATGAGTTTCGTCTGAAAGTCTTGACCACCAAGTTCAAAATCCGTAAACTGTTTGTTTTATCAACTCCTAAGTATCTTAGAAATGCGTTGGAGTTTTGTTTCTACAAATCCTTGAACGCATGAATCATCTTATATATATATATTTTCTTTATCATTGCAAATCCTAAGACAATACTCCCTCATAATCTTGGAAACATTTTTTTTCACCCGAGATTCGAAGGGATTCTCATCCGTCCTATAACATCGCCAGAAAAATTATTCTTCTTGTTGTATGACAAAAGAATCGCCACCATATCTTTAAAAAATTTTCCAAACATTGATCCAAAATGAAGCACTTGGCCATTAGCATCTCTTTGCCACTTAATATCTTCGGCCGGAATTTTGTCCAAGAACTCCATGAAGGTTTGTAGCAAACAAGAAATAAAACATAAAACAAAATAAAAACTCTAAAGCCAAAAGGATTTGGGGAAAATGAAAATCTTACAAATTCTTTCATATTGACGGTAGTGGTGCGTTCAAGAGGTAAAGAAACTTTTGTAAATATAGCTGGTTTCTCATCTTTAAAATCTTCTAGGATTTTTAGATTAGGATATCTATCTAAAGAGTGAAAGGAAGTAATCACTACTTTATCTATATGACTCATTTTCCCTTTCCCTTTAAGCTTAGAGCTAGAGCTGGCCATTTTGGTGACCGGAGAGTATTTTTAGGGACCTTTCAAAGCTATTTTTTAAAATGCACAACTTTTGCCCTAATTATTTATGTGGCAAACTATGAGTACTAGAGAAAAAATGGTAGGTCCATGAAAAAGTCATACAACCAATTACATTCTACCATGTAAAATAATTATATAAAAGGTAATTTTTTTTAAGTAATACTAGAATTACTCTTAGTTTCAAATTAAAACATGATAGTTTTTTTTTTTTTTTAATTTTTTTTTTAGAAAAGAACATGGTAGTTTCGACCTAGTGTAATCATCATAATTGAAACCAATTAAATTTACTATCCTAACCCTAAAACAATTACAATGAATACCAAGAAAAAAAAAATCCACAGATTCTCTCTCAATACTTCTTTTCTTTCTTTTTTTTTTTTTTTTTGGAATACTCAATCTTGTTTTTAAATGCGTGCAAACATTAACTGCACATTATAATATTAAATCATGAGTAAGTAATCATGATTAATAAAATATGGTGTGTATAATACGATAAATATAGAAACAAATATATTTTGGCATTTTAAAGAAAAATATATTTCAAAAAATTTTGTATAAAAATATGAAAATGGAAAAAGAACAGTACATGTGTATGATACCTTTATTTTTTAACATTTCGCAATTAAAAATATAGATTTACTCGCAAATAACATTATATAGTAAATATATATATATATATATATATTCCATTCTTTATCAGAAAAACTACTAGCCTAGACTCTAAAACAAGCCATCCTAGTTTCTCAGCCGATCCTCGCTTTCCATTATTTACAGAACTCTATCGAAAACAACACTAAAAAAAACCTCGAGAAGAAGAAGGAAGCGATGAGAACGAATTTTCTTAGGATTAACATTTATCAAAAACTAACACATAAAAGAAGTCGAGAAGAAGAAGCAAGCAATAAGTCCAGTTTTTTAAAGATTAACAGTTACCCGAAGAAGCTAAGGAAGTTACAGACCTTTAAGGATGAAGAACCAGCTCCGTATGTAGAGAAATTATGTCCTACCCTTTCGGACGTGACTGAACAAGTATAGTATATTACTTACAATTTCTATTGTTCATTAATTTGTTATTTTGTCATGGCTTTTGATTTTCCCTCCATTTTCATTGTTGTTCAAACATTTTTGGTATTTGAAAGCTTTAGACCCATTCGAATTCAATTTCTTTAAATTTGATGAGAAGAATATTGACACATTCATCCAATTTGGATACGATGAAAGGCGAGTTTTTATAGAGAATAGCTAAGTTAACCTTGGCCTACCATGGGGAGAACAAGTTCTCTAGAAATCTGCTTCGCCGGATTAGGATCAAAAGGGATGGTCACGTCACCCATGAATACCCCGAGCTGGATGAAAACTCTAATTTAAGCAGGCAAAAGACCGATATTATCCATTTCAAATAAATGACAGTCCAAGTGGTTAAGAAGAGTCTTCCAAAAACTGTTCTGTCAAAGAGTTTTAAATTCTTTTTCTCTGAATTGTTCCTTCATGAGAGGGGAGTTAAGGAATATTACAGGTATCAGCTGCTTCATCCGATCCTCTTCGGTGGCTATGAAAAATACATTTTTATCCATACACTCTTGATTATCCATGCCAAGCTCGTTTAAGGTCATGAAAGTCTTTCAGTGCATGGATAAAATGTATTTTTCATGACAGTCGAAGTTCAAATGAAGCAGCTGATACCTGTAATATTCCTTAACTCTCTCCTCATAAAGGAATAACTCAGAGAAAAAGAGTTTAAAACCCTTTAATAGAACAATTTTAAGAGACCTCTTCTTAATCACTTGGGCTATCATCCATCTAAAATGGATAATATCAGCCTTTCGCCCACCTAAATTAGAGTCTTCGTCTAGCTCAAGGTATTCATGGGTAACGTGACCATCTTCTTTGATCCTAATCTGACAAAACAGATCTCCAAAAGATTTGTTCTCCCCATGATAGGTAAAAGCTAACTAATCTATTCTCCATAAAACTCGCATTCCAACGTATCCAAACTCCAATTGAGTTCGACGGTTATGAAAAAAACATTTTTATCCATACACTTCTGATTATCCATGCCAAGCTCGTTTAAGGTCATGAAAGTCTTTCAGTGCATGGATAAAATATATTTTTATGACCGTCGAAGAAGTTCAAATGAAGCATGGGTAATGTTGCATTGAAATTTTTTAATGAGCTAAAACTTCTGTAACATGATAGAAACTTTTAAAATTAATATAAGTTCTAATAAATGGATCCAGGAAAGGATTAACAAAAATTAATCATAAATAAAGGGAAAAAAGAAAAACTAAAAAGAGCATATGAGAACTACATATATAAACATAAAGGGGAATCAACTTGTTTAAATGAGACACATGGCCATTGATTGACAACAAGGATATAATTACAATCTGTAACTTTATGAGCCCTAATAACCCACTAACACTATGTCTTATTGTATAAAGTATGAACATTTTTTTCTTTGAAAAAGGAAGAGTAGAGTAGCTACCTGCAGAGCACATTGAGATGCAATCTTTCTTGATTTCATCTTCATGTCTTGTCTAACTATCAAGACCTGCATTCAACACTTTCACTGTTTGAAAATTACCTAGTACACAATAATTCCAAAATCCTTGACATTATAAACTTAATACATCCAAAATAAAAAACAAAATACCACATATATAGTCTACAATGGTTAAAAATTCTAACAAATTTTGTACAAATGAGTAATATTCCATACCTATGACCTTGGAGTAACTGCTTCAAAGGTGAGAAATTTTTGATTATCAAAGTTAGGAGATTCCAGGATGATGTATGCCCCCTTAGTTTTGTACCTCTCCTCTGTTGCCTACAATGGCATATAAAACCATTATTAAGACAAATCTCAGATAAGACAGTATCAACAAAAAAAAAAAAAAAATTACTGGACCAGTTGTGACAAAAGATTATACAAGTGAATTAATTTTGGTACACCCCAAGAAGCTTCACTAGAGGAGCAAAGACCTGCAAAGTGTCCACTGCTATGCCAGACTGCATGCAAAATTACAATGTCAATAACAATAACTTCAGGCCCCTACACCCCAAAAGAAAGTGAAAAATAGATCCATTAAAAAGCTTTAACGTGATCCAATGAACCTTCCCATAACTTCAGTACCCCTACACCCCAAAAGCAAGCACATGCATTCACAATTATGTCAGCCAGTGTGCATCATAACTAAAACAAGTATTATTTAGTTTAGGAATATGAAAACTATATCTGAATATGACTTATCAAAAAAGAAAACTATTTCTGAATAAAACTATATCTGAAGCAATTTAAGGCTTCTATAGGACACAACAACGCCAATTCTCTTTTGCAAATAATAAAGATAAGAAATGGTCTAAAGACCACATACCATACAACAATGACAAAAAAAGGTTATCAAATGAATCTAAAGCTTAAGGCTCTTGTCCAACCATATGCCATTCTATCAAATTCAACATGAAAAGAGGACCTGAGTACCCAATTCGTATATCAAACTTCCAAGTTCCAATTAGCACATTAACTAAGGAAGAATAAGTTAAAAAGGCGGATGTCTAGCATTTAACAACTCAAAAAACCACTTTATCAATTATAACAACTCATTTTACAATACACCCAACTTCAAAAGTTCTATTTTTACCTTCATCTCATTAAAATAATATAAACTTATTAAAATAAAATAAAACTTCCAAAAAAAGTTCAGAGCAACCAACCACTTTCACCACCGTGGCAGCCACAACTTACCGGACAAAAAAAAAACTCAAAACAAAACTACCACCCCAAACACAACAACCACATTCATCAACAACCCACCAAAAAACCCATTAAAATAGACCAACACCACCGGCCACAACAACCACCATCACAATCACAAGCCACCCCAAATATATATATATATATAAAAAACCTACCATTACCACCATGACTTGGAGAGAGAGCAAACCCACCATGACCCACCACAGCACACCGAACCCATGACACCCAAAAAAAAAAAAAAAAAATCCTTAGCCGATTCTAAAGAGCCTAGGAGGCAAGAGCAGCAGAACACCCACACAAATCTCACAACACGCAGCAAGACACAAATAATAAAAGGGAAAAAAATGAAAAAAGAAAACCTAACTTACTAAATACAAGGACCTGGGAGTGGGCGGGGTTGGGCAGACGGCAGCGGAAGCAAACCAAACCAGACCAGAGCAGAAGCAGAGTAGCAGACCAGATCAGCACCACCCAAATTTGGTATTTACATCTAATCTCTCTTTTTTTGGATGACAATGTTTTATCCCTCTCATATATGAATCTCTAAAGACTAGTACTTGGTTGATTTGATGATATGAGTTGTGAAAATAGGAAGAGAGGCAATGAGGTAGAGATGAGATTGAGAGCTCCACACTCTCCGAAAATAAAACAGAGGACCTGAGAAAGAGAGCGTCTGACTCCACTTTTCTCTATCTCTTTCTCTTCTTAAGAGCATCTCCAACAGGGCTAGCTACAAACACAACCATCTTTCTCTCAAACATCTCTAAACTCTCATGCATAATCAAAATACAAACTCAAAAACATAATCTTAAAATTAATCAAACCATAACAATAAAAGCAAAATCCAATTTTTAAAATAAAGTTGAATCAGAACAAGCAAATATGATGAAAAAAAAAAAGAAGAAGCCGATCTGACCCAGCCTTGTGGTGGGGAGGAGGACGAGCGGCGGTGGGGCGGCGGACGTGGTAGTGCCGCATGGTGAATGCCGATCTCCACCGGCTTTGTCCTTTCGGCGACCTCGATCTCCACCGGCGGTGGGGCGGCGGACGATCTGACCCAGTCTTTCTCCCCTCTCTCTCTCTTTTCTCTGATATGAAGCAAATGTGAGGTTGTTGGAATGTTCTTGAGGTGAAAAAGAAAATAAAAGAAGGTGGGCTGAACACTTGTGTGGAGGAGAAAAACAAGAAAAAGAAAAGAAAGAGAGAGCTTCTTGAAAAGCTGTACAGTAGACAAAGAGAAGAAAAGTGAAGAGAGCTCCAGTAGTACAAGAAGAGAAGAAAAGAAAAAAAAAGTAAAGTGAAGGAGCACGGACGAGTGCCAGAGAACAAAAGAAAAAAGAAAAGTAAAGATAGAGACGAGGGAAAGGTGTGGAGGAGAAAAAAAAAAGGGGGAAAAAAGAAAAAAAAGAGAGTGTGGATGAAAAAATAAAAATAAAAAGGGAAAAATAAAAATTTCTAATTGAAAAATATTATCATCATATTTTTATAATATTTTTACAATAAATTTTAAGTAATAAATTGTTATTAGTTAATATTGGTGAGTAAAAAAATAATTTTATTGGTGGGTTCAAATTAAAATTAGTAACAACTTTACACATAAATTTTATTGTGAAAGTATTGTATAAAATGTTGTGAATATAGCACTTCTGATTAGAAAAATATAGATGTTAAAAAAGAATAAATGATGATAAAATGGAATAAATAATAAATAAAGAAATAATATTTAAATGAGATAAAAAATCTGTTGAAAAATGTATTTGAAAAAGTGAGTAGTTAAAAACTAAATATTAATGTTTATTCTTTAAACAGGCAAAAATTTGGAGAGTTGTTAAGATGATCTAATAGGTCTAAAAAATAATAATTTTTTAATAGATAATAAATGTGAGTATTGACCAGTTATTCTTGTAGTGTTTGATAGAGACTAGTCTTGTTACTCTTGCACTGTATGATAGATAATAGCTTCAGCGCTGGCTCTTGTGATGTGATATTATTTTTGTCCGTTAGTGACTAGTTTCTTTTAAAAAATTACTGATTTTTTTTTAATAATTAAAGAGATTATTTGTAATTTTGAAATTTATTGGTTAATATTGAGTGTTTGTGTTACGTTCACTGTACTTGTGTGCATTTGTTTTTGTAAAAGGCTTATTAATACTAATGGCATGTTTGGTATTAAATGTTCAAAAACATGTTTTAAATTTTTAAACAATTTTACATATATTTTTTTATTACACATATTTTCACACATATTTTTAAATAACAAAACACATGTTTTTAAGTGTACGTACCAAACATTCCCTAAGAGTTTCATAATTTTTTTGTTTTTTAGTGTTTTTGTGCTCCTAATTCCAAGTCTTGACTCTATTCCTAATTGTTCCAGTCGACATTTATTAGATAGTTTTATGTAGATATATTAACGTCAAGAATGTTTGGATGAATAAATGAGGTTTTCTCTTATTTGACAATACTGTTGATGAGAAATCATGTGATTACCCTAGAGTAGCATTTGGTAAAGATTGGTTTGGATGAATAAATGAGGTTTTCTCTTATTTGACAATCATGTTGATGAGAAATCCTGTGTCTTTCTCAAAAAAAAAAAAAAAAAACAGGCGTTGGTGAAGATTGGTTTCTCATTGGATTCTCCTGCCTTTTACACAGTTTGCGAGTTAAAGCTTATATTTTTGACAAATAAGAATAGAAACTTTTTTTTTTTTTTGGTCAGTGCTAGAAACTTTTGTTATGAAAATTATGTTCAGAATTCTTTGATCTCCAAGGCTGATTAATGGTCCTCTCTATTACAGGCGTTGGTGAAGATTGGTTTCTAATTGGATTCTCCTGCCTCTTACACAATTTGCGAGGTAAAGCTTATATTTTTGACAAATAAGAGTAGAAACTTTATTTTTTGGTCAGTGCTAGAAATTTTTGTACGAAAATTATGTTCATAATTCTTTGATCTCCAGGGCCGATTAATGGTCCTCTCTGTTACTAATTTTCTCCTAATTGCTCAAGCAAATGTATTAGGAAAGTTTATCTTTTCAGTTAGATAAAGTTTGGAATAATAACACCTAGGGATTTGGAATGATAAAGTCATAAAATACAAATCTGTGGGCATTAGTCATTGCACAACAGCAGGGACGGACCTACTAAGCGGCAGGGGACTACTGCCTTCTTTCAAATTAGCTATTTTATTTACATGCTCATATTTTAGAATTTATAATTGAGCCTCTTTAAATTTTTGGATTGGTCTAAAAAACCTAAAAAAATTAATCACTTAACCCTTTCTTTGGACCCATGACCCCTCTATAGTCCAAATACAAAACAACAAAAAAATCCACAAATCATCAATATCAAAATTCAATAACTCATAACCAAAAAAATCTCATAGAAAAAAAAATTCGGGGTGACAATAATTTATGTAACTTTTTAATTAATTTATAAATTATGGGAAAGTCAATTACAATATTTAAATTTTTTTCAAAAGATAAAATGCAAAATTCTTTTAGAAGCCAATATTGATGATGTAGTATTGCCAACTCTTAATATTAATATCCCATTTTTCAAAATCCTTAAACAAAGTTTTGAAAACTTCATTAGTGTGATTTTTAGTTGCATCCAAAAGTATGAGTTTATCATATTAGTGAGTTGGTCAATGTGATAAAATCAACATATTAATTCTAATTATCCAAAATTTGGAGATCCGAAGTCCTCTTCTTTTTTTATTCTTCTTCGAAAAGGTTAGAATATTATATTTTAACTTTCAACTTTTTTGGTTCATATTATTTCCTTCTTGACTTAAATATTTATGGAAATAAAGTGCAAATGTTTTGTCTACCATGATTTTTTTTTTTTAATAAACCATGTCACTTGAAATTTTTTTTGGTTTATGCTTTGGCCTCCCATAGGATCAAATCCTGGTTCCGTTCCTGGCCACCCCTAATCACAACACTAGCGTACTTTATATCAACGGTTTGGACTCTTTTCTTTAAAAGACATGGAGAATGCCTTTGAGGTCTACCTCATTTTCTTTTTATATTTAATAAAAGGATCAAGAGTTTCAAAATAGTGCAAAACCAGGATAGAATCAATGGAATTACAGAGTCCCAAACCAACCCACCTCTCTCACCACAAGCCTTGGATAACAAAGGAAACTAAAGGCAGGTGCTGAAAAAAAATGATTTGACATTGGAAGTCATTGACATATCCAAGCTTACAATTTAAAACCTAGATTTTTAGGAGCTGAATTATCTTTGGTTTCTTCTTTCAAAGAGCTTATTCGGTCTATAAGTCTAAAGGGTCATGAAAGGTCACAATGAACTAAACGTAAACGGTATAAAACAAGGTATTTTGAAATTTCTATTGTATTGCAGAAGACAAACTAGTTGAGTCACCCCGCCTTGATCGATTAAGCTTAATCGGTCTATAAGCCTTGGTATTTTGCTTTGCTGTTTCAAATGAATTGAATAAATTCCTGCAACATACAAGATTTGAAGATCATAGTAACATGATAATATTTGAAGACTATTATATGTGGTTTAATTGTTACTATTACTTATTATTCCAGATTTGACAAGTCTAACTTCAATTAAAGCGACATATGGAGTAGCATTTTAGGCAAAATTTGCTAAATAGTAGATTTTTAGAAAAAATTTTGGTACATAGCATGCATTTGAAATTATTTTGTAAGTTTGACTGTTTTTGAAACTCGAATTTGGGCTGGAACTCGAGTTTGACAAACTCGAGTTCCAAGCACTATGTAGTAAACTCGAGTTCTAGCCCAAACTCGAATTCCAAAAAACAGTGTAACTTACTAAATAGTTTCAACGGTGTGCTACGTTCCTAAAAATTTTATAAAATCATGCTATTTGACAAATTTTGCCTAGGATTTTACATGGCTAGTGATATTTACCAATGACCAAGTTGACTGCAAAAATATACTAGCGTTAAAATTATAGTTAAATAATAAATTCATCATTTCTTTACAGCTTCAGATTTTGAGAGATAGAAGTAATCCAACCAAAATCTCACATTCTTCTTTAGATCAAAGCTCTAAGCAACTGAATACTTCAATATTTAGATAATATACCTAACCATTGGAATCAGCAACATGGAAGGCCTTTTTTTTTTTTTTTTCCCTCGAGATAAACAATTCTAGGGCTGTAAATGAACCAAGTCATTCATAAACAGGTCGGGCTTGGCTCGATAAAAAGCTTGTTCATGTTTGTTTGTTAATAAACAAGCCAAGCTTAAGTTTTAGTTTTAGGCTTGTTTAATAAACGAGCCGAGCCTGAGTAAAAAATATTGTTCATGAACAAACTTGTGAACACCAAGGCTCAATACAAAAATAACAAAACAAGTTGATCCTAGGCTTTTTTATGAGTTTGATAATAAAATTGATATGAGCTTGACAAGTAAACTCATATCATTCTAAGACTTTAATTAATTATAAGTCAAGACCACTCATCCAAACCAAATAGGCTAGATAATAAATTTGATATAGGCTTGATAATATACTTGTGTTGGATCTCAAGCTCAAAAACATGACATTGAGCTTGGTTTGACTAATGAATCAAGCCAAGCCAAGCCGAGCTCAAAATTTTATACTTTATAACAAGCTCAAGCCAAGCTTGAACATTCTACTTTTGTTGTAGAGCCGAGCTTGAACATTTACTACTCGACAAAGCTTGGCTCTTTTACAACCCTAAACAAGTCATACCAGGAATTATTCTAACATAGTAAAGCATATTAAGATTGCATAACAGCAAAACAACCATAATGCAGGAAAAAAAAAAAAAACGTGGAGCACTATCACTTAAAATCAGTAAAAATTAAACAGACTCAAAATGTGGTCACATATAAATTCTACAAGAATAGGGAACAAGATCCTCTTCATGCTAATGGATTTCAGGTGGTGTCCCGAGTGCGTTAACACCTCAATAACTTGTTAGTGACGTTTCCATATATAAATCTAGTATATATATCAAAGGGGAACATGATCTTCTTCATTTCATGGAGAAAATAGAATTTTTTTTAGTTTCAGTGTTGAGTTTTTTTTTTTTTTTTTGAGAATGGTTTCAGTGTTGAGTTAACAATTTTAAATTTCAAACTTCAAACCCAACTAACCAATATAAGATCCACGCTTTTAATCAACCTATATTTAGGAGATCATTAATAATTAATAACAGGTGTTTTGCCTTTTATTTAAAAGTATCTATAGCTTTGAGGTTAAAGGATCCCATTACATATTTTAGCTTCAATGTTGAGTTAATTGGGCCATTTTAAAATCTTCAATTCTAAGTTCTCGTTTCATTATGTGGCAACCCCAAGCAATAAATCAAGTATCATATAAATGGTTGGTGGGTTAGTGGGTATTCCATAAAAAAGAAGTTATCATATAAATAAGTGGATACAGATGAAGTGGGTTGCAGTATATGGATACGAGTATTAATTAATGAGTAGTTGTGGAGCCTTTATTAATTGCTTGTTCAGATGAAGCAGAGGGTAAAAAGTTAAAAGAAATGATGGAAAACAAAACTTTGAAAAGAGAGAAGGGAGAAAGTATAAGCATGGCAAGGAGAGAGTAGTCAAGTACAAAGATTCTATGCTGAGAAAGGAGAAGTAACAGAGTTGTGTGAACCAATGCAGTGGTGTTCCAGCTAGGGAATTAATGAGAGAAAAACAAAACTATACAACTATGCAAGTTGTGCAGACTGAGAAGAGCAGAGACTGAACAGGAAAGCAACCAGAGATGCTTCACAAACACGTTAAAAATGTGATGTGAGAAGCTGATGCAGATGCAAACAAAACTTTTTCTGCCAAAAAAAGTGGTCAAGGGGTCATAGAACCAGATGCAGAGCGAAATGCTCCAAGTAGGGGTGTGCATAAAACCCACCGACCCGCTAAACCCGACCTAATCTAACTCGACCCGTTGGGTTGGGTTGGTTTTTAGGGCTTGGTGGGTTGGATTGGGTTACAAAAAATTTTTTATAGCGGATCGGGTTGGGTTTGGGTCATAAAATTACAAACCCGCCAAACCCAACCCGACCCTCCCATATTTAATATTAATTTAAAATATATTATATATTTAATAAATTTTGTTTAAAACCAGTTGTAGGGCACTTATATATATATATATTTAAATATATATTATATATTTAATAATTTTTCAAAAAAACCAACTGTAGAGGAGCACTTCCTCGGTTCCTTCTACTAATACTAATTTAATATATATATATATATATAATAAATTATATAATTAATAAATTTTTTTAAAATAATAAGCTCTTTCTATCTTATATAAAAGCTAATTAGTTCACACAAATCCTAGTAAATTACTAGTGCTGTTTAGTCATTAGTGTTGTTTGCCTTTAAAGAGTTACATTGATATTAATCTTTGGGTTTTTTTAACGTATTAATACTTATATTTTTTTTACTCAATTTAATAATAATAATAAAAAAAATTGTCAAACCCATGGGTTCAACCCGACCCATGTGGGTTGGGTTGGACTTATGTGATGGGTTGGGTTGGGTTGAATTTTTTTTGACTCACCGTGGTGGGTTGGGTCAAAAACTCCCCTCAACCCGACCCAACCCAACCCATGCACCCCCTAGCTCCAAGGAACTAAACTCAACTCAAGCCAAATTATTCAGCTGGCTGCATTGAGCAAAGTGGGAAAAATATCCTACATAAAATTATCTCAGAATTAAGAGAAAATCACAATGTAATGATTATGTAAAGCTGTAAATACGATGAAGATTAAGATTAAACTCAACTAGGTCGGGTCATAGGAACAACAATGTCGAAGTCAAAGAGCATTTAGCAGTTAACTCTTTTGTGTGTCTCAAATCTCAATAGTAATAGTCCCAATATCACCATTTGATCATATTTTCTAAGTTATACTTCGATGGGAAAAAAAAATTACAATTCCAAATGCAATATATATAATTATGCAAAATATCGAAAATAATCAAAGTTGTCTTGGAGGGAGGAAAATTACAATTCCATTGCAATGTTATTAACTTATTATGTAAAATACTCATTCCGTCTCAAATTGTTTGACTTAGTTTGAAAAACCTAATTATTTAGGAAAACATCATTAACTACCTTATTTCTTTGAAAAAAGTTAGAAATTTCCTAAGTTACCCTTAAAAAGATTTGTTTTTCTTTGTTCAATTTTTTTTTTTAATTTTAAATTTGAATAAAGATGGCATGTATAGTGGAATTCAAAATTTAGGTTTTTCATTTTTTTTTTCATTAAAAAAATGCTTACACAAATAAATTAAGGGCATAAAGGGAATATTAATAAATTAATGGTATTTAACTTTTCAAACAGGACATAATTTTGAGACATCCCAAAATAGAATACAGGCCAAATAATTTGGGACGGAAGGAGTAGAACTTTCCCTATATGCTAGCTAAAGTAATTCTATGAAGTTTTTACACGAATTTAAATCAAGAAAATGAAGTTTTATAGACATTGACTCAAACGCATTCTCAAACCTCACTCAACGGAACAAGCCAATATGATCTTTCACAATAAAGTGATTGATGGAATTGCCATTAAATGACTTATTAATAGATGAATAGTTCACTTCTAGTAGATAAATAGTTCACTTCGGAATGGTATATACATCATGATTAAAGCATGTTACCAAATCCTTATAATTACAAAATTATAAGCAAAGTTGAAAAACAAGGTATTATTTTTCATAATCATCAGTCTACAACTCTAAAGTCTCTCTCCGTAGCTCCTTCCTTTGATACAGGAGAAATTGTAACAATTTTTAAAATTCATTACATAAGAATTACGTGTAAAGTTTTGATTAAATTGTATATGTATTTTATGTGAACGGAGAATTATACATAAATAAGATATATTTTAATTAATCTATATATGATTTATAAGAAAATGAAAGTTTTTTTTTTTAAGAAATGGATATGAGAAGATTTAGTATCAAATGGATAGTAGTTTTATTTTATTTTATTATATATTTTTTTATGAGTAGTGCATTGAATTGTTTATAAATTAAATTTGTTCACCTTATTTTACTATGTGATAGAGCTTTGATCCATGTTTGGGGGCACCCTTGAATCATAATTGTATTATGAGGCCCCTTTCTTTTCTTCTCTCATTTCTAATCTTGTCAAGACATGTTCTACTGCTTGGACCCAATTTGCTGGGTTTTCCCGTGTATTCATTTTTAGTAAATCACAGATTATGAAAGAGCTTATGGAGAATACAGAGTTCACACTTAGATTATTGACCTGGAAGATAGCAAAAAAATTCAAATTCTGTTTTACATTGGTTCTTTAATGTCACATTTGCATTGATTATGGGGCGACCAGCATGAGACATTCTAAATTCCTTCTCATTGAAAATTGGAGTGCCAACACAAAGCTATTTGTTGAAGACAAATGTTACACTGGGTCGCCTTAAGTACATGATACAAACCATAGTTTTAAAAACCGGACCGAACCGTCCGGTTCAACCGGACACCAATCTGGTCCGGTTATTCATAAAAATAAAAAATGAAGAAAAAACCGGAAATAGCCGGTAACCGGAGGTTCAACCGGAAAAACCGAGAACCGAAATGGTTGAACCGGTTTTGCAACGGTTCTGCAAAATGGGTGAAACAGATCTGAAACCAAACATTTTGCAGCAAAGATCTATTTCTTTTTTTCCTTAGATCGGCGTCTACCTGTGATGACTAAAGGCTTTGGTGAACATGGCATCAAAGCTAGCCTCTTGAGCAGTCAAAATTCCTAACCTTGCCTGAAAACACACATCTTCACAAAGAGAGAGGCAAAGAAGAGATGGTTGAAAATCTTCACAGATACACACACATCTTCACAGATAGAGAGAAGAGATGGTTGAAAATCTTTGTTTGGATGTGAGAGAGGAGGACCACAATACACACGAAATTAAATTAATCTATTTTTCTTATGAGAGCTTCTTCTTAGTTTGTAAGAGAGAGACTGGTTTGCACAGTTTGTAAAACTGTGGTGTGCCGTGCTCTGCCTCTGCTACTTGTTCAGTGTGCACACTGCACACAATAGTCAATAATACGATGAGAGCCACACATTTTATTTTTATTGTTTTTTGAGAATCAATGACAGCCACAACTTTTTAATTTTCCTTAGCCTAAGACTTTACTTTTGCCTTCAGTACTTAAGGGGCAGCGTGAGCAACTCACGTGGATTGGGGCCCCATACCTTTTACATTTAGTTAAGATAATTATGATATAAAAAAATGGTGATTTTAATAATTAATTAAGTGAATAATTTTAAAATTTACTTAATTTTTTTTTAAAATGAAAGCATAATACATAGACCATTTTGAGGGAAAAAAATAAACCTAAAATAAGGGTGTCACTAAATGTTATGTTTTGAAAATAATTTTTGTTTATTGTTTATTTATATTTGGTTATTGTTTATTTTCTACATGTAAGATGTAAAAACACACATAATTTTTTTAAAATATGTTATATATATTTTAACATAATATTATATGTAATAATCTTATTATATATTTTATTAACTATTTTTATAATTTTAAAATTATTAATTAAATATTTATGACATCACCGGTTCGACCACTGGTTAGACCCCGGTCGGACCACAAAACCGGTAATCACTCACTTTTCCGGTTCTTTGACCATACCGGTTTTTAAAACCATGATACAAACTCAGCCATATCATTCCTCATTTTTTTAATTATCAAGACTCGTGTTTTTCATCACTTAGTTCCTATCCTAATTGGTGGTAGTATGATTACTGACTAGAAGAATAGGCCACAACCATATTAATGCAATTTTTACTGAGAATAGTGGTGGATTAGCTTTAATGTGGCGTCAAGAATGCAACTCGGAGGTGCAAAGCTTCTCCCCCAACCATATTAATTAATGCAATTTTTACTGAGTAGATATGGATTCAAATGGAGATTAACTGGTGTTTCTGGTCACCCGGAGACACATCAACGACAACATACTTGGGCTCTTTAGATAATCAAAGTCAACAAATGGACCTTCCCTGCGTCTCGCTTGGCGACTTTTTACTGTCATCTTTAAAGAAGTATAGGATGAATGAGCAACTTCTTTAGAGAAGTATAGGATGAATGAGAAACTGTTTTACGAGATACAAGCATTCAGGACGGTATTGGATCTTGGACTGGTACTACTTTTAATGTGTGTGGCAAAAGCGGGCGAGAGACCACTTACAGCTAGCATATATTTGGATCTTGGACTAAAGACAATTGACAAAAACGAGGTTAAATGCCCAAGCTACTTTGGTACCGACTGGGAGGATAGAGAAGAAATCCAAATTCTCTTGCACATTTTGGTCTTTAAATGTCTTGCATCAATCACGGGGTGACTAGCTTGAAACAATCTGAATTCCCTGTCATTGAAAATTGGAGTGCCAAGACAAAACTATCTACTTGTTGAAGTCAAAGGAAACACTGAGGTGGCCTTAATTAGGTTCATGATATAAGCTCATCCATATCATTCCTCATTTGTTCTTTATCAAGACTCGTGTTTTTCATCGTATAGTTCCTACCCTAACGGGTGATACTGTGATAGTAAGATTACTAACTAAAAGAATATAAATCATACAACGCAAAAAAACAAACCAAGACTTGAGATGAGATACATTGGTCATAACTAAAGCACATCTTGCTTGGCAGCATCATTTCAAATAAGCAATTTTCAGTATCAACAACTGTATTAAAAGAACTACAGAGCCAGAAAAATGGAATATAGTATAAACATCAGACAAAATGTACGGTGGCAATGTACCGCATCTGCTAGTCACCTTTGCCTAGTATTCTGGAGTTGATTTCATATTCTACAATTTGCAGCTGGACAAGAAAATAATGCAACGTGTTCAAATATTTTACTTGACAATGCATGTATCACAAAACTAGCACACTTTAAAGCAATGTTTACTACTCGTTTAACAGTTATGGAGAGTTTCAAAATCAAGAAAATCTAGGATGGGATCAATGAGATTGCAGAGTCCCAAACCAACCCTCCCCCTCACCACAAGAGGCAGGTGATACAAAGAAAATTTGAATGCTTTTACGGTGAAAGTCACTGATATATCCAGGTATGAAGTTTATAACAGAGACTTTTTTTATGGGATGAAATTCTCCTTGGTTTATTCTCTCAAAGAGCTTAATCAGTCTTTAAAGACTGAAGGGGTCATGAAAGGTCACAATGAAGTAAAGTTAACCATCATAATGAATCAGGGTACTTTTAAATTTCTCTTGTAGGGGAATCAGTGTACTCACAGCAAAAGACAAACTGGTTGAGATCAAGAGTCACCCTGCCTTGCTTTGCTGTATCAAATGAACTGAATAAATTCCTGCAACAAACAAGATTAGGAATTCATAGTAGCACAATAATATTTGAAGAGTAGTGTATATAGTTTAATGAATATAACTTATTTATTCCAGATTTGAGTAGTCTCAATTCAGGTAATGTGTCATATGGAGTAGGAGTTTACATGTGCTAGGGCAGACCATTTGGCAGAATCAAACCTAGAAGACTATAATGACTTAATGAGATCCATCAAATATAAGTCCAAAACCAGCCCATGGGCACCATGCGTACCCACCAGTCCACCATGCCCTAAACTTCTACTGTTGCCCACATTTCATCAAAAAGGTATAACATTAAACATGCACTTTTCGCGAGTATAAGGGACATTTACCCAAGAAAGCACGGACGCGGCTGGGAGGGTGCCGCACCCGAGTCCGTCGCGCGTCTGAGTTTTTTTTTTTTTTTTTTTTTTCCTCGGATTTGCGCCGACTCGGCTTGATTCGCGCCGACGCGGCTTCGATTTGGCCAGAATTGGGCCATATCAGCCATATCGGGTTGTATCGACCGGCGACCGATACCGCCGATATGGCCGAAACAGGCCGATATCGGCCTTGAAACTCACCGGAAAAGCCGAAATTTTGACCTCAGTGGCATGGTAATGTGTTTCTTGCCTTCTTCTTTCTTTGTTTTGTGAATGAAGGCATAGCAATGTGTTTTTTAAGAATATTTTAATAGTAAAAATATATAGAAAATATAAATAAAAATATTTTTAATAATTTTTTAATCGCCGAGTCCTGCCGCACCTGCACCCTACTCCGCACCCGCACCCGAGTCCCAAAACGCACCCGTGCTTCATAACATTTACCGAGCAGACTGTAAAAATATATAAAGAGATATGAAGTCATCCAGCCGAAATCTCCCATTCTTCTTTTGATCAAAGCTCTGAGCAACCATGATAAATTGTATAAGTATTTTCAACTTGATGAAACCAACTGAATACCTCAATATTAAGATTGCATAACAGCAGAAGGTCTATAATGCAGAGAAACAAAAAGTGGAGCATTAATTACTTAATTGCATGATCGGCAAAAATTTAAAAAGACTCAAAGAGGTTTTTACATGTAAATTCAACGAGTCAGAATGACAAAAAAAAAATTAAAAATAAAGCATTATTAGAAAACACAACTTTAGCTACAAGTTATTATATGCCTTAAAAAAAATATTTAAGTACCTCCCTAGTCCTATCTTCTTCATTGAATAAAAGCTTAATATACAGGTCAAGAAAATTTTTAGTGAATTACGACCAACTAAGAGGCTGTTTGGCCACTTTTTTTTGGTCACTCAATTTTTGTCACTCATCACTCATCACTTATCACTCAATACTCATCACTCATCACTCATCACCCATTACCCATCACTTAATACCCGTTTGGCATATCACTGAAATACAATCACTCAACATTTTTCACACTATTTTGTGGGCCCCAGCTCTGTCACCCACTGCAGCTTTTTTTTTTTTCCTTTTTTTTTTTTTTTCACTGGGAAATTCACCGTTCTCAATGAAAAAAAAAAAAAAGGAAGAAACCCAGGGCGTTGAGCCCAGGTGGAAAAAAAAAAGAAAAAAAAAAGAGAAAGAAGCAAGAATAGGGACGGTGAACCCAGGTGTGAAAAGAAAAGAAAAGAAAAGAAGAAAAAAAAAGAAGAAGAAGAAGAAGGAGAAGAAGAGGAGTAGACACCCAAACCCGTGAAAGACAAAAAGAAAAAAAAAAAAAAAGAGAAAAGAAGATAAAGAGGGAGCAAAAATCTGACTGTGGGCCCAGCTATGTGATGTTATTTACAAGTTTGCCATTGAAAACTGAAAACAGCCAAAAGTTGTTTTCAGTTTCCATAACTCATAACTCAAAAAGTAGAGAATTGAGTATTGGAAACAGAGTTATGGAAATAGAGTATTGGTGCAGGCAAACGAGTATTTTGCTATGGGTCCCACCATTTTTGAGAATTGAGTTATGAAAACTGAGAATTGAGTCATGAAAATACCCAATCCAAACAGCCTCTAAGAGGCTGTTTGGCCAGCTTTTTTTGGTCACTCAATTTTCGTCACTCAATTTCCGTCACTCATCACTCATCACTTATCACTCAATACTCATCACTCATCACTCATTACCCATCACTCAATACCCGTTTGGCACATCACTAAAATACAATCACTCAACATTTTTCACACTATTTTGTGGGCCCAGCTCTGTCACCCACTGCAGCTTTTTTTTTTTTTTTTTTTTTTTTTTTTTTTTTTTTTTAACTGGGTTCTGTGAGTTTCCCAGTGAAAAAAAATAAAAAAAGAGGAAGAAACCCGGGACGGTGAACCCAGGTGGAAAAAAAAAAAAAAAAAGAGGAAGAAACCCAGGGACCGTGAACCCAGGTGGAAAAAAAAAAAAAAAAAAAAAAGAAGAAAGAAGAAGGAAGAACAGGGACGATGAACCCAGGTGAAAAAAAAAAAAAATAAAAAAAAAAGAGGAAGAACAGGGACGGTGAACCCAGGTGAAAAGAAAAAAAAAAAAAAAAAAAAAAAAGAAGAAGAAGAAGGAAGAGCAGGGACGGTGAACCCAGGTGAAAAAAAAAAAAAAAAAAAAAAAAAAGAACAGGGACGGTGAACCCAGGTGAAAAAAAAAAAAGAAAAAAAAGAAGAAGAAGGAAGAGCATGGACGGTGAACCCAGGTGAAAAAAAAAAAAAAAAAAAAAAAGAAAGAAGGAAGAACCCAGTGAAAGAGAAGAAAAGAAAAAGAAAAGAAGAAAAAAGAAGTAATAGTCCAGACCCAAAAATTGAAAAGAAAAGAAAAGAAAAGAAAAGAAGAAAAAAGAAGAAGAAGAAGAAAGAGAAGAAGAGGAGCAGACACCCAGACGGCCAGGCCCGTGAAAGACAAAAAGAAAAGGAAATAAAAAAGAGAAAAGAAGATAAAGAGGGAGCAAAAATCTGTCTGTGGGCCCGGTTATGTGATGTTATTTACAAGTTTGCCATTGAAAACTGAAAACTGAAAACTGCCAAAAGTTGTTTTCAGTTTCCATAACTCATAACTCAAAAAGTAGAGAATTGAGTATTGGAAACAGAGTTATGGAAATAGAGTATTGGTGCAGGCAAACGAGTATTTTGCTATGGGTCCCACCATTTTTGAGAATTGAGTTATGAAAACTGAGAATTGAGTCACGAAAACACCCCATCCAAACAGCCTCTAAGCTTCTGAATCATGATTAGCTTAACTTAGAAGGCTACTATATAAAGAGACGTCAAACAGGTCAAGAAAATAATTATTGAACTATCACCAATTAAACTACTAAATTGTGATTTTCTGAACTTTAAAAGCTTTTAGAAAAAGATATGCCACATGAAGCGCTAAAAGATGGTGCCAACAGTTTGAATGTCAGTCACATGCACAATTCTGTTGTGCAATGACTAATGCCCCACAGACGTGTATTTTATGACTTTTATCAAAAGTTGTCGTTTTTTTAGGGCAAAAGATAGAAAAGAAAGAGGGATTTGGAAATTGAAATAGACAAAAAGGAGTTGACGAAGAAGAAGAAGAAGAAGAAGAAGAGAACCTTAATAACACCAAAACAACTAGAAAGGGTACAAGAGTAGGAAAATTACATAATTATACAATACTAAGAAAGCTTAATCAAAAGGATCTTATAACATAATAGGGTTGGGTCCTTGATCAATGTTCCAATACTGCAGCAAGAAATTCCTTTGGGAATATTTGACAATATATCATCTTTTTTCTATAAAGTGCACATCGAATTGGATAGAGAATACCTGTTTAGTACTAGTGCATATTCAGAGTAAGTCTCTATCCTAATAATCTTTGATCGTTTCACTTCCTTCAGCTGATGTCTTTCCTTCAACTGAAGTCTTCAATTTCCTCTTCTTTTGTGATTGACTTTTAACATTACTGCAAGTTTTACAACTGTTAGCACTTGTACACATAAATGATAAGCAATTCCTAGGGCAAGATTAAAGGGAAAAACATGATAGCTAGCTAGAATTTAAACACTTTTGCAACCAAAAAAAAAAAAAAATACAAACAAAAAATTGCTATTGCTGTTTTGCCAAAACAAAAACTTAATTATAAAAATTGGAATAATAATATATACATGTGAGTGTATAGGAGATAAAAGGGATGTAGAGAGAGCAGGAAACATACAAAATCAGGCAGTCCAACAAGTCTGTAAAGTTAACCATGGAGTATTTCTGAATCGAAAGAACCGTTAGACGAGAACCATCATTCCCTAAAATACCATCATCATCATCCTCACAGTCGGACGGGTAGCGGGGTAAGAATGCAGAAAGGTGAAGCACAAGACAATAAAGATAATTACTAAATTTGTTTATAGAGCGCAAAAGAAGGCAGAATTTTTGACCGGATAAGTGGAGAAAACCACAACCCGTGGCAACGAAACGTTCAGTCGGCCCTAAAAAAGTGCTAGTGTTGATAATTTCCCTAGAACACTATTTACTATCAGAATTAAATCCGAAGATAGTGCATTCTCTGCTCTCCCTGTGTCGGATTGAAGCCCAGTAGTAGTTAGAATTGCCTACAACTGCTGCTCTGCCTTGTTCAATACTCGAGTTAACCCAAGACCACTCACCCATCTCACGTGCCTTTCTCCAAGAAGAAGACACAATATTGTAGCTATAGTAATCGGCATCCCCAGATCTTTCCATGTTACCTACCATAATCTCGTTTTTGCACTCCAAACCAGCAAAAACAATTGCATCGGTTTTGCTATAAGAAGGTGGATTCGGTAGGCATTCCCAACTTCCCAATATGGGATCATAAACTTCCATCCACCCATAGGACTCATCTATGGGATTCAAAGAAAAGAAACCGCCAAAGACGTAGAGCTTACCATTTACAACAATGGTCTGAGGGCATAATCTACGATATTTCATGGGTGTAGTAGTCCGCCAACCTTGCTCAGGACATGTAAGGTCGAGGGTCCACACTTCCCTACTGGGTATATAATTCATGAAAGCCACAGGGTCACTCTCGAGATTGTAGTTTTCGGCAACGTCGTCAAGGCAGCAATCTTCAATATCCAGTTTGCCACCAACAGCATATAAAACGGTGCCTATCACGGCGAAGTATCTACAGGCGAAAGGTCCCTTGATGGATGGATAAATAGGATCGATCTTCTTCGGGTTGAAGATGGGTTCATCCTCTTTCTTCAATCCCTTAACGAGGCTGTCAAACGAAGGAGGAGGTCCTGGACAAAAGTATGAAAGAGGAGGAATCGCTTCGGGGTCTGGAACCTTAATCTTATAACACTCCACTTCATTGAACTTGTGTTGCGTACAGACACAGATCTCGTATTCATTTTCTTCATCATCATCTGATTCTATACTCCTCCTCAAACCTCCTTTCTCTACCTCCACCTCCATAGGATCCATTAGGAAGGCTTCTTCTTCTTTTTTTTTTTTTTTTTTTTTTGAGTTTGGATTATTGAGATCTAAACAGACGGGCTTGGGATGCAAGAGAGAGATATAGAGAGAAAGATAAAGAGAAAGGGTTAGGGTTAGGGTTAGGAGTTTCAAAATTAAGAGTAATCTCATTTTATAGAGAGTTAGTAAGTAGAAGGAATTTAAAATAACATAAAAGTAGAAGTTTATTAAAAGTAGAAAACCTTTTTTTTTTAGGAGGAAAAAGTAGAAAACCTAAAAGAATGAATTTAATATTTTTGTTAATTTACTTTCTTAACCCTATTTTTAAGTTTTAAGTTAATTAATTTAAGGGTACTTTTGTAAGTCAAAAAGTCTATAACTAATTTTTTAAATTCTATTAATATATACAGTCTTAATATATACAGATTACACACTAAAATAATATAATATATTCCAATACAATTCTCTCTCTTTCTTCTCCCCATCTCTCTTCCACTTTATCAATTAAAATATATTATAATTTTTAAGTGTTATCCTACATTTAGGATGGCATGTAGCACAATTGCAAAAAAAATTGAAATTGTAAGATTTTACAAGTTCGACTGCTGGACTCTATTTGTGCCTTTATGCTAAATTTTTCCTACATATACCATTTACAATTGCCAATGGGAATGCTCTAACATTGTGGTGAGACATTTTTGCGCCAAATATAATTTAACAAAATCAAAATGAATCTCAAAATTGTTATTCAATTGATGATGCATTCTCTTTAAATTGATAAGTTTATATTGACTTATATATTTTGGGAAAGAAACAATAAACCCCAAAAAAAAAATACTTAAAAAAAAAAAAAAAATCAACACTACATAGTTTTTCATGAAAATACATAAAAATGAGAAATTATCTGGCTTTTTTCTTGTTACAATCTAAGAGCATTCACAATGATTATTGTAAAAATTTTAGCTTTAAGCAACTCAAAAATCTATTTTATTTATTTTATCACCTTACTTTACAATACACCAAAGCACCCAACATTAAGTGTTATTTTTTTAAAAAAAAAATAGCTAATGTGTCAATGTCACATCACTTTGTAAGACTTGTAGTAAAATGTGTAGTACTCCAAGCATTACTCTTTAAAAATAAATCCCCTAGCATGACTATGAATACTAGAGATACTCTTTCGAACAAGTTATGCTAGAATTACTACATGTTTTACTTCTTGAAATTTGGAACTTCTACATGTTTTACTACTTATAATTTGGATACTCGATATTCAATCCAACACAGGCAACCAAACTCGCTCCAATACTACTTGTTGGGAAATAAATCTTCTCTATGTCTATGTGTGAATTACGTCAAATAACTTCCAAGTAATAGCAAGAATAGAAATAAATTCCATGAAGCATGACTATAAAGCTTTGATGCAAATGATTTTATTGGAAACTGGGTACTTTGTGGGCCTCCACTTCCACAGAATTGCCCAGGTGAAGAAACACCAAACCAAAGTGATCAACCAACTCGCAATGAAGATAATGAAGAGGATGAAGATGAATTTGATAAATGGTTTCATATTGGAGCCAAAGTCGGATTTGTTGTATGCTTTTGCAGAATTTGTGGACCTTTGCAGTTAAAGAGTTCTTGCAGAGATTGATCCCTATTTTTTGTTATTGAATAACGTGAAGGACTGGCTCTATGGAACAAAATTGGCGATGCGCATGGCAAGATTGATGAGGACGTACTTTTGAAGCCAAGGGTGACACATTCTATGTATAGGTTAGCAAGGTAAAGCTTTTATATATTGAAATCGTGACTTCGAGTCACGATTTTAGTGCATTTTACGAGTTTGAGTAAGAATTTGTAGAATAGTGTGTGGCACTAGTAATTTCTCATAATATATCTCCTTTCAATAAAGTGTGCATTTGATATTGATAAAACTTTAGCCTGAAAAAAAAAAAAAAAAAGGTTTGTAAAATTTGGAGCATTTCATAAACTATAATTATAATGTTCTTTATTATCAAAATTAATATATATATATATATATATATATATATAATGTGCTTTAAAACTATATATACGTTTAGTAACTAAATTGATTTTTTTTTAATTTTTTAAAAATAACCTTTAAGATATGAAAAGTGACAAAATAATAACAGTCTTTTGCATTTTAGTATTGTGATACTAACGGTTGCTATGTTATTTTATAAATACATACTTTCACAGTTGAGTCCAAATAATTCAATTAATGGTCAATATTTAATTAATTATTATATATAACATAACAAAGCCATAAGAGTATCAGGTTAGAGCATTACAAAAAATCTGGGTGACCCCAATAATGGTAGATCGGATAATTAGAGGCTAGAGAAGCTAACTTGTATAATGGTCTCAGTCTCTCAGAAGGTCGTTGTCCGTTAGGGCCAAAAGGCCACCCCCCTCCCCAAAAATAAGAATCTTAATTAAGGATTTATAGTTTTATAAAATAAAAATAAAAATTAAGTGTATATTTATACATATAAATGGGCTATGCTTTTGACAGTTTAAATCTATAAATAAAATTATTTTTTATAGTTAATTTTTACATGAAAAGTGGAAAGTTATTTATATTCATTTAGATAAAATCACAATTTTATTAGTAGTCAGTTGTACGTAACAATTATTAAAAATAATTGGATATCTGTTGATTCTAAAGAAATTGGATACTCATAAAATTAAGAGTAAGAGCTAGGTCTAGTGCAACTTGAAAACTCGTATACATATAGTGTGTAACAATCACAACTCATTTTTTAAATGGCATATCACATATTATATGATACTGGATACACTTAAACTAACTGAAAGGAAAATTTCATTTTGCCTGAGCTTCGTAGTTGCACTTCTATCTAGCATCTTTGGACTAATGGATATATATCTTTAATCTTGGTTGCATGTCATGATTGCGGGTTGCTGCACTTGTTTAATTGTAACATCTATAAGCTTTGTTTTACGAGCTATGTATTCAATAATGCAAATTTACAAACAGATCATGTGTAATTGGAGTTTAGTTCATGTTTAAGGGTTCCTAGCTATCCTGGTCTATTTTGGTCTATTATCTCCTTGGTTTGTAATTTCACTGGCGGTTACTAACGGTGTGGCGCCCCTCTCTTAGCGGCATTTTGACACTGTTGATTCAAAATGTTGAATGGACATGCATCTGTTTCAAAAACCTATAAGAGTATGCTTTTCTTTAACATTGCAATTCATGTCAGGAGGAGCATTTGCACATGAAAATTAACTCATTCTTTTCTCTCTAGGAATAGATTTATGTTATCGGCGTGGCATGCATGGGAGAGGTTTGTTTCAATTTTTTATCACCATTCTCAGCAATTTCTTTATCCCTTTGTAATTTTTTGAGATATGCTTGCACTACAGGAAATTAATTAGGTCTTTGCAAAGGCCAAAAATACTGAATATTTCAAAAAAAAAAAAAAAAAAAAACTGCTACAATGATTGTTTTAAAGTAAAAAGATAATTTTGAAACAATGGTAAAATATTGATGACTAAATATGCATTTTAGCAAAATATAAATAGTTAGAGCAACCACATCAGTGGTTGCAAAATTTTGCAAAATACAAAAAGTGCTCAATTTTGCACATTTTAACCCAAAAAACACCCACATCAATACTTGTAAAAATGCGCAAATATACAAAACTGCTTTGCAAATGAACAATAACCGTGCATATATGCGCGGTTACTATTCATGTGCAAATGATTTTTTTATTCTTTTTTTCTCTCTCCCCGTCACAACAAAGAAAGAAAAAGGTGAGTTGGGCCATGTGGGTAGTGGTTTGTTTGATATAATAAAAAATTAAAGAAGTATTATTATTTAAATAAAATAGATGATAAAATAGATAAATTAATGTGGGTGTTTTGTAAAAGTGAGTGTATAAAACAGAAAAAGTATGTTTTTTCTTGCAAAAGATGCGGTTGCTCATCCCAATCTGCCTTCTCCCTTGCCGCATCCTTCCAAACTTAAATAACAAATATATCAAATGCTAAGCAAAACTTAGATATGGTTTCCTAGGTGTTATATCTTAGGCTTCTCAATTAAAATCAATTATATAATTTTGTATTGACAAATACAATAATAAAGGTGTTATCTTCCCTCAAGATAAGTTAAATTCAACTAAGTAACTCATTGGTCAATATAATCGCATAATCAATCAATCAATCACCAATAATTGTTATATATAAGCAGAGATCTCATGCAGAAGTGTATGAGATTCTGCCATGTGACACTTTGTATGAGTACTTTTTCTTTTAGCCTTTCACCTCCCATCTTCTTATCAATGATTAGTTTAAGCCATAAATGCAGAAAATTAAAAGATTTGGTTCCACTCCCTTTTCCAACTTCTTGAACTCTTCCACTTTTAATTTCATTAATTTAAAAAATGAAAGGTTTTCTTCATTTAATGTTAGTTTCCATGTTCTTTTATATATTCCAATTTCACAAAATATCAAAAGGCCAAAAATAAATAAATAAATAAAATAAGACTGGAGAGATAGAGAGACAAAGAGTGAGAAATTAGAGTCAAAGAGAGTATGAAATTGGTTTTGGTTTCAGGTCCATATGATCTAAACTTCTTAACAACACTATCAAAGCTTGATATAATGCTTTAACAACATATGGGGTTTCTAAAAGATATGTGTTTTTTGTCTTTATTTATATTTTTGGAAAGTGTTTAATTTTTGTAAATGATTAAGGTACTCAGATGTAAGTAAAATTAAACGTAAGATATGATAGTATAAGTTTATATTTCCCTGTTTAATTATTGTTTTATTTTTAATCTCTTGGCATGTATATTTAGTTTTGCGAATTAGAAATTATAAACCTTAAATCTTAAATGTTTAGCCTTCAAAAGTTCATGCGTTTTCTTTTTAAAAAAAAATAAATACTTCTAAAAAAAAGAGAAAAGGAAATAATAAAAAATTTTATATTGGAAACGGTCAAATGTAAGAACTAAATATACATGTACACTTGATTAAACAAAAAAGGGCATATAGTGGCATTTTTAGAGTCAAATTAATTATGGTTACTTATGGATATGTGTTACAATTTTTTTTTCATTCATTATTTTAGTGATATACATAATCGAAATTAATTTTTCAAACATTATAACACGTACAAGTATTATAAAATAACTAATAACGAACACGCGCATCATGCGGGACATCCACTAGTTGAATTTAATCAAAAAAACCTAAGACAACACCACAGTCAATTAAGATTTTAAAAATGCTAAAGTGATTAGCAATTTCACTATACTTTCTAGGAGTGTTATTTTAACATTACTATTAATTTGACTACAAGAAGTTACCGTGTGACTCATTTTCCATCAAATATTGATGGCCAATCCACGTGAAACAGAGAACTTAAAATAACCGGTCAAAAGTCCTAAAAAAGCAAAGGTAGCATGGCAGGAAGTCCAATATTTCTGCACACAAAGCCAAAGTTCTATGCATTCTCAATTAAAAAAGAAACGTGATTCATACAAATGGGTGTGAAACCTAGAAAAAATGCACCTAGAATTACTTTATTACTTTCTCTTAAATTACGGAAAGCTAACAATACTAATGCTGTTGATTCCCTTGTCTTGCTGCTAGCTTAAAGCAATAAAGACTTCTCCATTGGATACAATTTTTTAATGAGAAAATGCGGTTGCGGCATTGGGTATTTAATTGGAGAATGCCTGCCATCGTTATCGCATCTTTCATTCAGAAATTAACCATTACTCTCACTCGCCATGACAATGATCACGTTCCCGATAGGACTTGTTAATGCAGTTTTATTTTTAGCGCTTTTAGTGCACTTGAGACCAGCCCTTGGATTCATTTCAGGGGTTGGAGTTGGAGATGCTAACAACATCAGTTGTCTAGAGGGGGAGAGACAGCACTCCTCGAGTTCAAAAAAGGCCTCGTTGATGACATTGGCAAGCTCTCTTCGTGGCGGAGCGAAGATGAAAATAAGAATTGCTGCCATTGGGAAGGAGTTCTTGGCAACAATCAAACAGGTCATGTACTTGAGCTTCATCTTGGGGTTGAATTCCCACCTTTGCGAGGTATGATTAGTCCTTCACTACTTGAGTTGCCTTACTTAACTTTTCTGGATCTCAGTGGCAATGATTTTAAACAGAGTCATATCCCAGAGTTCATTGGTTCTCTCAGTAACTTAAAATATCTCGATCTCTATCGGGCCAAGCTCACTGGGCCAATTCCACTTCAGCTTGAAAACCTTTTGCACTTGCAATATCTCAATCTGAGCGAGAATGATTTGAAAATTATTGATTTCAAATGGTTGTCTCATCTGTCTTCATTAGAAGCCGTGAACCTAAATCTCATAAATCTTAGTAGCGTTGCCACTGATTGGCTGGAAGTTGAGTCATCACCCTAATTTAACAACCTTGAGTATGTCTGAGTGTGATCTTCCTCCAATGAGTCTCTCATCTCTTCCCCATTTAAATCATTCGAAATCTTTTACTTCTCTAGAAAGTCTAGATCTCAGTAACAATCAATTTGCCCACATTCCAAAATCTTTTGGGGATATATGTACATTACGTGAATTGAACTCGAACAATCTCAATGGACAACTCTTTGAGCTTATGAATAACTTGTCTGATGTGCAAAAGACTAATTAGAAGTTTCAGAGTTATCATATAATCAAATTACGGAATTGTTGCCTAATTTTGCAATATTTCCATCTTTAAAAGAAATAAATCTTTCAGAGAACAAATTAAATGGGACTTTGCCCAAAAGCATTGGAAACCTATATAATCTCGAGATTCTGATTGTTTATTCAAATTTTTTAGAAGGTGTGATCTCCGAATCTCTTTTCTCAAGGCTCTCCAAATTACAATCTTTAGTCTTGTTCAATAATAATCTTTCTTTGGAATTCAGCTTTGATTGGGTTCCCCTTTTCCAACTGAAAGATATATTTTTGACATCTTGTAATTTAGAGCCTAGATTTCCAAATTGGATTCGAACTCAAAGAAAAGTTTCCTTAAGATCTCTGATACTAAAATTTCAGATACCATCCCAGCAGAGTGGTTAGCAGACCTGCCTCCTACATTAAAACTTTTAAATCTTTCTAACAACCATATATATGGGCAGTTACCAAATGTGTCAACAAAAGGATTGAATGAACTTGCAATTGATTTGAGTGCTAACAGTTTAGAGGGTCCACTACCACATTTTCCAACAAATCTCACAATCTTGAATCTCTCTAAAAATCAATTTTTAGGATCAATCTCTTCTCTTTGTAAAATCAATGGTCCATTGTTGGCTTACCTGGACCTATCCCATAATAGATTATCTGGAAGACTTCCTAATTGTTTTATGCAATGGCCAAAGCTACTTATTTTGAATTTAGCTGGCAACCACTTCTTTAGGGAAGTTCCAAGCTCTTTGGTCTCGCTGTCTGTGCTCAACACGTTGAGTCTAAATAATAATAGTTTCTCTGGAAACTTACCTTCGTCACTAAGAAATTGCAGTTCCTTGATAGTTATGGACATGAGAAATAATAGATTTTCTGGGAACGTACCAGCATGGATAGGGGTCCTGGAAAGCACGAGTGCGGCGCCAGAGGCGCCGCACCCGCGTCGGACGCGGCCCGACGCGGCGACGCGCGTCGGACACCGCTGACCGCACGTCCGTGCCACGTCGGGCCGCGTCTTGCCACGTGGCGAAGCCGACTCGCGCTGACGCGGCTCAAATCGGGCCGATTCGAGCCGTTTCGGCCGTATCGGCACTCCAATCTCCATGCCGATCTCCAAAAACTCCATCGCTCACTCCAATCGCTCACTTCGTCCAAAAACTCCAAACACCCTCCCTCACTCCAATCTCCATCGCTCGTCTCTCTCTTCTCTTTGTGCTCTCTGGTTGCTCGGCTCGGCCAAATTCGCGCAGATTCGGGCCAAAACGGGCCGATTCCGGTGGAAATGGAATCCGATACGGCTGATATGGCCACTGAAACATGCCGATTCCGGCCGAAACGGCCACTGAAACAGGCCGATACGGCCAATTCCGGCCGAAACAGGACGAAATGGGCAGTGGCTGCCATTCTTCTGCTTCATGTGGCCTTGTGAGAGGGGAAAAAAAAAAAAAAAAAGAGAAGGAAGAAGAAGATGAGAAGACACCAAAAAAAAAAAAAAAAGCTGGAAGAATAATAAATGTAGTAACTGAATATAAATTAAGGAGGTGGAAAGTCAAATATTTAATGTGGGTGAGTTTGGGAATTGAAAAATGAGTAAAGGAACCTTCTTGAAATGTGGTTTTTTGTTTACAATTACCAAAAATATTGATTTTATTAAAAACAAATCATAAATAATTATTTTTTAATAATAAATTCTACCATTTATTTGATTTTTTTTATATAAAAATATTAAATTCACTATATAAAAATATTTTTAATAATTTTTTAATCGCCGAGTCCCGCCGCACCTGCACCCGCACCCACCTTTTTCAAAAATTGCCGAGTCCCACACCCGTACCCGCACCCGCACCCGAGTCCCGAAACGCACCCGTGCTTCTTAGATAGGGGAACGCCTACCAAGCTTGATTTTTCTATCTTTACGTTCCAATATGTTCAATGGAAGCATACCATTGCATTTGTGTTGGTTAAAACATTTACAAATCTTGGACCTCTCTTTAAATGACATTTCTGGAACTATACCACAATGCCTCAATAATTTCACAGCCATGGCTCAGAAAAGAAACTATTCATTGCGCAAGAATATTTTGATAGTGTAATGGTTGAGTTGAAAAGAAATGAGTATGAGTACCATGGTAGAAATCTTGGACTACTAAAGATCATTAACTTTTCAAGTAACAAACTGATTGGGAAAATTCCAAGTGAAATCTCAAGCCTTTTGGATTTGATTTCACTCAACGTATCAAGAAACAACTTGATTGGAGAAATTTCTCAAATGATTGGTCAGTTGAAACAGCTTGATTCACTTGATTTGTCAAGCAATCAGTTTTCAGGCGAAATCCCATCTAGCATATCTAAGATAAACTTTTTGGAATTCCTGAACTTATCCTATAACAATTTGTCTTGGAAAATTCCTTCGGGCACTCAACTCCGAGGCTTCGATGCATCTTATTTTATTGGAAACAGGGCACTTTGTGGACCTCCACTCACACAAAAGTGTCCAGGTGAAGAAACACCAAGCTGAAGTGAAGCGACTACCAAAGATAATGAAGAGAATGAAGATGAATTGGGAAAATGGTTTTATGTGGGAACAGGGTTTGGATTTGCTATAGGGTTTTGGGGAGTTTGCAGTTCTTTGGTGTTAAAGCGTTCTTGGAGACATGCCTATTTCCTGTTATTGGACAACATGAAGGATTGGCTCTATATAACAATAACCGTGAACATTGCAAGATTGCAAAGGAAGATTCAAAGGCAGGGATGACCACTTTGTCTGTAGAGATTAGCTAGGTAATGTAATACATATAGACAGCAATTAATTTATTCTTGTCATATTCATATCTTTGTTTTTTAGCCTAGAGCAAACGTAACTGCAAACATGGCAATTCTATATTTTTCATTGATACGAGCTTTGCCCTTTTCTTTTTCTTTTAAAAAAAAATCATTAATTTGTTTCAATTTTAGTGTTTTGTTTCCAACCTTATCTCAAAATTTCTTGATTTTGCCGCACATGCCAAGAAGTATATTTTCATATTTCAAATTGCATATCAGGTAAGGTCGCATAGTGGTGCTTAAGGCGATATGCTTTATCCGCGTGGTAAATTTCAGTTTGCATGAAGTAGTTCTACTTCTAATTCTATATATTTAGTGCATCAAGACTGATGGTTTTTTTATATTTGGTACTAATATCAGGAGTTGCTGCTGGTGGTGCTCACGTCAAAATAAGTGTCAGAAACCGTTTGTAACATTTGTGTGGGTGTGGATCTATATTATGCTTTGTTTCATTGCCTTTCTCAATTAAGCAAGTTAATTTACAAAGAGAAATTGTGTAATTTGAATCTAGTTTAATGTTTGAGTGTTACCATCCTGGACTATTTGCACTGTTACCTTTGTTGTTTCATATATATATATATATATATATATACCAATACTATTTTTTTTTTTTTTTTTTTTTGCTTTCACAAATAGATAATAATAAATAATTAAAATATAGTTAGAATTATATTATTTGAGTTAATTAGATAGAGTGATAGACTGATTTTAATTTCCTTTTAAAATTTATAGAAATTAGATCGACTAACCTTGCATTATTAAAAATTATATATAATTTTTAATATGAAATAGACTATCGTATTTGCCAATAAATTACCAAAAAAAAAAAATACTTATTTACAAACTAGCACAATCTAATCTTAAATATACAAATATTTTTATAACGTATACATATAAACATATATAATATTATATGGGAAAAATCACAACTTACTTTCTCTAACTTTGTCTTGTTTTCATTTTTGTCCCTGAAATAATTTCATTTTTATCCCTATAATGTCAGTGTTAATGTTAAATATGTTTTCAATGTAATTCTTCTATCTATATCATTGTTAAGCCTCATAAAACAATGTAGTTTTGCTTTGATACAAAATATAAATTGCATCTTTATTGAGCTTTCTATCATTTACTACAAATCAAGAATTATTTGAGAGAGTTTCAACTTACCAAATCAAGAATTATTTATTTTTATCAAAACTTACCAAATAAGAAAAAAGTTTGTTAGGTTCTAAATATTTAGCATTAAATGTTTAGGAACTAAGTTTATGTATGTTGACAAACCGAGTACAAAAACATATCTAGTTTAAGATATTTATGTCTTAAAATAATGTTAGACATTGCTCAAGTTGATTCAAGTCAAGATTCAAAAACAGACAAACTATAGAAAGAAGAATTCATAAATTGCAAGGCTCGACCGATCAAGAAAAAAGTTCGACCAATTGAAAATCATTTTCTACAGATATTAAATCAAGCCCAAAAGCTCTCAAAACGTTTAGGAATTGAGTCCAACACTGCTAGGTATAAAAGGAAAACCCTAATTCACATTTCAAAAGTCTTGGAAAGTCTTGTAAGTTACTCCTGTGAGATTTGAGAAGTTCTATAATCTTCTAACTCAACAACCATCTACCGAAAAGAAGATCCAAACACAAGAACCGATGGAGTTCAGTTGCACGTTTCAAAAGTCTTGAAAAGTCTTGTAAGTTACTCCTGTGAGATTTGAGAAGTTTTGTAACCTTCTAACTCAACAAACATCTACCGAAAAGAAGATCCAAATACAAGAACCGGTGGAGCTAAGTCGCTACATACAAGATTAACTATTGCTGATGGTCTAAAGCTTTGAATGGAATCTCAAAGTCACAAACGAGAGTATTAGTGTGCAACAAATTCAAATAGAAGAATCTGTGAATTTGGAACTGCATATGATCACGTGAGTAAGTACTATAAGAGGTAGTTTTAGATTTAGGAAAAAATCTATTGTAAAACTTCCATTCTATATAGTGAATTTGCTTCCTTGAGGATTGTTTGGGTTAAATCCTCTCCAGGTTTTTTACCTTGAAACTAGACGGTTTCATTGGTTTTCTTGGGTCATCATATCGCTTGTCTTCTTTACTTTTCCGCACTTAATGATATGATTGTTTTTGTTTAATTAACCTAAATCTGAATAATAATCCTAAGTAACAACTTACTTAATTAATTAGATTAAACAATCTGAATTTACAGAAGTCTAAACAAACAAAGAAAGTGGAAGTGAGAGTAATTATTAATGAGAGAGAGATAGAAGAGAGCTATTAACTAAAAGTTTTTAAGCAATGAATGAAGAGAACCAAGTGTACATATTAAGGGCATCCATAACATCTACAAAACCTAAGGCAACAGCATATTGAAATTCTTCTACGCAAAAAAAAAAAAAAAAAAAAAAAAAAAAAAAAAAAAAATGGAGGAAAGAACAGCACCCTCTCTCTCTCTCTCTCACTCACACACACACAGATACTTTAGCAGATATAAACAAAATAAAGTACTAAATAACTACATCAATGAATGGCTAGTAAACTATAAACACCCTGTGCAACCAATTATATAACAACATCCATACAACCCAAAGCTCAGATGCACACCAACGTGAAACTCATGTTAAACCAACCGAGTAAACTTCATTCCAACTGACCAAGAATAAAAGGGAGATGTAGAAGCGAGAAGCCTTTTATAGAATAGACGTTACTCGAACCGAGTTATCAGCTGATCCAGTCAAGAAGATGGGCAAAGTCGGGTGCCAATCAACCGTTGTTATAGCAGCAGTGTGTGGAAGAGTTCTCAACCCATTTCTTTGACCACGAACCTGAGCCAAGTTAAACAAACGATAAATTAAATTAGAATAATCAGTACAGCAGAAAATCAGCATTTGTAATTCTGATCAACATATTGATCAGGGTCAATAGCAAGTCAACTCTGATTGCCATAGATTAAAGAACAAAGGAAAGCCAATGACATTGTGTGCACTTGGACGTGTCTTCATGCACACAGGCAAAGGCACACACATATGAGAATGAGAAACAAGAAGGTTGGGGTGGGCGAGAGATCAACCTGATATATAGGTGCTCTTACTGAACCAGATGTCACCAGTAGCCTCCTCCCGTTAGCATCTAACGCCATTTCATGTCTGCAAAGTTTTGAGCTCTCAGCGTCACAGAACCTACAGAATGGAAAAGAATCAAGTTATCAAGGTTCCTTCTGCTAACACAACAATATAGAAGATGCAACTATAATAACAAATACCAGAACATGACAGATTTTTACAGGGCAACAGCATAAAACAATATGTGCAAAGGCAGTACCAACATTATAAAAAGTAATGGGTTCACCACTGGGAAAGTGAGGGAGACGGATTATGCACAGCACACGATCCTCCACAAAAATTAACAGAATCAAATAAATGTCATAGTTATTTTAGTATTTATGTGATTTCAATCTTCCATGAACCTTCACTAGTTATAAAACCAATGAATTAGGGGCAGAACTAGGATTTTATGAATTGGGGGGGGGGGGGCGCAAAATTATAGCAAATACAAAATTGAACTAATTTAATTGAGTCATGCAGAAAGGAAAAATTATGCTCATGTAGTGGATTAGGCAAATTAGACCATAGGCCTATATATAATAACATAAAGCTCCTATGATATTGAACAACATTATAATTCCATAATCCTCCAATTTGAAATATAAGTAGTATAATATCCCAGTTCCACAACACATTGGCTATTACATCATTGAGTACCTAGAAAGCATTTAATGAATCTCACTTTTTGTGAAAGTTCAAGAACTACAATGACAGTTAAATGTCAGAACCAGTCAGTACAGCTAATCTTAACCAATATATTCTTTTCCTAAGGATAATAGTCTTAACCAAAATTCACTTTAGATAACAGAGTGCCAGCAAGACAAATACCTACTACAGTTTCTTGACCATAGGACATGACCTTGGTTTTGCAAGCTCCATTCAAAAATCTAACACCAAAAAACAAATTCTGTGAGGGTTATATTAGCATAATATGGCAAAACCTTATGCTATATAAAGTTCAAAGAAAAAACTAAGCTGTATTTACAGAGCTATGCCTAAATTTGAATTGAAAACCAAGATATACTTGCCTTTCCATCTGACCCCAAGCTAAAAATGCTTGTCTCATCAGGCCCAAAAAGAAGAGAGCTTATCGCAGAATCATGTGCAGGCCACCCAGTAATTTGTAGACCAGCAGCCATGTCTTTGACAAGTTAAGGGGTATGCATAATAATGCGGATATTTCTGCTCAGGCACCCTCATCCGTGATTATTGGGCAACATTTTCTTTTCATTAACCATTTAATTTTCCATCAAATGACTAGGTTAACCCCCCAGTTAAGATACAAGTAAGCCTCCGAAATGCACTTAAAAGGGCCGGGTTAGCAGAAAAGGAGTTTATGTCTTCTTAAGTATGTGCAACCACAAATTTTAAAACCAAAGGTTTTTGTTTTCACATGCAAACTGGATAAATGCAGATTAAGAAACCAGGTCATATAATCATTAAAGGATACCAAACATGTGAATCATTCCATCAGTAGCAGAAGCTGCTAAAATCTTCCCATTGTGATTGAAGCATAAAGAAGTTATTGCAGGTGGATCTTTACCAAGAGGAAGGACTGTCTTCACGAAAGGCAAAGATCATTAAGGGATAAAATAAAAACTTTCAACTGAGTGCAAAAATAAAGTTCTAAGACAAACAGTCACGAACCACAGCCTTCCAGGTTTTCATGTTCCAGACAGTTAAGGAAGCAAACCCTAAATTGTCATTATAACTTGAGCCATTCCTACAAAGAAAATGAGTTCCTATTAATCTATTGCACCAGTAGAAAGAACAATAAAATTGATAAAATAAGAAAAACTAAAAAAATGGTAAATAATTGATAAGAAAGATAAACCCATGTTCAATCTCCTGAAAATTGCAACATTGGGAGATCAGGGTCCATAAGAAACACTCCCAATGGTTTTAACCAATACTAAAGTCATTTCAGTAGCACAACGCAAGCATAATGCTCTTTTTATTTAATTATTATTATTAATTTATTATTGAAGTTTTACACATGCATCCAATGGGTCTTGAACTCTAAACCTTAAACTCCATCCCATTCCTTGAATTTTTATTTATTTATTTATTCATTTTTTTTGGGGTGGGGGGGTTGTTGGGGAGCTCATTGGCATAGCAGTAGCATCATACTTATAGTAGAGGTGTTATTGAACAGATCTCCAGACGACCACAGAATGTCATATTTTAACACTTCCATACAAACATTTAAGACTATTAGAAGAAAATACCCTTTGGAGGCGGCAGCAGAAACAAAAATTGGTTCTACAGGGCTGCACTTTAGATCCAAGACACTGCAGAACCAAAAAGATGTTAAGAGCAAACACCAAGGAAGAGGAGAAGTGCAGCCATAGTATGTATATATAGGATAAACCTTGGAAATGCTTCAGTTGTGCTGAGATCACAGACAACTCTCTTTGCATCAACATTCCATGCTTTAATGCCTCCATCAGCTGTGCCTATGAGAAGCTTTTGTCAAAAAGAACCACAACTTAAAAGAATGAATTTCGATCTCAAATAATCAACATCATTCAATATCAAACCATATATGCAATCACTCATAAAGGCCAATTTACATACCAAGCGGTCAGATTTACACTCCCAGTCAAGTGACATGATCTCTGCCCCACAATAAATGGTCGCATTTCTTGATGCCGGAGTTGAAGAGTCATATGTCCATATCCTTTGTTTTAAATGTGTGGAGAATAATAAGAAATCAACTTGAAATCAGCACATAATTAGAAATTTAAAAAAAGGTACATGCACCAAGCCTTCTCAGGCATGCTCAACAACCAAGGTAGTCACAACTCAAATCAATAACCCATCTACGCAGGATAAATCTAGAAATTGTTTCTCTTCTTCTTCTTTTCCTCTTTTTTGAGAAAAGGGGTGGGGATCCATCTAAATCCATTTTAGCATATAGGAATTTCAATATATACAAGCCATAAGGGACAAGGAATCTTAAACCCTTGCATTAAATCTTTATTAAGCTTAATGTTACCTACTTGCAAAAAAGAATACCTTACTGTACCATCTATAGAAGCACTGGCTATATTGTTCCCTGATGCAGAAAAGCGGCACCGACTGATTGGACTTGTGTGACCCAAAAATGTCTCCTAAAAAACCATGGTATTCCAGAAATTAGAGACACTCCAATAAAGCATAGCTTAGACATACAGGAAAAGAACAAAATGTCTTTGTAGAAAGGTACAAATTGATAAATGAAAATGATCTAAATCTAAAAACTTCAAATTTTGAAATATGGATTTATCAGATATTTTACCTGAAAGTCTACTTTAACTTCTGGAAATTCTTCTTCTATGTGAACTTCCCTGCCATTTTCTGCCACACCAAATTCAATAATTACTTAACCAGCAATGAGTTCATAAATACTATCACAATTAACTCACATATTCAAGTAAAAAACATGAAATCAGAAACCAGATTAAAAAGCTCAACCTGCAATACCATACAGTGAAAAAATTAATTTGACTGTTTCCTCAGGAAAAAAAAAAAAAAAAACCAAATAATGAGTTCTCAAACTGGTTCAGTAAAATAAATGATTCTTTACATTACCATGCTGTCAACCACTCATACAGAATCTTGATTCTCTTCAGATCTCTTTAAAGATTATATCTACATTTTAGCCATCTTTTGCTGTTCAGATTGACAATACCATTTCACACATCAACTCTCTTGCCGCTGCAGTCTTTTTTTTTTTCCCTAAATATTCTACATTAGCCAATGGATCTGCTCATATAATGAAGCATAAATGTAGGGTTACTTTACACATTTTTTAAATTCGCAAATTTTTTACATTATCTGCCCTTATCTTTCACAACTGCTCTACTAGACTTCTCTAAATTTACAGGTTTCTGATATCATCTATCTTATCTTCCCACTAATGAAAGCTCAACATGTCACCCCATAAATGTCAACTACTCCTATAATTTTTATAAAAAAACTTCCATTAGCTTGTTCACTATCATGAACTTATGGAAGAGAAACTGTACAGAACAGCAATCTACCAATACAGGGGCCATCTTGCCACATTTGACTGGAATCACCAGTTCTACCATCTCCCATATCAAGATTTGATGAAGTGGTTGAATCATGAAACAACTTGGACGTGGTAAGCTCAGATTGAACTTGAGAAGGCCCAGTAACATAATCTTGATCCAGCACTGTTTCAGCTAATTGTGGAGTAGCAGGAGCACAGGCTTCATGTATCTCCCTGTATATAATAGGATCTTCTTCATGCATAAAACTTGATGAACTTTTGGTTTGTCCTGTGCTTGCATCCGGTAGAGATGAAGCATTACTGAGTTCCAAAAAAAAGGATGACAGATATCAAAATAGTTCTGTCTATAGCTGTTATAGTCATAATGGAAATAGCAAAGACCATTCCTTACCACTTTAACCGACCTAATTGAGCTTCTTTTTCCTCCAGTAAAGCTTGAAGTTGTGACAACTTAATATTGAGTTGCTTTATATCCTTTCTGAGACGGTTGGCAGTATTCTTCTCTGCACTGATCTTTAATAGGGCAGGGAGGCGTGGTGTGGTTAAGGATATATTCTCAAAACTCAGTCAGTAATAAATTGACTTTTTCTTTTGAAAAAAGAAAACTTGAAGGAACTCGAAGGATTTTTTTTTTTTTAGCAAACTTAAGGGCATTTTTTAAACAAAACTGTTTTTAAAATGATGGTTGTGAACTAGTAAATGCATTAGATTTTTTTT
The DNA here is from genome assembly GCA_019022515.1 of Quercus aquifolioides. Classification (NCBI taxonomy): domain Eukaryota; kingdom Viridiplantae; phylum Streptophyta; class Magnoliopsida; order Fagales; family Fagaceae; genus Quercus; species Quercus aquifolioides. The sequence continues at coordinate 59,642,643 of CM032332.1, forward strand.
TATGACGTGAAACCTCACTAAGGTAGGGCCTTTTGGATCCACCCCTAGGGAGTAAATGCATTGGAAATATAGGGGAATGGTGAAACCAAAGTATCAAATTATATTATATTATATTATATATATATATATATGAATTGCTCTGAAGGATATGAGTTCCATTGAAGATCTCACTAAAGAAGTTCCTCACAGAAAGACGTAAGGCCTCATACCATTCCTTTGAGAAATAAATACGAAATTCAGGATCCAGGTTTGGGTTCTTTATATATGGAATGGCTGCACCACATGCCCAAAATTATAAATCAAGGAGAAGGTAGTCCAGTAGAACACAATAGAATGAATAAAAGAGAAACCCACCAAACCATGCAGTCCAGTCCTTGCCCCTCTGCAAAAATTCATTGCCATTCATCTCGAACAAATCTACAACTTTGTCCCTCCTCCCTGATTGTATGGCATGAGCAATATAGTATCGCAGAATTGAGACCTCCAATTTAGACAAAGTAGCAATAAGTACAGTTTCAGATGCTGAAGAAAAGCACTTCTTGAAAAAGCTCAAGAGACCAATTAATTTTTGTGCCTGAAATTTGGGTACGTATACTGAGAAGATTAAGTCTAAAATCTTATCCACTTGAAACCCTTTACCAATATCTGTGCCTAATTCACTCTCAAAAGTTTGCAGAGTATTAGTAAATCCTCTGAAGACAAGAAACTCCCTCACAAGTTCCTCAGCATACTGAATGTTCTCCATCTTTTTCTGCTACACCTACAATGATAAAGATACCTTCAGCCCCATAATTACTTGCATCTTTAACGTAACAGAATTTTTTTTTTTTTTTTGGGGGGTGGTTTAAGTCCCTGAACAGGAGACTGCACTATATACATCTCACTAAGAAACAGATGTATGAAATGTAAACAGTAAAAAGTATATGCCTTCATATGGGATTATCTAATTGTACATTTCTACACTCACTAGAAAAGTAAATCTGACTATATTAGTTTCCTACTTCAATTAGTTCGTATGTCATATCCACAATCTCTACATGTATGCACATAACTGCTTCATTCTGCAATTTATCAAAAAAAAAAAAGACTGCTTCATTCTGCACATAAGAGCAGTCCTGTAACATATAACAAATGCCTAATTGCAAAAAGTAATTAAATCTTATTTCAGTAACAACAAAAGCAACCAAAGAGTACATTAATGAAGACGCTGATGATAATGGTGATGGTGACAACAAAGATGACAGAAATAAATGACAATGACAATAAAAAATAAATAAATATTTCATTGCAACAACAGCTTAATGTAAATGCAAATAATACACAAACCCGAGGGTAATGCACCGGGGCTTAAACTCAAAATGAGTATTCAAGGTCAAAACAACATTCATAAGCCCTAATATTTACAACCAGGGCATGTCCTTCATACGGGAAGGAGGAAACTAACATATTTATGGGAAGTAAGATATTGGGACTCTAACGTTGGGCCAGGTACAGTAAGTATCATACATGTGTTCAAAGAAGCTAAAATTATAAGAAATAGGACAAATTTCAAACATTGATAGTAATAAGTTCATTGAGCTACCTTGCAACACATCAAACTTTCTCAATACCGTTTCAATTTCAATCGGTTTCGGTGTATTTCGGTTTCAGTCGGTTTCGGTTTTCCAAAAAGAGGGTTATTGAGATTTTCAAAACCACACTCTTTCAAACGATAAAGCAAAAACCAAAGCATATAAAATCACACTCAGAATCGATAAAAACCACAAGCTCAAAACTTTTCACACAGATCACTCTAAAGCAAAATCACCGTTCACTTGAAAAAAAAAAATCACAGTATAAACGAAACAAAACAAACACAGCCTAAAGTGTAAAAAAAACTCACCGATTATATGAGAATCTGAGATATACGAAAGATCAGGGAAGTAGAGATCTGTTAAAGTTGGTCTTCATCGATCTGAAGCGAAGAGAAGAAACTTGGAGAGAGAGAGTCAGAGGGACTGAAGAATTTGAGTGAAGAAAGCTTGAGAAAGCTTCTTCTTCCATTTTGTTTTGTGTGTGTGTGTCAAACAATCGCACCGATCTGAGCATGCTATAGGGTTTTAAAAAATTAAATAGCAAAAATACCCACGTCCCACGCAAAGGCTCGAACCTGTAATCAGCTAGCAAAACCATAGAAGCATACCACTAAGCCACTGATCAACTAACTATTAAGGTTACATAAATATATACATATATATATAGGTCGGTTCGGTTGGGGTGAAAAAATCCAGAACCAAAACTGAAACAGAAAATTTCGGTTTTTAAAAAAAGAAACCAAAACCGAACCGCACCGAAACCAAACCAAAATTTTGGCAACGGTTCAGTCGGTTTCGGATGGTTTTTTCGATTCCTCGATTTTTTGCACACCTCTAATTTGTAGCTTAAAAACCTAGCCAGGATTATTGCAGTCCTAGCGGATATACAATGTAGTGTACTGTTGTTAATGACTATTTTAAAAAAGTTTTTATATTATTTTTTGAAAAATATAAAAAATTATCAAAATAATAATTATTTTTTAAAATATTTTTTAAATCAATATTCTTAAGATATTCATTAACTTTTTCTTAATTATTTTACTATCAATAATCTAATCGCATAATTTTTCATAAATTGTTACTTTGTTATTGACATATTTATACTCATCGAGATTAACTTGCATTTTGTTTTTTTTTTTTAATTCAATAGTTACAACAGGAGATGGGAGATTTGAGTCTTAGATATTTCTGTTTGAAACATTAGAAGGTATTAACCAATTGAGTTACAATACTCTTAATAATTAACTTGCATTTTATGGAAGTGTATTTCTACTTCTTGAGATCCTCTCTTATATAGCATTCTTGGATATCCATTTATAATTCCATATTACTTTTTTATATAGTATATAATTTAATTGTTAAACCAAGTGGAGGAAGGGAATTAAACATTAATTCCTCTCATGAAGGAAATCAAGTAATGCCACAGAACGACAAGGCTCTTAACGAGAATCATTTTTTTTTTTTTTTTGCTATATATTGTTATTGTAATTGTTGTTATCATTTGTATCAACTTGATTGGCTATTGTATTTGGAATACTTTTTTCTCCTCAAAATCTTTTCCCTTTGTAGTTTGTAGTGATTGACAAGACTTATTAGGAAAAATGAAAAAAAATTAAGAGCATGTTTGGTAGACTGTGATAAACACTATAATGTAATAGCTTTTCTTATGTTTTATCTATTCAGTAGTTTGGTTTTTTTTTTTTTTTTTTTTTTTTTTTTTTTGTTACAAGGAATAATCATTCCTTATAAATAGCTATTCTTTAAAATGAGGAATGATTATTCCTCTCTAAAAGGGTTGTAATAGCTACTCCTTTCTAGGTGAAATAATTTCTAATATTAATATTTTCCAAATAAAAAAACTTTTCATATTCTCGTAACAATTATGGACATAAAAATATCATAAAAAATAACTCATATCTCTCTCAAATTTAAAAAATATTATTTTCTAAGAAATATAATTGTATGAATAATATATTTTTTAAAATAGATCTTAATTTTTATTCTAATATTACAACTTATGAATAGGAAGTTATTTCATTACAACACATTTTATTTCCAGTAATAAATATTACAATTATTGTTGTAATCACCATGTAATGTACCAAACGTGCCCTAAAGAATTTTATTTATTGATAACTAAACTATACCAACGAAGCCTTAGTATCCAAAAATTAAAACTCATGAAAATCACAAATTATATATCGAGTAGTTTATGTAATGTGATTTACAAATTAGTATCTAAGGTACTCGCTAACAGACTAAATGCTTCCCAAATTAATTTTAGAAAACTAGATAGTCTTATCCTTGGACATCTTATCACTAATAATATTTTTATGACCTTTGAGACCATCAATTACATGCATAATAAAATAGTGGGGAAGCGCAATGACACGACACTCAAATTATATGAGTAAAGCATTTTTTTTTTTTAGAATCAACGTAATATCTTTTATTCAATGAATACCATCAGAATCTGCTAAAACAAAATAACGAAATTGTGGTAGAACATCCTCCATCCACACACTATAATATGAAACATTTAAAGCGAAACGTGCTAAACTATGAGCAACCGTATTATCCTCTCTCCTAACATGAGAGTAGTGTAATTTACTAAAACAACTAGCTTTTGACCTCACAGCATCAAGTATTAAACCATTTGTTGACAAGAAGGGGTTGTCATGTTTGAGAGCATGCATGAGGGCCTGACAATCTCCCTCCAAAATGACCTCTTGGAAACCCAGGTCCGAAGCTAGGTGCAAGGCAGAGACTGCAACCATAACCTCTACTTCAAACGGAGAGTGTATACGGTGTAGGACCCTGGATAGAGAGGCCATGACAGCACCCTATGCGTTACGTATAACGACTCCAACCCTTGATTTTTGCTCCCTACTAAAAAGTGCACCATCAAAATTGACCTTTACCATGTCCAAGAAAGGAGCTCGCCAACGAGCACGGATCGGTGTGGACTGTGGTGGGGAAGGTTGCTGTACCACCAGGAATTTTGTTAGGAGTTCTTTGGCCATGTTTGCGAGCTGATTGGGACTGCAACAAGGGTGGTTAGTTCCGACTCAGTTCCGGTGTGTCCAAATTGTCCAAACCGTGACCGAGAACAGCTCTGTATTTTGCTGCATTCTAATCATCCACAACAGCAATTCCTTGAAATCCATGAATGCAGTGGTTCCTCAACAAGCCCATGAAGATTCATCTTCCCAAACAACGTCCAACTCGCTGCATGACCAGAGGGCGTGAAGGGAAGTTTCAGGTTCCAACTTGCATCTATCACAGAGTGGGTCGTCAATGATTATGCGCTGAGCAAGGTTCTGTTTTCTGGGTAAAGAATTCCGGCAGGCTCTCCAAATTAGATTTCTCATTTTTTTTGGAATTTGCAAAGACCAAACACCCTTCCACAGTGCCTTGTCTGAAGCAACCTGTACCGTATCCTCAATGGGGGCCTCCTCTGCTTTGAGAAACCGGTACCTGGATTTGCTATTATACATCCCGTTGTGTGTGAAAGGCTAGAAGAGACTGTCTCGCATGCCTCGATTGATAGAGGTAAATTCTTGATTAGTTCTGCCTCTTCCTGGACAAATATACCATCAAACATGCTGTTATTCCACTGCCTTCGTTCACTATCAATAAGAACTTCGCCTCTTGCCTCAACCAAAGTTTCACAAATTGGAGAAAGAACTTGTGGGGCTTGCTGCCTTGGAAGCCAATTACTCCCCCATATACCCACTGTTTTCCCATTTCCTATTCTCCATCTACACCGCATTTCTAGCACATCCCTCCCATGTAAAATACTCCTCCATGCATACGACCCCCCCTAGAATTTTTGGCTTCCATGATCGAACACTTTGGGAAAAACCGAGCCTTAGATACTTTATAAAACGGTTAGTCTTGGTTTTTCAAGAGTCGCCAAGCTTGCTTGGCCAAAAGTGAATTATTAAACAAAGCCAAATCTCTAAACCCCATTCCTCCTTCAAGTTTTGATTTTGTCAATTCTTCCCATTTCAACCAATGAATTTTCCTTCTCTCCCCCTTTTGTCCCCACCAAAATTTCTTGATCAAGGCTTCAATATCATGGTAAAGCCTCAATGGTAATTTGAAGCATCCCATGACAAAAGTTGGGATGGCTTGAATGACTGCCTTTTTTATGCATATTTATTATCCTTTAGTTTTTGGTGTGTTATTTTTGCTGGTTGTCTCCTAATGTTATTTTGTACGTTGCTGAGGGGTGATAACAAGAAAACTTAAAAGTGTTTGTCGTGGTGAATGGTGAAATAAAAATTAAAACAAAATTTGCTACTTTACTCTCTTTGTGTGTGTGTGTGTGTTTTTAACTGTTAAGAGAGGCTTGATTTTTGGTTTGGAAATGTTAAACTTAATATATAAAAAGAGAGTTTAAGAATACAATTTGTGTGTGTGGATTTGAAAACATTGATATATATATATATATATATATATATATTGTTTAGGGATTAAGGATGAGATCGGATGGGGGAGAGATGAGAGATTACATGGAGGAAATGCAAAAGAAGAAGAGGAGAGAGATGGAACATAATGGTTGAAAGGGAATTGGAAATGTTTTGTTTTGTTTTGGTTTTTAAAGTTTACCTAACATAATTCATACACTTGATGTTACTTTACTCCCCGTACATTTACGAGTATTTATATATTATTTAAAAACTGAAGCGCAATATTTGTTATCTCTTGATCCAATCCAATTAACGAAGCCATAAATGTTTATAGGAGATTAAATATATAAGTTTTTTGAAAAACATAAATGACTATGTCGCTAATTTTATCTTGTAATATATATATATATATATATATGTTTTGAGATAAAAATTTTCTTTTAATGTTTCAATCTCATGAATATTTGAATTAAAGAGTCTATATTTTTTTTAAATATCTTTTTTTTTTGGAGGCTAAAGCATTAAAAAACACATAATTTAAATTCTATTTATTAAAAATAATTTTTTTTTTTAAAAGTAATGTTGTGAATACCATTTCGGAACTCGTTTCGATTTGTCCATTGAAACGGAATGTTTCGGTATCGACCTATTTCGGTGTATCATTGCATACTGTTTCAAGTTATAGCTATATATATATATATATATATATATATATATTATTGATAATAAAAAAAAACCATATAAATTATTAAAGGTTTTAAAGGTTTTTTTTTTTTTTTTTTTGGTAGAAAGGGTTTTAACTAAGAATATTCAAGTTAAACACACACGCACATACACATACATATATATATATATATATATATATATATAAAATTTAAAAAATAATGTGAGTTTAGTTTCATGTATTAAATTTAAATATCATTCCTCATTTTTTAATTATCAAGACTCGTGTTTTTCATCACTTAGTTCCTGTAGGGTCAGATTCTGCAGCCCAAGCCCAAGAAGATGTGGATTTGGAGCCCACTGAACCCAAAACAATAAATTTGTAGAGAGTGGGTGAAAGAGCTAGGCTAATAATGGGAATAGCAGTATTAAATGGCTATGATGACAAGAAGACTTGAATGAATATGTGCTCGGACAATGGTGAAGGTCTCGTCCGAGGAGGTGATTTTCATTAATGGACTTAGGTTACAAATGCTGGAGCTACAGTAAAATAGTATACTCTTTTCTCTCTCTTAATTCTCGATCCCCTTATCAGGGACCTCTTTCTCTCTTATATAGTATTGTCTTCCTACATCTCCACCGTCCACTTGCTCATCATCTGGGCGCCCACTTGAGTGCATGTCCCATCACACTCCCCCTTTAGCCCTGTCTGAGTGGTGGTAGCTGAGGATGCACTGTTCAGGGGTCTTCTCCACATAAATGCGGCCAGAAGGGTAGGTGCAGTGCATTAAATGCGGTGGTTGAAGTCTGTCTCCTTGATATTTCTCTGTTCCTGCCACCTTCTTGTGTGTCCGAGGTCCCTTTTCTCCCTTGACACTTGTCAAACAGATCGCTTGACACGAGCCGGACAAAAACCCCGTCGGGTCCGAGGGTATCGGTCTCCTCGGACGTATGAGCATCTCCTCGGACAGTGCACGTACTCATCTGCGGACATTTTCCTTTCACATGGGCCTCTGACTGCGTCCTGGTCTCCTCGGGCTAACAGTGGTCCTCGGATAGGGCCTTGGGCCCAATAAGTTGGGTTGGGCTTTTCTCCCCCACAATAGCCCCTCAAAATTGTAGTTTTTCCCTCGCATCCGAGGAGGAAAAGTAGGATTTTGACTTGTCACGGAGCGAAAGATTGGGAACACGCACAACCGAGCTGGCACGTGTGTGAACGTGGGAGCAGACGCCTCATTAATGCCGCTGCGGTTTCCTTATTCCCAAGGCGCGGCATTAACTGCACCAGGTGACGTTTTGTCCTTAGCATCCAACGGTGGCTGATTGATCCAATGGCTCTGGTTTTTTCTTCAAGATTTGGGCGGGAGTGCCCCTGACCTTTCGCTTGACCCCGTATAAAGCTTCAGAGGAAATCATTTCCTCCTCACTTTACCATCTTCAGACGCTCCAGCAAGAACAGACGCCTCACTCCGTTCAAATCTCTCCGTCCGAATCTCTCAGTCGCCGGTGCCAATCTTACTCAGAACCCTCACGGGTCCTCCTACGAGCCTGCAATCGCTTCTCCGGACTAGCCCTTGTAAGTCGTCGCCCTCCGAATCTTTTAGTTTTCTCTTCGGCCAACCGTTTTACTTAAACACCATGGGAAAACTCGAGTACATGATGGACAGCCTTGAGCAAATAGAGGTGTTTAGGACCACGTATCGCATCCCCGCTAACGTGGGTGTGAGGTATTGTCCCCCAGAAAAAATACTAACAGACCGGGAGACGGGAGAGGTGGTTATCCCCCTCATCGCCTTCAAAGAAGGGGGAATGACAATCCCCATGGGTCCCATCACCACTGCCTACCTTCGGAACCATAGGCTTACTCCCTGGCAGTGCGCGCCCAATATGTTTAGGATCCTAGGAGCGATTGAGGACCTTGAGCGCCATATGGGGTTGGGACTCACCTGGCTTGACGTGGTACATATGTACGAATGCCATAGCCAGCAAGACGCTGGGTACTACTTGAAATCCAGGTCGGATGTTGTCAGGCTCATTTCCTGCCTTCCCAAATCCAACAAAGGGATGAAAGACGACTACGTGATCGTCTCGGGCGCCTGGCGCAACGGCCCTGGTTGCCCAACCAAGCATGGGAAGCCAGGTGTGACATAGAATTAGGCGCACTGACCATAGGCTTAGGGCCCCCGTCTTTTAACTGTTTTTGATTTCTCTTCGGTCGCTATTCCGAGCTTCTAACCATTTTTTCTTTTTACTTGCAACAGATAAGAACCAAGTTTCTCCTCGGCTCAGCCAAACGAATGTTGCTGCTCTCAATTTCCTTCTGAGGTCGGAGATCTTCGTGAGCGAGGACGGGCAACTACGATCTGCCCCCCTTATTCTTGGATACAAAGCGAAGTCAAAAGGTTTTCAACCGGTCGGCAACGCAATCGTCCAAGGAGATCATCGTCTTGCGCGTATCGACGTCGGTCGGAAGGGCTTCTTGGCGCCAGACGACCTTGAGCCTGTACCCCGTCCAATTCCTCGGGCAGCACCTCCCCTCATCCAACCACTCCAGCAAGTTCCCCTCGGACAGGAGATTGAAGGTGAGGGGGCTGGTTCTTCTACTTCTTCGCTAGAAGAACAGATAGACGAATTTCAGTTTGAGGGAGAAGCTTCAAGGGTAAACCAGGTAGTAGAGATCTCAGACGCCGAGGAAGAAAACTGCGAGCAGTCAGGCGCCCGACTCAATTTGTTAGCCACTCATTCAGAGGACTCCTCGGACGACGATATGGATCTGAGGAATTTGATGAAGGGGAGAGGCAAAAAGTCTGACCCGAAAGATGTTGGGACATCTAAGACACTGGTGACACTTCCTCCGGCGCCTACCCAGATCCCCGACCCGAGCTTGAAACCCATGCTAAAACTGCAGAAGAAAAGACCTCACACTGAGGTTGAGGAAAAACAGGTGCCACCAGTCAAGGTGGCCAAGCAGCAAAAGGTGGCACAGGACAACCGAAGTCGCAGGGCTCCGTCTACTGAAAGCCGAGACGAGGGCACGGTGGCAGAGGTTCGCCGAGGAGGAGGGGGACCACGGATTTGGTCTCCAAAATTGGAGTTGGAGGGCGCTCCAATTCTCTGGGAGACCTCCCTCAGGAATTATGATGGAGGGAGAGCCGGCTACGTTGCTGAGGCCCTGCAGCAACCACTTCTCCTCCCTCATGACATGGAGTCTTTCAGGCGTTTCAATCAGCCGGAGCTCTTTCGATCCCTGAAGAGGGATTTAGCCATCGTAAGTAACCTCAATCCGATTAGCTGAATCATTGACTTTTGCCTTTCCTATTTTTCTGTGTTTGACACTTAGAGTTTCCATCATGCAGGTCACTCAGCAGATTTACGTGGCCGAGGAGTGGGACAAGAAGAATCGCCTTGAAACCCAAGCGGCGCTCTGCTCCCGAGATGAGGCGGAGAAATCTCTGGGCCAACTGAAAGACGATTATAACCGTCTGTCCGGGGAGCTCGCGGATATGACCAGCCAGAAGAAAAGCCTTGACGCTGGGATAAGGAACGCTGAGAAGCAAGCCGAAGATCAGCGTAAGTTGCTAAAGGCGACAGAGGCCGATCTGAAGACCGAGAGGGAGCTGGTAAACGGGCTAAGGGAAGAACTCCGAAGAGCTAAAGACAGCGTCCGATATGCCGAGGAGAAAGCCCAGTTGGCTCAGGAGGCTGTTGAGGCTGAAAAGAAGGCAGCTCACTAGCTGGGGGTAGAGACGGCCATGTCCCAGCTTTTAGAGCAGTTCGCCTCGGTCAGCCGAGATTACTGCAACATAAGTTGGGGCAAAGCCCTGGATGCAGCTGGAGTCCCTGCCGACTCGGAGCTGAGGCTGCCTGGGAGCATATACTATGATCCTGATATTCGGGAGCTCCCAGGAACTGATCCCCCTCCTGCTCCACAGCTTTCAGAGGCTTCGGAGCCAACCTTGGTCAGCCATGCTCCTCCGCTCACTCTTGGTGCAAGCAAGGAAACTGGTCAGCCAAGCGGCAAGGATAAACCAACTGAGCCAGCCCACGAGAAAGGCCAAGGGTCGGGCGAAGATAAAATTCCCTCTGAGCCCAAGGACCGAGCCACTGAAGCGACTGCTCGGATAGGCCAGGCTGCTGACCCCGTGCTCCCTTCGGCAAAAGAAATAGATGTATAGGGCTTTCATTTTTTTTTTGCACCTGTGTTTTCTTTTGTTTTATCCGAAGAATTGTAAGCCATCTTTTTATTAATGGAATAGATTTTCATTTGTCTACGATGTCTTTAAATACATGTCTTACCAACTATTATTGTTATACACAACTGTACATTGCATTTATAACCAAATAATGCGAATAAATCTATTTGACACATCATATTTATGGTGTAAGTAGCCAAGATTAGTATTGAAAAGGACAGGCCAATCAAGAGTTATTGATGAATTGCATGTCTTTCCAAGTTAAACATAAGTTGTCATTCCTCGGTTTCAAGCTAAACACGACTAGGGGAGAGATTTATAAATTAGAATCAATTTAAACGCGTGGGGGTATTGCCTAACCTGTCGTCCGGTTCAAAGATTACAGGATTCGAATGTACTCGCATTAACTAACCCTAGTCATCTGGTCCGAGGACTGCAGGCATGACTGGATTTAAGTTTAAACACGAACCGCGCCGGAGTGTTAACTAACCCTAGTCATCTGGTCCGAGGACTGCAGGCATGACTGGATTTAAGTTTTAAACACTAGAACTGCAACTGAGTGCTAACTAACCCAAATCATCTGGTCCGAGGACTACAGGCATGATTGGATTTAAGTTTAAACACTATAGAACTGTAACTGAGTGCTAACTAACCCAAATCATCTGGTCCGAGGACTACAGGCATGATTGGATTTAAGTTTAAACACTATAGAACTGTAACTGAGTGCTAACTAACCCAAATCATCTGGTCCGAGGACTACAGGCATGATTGGATTTAAGTTTAAACACTTGAGCTAACGGTGTTAACTAACCCTAATCATCTGGTCCGAGGACTACAGGCATGATTGGATTTAAGTTTAAACACTTAAGCTGGTGGCGTATGAGTGTCAACTAACCCTAATCATCTGGTCCGAGGACTACAGGCATGATTGGATTTAAGTTTAAACACTTGAGCGGTGAATGAGTGTTAACTAACCCTAATCATCTGGTCCGAGGACTACAGGCATGATTGGATTTAAGTTTAAACACTTGAGAGAGCGGTGAATGAGTGTTAACTAACCCTAATCATCTGGTCCGAGGACTACAGGCATGATTGGATTTAAGTTTAAACACTTGAGAGAAAACTTCACACAGCGAATTGGTATATCAATTGAAGGGAAGACTTGTTTAATAGAAGTACCTCTTGAGGTTATTTACATTCCAAGGGCGAGGGATTACATGACTATCCAGGTCTTCTAAGAAATATGCCCCAATACCAGCGCCTGAAGTGATACGATATGGCCCTTCCCAATTGGGTCCTAATTTTCCCCAAGCTGGGTTCTTCGCGGTGCCCACAACTTTCCTCAGCACCAGATCACCGGGCTCTAAAGGCCTCAGCCTTACGTTAGCGTCGTAGCCTTGTCTGAGCTTTTGTTGGTAGTGTGCCAGTCGAACCATTGCATTCTCTCTTCTTTCCTCAATCAAGTCTAAGCTCCTCTGTAGCTGCTCATCGTTGTCGGCTGGACTGAATGAGCTAGTCCTTAGTGTTGGGAACCCTGTTTCCAGAGGAATTACAGCTTCAGCCCCATAGGTCATCGAGAAAGGGGTCTCTCCAGTGGACCTGCGGGGCGTAGTTCTGTAAGCCCAAAGCACATGGGGCAACTCTTCTACCCATTTGCCCTTTGCATCATCTAGCCTCTTCTTCAGGCCGTTCAGTATGACCTTGTTAGAAGCTTCTGCTTGGCCATTACCCTGGGGATAGGCTGGAGTGGAGTATCTGTTTGTAATTCCCAGCTCGCTGCAGTAATTCCTGAATGCCTTGCTATCGAACTGTAAACCGTTGTCCGAGATGAGGGTGTGAGGAACTCCAAACCGTGTGACAATGTTCTTCCACACGAACTTTTGCACATCAACGTCTCTGATATTGGCTAGTGGCTCGGCTTCAACCCACTTGGTGAAATAGTCTGTTCCGACCAGGAGGTACTTCTTGTTTCCTGCAGCTTTGGGGAAGGGTCCCACAATATCCAAGCCCCACTGGGCAAAGGGCCATGGGCTAGACAGTGGATTGAGGTTTCCCCCTGGCTGGTGAATGTTTGGAGCGAAGCGCTGACATTGATCGCACTTTTTGACGTATTCGTGTGCCTCCTTCTGCATGTTAGGCCACCAATAGCCTTGGGTGAGGGCTCGGTGAGCCAAGGACCTGCCTCCAGTGTGGCTCCCACAGATTCCTTCGTGCAGCTCTTCTAGCAGTGTCTCAGTCGCCTCGGGATGTACGCATAACATATATGGTCCCGAATAGGAGCGTTTGTATAGTTTCTGGTCTTCGGACAGCCAGAACTTAGTCGCCTTCCTCCGAACTTTATCGGCTTCCGCCTTCTCTTCAGGCAGTATATCTTCTTTGATGAATTTGACTAAAGGGTCCATCCAGCACGGCCCGGCCCTGATCTGGTGAACCTGGGCTCCCCTTGACTTCGTCTCTGTAGGACTGTGCAGGTCCTCGACGAGGATGACTCTCGGCAGGTCTGGCGCCGAAGAGGTGGCAAGCGTGGCCAAAGAGTCAGCATGTGAGTTGCCACTCCTGGGGATGTGCAGCAAACTGAAAAATTCGAACTCTGATTGCATGTGTTTAACACGACCTAAGTATCCCTGCATTCTTTCGTCCTTTGCCTCGAACTCGCCTTGTACTTGACCTACTACCAGTCTTGAGTCCGAGAACAGCTCTACGGACTTCCCACCCATTCTGCGGACCATAGTCATCCCCATCAGTAGGGCCTCATACTCTGCTTCATTATTCGTTGCCGAGAAGTCCAACCTTAGCGATTTCTCGATAATGATTTTCTCGGGGGATATCAATACTAGCCCAACTCCAGAGCCTCTTTGGTTCGCCGCGCCATCGACATACACTTCCCAATGAGAGGGATTCTGTTGAGAGACCATGCCAACTGATTTTTCATCCATGCCCGGCGTGGGCTTCACCTCTTCTAGCTGGGGCTCCGTGAACTCGGCCACCAAATCTGCTAGGACCTGTCCCTTGACCGATGTGCGGGGCATATATTTTATATCGAAAGCCCCCAAGATTGTACCCCACTTGGCAATCCGACCAGTGTAATCGGCACTTCGGAGTATAGCTTTGAGTGGGAGTTGTGTGAGAACGATCACCGTATGGGCTTGGAAGTAGTGAGGTAGCTTCCGTGTGCCAAGCACTACTGCTAAGATAGCCTTCTCCAGCGGTAAGTAACGAATCTCAGCCTCATGCAGCGACTTGCTTACGTAATAGACGGGCCTTTGTACACCAGAGTCCGACCGTATCAGCACCAGGCTCACCGCATATGGAGCTACAGCGATGTAGGCGAACAGTACCTCGTCTGGCTCAGGACTGGACATGATTGGCGGCCGAGAGAGATAATCCTTGAGCTGCTGGAACGCCAAAGCACATTCCTCAGTCCATTCGAATCCCTTCCACTTGTTGAGCAAAGAGAAAAAGGGCCGACACCTGTCTGCTGATCTAGAGATGAACCGATTGAGGGCAGCAGTCATTCCAGTCAGTTTTTGAACTTCCTTGGGATTCCGAGGAGCTCGGAGGTCGTTGATGGCCTTTATCTGGTCGGGGTTGACCTCAATTCCTCTGTGGGTGACCATGTATCCCAAGAACTTGCCGGACCCTACCCCAAACGAACACTTAGAGGCATTTAGTCGTAGCTTGTATTTCCGTAGAACCTCAAAAGTACTTTCAAGGTCTTTCACATGCTCGGCTATAACTTTGCTCTTCACCACCATGTCATCTATGTAAATCTCAATGTTCTTGCCCAGCTGTGGCTCGAACATCCTTGTCATCATCCTCTGGTAGGTAGCTCCCGCGTTCTTCAGGCCAAACGGCATCACTTTATAGTGGTAGTTGCCAATAGGGGTGACAAAAGCAGTTTTCTTCTAGTCCTCCAGGGCTAATGGTATCTGGTGGTAGCCTTGGAAGGCATCCAGGAAGCTCATCCGAGGGTGGCCGACAGTGGCATCGACCAACTGATCGATTTTCGGCATAGGGAACGGGTCTTTGGGGCATGCCCTATTCAGGTCCGTGAAGTCAACGCATACTCGCCACTTCCCACTCTTCTTCTTCACCACAACGGTATTCGCTAGCCATTCGGGATAAAAAACCTCTTTGATAGCCCCAGCTGCTTTGAGTTTCGCCACCTCGTCCCTCACTGCGTCGGCATGCTCCTTGGATGGGCGCCGGATAGGTTGTTGCTTGGGGGTGACCAGTGGATTCACCTTCAAGTGGTGGCATATGAACTCCGAGTCCACCCCTGGGGCCTCGTAAGCACTCCAGGCAAACACATCGAGATTTTGCTTGAGAAACTCTACCAGCTCCTCCTTCTCTTGAAGAGGCAGCTGAGATCCGACTTGAAAGAACCTGTCAGGATCATCTCCAATGACCACTTTCGTCAGATCCTCACACCGAGCGCTTTCATCTGGTTCTTCAAGGGGCAATCCCCGGGACTGTAGTTGCTATAAATTCCCTCCAGCTACGTCCGAGGACTCGGCCGGGGCCTCATGCTGAATGGCGGCTACCAGGCACTGTCTAGCAACAGACTGGTCTCCTCGGATTTCATGTATCTGTCCTCCTGATGGATATTTGACCTTCTGGTGTAAAGTAGAGGGGACAGCCCCAAGTGCGTGGATCCACGGTCTGCCTACGAGTGCCGTGTAGGGCGAATATGCGTCCACGACGATAAAGTCCAACTCCACAACCTCGGGGCCGGACTGCACCGGCAAGCGTATCCGGCCTTTCGGGATGACAGGCCTTCCTTCAAAGGTGAATAGGGGGGAGTCGTACGGCGTCAGGTCCTGGGGTCTTAGGCCTAGCCCCTTGTAGAGGTCCGGGTACATTATCTCCACGGCACTGCCCTGGTCCACCATTACCCTCTTTACATCGTACCCTCCTATTCTGAGGGTGATGACTAGTGCATCATCATGGGGTTGGATGGTGCCGATCAGGTCCTCGTCCGAGAATCCCATAATCGGCGGGGCTCCAGACCTAGCTCTCTTCGATCCTCGGCTCGGCTCCCCTGCGGGTGGTCGGCCTACCGACATAACTTTCAAAGGCCAGGACCCTGTTCTCCCCGGCGCAGCGAAGACGACGTTTATTGTCCCAAGCGGCGGCTTTGAGGGGTCATCCCTGCGTGGCCCCGGGCCTGTCTGCCCTCGGCCGCTGGAGGGGTGCAGAAGATGTTTCAGTTTACCATCGCGGACCAACTGGTCCAGGTGATCCCACAGACTCCTACAATCTTCCGTTGTATGCCCATGGTCTTGATGGTACTGACAGTAGAGATTGTGGTTGCGTCTCTCGGGGTTTCCTACCATCTTGTTCGGCCACCTGAAGAATGATTCATTCTTAATCTTTTCCAAGACTTGATGCACTGGCTCTTTGAACACGGTGTTGACCGATTGAGGATTCATCGATCCTGATTGTCCGGCGAAATCCCTCCGCGGTTTATTGTAGTTGTACCGGTCCGACCGCGAATCTCTCCTCTCCTGAGGGATAATCTTATCCTTTCCCTTGCCCTGCTGCTGATCTTCTTCAACCCTTTTATACTTCTCTATGCGGTCCATCAGCTGACGCACGTTTGTGACTGGTTTACCAGATAGGGATCCCCTCAAACCGTGGTCAGTAGGGAGGCCGAGCTTGAACGTGCTGAGGGCCATTGCATCGTTGTTGCCCTCCACCTCATTGAACATCTCCCAATATCTGCCTGAATACGCCTTCAAGGACTCGCCTTCCTGCATGGACAAGGATAGCAGGGAAGAGAGAGGCCTGGCCACTCTTCGGCACGTAACAAAACGGGAGCCGAACGCCTGAGTGAGCTCTTTGAAGGAGTTGATGGAGCCCGCCTTCAAACCATCAAACCATCTCATAGCAACGGGCCCAAGACTGGAAGGGAAAACCTTGCACATCAGAGCTTCATCTCTGGAGTAGACAGCCATCCTCTGGTTAAAATGACTCACGTGCTCCACGGGGTCAGTTTTACCGTTGTAGACGGTGAACGTTGGCTGATTAAAACGCCGAGGGAGTCTGGCCTCCTCTATCCTGCGCGTGAAGGGTGATCTAGATATCTGGTTTAGAGCCCTGTTCATGGCATCATTCTCCACGTCCTCGCGGGATGGGCTCCTACGCTCCCTTTTACGATGGGACTCCTCCACATAGGTGTAGGACTCACTAGCTGGTGTCTTGGACTTGCGTTGATAAGAGATGTCCTGCTCGTCATCAAGATCATCTTCAGAGTACGAAGAAGCCCGCTTCCTCTTCGCGTGTCGCAACTCTCTCTTTAGTTTTTCCACTTCCAGTTGCAAGTCACGGTTCTTCTCTGCATGGGACATGTGACTTCCGCTCTGTGATTGGCTCTGGCTAAGGCGCACAGTGTGTACACTGCCCTCACGGTTTTGTCTCCTCTCTAAGTTGCCAAAACGGTCCACGTGTTGGGATGCCCTGGATTCTGCTTGTTGTTCACCTTGTTCTGCCATTATCAACTGTTGTTTTCACTCTTGCACAAGCTCTCCCCACAGACGGCGCCAATTGTAGGGTCAGATTTTGCAGCCCAAGCCCAAGAAGATGTGGATTTGGAGCCCACTGAACCCAAAACAATAAATTTGTAGAGAGTGGGTGAAAGAGCTAGGCTAATAATGGGAATAGCAGTATTAAATGGCTATGATGACAAGAAGACTTGAATGAATATGTGCTCGGACAGTGGTGAAGGTCTCGTCCGAGGAGGTGATTTTCATTAATGGACTTAGGTTACAAATGCTGGAGCTACAGTAAAATAATATGCTCTTTTCTCTCTCTTAATTCTCGATCCCCTTATCAGGGACCTCTTTCTCTCTTATATAGTATTGTCTTCCTACATCTCCACCGTCCACTTGTTCATCATCTGGGCGCCCACTTGAGTGCATGTCCCATCACACTCCCCCTTTAGCCCTGTCTGAGTGGCGGTAGCTGAGGATGCACTGTTCAGGGGTCTTCTCCACATAAATGCGGCCAGAAGGGTAGGTGCAGTGCATTAAATGCGGTGGTTGAAGTCTGTCTCCTTGATATTTCTCTGTTCCAGTCACCTTCTTGTGTGTCCGAGGTCCCTTTTCTCCCTTGACACTTGTCAGACAGATCGCTTGACACGTGCCGGGCAAAAACCCCGTTGGGTCCGAGGGTATCGGTCTCCTCGGACGTATGAGCATCTCCTCGGACAGTGCACGTACTCATCTGCGGACATTTTCCCTTCACATGGGCCTCTGACTGCGTCCTGGTCTCCTCGGACTAACAGGGGTCCTCGGATAGGGCCTTGGGCCCAATAAGTTGGGTTGGGCTTTTCTCCCCCACAGTTCCTATCCTAATTGGTGGTAGTCTGATTACTGACTAGAAGAATAGGCCATAACCATATTAATGCAATTTTTACTGAGAATAGTGGTGGATTAGCTTTAATGTGGCGTCAAGAATGCAACTTGGAGGTGCAAAGCTTCTCCCCCAACCATATTAATTAATGCAATTTTTACTGAGTAGATATGGATTCAAATGGAGATTAACTGGTGTTTCTGGTCACCCAGAGACACATCAACGACAACATACTTGGGCTCTTTTAGATAATCTAAGTCAACAAATGGACCTTCCCTGCGTCTCGCTTGGCGACTTTTTACCGACATCTTTTGCGAGTATAAGGGACATTTACCGAGCAAACTGTAAAAACATACATAGAGATATGAAGTCATCCAGCCGAAATCTCCCATTCTTCTTTTGATCAAAGCTCTGAGCCACCATGGAAAATTGTATAAGTATTTTCAACTTGATGAAACCAACTGAATACCTCAATATTAAGATTGCATAACAGCAGAAAGTCTATAATGCAGAGAAACAAAAAGTGGAGCATTAATTACTTAATTGCATGATCGGCAAAAATTTAGAAAGACTCAAAGAGGTTTTTACATGTAAATTCAACGAGTCAGAATGACACCCAGAGACACATCAACGACAACATACTTGGGCTCTTTTAGATAATCTAAGTCAACAAATGGACCTTCCCTGCGTCTCGCTTGGCGACTTTTTACCGACATCTTTTGCGAGTATAAGGGACATTTACCGAGCAAACTTTAAAAACATACATAGAGATATGAAGTCATCCAGCCGAAATCTCCCATTCTTCTTTTGATCAAAGCTCTGAGCAACCATGGAAAATTGTATAAGTATTTTCAACTTGATGAAACCAACTGAATACCTCAATATTAAGATTGCATAACAGCAGGGCCGGCTCAATACATTATGGGGCCTAAGGCGAAAATGTTATGTGGGGCCTTTCTCATATTATAATATTAAATTAATAAATTTTTTATTTAACTTTTTATATCAATTTTTATTTAAATATATTTTTTCTGCTTTTTAAGATACAAAGTTATTGAAAAAAAAATTTTGTATTCAAGTTTCCTTAACATTTTCTTCAATATAACTAATCAACTTTTTTTTTTTTGTGGCATAACTGATTATTTATACTTTTTTTTCGCAAAATTAATTTTTTTTTGTTAACAACTAGAATATTATAATTAAAAACCCAAAAAAATATATATGCATATATACATAGAAACAAAGAAGAAATTGAACGTAAAATTTGTTTAAATTCTTTTTTGTGACTAAAATAAAAAAATAAAAAAAATAAAAAAAACCCTAAGAGATAAGTATGTAGGGATGAGTGGTTGGAGATTACTATGCTACCACATGTCCCAAGGACCCTAGCCCAACCCAATTTGACGCGTCTATGCTTTGTCAGAAGGTTAAGTTTCAGAGTGTAGCAAAAGTATCAAACATTCAAACAACCAAGTAAACATTATGAGAAAATAAAACAAAGTAGCAAGAACCAAACAACGACATAAGTAAGCAAGAATAAGACATTTTAGAGAAGTGCAAAAACCTCAAGGAGGGCAACGCTCAACGGAGAGGAGGGTCCAATGCGCTGCTAAGAAACGTATGAAAAAGTCACCCTCCAACAATTCATTAAAAATATTTGAGGTTTGAGGTTTGAGATTGATTTTGATTTTGATTTTTTTGTCTTTTGACTTCTGTTTTGCATGTACAGTCAATGTTTTTTTTTTTTTTTTTGGTGGTTTTTTTATATAAAAATTAATAATACTTTCAATTTATTGGTTAATATTTGGGGCTTAATTCATACTCTTAATGGTAAAGAAATATCTCTATTACTTAAATTTGATTTTTTCTTTTACTTTTATTGGTTAATATTTTAGGCCTAATTAATCTCACAATGACAAAGAGATATTTGTATTGCTTAAATTTGGGGGCCTTAGGAACTTAGGGGGCCTTAGGCAGTTGCCTCAATTGCTTCATGCATTGAGCCGGCCCTGCATAACAGCAGAAAGTCTATAATGCAGAGAAACAAAAAGTGGAGCATTAATTACTTAATTGCATGATCGGCAAAAATTTAGAAAGACTCAAAGAGGTTTTTACATGTAAATTCAACGAGTCAGAATGACAAAAAAATTAAAAATAAAGCATTATTAGATAACACAACTTTAGCTACAAGTTATTATATGCCTTAAAAAAAAAAATATTTGAGTACCTCCCTAGTCCTATCTTCTTCATTGAATAAAAGCTTAATATACAGGTCAAGAAAATTTTTAGTGAATTACGACCAACTAAGCTTCTGAATCATGATTAGCTGAACTTAAAATGCTACTATATAAAGAGACGTCAAACAGGTCAAGAAAATAATTATTGAACTATCACCAATTAAACTACTAAATTGTGATTTTCTGAACTTTAAAAGCTTTTAGAAAAAGATATGCCACATGAAGCACTAAAAGATGGTGCCCAACAGTTTGAATGTGAGCCACATGCACAAGTCTGTTGTGCAATGACTAATGCCCCACAGACGTGTATTTTATGACTTTTATCAAAAGTTGTCGTTTTTTTAGGGCAAAAGATAGAAAAGAAAGAGGGATTTGGAAATTGAAATAGACAAAAAGGAGTTGAAGAAGAAGAAGAAGAGAACCTTAATAACACCAAAACAACTAGAAAGGGTACAAGAGTAGGAAAATTACATAATTATACAATACTAAGAAAGCTTAATCAAAAGGATCTTATAACATAATAGGGTTGGGTCCTTGATCAATGTTCCAATACTGCAGCAAGAAATTCCTTTGGGAATATTTGACAATATATCATCTTTTTTCTATAAAGTGCACATCGAATTGGATAGAGAATACCTGTTTAGTACTAGTGCATATTCAGAGTAAGTCTCTATCCTAATAATCTTTGATCGTTTCACTTCCTTCAGCTGATGTCTTTCCTTCAACTGCTGTCTTCAATTTCATCTTCTTTTGTGATTGACTTTTAACATTACTGCAAGTTTTACAACTGTTAGCACTTGTACACATTAATATGATAAGCAATTCCTAGGGCGAGAATAAAGGGCAAAACATGATAGCTAGCTAGAATTTATACACTTTTGCAACCAATAAAAAAAACAAACATACAAACAAAAAATTGCTATTGCTGTTTTGCCAAAACAAAAACTTAATTATAAAAATTGGAATAATAATATATACATGTGAGTGTATAGGAGATAACAGGGATGTAGAGAGAGCAGGAAACCTACAAAATCAGGCAGTCCAACAAGTCTGTAAAGTTAACCATGGAGTATTTCTGAATCGAAAGAACCGATAGACGAAAGCCATTCTTCCCTAAAATACCATCGTCGGACGGAGAGCGGGGTAAGAGTGCAGAAAGGTGAAGCACAAGACAATAAAGATAATTATTAAATTTGGATACAGAGCGCAACAGAAGGCAGAATTTTTGACCGGATAAGTGGAGAAAACCACAACCCGTGGCAACGAAATGTTCAGTCGGCCCTAAAAAAGTGCGAGTGTCGATAATTTGCCTAGAACACCGTTTACTATCAGAATTAAATCCGAAGATAGTGCATTCTCTGCTCTCCCTGTCTCGGATTGAAGCCCAGTAGTAGTTAGAATTGCCTACAACTGCAGCTCTGCCTTGTTCAATACTCGGGTTAACCAAAGACCACTCTCCCATCTCACGTGCCTTTCTCCAAGAAGAAGACACAATATTGTAGCTATAGTAATCGGCATCCCCAGATCTTTCCATGTTACCTACCATAATCTCGTTTTTGCACTCCAAACCAGCAAAAACAATTGCATCGGTTTTGCTATAAGAAGGTGGATTCGGTAGGCATTCCCAACTTCCCAAAATGGGATCATAAACTTCCATCCACCCATAGGACTCATCTATGGGATTCAAAGAAAAGAAACCGCCAAAGACATAGAGCTTACCATTTACAACAATGGTCTGAGGGCATAATCTACGATATTTCATGGGTGTAGTAGTCTGCCAACCTTGCTCGGGACACGTAAGGTCGAGGGTCCACACTTCCCTACTGGGTATATAATTCATGAAAGCCACAGGGTCACCCTCGAGATTGTAGTTTTCGGCAACGTCGTCAAGGCAGCAATCTTCAATATCCAGTTTGCCACCAACAGCATATAAAACGGTGCCTATCACGGCGAAGTATCTACAGGCGAAAGGTCCCTTGATGGATGGATAAATAGGATCGATCTTCTTCAGGTTGAAGATGGGTTCATTCTCTTTCTTCAATCCCTTAACGAGGCTGTCAAACGAAGGAGGAGTTCCTGGACAAAAGTATGAAAGAGGAGGAACCGCTTCGGGGTCTGGAACCTTAATCTTATAACACTCCACTTCATTGAACTTGTGTTGCGTACAGACACAGATCTCGTATTCATTTTCTTCATCATCATCTGATTCTGATTCTATACTCCTCCTCAAACCTCCTTTCTCTACGGCCTCCACCTCCATAGGATCCATTAGGAAGGCTTTTTTTTTTTTTTTTTTTGAGTTTCGATTATTGAGATCTAAACAAACGGGCTTGGGATGCGAGAGAGAGAGAGAGAGATATGTAGAGAGAAAGAGAAAGAGAAAGAGAAAGGGTTAGGGTTAGGGTTAGGAGTTTCAAAACTAACAAAAGAATAATCCTATTTTATAGGGAGTTTGTAAATAAAAGTAAGAATTTTTTTTTTTTTTTTTTGGAAGAAAAGAGAAGTAAGAATTTTTTGAAAACGAGGCATTCATTCATTCACTAACATGTAAAGAATCTTGGTACAAAGCCTCCACCGCAGGTGGTGGTGAGTCCTCTATCCAATAGACTACATCACTAATATTTTTTGCATACTTTGCTAAAGAATGCGCAGCCATATTCCCCCCTCTCTTAATACAACTTATTGAAACCCGCTGCATCCCATTTAGGTAGACACAAATATCCTCATATACATGCCCAAGCAAGGAATTATGGCAAGATAAACCCGAGATGGCTTTCATTACTGTGCTGTTATCACCCTCAATTACAAGCTCTGAAAATCCAGCTTCCAAGGCAAAAACAACTGCTTGTCGACACGCCAAAGCTTCTGCCTCTTCACTATTTCTCACATAGGGCCCCTTAGCTGACATTCCAGCCATTACTTCCCCTTGTGCATTTCGGATTATTGCTCCAATTCCAGAACTCTGCTGTTCCGTGAACACAGCTGCATCAAAATTCAACTTATACATAGTCTGAGGTGGAGGCTTCCAATGGTGTCCGTTTGAGGTTGTGTTAGAAACAACCAGCTGCTCCTGTGCATTTTTGTACTCGTCCAGGTAGTCTGTTGCACGTTTGTTCAGCCAGCAAGGATTCTTTATTTGTCCGCCATGCACCATCGTATTCCTCTGATTCCACACGGTCCAAGCTTGCACCACAAAAAGCTCCAATCCAGCTGCATCAAGTCTGTTCATCAAAGCCTCAAAAAGCTGCATAAAATCATGAAAGTTAGTAGCACATTTCTGCATCATGGTGGAACTGCCAGCCCACACATCTTGGGCTGCTGGACATTCCCAAAGAGCATGAATGACGGTCTCTGGAGCTCGCTGACAGCACAGGCATAAATTCTCTCTGATAATATTTCTTTTGGCCAAATTTACTCGGGTTGGCAGTATCTCATGACAAGCCCTCCACGCAAATACCTTCATTTTGTTAGGCACCCTTACTCTCCACAGTTTCTTCCAAATTTGCTGCCCAAAACTTGTTGAACTTTCAGCCCATTCCCTAAGCACTTTTCTAGCCACATGATACCCGGATCTAACTGTGTAAACACCTTCTTTATTATGCAGCCACACCATGACATCAGTCACACGCCTATGGCTTAAGGGAATTTTACATATAGCCTCTGCATCCAAAGAGAAGTAAGAATTTAAATTAACCTAAAAATAGGAGTTTATTAGAAGTAAAAAACCTAGAAGTAGAAATTTAATATTTTTGTTAATTTACTTTTTTAACCCCATTTTTAAGTTTTAAGTTAATTAAATTAGGGGTACTTTTGTAAGTTAAAAAGGTTATAACTAACTTTTTAAATCCTCTTAATATATACATTCTTAATATATACATTACCCACTAAAATAATATAATATATTCCAATACAACTCTCTCTCTTTCTTCTCCCCCATCTCTCTTCCACTTTATCAATTAAAATATATTATAATTTTTACTAAAGTGCTACAGTCCATCCTACATTTAGGATGGCATGTAGGATGGCACTGTAGCACAATTGCAAAAAAATTTTGGAATTATGAGATTTTACAAGTTCGATTGCTGGGCTCTATTTGTGCCTTTATGCTAAATTTTCCCTACATATACCATTTACAATTGCCAATGGGAATGCTCTAACATTTTTGTGGTGAGACATTTTTGTGCCAAATATAATTCAACAAAATCAAAATGAATCTCAAAATTGTTATTCAATTGATGATGCATTCTCTTTAAATTGATAAGTTTATATTGACTTATATATTTTGGGAAAGAAACAATAAACCCAAAAAATATATATATATACATTTTTTTTTTAAAAGAAAATCAACACTACATAGTTTTTCATGAAAATACATAAAAATGAGAAATTATCTGGCTTTTTTCTTGTTACAATCTAAGAGCATTCACAATGATAATTGTAAAAATTTTAGCTTTAAGCAACTCAAAAATCTATTTTATTTATTTTACCACCTCACTTTACAATACACCAAAACACCCAACATTAATGATTCTATTTTTTTAACACTTCTTTTAAATATTCTATCTTTTTTATTTTTTATTCTCTCTTTTTCTCTATGTCTTCCTCTTCTCTAAAGTCTGAACAAGATCAACCACTCAGTCACTGCCAAAACCACAGCCACCACCAAAACCTCCACATTTGCCACTAACAACCCCCACATCACATCACAGCCCAACCACAACCACCAACAACTACACAACCCAAAAAAAAACCCATCACTGCCAAATACACATTACCACCACGAGATCAACTCACAAACAAGTCACAATCGCAGCGAGATCCACCAAACCCATAGCCTAGTCATTGTGATCACAACCCAACCCCACCATTGTGACCAAAACCCACCAAGAAAAACCCAACAACTTAAAACTGTAAACCGATCGACGACCCACCACAACAACCAAATCAACAAACCAACAACCCAACCATTGCCACCGTATTATTTGAGAGAGAGAGAGAGAGAGAGAGATTTAATTAAAAAATGGGAAGGAATAATAGAATATTATTTTTCAGTTATAACTTTGAGCTATAGTGGACTGTCATAGATGACAGTTTACTGTAGCTAAATTGCTAAAAAAATTTAGCAATAGCGCAATCATTGTAAACTCTATTTTTGTTATATGAGTTGTTAAAAATAGTGGATAACCATCTTACCACTAAAAATGGTCAATCATACAACATCTGTGTGCAATTCAAAAAAGCCGTTTTCAATAAGGTGTAGCACTTGCACAGTAAAAAAAAAGAAGATGTTTGGCTTTCATAATTGGGTAATTCTTTTCTCTCTTACTTACCCATGCGTGTTATGTCATGTTATGTCTAAAAGAAAAATATGCAAAGAACATGTGAAGCAAAAAGAATCAAAATACTTTTAAATATAATTCCAAACGTGTATCTAGGAGATGTGACAGTTATATGATGTATCTCAAAGGTGATGGTTCCCATCAAACAGTTATGATTGTGTGTGGATGTATTTGATTCTCTTATATCATTACTCTTCATATAATGAGACACTTATGTTTTCTTGCAAAAGTTTCACACACAACACGTGTACTCTTTGCTACTCTTGATACTATTGTACAGGTACAATATGATTTGACCATTTAGAGTTTCTCTTGTACTAGTGTGAGTATATTCTTTAAAAAACAAAAAAAAATTGTGTTTTTGCTTTAAAAAGTTTTTTTTTTTTTTTTTTTTTTTGGAGTTTTGAGTTTTGCATTGTTCTTTCACATGTTTAAACTCTTTTTAATCTGGGTTGGTTCATGGTGTTGATTTTTTCATGTTTGCATACACTTCATGCTTTTAGTTGAAAATTTCATGTTTTATGCATCTCAATACATTGAGCTCTTTCTCAATACCACCCCGATCCATTGATCCTCATTTCTCTTCTTCCTGTTTGCCCGATACTAGTGTCGATCTATCGAAGTCTTCCTCGACACATTCCTCGATACCTCCCGATAGATCGAACTCCTCTTGCATGCATTTCATTTTTTTTATTTGCTTTGTGTCCACAACATCTTGTTTTTCATGTAGGTCTATGGTTCCTTGTTCCCTCTATGTCACTTTTTTTGTCTATCTCTCTGGTCAATTTTTTTGGCTTTCTATGCCATTTGACAGTCGTGTCAAAAAGTGAGAGAAATTTGAGACTTGAATGACATTCCTCAGGGAGAGTAATAGATTTAGGGGGAGAATTTCATGCTAAAGGGAAGAAATTTTTTGATGTAACTAACTTAGGGGGAGAGTTAATTTGATACACTTTGATATTGATATATTCTGAGATGTGTATCTTTGTGCTTCATTCACATGCTACGATTGAGATATTCTTGTTGTTTATTCCGCTAGCATTGTGAATAAAAGTTTTCTTGAGCTTATTTATTTCACTTGTCAATGTTTTCCACATGATACCTTGATGCTTCTTGTTTAGAGCCTTTCAAGAAAAACAAGTTAAAGCCAAGTCAAGATTCCGAGTCTTCTTCTTGCAGCAACTTCCAAGGTTCAGATCTTTTAGACTAGGCTTGTTTTTTTTGTAATCTTGAGTAGAATGTATTCTAGGACATTCAATGTACTCTTGTGGTTTTGTCACGGATTGACAAAGAGGGAGATTGTTAGGTTCATATTTTTGTGTAATTGGCATATCCTATGACAAAACACACTTTACTTGTATTTAGGCAAATTCAAGTAGGTCCAAGATGATCATTACAAGTGGTTACATTGAGGACATGGAGATTACTCAAGAACTGTTCATGAAAAGCTGAATCTGCAGGTCCAGATACCTCCTCGATACCTATTAATCTATCGAGATTTATTAAAACTCGATACTTGTCTCGAAGCCTCTTGATTTATCGAGCTTACGTGATTTTTGATATAGCTTGCAACGTTTTGATTCCTAAAGGCTATTTGTTTATGGGTTGGCATAATCCTTATAGGACTAGGAAAGTCCAAGGTTTGTGTAAACCTAATTGGAATAGGAGAGCCTATTTAAAAGGCCCATTAAGTTCCTATTTAAATAAAGAGGTGTAGAAAGAAAACCCTAGCCCTAGAAAGTTTCATAAGGTTTGCTTTTTGAAACCCTAGCCTTCTCCTATAGAAGAAAGAGTTCTTGTAGTGTTTCTTATACGTCTTTGGGTTCTGTAACCAAGCAAATTCTCTAGCACCAACATTGAAGATCTTATTGGTGTTTCTATATGAAGCTGTCGCAAATCAACTACAACAATCAAAGGGTTGCTGTGGAGTTAGTCACGTACTGGGATCCATAGATTGGAGATTTGCGCATCAAGGGAAAGAAGGCTACTACAAGATCAAGTTCAATTGGGTATTGAAGTGAATGTTCAACTGTAAGTTGGTATTTTGGAATAGGCCAGGGTAGTGGTAAGATTCCTTATACCTGTAACCGCTTGATTATTTATTAATGAATTCTTAGGAGTGGTGACCTTAAATTCACCCAGTAAAGTTTTTGCCTTGCGAAAAGTTTTCCCTATTTGTCAACAAATCACTGTGTCAAATTTATTTTTCGTTGCATTTAGTTTAATTGGTGATTTGTTGGTGCCTCCACGATTTGCATGCAATTGAACCTAATTAATCAACTTGGCTAATTGAATTAATTAACTAGGGTCAAGCTAGATTAACCCAACACCGCTAAACATAATTAGAAATTTAGAATAGTGCTACAGCAAAATAAATATTAAACAGAGTTGGAGAAACAAAACTGAGAGAGAGAGAGAGAGAGAGAGAGGCTAAAGTCTGAGGCATACTGAACTATGTGGCAGCATTGAATCGTTACTGTGTGAAGTGGGTTAGGTGATGCATTGCAGCGGTGATGTCTTCAGAAGAATGTTTTGGTGTGGTGCTTGGTTGTTTTTCTTTTCCCTTTGAAATCACTATATCTATGATCTATCATCTAGGTTGATAAAATGGTTTTTTTCTTGTAAATTTTTGAAAGGCTTAAGGATGGGCTTGGTGGTTAATTTTTGTTGGAATATTTGGGTTAAATTTTAAATATTTGTTGTAGTGTTTGGGCCAGATTATATTTCATTACATGGCCAAAAATTATGTTCAAGGTAAGGGAAAATTTTGTTGGGTCAAGGGGGGCTAGGAAGAATTTTGTTGGACCAAATCTTAATTTTTATAAATTTGTACATAGTATATAAGTTTTTTTTCAATTTTTTTTGGGGGGGGGGGGGGGGGGGGCCCTTAGTCTAATGATAGCTCCGTCCCTAATTTGAACCCTTGTTAAAAAAGTGTTAATTGAGGTACAACCTCTCAACAATATGCTATAGAAATGAATTCACTAAAATAACTTATGAGCACTCGGTACCCAAGCAAATAATAATAATAATAAAGGAATAAAAAAGAGCACTTGGGATTAATATAAGGACGTAATTCAGTTTGGCTGAGGCGATGCCTGTGAAACCTTCGAATGGCAAATAATAAGCCACAAAATGTGATATTGATATGTCATTGGTCTGATCACAAAACTAGATTGTAACTCGTGCTTATGCACTGAAACAGTCAATAATAGTGATAATGAAATGATCTTTACCTTGTTAATTAAGGTGGTGATGAGTTAAAAATCAAGTGAATACTTTTAATTAAATAGAAGAATTACCATTAAACCGACCAGAAAATAGAGGAACTTTTTATTTTTCTTTTTCTTTTTTTTATAGATATTTATAATATACTGTTAATCTCACCGCTCGAATAATTTCCCCTTTAGACTCCAAACATTTTGTGCATGAGGAGGTGCCAATTAAGAAAACAAAGGAACTTGAAAAGGCAACATGTTTTTGTTAAAGATAAATGGAGCAAAATATGAATTAATCGGGGAGAGAGAGAGAGAGAGAGAGATTGAAAAGAAAGAATCAATAGATTTGTGATAAATTTTTTGAAAGCGTTAAGTGCAGAAATCTAATGTTTTACAAAATTACCTTATGATTATTACTAATTACCGCCACAATTTGAAAATATGAGGGAAGGCACATGTTGAACTTCGTAGAAATCTTCTCCACCTATGTCAACCTTATGTTTGAATGTCTTCGGCATGGCTTGGGTTTCTAATTCTTGGAGTGTAGTGACAAACCTCAACCCATTTGCAATAGTACTTAAGTTGCAGCAAAATTGAAATTTCAAACGGCGGAGACTAGGCATGGCTCCTTCCTCCACCTTCCACTCCTCTATGATCTCTAACCAATGAAGGACACGAGATTGAAGCAGAGGAAATCCTCTTTCAGAACAAATCATATTCTTCCCAGAAAAGGCCATATACGTAAGGCGGAGGATTTTTAAGTTGGGCAACTTTTCTAATGTTGCCATTAGATCTTGCTTAAGATGAGTTTGAATTAAGGTTAACTTGGCAAGATTTGGAGAGAATTGGTGGACTTTTGGAAACTTCTTTATCTTCAAGCCTAGATGTAGCTCTAGCTTATATACATGAAGACAACTTGATACAATTTCTGTTACGTCCGGTTCTTTGTTAGACCACACGACAAGAACCTGAAGATGGTTGAATGTGAAACATGTGTGTAGTTGGATTTTTCTAGGCTGAACATTCACCAGTGTTTGTAAATAAGGAAGATTAGCCAGTTCTAAGTTCTCGTAAACCCTATAATATATGGGTAGATATAAATGCCTCAGTTGTTTCATTTTTTTAAACACATTTGGCACTCTCACACCATCCGAATGAGACCACAAATCTAGTGTCTGCAAGCATCTCAAATTGTCCATGGATGATGGCACGTTTTCTAAGTTACTACCTTTGAGAGAGAGAAATCTCAAGTGGATGAGACATCCAATGTCTTTAGGTAAGTTTCCATTGTAATTTTCAAAATTTTCCAAATTTAAGACTTTAAGCAAACTAAATTTTTTGAACCCAGATTCATTGATATACAAATCATTTGGATGGGACAAAAAGTAGAGAAGAGACCTAAGCTTAGGATATTGATTGAATTGCATCCAATCAGGGTGTTAATCTCCTAATTCCCAATTGATAGCAACTCTTCGAATTTTACCAATATGAGCTTCACTTCCTTCATCCATACAACGAATACTAGCTATTTGGAGAAAATTTTCCTATTTGGCTTTTGATATGCAAAAGTCACGCATAATATCATGGATTCGACAAGTCTTAATTCTTCCAAGTGAGCCAATTTTCCCCACCTGAACCATACACTTCTGCACTAGCTCCCGTAAATATCGTTCTCCCTCATCCTCCATTAGATTCTCTCTATCTCCTCCATGTTGAACTTGTAATATAAAACCTTCTGCCATCCACATACGAATCAATTTCTTTGTTGGTATCTCAAAATCTTCTGGGAAGTGGCCTAAATATAGAAAACACGGTTTCAAATGGCAAGGTAAATTATTATAACTAGGCATAAAACCTTGTTGACTCATAAGTCTTCTTGTACATGAATGTATGGTTTAACATGTCTAAGCACACCCTCCCACTCTTCTTGTGTCTACTTTGCTGCTAAAAGGCCTCCAAGTACAATAATGGCCAACGGTAATCCACCACAATATCCAATCATTTCATTTCCTAACTTTTCCATCTTAGTTTTGGTTACAGAGTCTACAAAGCCAACAATAAACAAAATAAATATAATTTCTTCTTTAACAAAGATATGACAACAATAATATTATATCTTAAGACTTGAAAGCCTACAAAGGCCTTATAGATGTAAGCCTTACTAAGGGGTTTTGTTTTTTAGTGAGAAGACTTACTAAGTGTGTGTGTGTGTGTATATATATATATATTTATATTTTTTTTTTGGATGAACAAAAAATGGTTAGGGAAGGCGACTAACGTTGCAATTCTATTTGAGCATGACCATAGTAGCACCCTACCCGTTAGGTCCGAGGCCTTGCTGGGGTGCAGAGAAACCACGGTGAACCATAGCTTCTCAGCCCCAAGAGGGACACTAATGAACCTGGAACTGTTCAGGGAGGTACCCCAAGTGAGTCCATATTCTGACTTGAACATTAGACCTCACACTCAGTGCATCTTGTGCATCACCCAAGACCACTAGAATCTTAAGAGGTGAACCTAAAGAACAACACCTAAGTATTGTACCTAAGTTTTTCCCTATATATATATATATTATTCTAATTTTTATAATTAAGTTTTTGTTGTTTTTGTTTTGGTTGCAAAAGTGTATGTAGACGTTTAAATTCTAGCTAGCTATCATGTTTTGCCCTTTAATCTTGCCCTAAGCATGCCCCAGGAATTGCTTATCATTTATGTGTACAAGTGCTAACAGTTCTAATACTTGTAGTAATGTTACTTAAAAGTCAATCACAAAAGAAGAGGAAATTGAAGACATCAGTTGAAGGAAAGACATCAGCTGAAGGAAGTGAAACGATCAAAGATTATTAGGATAGAGGCTTACTCTGAATATGCAATACTAAACATGTATTCTCTATTCAATGTGCACTTTATACAAAAGATGATATTGTCAAATATTCCCAAAGGAATTTCTTTTTATTTTTTTAATACCTTAGGGGACCGACCACATATAAGCTTGCTGCAGTATTGGAACATAGATGAAGGACCCAACCCTATGTTATATGATCCTTTTGATTAAGCTTTCTTAGTATTGTATGGTTATGTAATTTTCCTACTCTTGTACCCTTTCTAGTTGTTTTGGTGTGATTTTTTTTTTTTTTTTTTTTTTTGAAATCTGTGTGACTACCCAAATTTTCTTCATAAAATATGGATATTGAGTGGTGGCAGCTCTTTAGAATCCAAATTATTAAATGTGATTCAAAATGGCAATCTGTTTTGGTCTCTATGTGTAGGTTGTCTACAATTACCCAAAAGAGTTTATTTGTAATAGTATTTAGCAACCCTTGGAATCCTAAAGACAACAATAAATAAAACATAACATAGGATTCAGATCTTATAATAGGCATGCTCTTGGGCGTGTGGCATGAGCATTAAAAAAAAAAACTAGAGGTGAGCCGAAAGGGTTTTTCTTTAGAAATTTTTCCTAAGTTATTAAAAAAATATATGTTCTTACAATAGTGATTTATTGTTAGATGCTCCTACATGATTTTTTTTATTTGGTAATTTACTTGATATCATATATTAATTCATGTTGCTTTCTTATTTGAAATTATAAATTTAGTAAAAACGTTTTGGTGTAAAGTATTGTCCATATTGATTTCTTGTTAAACAAAAATTAATCTTATGGTGCTATTGACGTTGTCACAAATATTGACACCCTGTAGTGATTGTAGTTTAAGATTCTTATTGTAATTACAGACTAATTACCACCAATGACACATTGGATTAACTAAAATGTTATTTTTAATGGCATTAGTTGTTTTGATTATCCTGGTATTTGTCTAAATATTCCTTATAAAAGATTTTTCTTACATTTGATTCATGTATTTTTTTTTTTTTTAAATGTGTTTTGTTAACGGGGATGAGACTAGTGTTGTTGTTTACGCAAGGGTTGCAATTTCTAGTATGTGGGACAGATGCTACGCTTTTGGTGTTTCTGTTTTGTGCAATTATACAGTCCTTGATTTAGTACTTAAATGTTTTGTGAAATTATACAGTCATTGATGAAGGAATTGAACTTTCTTGGTTTATTTAAATCATTATGGATATCAAGTGATGTAAGGCTACATTGAAATGGATTTGAAGCTATCTTTATGTAGTTCAATTACGTTTGTAGGGGTTTTTATTTTTTTGGCAAGTAATATTTCAGCATTTACTTTTTGAAGCAACATTGTATTGTTTATGGATGAATATTTTTTCACCTTAATTATTCCCAGGTAGAGTTTTCTTCCACATTTTGGGGGCACCTATTATTCAATAATTGTATTACCTAATTAAGTGTCGGAGTTGTATGCTCCACTGCGTTGTGAAATGGATAAGCGCTCATCAGGGTAGTCATGAAGTTTGTGATGTGTTGTAGGACTTTTGTGCCACATGATAATAAGTTCATGTTTTGAATTCTTGGCCAAAATACATTATTGGTTATTGAAAATTTTTTCTTAAGCACTATTAGTCCCTTAAGTTTTAAAGTATGCACTATTAGTTAATGTGCCATTTTTTAGGTGTTATGGCAACATTTTTAATGCTAAAAAATTAAAAACCATTATTTATGCATGGAAATTCCATGACCAGCTCCGATTGTGGAAGATCCAAATTACACTCATATTTCTGCTCGCTGCTTTGCTCTTTTTTGCTTTAGAACTCTTTGAAAATGAATCTCTTACAAATATCAGGTGCAAAGGTTACTTGCATGCCCTTAGGTTACGATACAAGTTCAACCATCATCAATATCATCCTCTTTATTTCAATATCAATTCTAGGTATTTCATCATATAGTTACCATTCTAATTGGTGATGGTAAGATTACTAACTCAAAGAATAGAAATCACAACATAAAAATCAAACCAAAACTTGGTATACATAGGCCATCACCCAAGCACATCCTACTTGGCAGCTTTCTTTCAAATAAGCACTTCCCAGTAACCTTTGCCTGGTTTTCTGAAGTTGAATACTATTATACAATTTGCAGCTGAACAAGATAAGAATACCATAACAGGTAGAAATATGTTACTAGAAAATGCATATATCACAACATTAGCATACTTTATATCAACAGTTTTGACTCTTTTCTTTAACAGACATGGAGAATGCCTCTGAGGTCTACCTCATTTTCTTTTTATATTTAATAAAAGGGATCCTAAGAGTTTCAAAATCATGCAAAACCAGGATAGGATCAATGGAATTGCAAAGTCCCAAACCAACCCACCTCCCTCACCACAAGCCTTGGATAACAAAGGAAACCAAAGGCAGGTGCTACAAAGAAAATTATTTGACATTGGAAGTCATTGACATATCCAAGCTTACAATTTAAAACCTAGATTTTTAGGAGCTGAATTCTCTTTGGTTTCTTCTCTCAAAGAGCTTAATCAGTCTATAAGACTAAGGGGTCATGAAAGGTCACAATGAACTACAAGTAAACTGTCTAAAACAAGGTATTTTGAAATTTCTATTGTATTGCAAAAGACAAACTAGTTAAGTCACCCTGCCTTGATCGATTAAGCTTAATCGGTCTATAAGCCTTGGCATTTTGCTTTGCTGTTTCAAATGAATTGAATAAATTCCTGCAACACACAAGATCAAAAGATCATAGTAACATGATAATATTTGAAGACTATTATATGTGGTTTAATTGTTACTATTACTTATTATTCCAGATTTGCCAAGTCTAACTTTGGTTAAAGCGACATATGGAGTAGGATTTTACATGGCTAGTGATATTTACCAATGACCAAGCTGACTGCAAAAATATACTAATGTTAAAATTATAGTTAAGTGATAAAATTCATCATTGCCTTACAGCTTCAGATTTTGAGAAACAGAAGTAATCCAACCAAAATCTCTCATTCTTCTTTAGATCAAACCTTCTCACTTGTTGCCAAGACTGTTTCTGTCAGAGTTCTCCTTGCTCTTGCTTCTGCCAAAGGTTGGCCTCTCCACCAACTTGACATTAACAATGTCTTTCTTCATGGAGACTTGGATGAAGAAGTTTGTATGAGCCTACCCCCTGGTTTTCATAGTAAGGGGGAGTCCTCACCATCCAATTCTTCTACTCCTTTGGTTTGTAAACTTGTTAAATTACTCTATGGATTGACGCAAGCATCAAGACAGTGGAATGCTAAGTTGTCTGCTACCATTTTACATCTTGGTTTCATTCAATTAGAAGCTAATCATTCCTTGTTTGATCATTCTAATGGTGACTTATTCACGGCATTATTAGTGTATGTGGATGACATGGTCCTTACAGGTAATGATCCAGGTTGTATTGCTTCAGTAAAATCTGTTTTGGACCAGAAGTTTGGCATTAAAGACCTTGGTTACCTCAAATACTTCTTGGGTTTAGAAATTGCTAGAAGTGATAAGGGTATTAGTTTAAATCAGAGGAAGTATGTACTTGAAGTACTCAAGGAGGCAGGGATGGTTGGGTGCAAGCCTACTAAGACACCTATGGAGCAACAATTAAAACTGTCAAAGAGTGATGGTGAGCTGCTTAAAGACCCAAGTCAGTTCAGAAGATTGATAGGGAAGTTGATGTATCTAACTCTTAGTAGGCCTGACATCACCTATGTTGTTCGTAGACTCAGTCAGATCTTATCACAACCTAGAGTGCCACATATGAAGGCAGCTACCATAATCTTACAATACCTCAAAGGAACACTAGGACAAGGGGTTTTCTTTCCTGTGGATCAAATTTGCAGCTTAAGACTTATTGTGATGCAGATTGGGCAGGCTGCCCTGATATCGGGAAATCACTCACTAGTTATTGTGTCTTTCTTGGCAATGCTTTGGTCTCCTGGAAATCAAAAAAATAGACTATGGTATCAAGATCTTCTGCAGAGGCAGAATATAGATCAATGGCTTCAACTACATGTGAGGTTACCTGGTTATTGTAATTGCTAAAAGATCTCCATGTTTCACATGACAAACCTATTCTAATGTACTATGGCAACCAGGCTGCTTTGCATATTGCTGCTAACCCAGTCTTGCATGAAAGATCCAAGCACATTGAAGCAGATTGTCATATTGTGAGGAATAGAGTCTTAGGCGAAACAATCAAGACTTTTCATGTAACCTCTAGGAACCAGTTGGCAGATATCTTTACTAAAGCTCTTGGAGTGGATAACTTCCTAAGGTTGCTGAAGAGGTTAGGAGTCATTAATATCTTTACTCAAACCATTCAATACCCTGAGTATTCATCACAAAATCTAGCAACAAGAGCTTTGCTCTTGAGGGGGAGTGTTGAAAGTAGGAAAGAATGCACTCAAGCCACGAGCAAGTCTAAAACCAGAGATGGAGAACAGGGCAATGCTCAAGCAACTGAACAGTTTATTCACACGTATGAAGGAGCATTGCCACATGGATAGAAGCAGCAGTTACAGCTTGTACACGTGGCTTAGTGGTTAGGATATTTTGTAACTGATTCCCCCCCCCCCCCCCCAATTGTGGAGTTAGTTATTTAGATTGTGTATATATATATAGCAATAGTGTAGTAATTC
Organism: Quercus aquifolioides; assembly: GCA_019022515.1. NCBI lineage: Eukaryota > Viridiplantae > Streptophyta > Magnoliopsida > Fagales > Fagaceae > Quercus > Quercus aquifolioides. The sequence continues at coordinate 59,679,164 of CM032332.1, forward strand.
ATTCATTTATTCATTGTATTCATTTTTACTTCAATCAATAAGATCAGGAGTTCTATTTAGAGAGAGAGGATTTTGGAATTCTTTACATGCAGCATGTTGCAAACTTGCGATGATGGAGGGAAAGCCAAAAAATTTGGCTGTTAAGCTACGGTGCACAGCCAAAGTGTAGCTAATATATATATATATATATATATTTATTAAAAGTTATATTATTTTATTGTATTGGTGGCGGGTGATTGTTGTTCATTATAGTAAATATAATATTTTATTATTTTGTTTACATTATTTTATTGTGTTGAAAACTAAAATAAAATCACTGATGTTGAGTGTTTTGTAAAGTGAAGTGGTAAAATAAATAAAGTAGCTTTTTGTGGTGCCAAATTGTTAAATTTATGCTTCCACCAATGTAAGTGCTCTTAACAAATTATATTAATGAGAAAGAAAGCCGCTAGAGGTTTAGGAGAAGGTATTTGATATCAAATGATACTATGTCAGCAGTATCAAAATTTAATAAGTGTGAGATACGTCAACAAAAAATAACTATCCCACTAATAAATAAAAGACATGTATTAATGGATAATTATTTTTAGGTGTAAATGCACTTTTAGTCCCTACAGTTTGGCTTTTTTCTATTTTGGTCCCTACATTTTAATTTCACCATTTTTAGTCCCTAAATCAATTAGCGTGTGTTATTTTGGTCATTTCCATCAGTTAACAGCCGGAAATATCTGAAGTGTCAAACAGAGGACTTAAATATTATTAAAAATCCACATCACCCATGACACATCAGCATATAAATTTAGAAAATTAATTTATTAATTTTAACTAAATTAAAAAAATAAAAACAGATTTAAAAACCAAAATTCACATAAATTAAGATCTAAAAGTTTCTTGAACAAAAACACCAAGAATACCAACCCAGATCAAAAAGATTCTCCCATTGTTTCTCTTCTTGCATTTTCTTAGCAACCAAACATGCAAAACACACAGCAATCTTCAAATGAGACTAAAACCCAACAATCACAAAAATACCAAAACACAACATCTCAACCAAAACACTAAAACATCCCTACCGGGCCCAACCAACCAAACACCAAACATCAAAACTCAACCAAACACAACAATAAACCAAGAAAATCCTCCACCGATTCATCACCTTCAAACCCCACCAATGGCCAAAAAATCCAGATCTACCCACCACCTCTGAGCCTAGCTGACCACCGCCACCCATACCCATAAAAACCAACCAACACCATTGATCTCCACCTCCACCGAGCCAAGTCTGTCTTTCTCCACCTCCATCGCTAGTCTCCACCACCGATCTGAGCCCCTCCACTACCTTATTACCGATCTGCAACCACCACCTCCACTACTGAAACCCCAAAAATCAAAATCAAACTAATTTGTAGACTAGAGAGCTTCAACCGTCAACTCTACGCCCTCCACCACCGCATCATCTTCCTCATCCCTCTGGCCAGTCCTCCACCTCCGTCACGAGGCAGATCAGCCTTTTGTTGATTTGGATCTTGACTCTTGACTTGCAGATCAACCTTGTATTGATTTAGTTGCTGTCATGGCATGGCTAGCGGCGGCCTAACGCGAAACCAGTGAAGTTGAAATGGGTTCAAGGTGGCGCTTTGGTTAAAGATTAACCAAATTAGGGTGGTGATTTAAGAAGTGTGGTGGTCGGGTTCTGGGTTTCAATGTGAGTTTGGTGATTGAAGAAGTGTGGGTTGTGGCTTCTAGGATTTGATGATTTTCTGGTTTTGAACTTTCTGGGCTTATGGCTTGGGGATTTGATGATTTTGCTGGGGTTGAAAATGAGGGCTTTGAGATTTATGATTTCGTTTTTTAGCAGAATTTTTTGTGTGTTTGTTTCTCAAGAAAATTTCTAGGTATGAACCCAAGGAACATGAACATGTTCTTCAGAAAAAATAATGAAAGAAATAAAATTTTTTAATTTAATTATCTTATTTTATTTTAAAAGAATTTAGAAAAAAAATGAAAAATGTCTTTTTTTATTATTATTCTATGTTGACTTGGCATTTATTAAATAATAAATAAATTTATTATTATTATTTTATTCGCCACGTCAACATTTATTGTGTCAACAGTGCATTCCGTTTGCCACGTCAGATATTTCCGGTTGTTGACTGACGGAAATGACCAAAATAACACGCGCTAATTGATTTAGGGACTAAAAGTTGTGAAATTAAAATGTAAGAACCAAAATAAAAATAAAAAATAAAAAAATAAACCAAAATGTAGAAACTAAAAGTACATTTATGCTTTATATATATATATATATATATATATATATCATTTATTAAATTTTGATACAAATGTACAAAATAATTTGATAGAAAAATACTTTTTCTTCTCTTTTTGACCATGATGATGTAGGCATTATGCTCTGTGTGGTCTGTAGACTCTATACACTCACCAAGACTTGCAAAAAACAAAACAACCTTGGCGTGAGCATGTTCCAAACGCCACAATACCTTAAATAGTTGGACGGCGCCTCCAATCACATTCCAATTTGAATAGATTTTTTTTTTTTTTTTTTTTTTTTTTAATTTTGGGCACCATTTCAATCGTGACAGAAACTTTAGGGGTGTTTAGTAAAAGAGTTTGAATAATATTGTTTGTGTGTTTTTGATATACATGTGAGTAAAAAAATATGTATAAATATGTGTTAGTGTGTTTAAAATACTTTTTTTTTTTTTTTTAACCTGCATATTCTAATCACATTTGAATCCGGCCTTTTAATCGGTCCAATAACAAACAATATCCCGTAAATATTTATCGGCATTTATAAGACTAGTCTCATTCATGCACAACAAAAACAATGACAAGAAGACTTTATTGTGTCACCTTGTAGAAAGAAACAGATTTAGACACAGAAAGATGTACAGGAAGAGTATATGTATACTATAGGGTATTCCTAATAAAAATGTAAGTGCATAACACAAGTAGTGAAAACCAAATACAAGATAATCAAACATGCAAATTAACATATAACTAACTAGTTATGAGCTTTTTTGATTATCAAAAAAAAAAAAACTAGTTATGAGCTTTTGTTCATCAGATCTCATCATGCCAGATTTCAAAAGCTTCATCATCATTTTCATAAACACTAATCCATAGTCTGTTTGCTGGCAATCCAAATCTGTAAGCAAAATTAGCATGTAATTAATAAGTTTCTTGCCTAGAAAAACAAAATACAAGGACAAAATATGCTGAATTCTCTCTCTCTGGCACACGCACACACATGCAAGTAGCCCCTGGATAATGTTTTTGTTCCCTTCAGCCTAATAACTAGAAGTGAATGGCCCAATTACATAACAAAACTTCATGCTTACTCTATGGTTGAAAGCTCCCATGCCCATTTAATTTCTTGCTTCCTTCAGGCTTGTGAAAGTTAAACTGAAGCAAAGCCTTCAGCTCAAAAATCTCCATAATCCAATCCAATGGGAGCTATTGAAGGTAGAAAACTTAATGATACAACTGGAAAATGACAAAAAAATTTAGACTTTAAATCCTATTTATATTCCTAGTAAGCCCTATCAAACAATTGTAATCCTTAAATATTTCACCTCATTAGTATTTTCAATATATTCAACTTTCAAATTCCCTCTCTTCCGTGTCAAATCGAAACCTGTCTAACCCAATCTCATACCACTCTAGCACATCAAAATACTAGTAACCAAACACCCTCCTAGAAACCCCTTTCAACCCATAATCAACCCCCACGTAATGCTCTCTCTCTCTCTCTCTCTAATAGGGTCCCACAACCCCCATCATAAAATTTGAGCCAGTCAATCATTACCCAATAAACCCATGATTTACTAATGTATGCCCTTAAGTTAGTAAAACACTTTGTTTAATACTGTAAAGTGAAAACCATAACTAGCTAGAACAGTAAAGATTTCAAAATTAGCATATCAAGATGGAAAGATAAAAAGACGTAAAAATAAATAAAGAAATAAAGTTTATTATATTATATTATTTAATAAACATTTTTTTACTTGTTCATGATTTAATTATAATATGAATATATTTAATGGAAATAGAAAATTTACTGTATTATGTTATTTGCGAGTAAATCTATATTTTTAATTGCGAAATGTTAAAAAATAAAGGTCTCATACGCATGTACTATTCTTTTTCCGTTTTCATATTTTTATACCAAATTTTTTGAAATATATTTTTCTTTAAAATGCCAAAATATATTTGTTACTATATTTATCGTATTATACACATACCATATTTTATTAATTATGATTACTTACTCATGATTTAATATTTTAATGTGCAGTTAATGTTTGCGCGCATTTAAAAACAAGTTTGAGTATTCCATAAAAAAAAAATAAAAAGAATGAAAAAAATTATTGAGAGAAAGAATCTGTGGATTTTTTTTTTCTTGGTATTCATTGTAGTCGTTTTAGGGTTAGGATAGTAAATTTAATTGGTTTCAATTATGATGATCACACTAAGCATGAAACTACCATGTTCTTTTCTTAAAATTAAAAATAAAATAAAATAAACCTACCATGTTTTAATTTGAAACTAAGAGTAATTCTAGTATTACTTAAAAAAATGACCTTTTATATAATTATTTTACATGGCAGAATGTAATTGGTTGTATGGCACTTTTTCATGGACCTACCATTTTTTCTCTAGTACTCATAGTTTTCCACATAAATAATTAGGGCAAAAGTTGTGCATTTTGAAAAATAGCTTTAAAAGGTCTCTAAAAATACTCTTCGATCACCAAAATGGCCAGCTCTAGCTCTAAGCTTAAAGGGAAAGGGAAAATGAGTCATATAGATAAAGTAGCGATTACTCCCTTTCACTCTTTAGATAGATATCCTAATATGAAAATCCTAGAAGATTTTAAAGATGAGAAACCAGCTACATTTACAAAAGTTTCTTTGCCTCCTGAACGCACCACTACCGTCAATATGAAAGAATTTGTAAGATTTTCATTTTCCCCAAATCCTTTTGTCTTTAAAGTTTTTATTTTGTTTTATGTTTTATTTCTTGTTTGCTACAGACCTTCCTGGAGTTCTTGGACAAAATTTCGGCCGAAGATATTGAGTGGCAAAGAGATGCAAATGGCCAAGTGCTTCATTTTGGATCAATGTTTGGAAAAAATTTTAAAGATATGGCGGGGATTCTTTTTTCATACAACAAGAAGAATCATTTTTCTGGTGATGTTATAGGACGGATGAGAATCCTTTCGGATCTCCATGTGCGCCATCCTTTTTTCTGAAGTGAAGCAGCCCAAACATAGTAGGGAAGGGAGGATAACTGATATCCTGCACTTTCGATGGCTTGCTGCAAGGGTGATAAAAAAATGTTTCCAAGATTATAAGGGAATATTGTCTAAGTCTTTTACTCTTGGATTTTCTGAAATTTTTATACACCCAGGGGGACAAAAGCATTACTACATGCTTCAATATCACCATCCTATATTCTACAATATGGGATGGTGATATTGAAGAATATGGGATGGTGATATTGAAGCATGTAGTAATGCTTCTGTCCCTTTGGGTGTATAAAAATTTCAGAAAATCCAAGAGTAAAATTAAGACTTAGACAATATTCCCTCATAATCTTGGAAACGTTTTTTTATCACCCTTGCAACAAGCCACCGGAAGTGCAGGATCCCTTCTCCTATGAAGCACGAGTGCATTTCCGGATTCGGGTGCAGGTACGGGTGCGGGACTCGGCAATTTTTGAAAAAGTAGGGTGCGGCAGGGTGCGGCAGTTAAAAATTTAGTAAAAATATTTTTATTTATATTTTTAATATATTGCTAAGCATACTTTTTCACATTATATAAATGTATACCAAATTTAAGAGCAGTAGTAGATAATAACTAAAACATGATGTTCATAAATTAAATACAACCCACAAGTTCATAAATTAATAATAACTATTAATTAAATAAAAAATCAAACCCCAGTGTCACAAGACTCACAACATTACAGACAGCTTATATAAAAAAATTTTAAAATCATATCACAGTTCAGTGTTCATAGATTCACAATCACAAATCACAATGAATAATAACTATTAACTAAATAAAAAATCAAACCCAAGTCACAACATTATTACATTATAGCTTATCTAAAAAATTAAAAAATAAAATAAAAAAATCAGATCACAGACACATTGAGTAATAGTCAGAGCATGTGAAAGCCATGAAAAACTAAGATTGAAAGCTTGAGATTGATACCTGAGGGGAGATAGAGAGTTGAGACTCTTGAGAGTGAGATTGTGTGAGTGTGAGAAAGAGTTGAGAGTGAGATTGTGTGAGAGAGGGGAGACGGAGAGCAGAGGCCAGAGAGCCATGGCGTGGAGCACAGAGACCAGAGAGTGAGAGAGAGCTAAAGATGAGAACTGAGATAGAGATAACTGCGGACTGAGATATAGGGTTTTTGTCCAAACGGTGCGTTTTTCACAGTTTTTTTTTTTTAATTTCGGCCTAAATCGGACGGTTCGGCGCTGGTATTGGTGGTTGCAGCCGATACGGCCCGAGTCGGCGCGAGTCGTGAAACGAAAAAAAAAAAAAAAAAAAATCTGGACGCGGCACCAACGCTCAGGCAGCCGCGTCCCTCGCGCGTCGCCACGTCAGACGCAAGTGCGGCCAGCGTTTTGCCGCGTCCATGCATCCCAGCCCTTCCCTACTATGTTTGGGCTGCTTCACTTCAAAAAAAATGATTCTTCTTGTCCAAACATTGAAGCACTTGGCCATTTGCATCTCTTTGCCACTCAATATCTTCCGGAATTTTGTCCAACAACTCCCAGAAGGTCTGTAGCAAACAAGAAATAAAACATAAAACAAAAATAAAAACTATAAAGACAAAAGGATTTGGGGAAAATGAAAATCTTACAAATTGACGGTAGTGGTGCATTCAGGAGGTAAAGATTAGAAACTTTTGTAAATATAGCTGGTTTCAATTCTCATCTTTAAAATCTTCTAGGATTTTCATATTAGGATACCTATCTAAAGAGTGAAAGGGAGTAATCGCTACTTTATCTATAAGACTCATTTTCCCTTTCCCTTTAAGCTTAGAGCTAGAGCCGACCATTTTGGTGATCGGAGAGTATTTTGAGTGGAAAAAGGCAATACCTTGTTAAGAGCAAAATTTTGGCGTTCGGAGAGTATTTTGAGTGGAAAAAGGCAATATTTGTTTAGAGTTAGGGCAAAATTTCTAGGGATCCGGATCTAGATGATTCCTTTTATGTTTGAAATTGATGCACAGGATCAATTTGAAAATAAATCAAGGGTTGTAGTTGTGCCAGCACAATTAAAATCTAATGACTTAACCCGCCAAATTTAACTATGGTTAAAAACACGGTTAACTAAGGTGAAAAAAAAGGGTAAGCAGAGGTGCATGCATGGGAAGAGATGGAATAAACTACTATAAAATGAAAAAAAAAAAAAAAAAAAAAAAAAAAAAAAAAAATCCACATTACATGCATATATACTAACGATAGATTAGATTAGAAAAGTATATGTCGATTTTTATCACGTACCAGCTTGAAACTTCTTTCTGTTGCCTCTAGGGAAGGATCTCCAATTTTTTTTAAAAATATGCTTATATATTTATGTATTAATTTTACCAATTTGTTTCAATTCTAGCCCTCTTAACAATATTATTGGCACGCTAAAAGGTCATGAAAAAATATTTATGGAATCTAATCTAAAAGAAAATTTAGCAAGCCTAAAAAATTTGGCACAACAACAAAAATCATAAATATCAAAGCTATTTCTCAAAAAAAAAAAAAAATTAACCCAATCAATCAAATTTAACCCAATCAACCGAGTTTTATTAAAAAATAAAAATAAAAATAGCCCAGCCTTTCAAATATTTAAAACAAAACTGAATCTCTCAGGCTCTATTCGAGTTGAATAGATATGAGTTTAATTTATGGCCATGTTTACAAAATTATTTTAAAGCTTTTTTTTAGGGACCTTTTAAAGCTATTTTTTAAAATGCACAACTTTTGCCATATTTATTTATGTGGCAAACTATGAGTACTAGAGAAAAAATGGTAGGTCCATGAAAAAGTGTCATACAACCAATTACATTTTTCCATGTAAAATAATTATATAAAAGGTAATTTTTCTAAGTAATACTAGAATTACTCTTAGTTTCAAATTAAAACATGGTAGGTTTTTTATTTTATTTTTAATTTTAAGAAAAGAACATGGTAGTTTCATGCTCAGTGTAATCATCATAATTGAAACCAATTAAATTTACTATCCTAACCCTAAAACAACTACAATGAATACCAAGAAAAAAAAAATCCACAGATTCTTTCTCTCAATACTTTTTTTCTTTCTTTTTTATTTTTTTTTTTATGGAATACTCAATCTTGTTTTTAAATGCGCGTAATTTACACAAACATTAACTGCACATTAAAATATTAAATCATGAGTAAGTAATCATAATTAATAAAATATGGTATGTGTATAATACGATAAATATAGAAACAAATATATTTTGGCATTTTAAAGAAAAATATATTTCAAAAAATTCGGTATAAAAATATGAAAACGGAAAAAGAACAGTACATGCGTATGATACCTTTATTTTTTAACATTTCGCAATTAAAAATATAGATTTACTCGCAAATAACATAATATAGTAAATTTTATATTTCTATTAAATATATTCATATTATAATTAAATCATGAACAAGTAAAAAAATGTTTATTAAATAATAATTAAATAATATAATATAATAAACTTTATTTCTTTATTTATTTTTACGTCTTTTTGTCTTTCCATCTCGATAGGCTAATTTTGAAATCTTTACTGTTCCAACCAGTTAAGGTTTCCACTTTATAGTATTAAACAAAGTGTTTTACTAACTTAAGGGCATACATTAGTAAATCATGGGTTTATTGGATAATGATTGACTTGCTCAAATTTTATGGTGGGGGTTGTGGGACCCTATTAGAGAGAGAGAGAGAGAGCATTACATTGGGGTTGATTATGGGTTAAAAGGGGTTCTAGGAGGGTGTTTGGTTACTAGTATTTTGATGTGCTAGAGTGGGATTGGATTGGGTTAGACAAGTTTCGATTTGACACGGAAGAGAGGGAATTTGAAAGTTGAATATATTGAAAAAACTAATGAGGTTAAATATTTAAGGATTACAATTTTTTGATAGGGCTGCATCCACAGCAGTGGAGCTAAAAACTTAGCTATTTGGTACCACAAAAAGTTACTTTATTTATTTTATCTACTCACATGTTGCAGCAGTGTATCTATTTTATCTTTTAACACAATAAAATAATATAAACATCACAATAAAATAATATATTTACTATAATAAAATAATATATCCACTACAATAAATAACAATCACAACCACCCGCAACCGCTACCGTTGCCACTACCGCTGCCGCCATCGACTTTTCCACCGCCAACGCCACCGCCACTACGTCGCCAATGCCACTGCTGCCGCATGATAGAATAATATATTCTCTACAATAAACAATAATCACAGCCACTGCCACCACCACTGTCACTGCCACCACCACCATCAAAAAAATTAATTTTTTCTCACCAATATTAGATAGTAATAACTTACCACTTAAAATTTATTGCAAAAATATTGTGGTAACATTTCTTAATTTTAGTTTCTTATTATTCTTTATTTTATTTTTCCCACTATCTTATTTGGCTTCATCCAAATACACTTTCTTTCTTCTTCTTCTTCTTCTTCTTCTTCTTTTTTCCTCTTTGTTTTTATCCTCCACACACGTACTCCTCTTATCTCCTCCACCCTCAGCCACACCTTTTAACTTTCAACCATTTCTTATTTTTTATTGTTTTATCTTATTGTTTTTCTTTTTCTCCTCATCTCCTTCTCCATTTATTCAATTGTTCTCTCTTTATTTCTTCCATAAAATGACGATCTATCCAACCAAGCTTCAGTTCTGCTCAGCCCAACTAAAGCAACGCCACTAGGTCCACCACCACACCTCTATCAACCTCTAGTTCATGGTTTGTTTGTTTGTTTTTTTTTTTTTTTTTTTTTGGTTCAAATGAAAAAATTGCAGAAGAAACCATTTCAGACCGAAATACATTTTTCGTCCGAAATGGCCAAAATGGGCGAGACGAAACAGGGGGTGTTTCTGTACCGAGTGAGTTTCGGAACGGAAAATACCGGCCATACCGGCCAGTATGAAACGGTATTGAATTCCCCGGTGAGGACTGAGTAGAGAGGGGCAACGGGCAGAAATGGAAAAGAGGAGAGAAGAAAAGAAAAAAAAAATATTAAAATATTCTGATCAATGTGAATGCAACATAAAGATAGTTGTGCACTATAGCTGAGAAGCTAAAATTTTTAGCTTTAACTCCACTGCTGCAACCTTCTTTTTTGTATTTTGGTGTAGCTAAAATAGCTATATAGCTATTTAGCTACACTGCTGCAAATGCTCTTACTAAGAATATAAATAGGATTTAAAGTCTAAATTTTTTTGTCATTTTCCAGTTGTATCATTAAGTTTTCTACCTTCAATAGCTCCCATTGGATTGGATTATGGTGATTTTCGAGCTGAAGGCTTTGCTTTGTTTCTGTTCTTTTGTTACTTCAGTTTAACTTTCACAAGCCTGAAGGAAGCAAGAAATTAAATGGGCATGGGAGCTTTCATTTGCCACCCCTAATCACAACACTAGCATGCTTTATATCAACGGTTTGGACTCTTTTCTTTAACAGACATGGAGAATGCCTCTGAGGTCTACCTCATTTTCTTTTTATATTTAATAAAAGGGATCCTAAGAGTTTCAAAATCGCGCAAAACAAGGATAGGATCAATGGAATTGCAGAGTCCCAAACCAACCCACCTCCCTCACCACAAGCCTTGGATAACAAAGGAAACTAAAGGCAGGTGCTACAAAGAAAATTATTTGACATTGGAAGTCATTGACATATCCAGGCTTACAATTTAAAACCTAGATTTTTAGGAGCTGAATTCTCTTTGGTTTCTTCTCTCAAAGAGCTTAATCGGTCTATAAGACTAAAGAGTCATGAAAGGTCACAATGAACTAAAAGTAAACTGTATAATGAAACAGGATATTTTGAAATTTCTATTGTACTGCAGAAGACAAACTAGTTGAGTCACCCTGCCTTGATCGATTAAGCTTAATCGGTCTATAAGCCTTGGTATTTTGCTTTGCTGTTTCAAATGAATTGAATAAATTCTTGCAACATACAAGATCAGAAGATCATAGTAACATGATAATATTTGAAGACTATTATATGTGGTTTAATTGTTACTATTACTTATTATTCCAGATTTGACAAGTCTAACTTCAGTTAAAGCGACATATGGAGCAGGAGTTTACATGGCTAGTGATATTTACCAATGACCAAGCTGAACTACAAAAATATACTAGTGTTAAAATTATAGTTAAGTGATAAAATTCATCATTTCCTTACAGCTTCAGATTTTGAGAGATAGAAGTAATCAAACCAAAATCTCCCATTCTTCTTTAGATCAAAGCTCTAAGCAACTGAATACTTCAATATTTAGATAATACCTAACCATTGGAATCAGCAACATGGAAGACATTTTTTGTTTATTTTTTTTCCCCTCGAGAAAACAAGTCATACTAGGAATTATTCTAACATAGTAAAGCATATTAAGATTGCATAACAGCAAAACATCCATAATGCAGGAAAAAAACAAAAAAAACAAAAAACAAAAAACGTGGAGCACTATCACTTAAAATCAGAAAGAATTAAACAGACTCAAAATGTGGTCACATATAAATTCTACAAGAATAGGGAACAAGATCCTCTTCATGCTAATGGATTTCAAGTGGTGTCCCGAGTGTGTTAACACCTCAATAACTTGTTAGCGACATTTCCATATATAAATCTAGTATATATATCAAAGGGGAACATGATCTTCTTCATTTCATGGAGAAAATAGAATTTTTTTTAGTTTCAGTGTTGAGTTAACAATTTTAAATTTCAAACTTCAAACCCAACTAACCAATATCACATATCAAGATCCACGCTTTTAATCAAACTATATTTAGGAGATCATTAATAATTAATAACAGGTGTTTTGCCTTTTATTTAAAAGTATCTATAGCTTTGAGGTTAAAGGAACCCATTACATATTTTAGCTTCAATGTTGAGTTAATTGGGCCATTTTAAAATTTTCAATTCTAAGTTCTCGTTTCATTATGTGGCAACCCCAAGCAATAAATCAAGTATCATATAAATGGTTGGTGGGTTAGTGGGTATTCCATAAAAAAGAAGTCATCATCTAAATAAGTGGATACAAATGAAGTGGGTTGCAATATGTGGATACGAGTATTAATTGATGAGTAGTTGTGGAGCCTTTATTAATTGCCCTGTTCAGATGAAGCAGAGAGTAAAAAGTTAAAAGAAAGGATGGAAAACAAAACTTTGAAAAGAGAGAAGGGAGAAAATTTTGGGAGAGTAGTTTGGGTTATATTGTTTGGGTGTTTTTGATATACATGTGGGTGAAAATGTGTGTGAAAATGTGTGTAATATTATTTAAAATGTGTGAAAATGTGTTAGAACTAACTTGCCAAACACCCCCTTACCTTTAGCTCCACTGCTGCAACCTTCTTTTTTGTGTTTTGGTGTGACTAAATAGCTGGCTATTTAGCTACAATGCTGCAAATGCTGAAGCATGGCAAGGAGAGAGTAGTTTTTTTATTTGCTAGGTAAGTGCAGGGGATTAAACCCCTACGCAACAAGTCACTTAGGATTCCGGGTACCAACTCTCCTAGGTGTGGCGGTGGTGGCAAGGAGAGAGTAGTTAAGTACAAAGATTCTATGCTGAGAAAGGAGAAGTAACAGAGTTTTTTTTTTTTTTTTTTTTGAGAAGCAAGTAACAGAGTTGTGTGAACCAATGTAGTGGTGTTCCAGCTAGGGAATTAATGAGAGAAAAACAAAACTATACGACTATGCAAGTTGTGCAAACTGAGAAGAGCATAGACACAACCAGAGATGCTTCACAAACACGTTAAAGATGTGATGTGAGAAGCTAATGCAGATGAAAACAAAACTTTTGTCAAATGCTTATATAGAAAACTGGGCCATTAATTTTAACATGTAAATGCAAAGGCAAACAAAACTTTTTCTGCCAAAAAAAGACTAAAAGTGGTCAAGGGGTCACAGAACCACATGCAAAGCGAAATGCTCCAAGGAACTAGACTCAACTCAAGCCAAATTCTTCAGCTGGCTGCATTGGGAAAAGTGGGAAAAATATCCCACAAAGTTATCTCTGAATTAAGAGAAAGTCACAATGTAATGATTATGTGAAGCTGTAAATACGATGAAGATTAAGATTAAACTCAACTAGGTCGGGCCATAGGAACAATACTGTGGAAGTCAAAGAGCATTTAGTAGTTAACTCTTTTGTGTGTATCAAATCTCAACAGTAATAGTCCCAATATCAACATTTGATCATATATTCAAAGTTATACTTCGATGGAAAAAAAATTACAATTCCAAATGCAACCTATGTAATTATGCAAAATATTGAAAATATTCAAAGTTGTCTTGGAGGGAGGAAAATTACAATTCCATTGCAATGTTATTAACTAATTATGTAAAATACTCCATAGAACTTTCCCTCTATGCTAGCTAAAGTAATTCTATGACACCGATATAAATTAGGGTCTTTCTAATTCAATTAGGACCATAGTTTTTGAATTTTTAAGCGAACTTAAATTAAGAAAATGAAGTTTTAAAGTCATTGACTCAAACCCATTGTCAAACCTTACTCAACGAAATAAGCCAATATGATCTTTCACAATAAAGTGATAGATGGAATTGTCATTAAATGACTTATTAATAGATGAATACTTCACTTCTAATAGATAAATAGTTCACTTCGGAATGGTATAGACATCATGATTATAGCATGTTACCAAATCCTTATAATAACAAAATTATAAGCAAAGTTGAAAAACAAGATATTATTTTTCATAATCATCTGTCTACACCTCTAAAGTCTATACAGGAGAAATTGTAACAATTTTTAAAATTCATTACATAAGAATTACTTGTAAAATACTGATTAAATTGTATATGTATTTTATGTGAATAGAGAATTATACATAAATGAGATATATTTTAATTAATCTATATATGATTTATAAGAAAATGAAAGTTTTATTTTTTTAGAAATGGATATGAGAAGATTTAGTATCAAATGAATATTCAGCTATAAAAAAAAAAAAAAAAAAAATTAGTATCAAATGAATAGTAGTTTTATTTTATTTATTTATTTATTTTATGAGTACTGCATTGAATTGTTTATAAATTAAATTTGTTCACCTTATTTTACTATGTGACAGAGCTTTGATCCATGTTTGGGGGCACCCTTGAATCATAATTGTATTATGAGGCCCCTTTCTTTTCTTCTCTCATTTCTAATCCTGTCAAGACATGTTCTACTGCTTGGGCCCAATTTGCTGGGTTTTCTCGCGTATTCCTTTTTAGTAAATCACAGATTCTGAAAGAGCTTATGGAGAAAACAAAGTTCACACTTAGATTATTGACCTGAAAGATAGCAAAAAAATTCAAATTCTGTTTTACAATGGTTCTTTAATGTCACATTTGCATTGATTATGGGGTGACTAGCTTGAGACATTCTAAATTCCTTCTCATTGAAAATTGGAGTGCCAACACAAAGCTATTTGTTGAAGACAAATGTTACACTGGGTGGCCTTTGGTTCATGATACAAACTCAGCCATATCATTCCTCATTTTTTTCATTATCAAGACTAGTGCTTTTCATCACGTAGTTCCTATACTAATTGGTGGTAGTACGATTTCTAACTAGAAGAATAGGCCATAACCATATTAATGCAATTTTTACTGAGAATAGTGGTGGATTAGCATTAATGCAGCATCAAGAATGCAACTTGGAGGTGGCAAAGCTTCTCCTCCAACCATTTAATTAATGCAATTTTTACTGAGTAGATATGGATTCAAATGGAGATAACTGGTGTTTCTGGTCACCCGAGACACATCAACGACAACATACTCGGGCTCTTTTAGATAATCTAAGTCAACAAATGGACCTTCCCTGCATCTCGCTTGGCGACTTTTTACTATCATCTTTAGAGAAGTATAGGATGAATGAGCAACTGTTTTACGAGATACAAGCATTCAGGGCGGTATTGGATCTTGGACTGGTACTGCTTTTAATGTGTGGCAAAAGTGGGCGAGAGACCACTTACAGCTAGCATATATTTGGATCTTGGACTAAAGACAATTGACAAAAACAAAATTAAATGCCCAAGGTACTTTGGCACCGACTGGGAAGATAAGAGAAGAAATCCAAATTCTCACGCACATTTTGGTCTTTAAATGTCTTGCATCAATCATGGGGTTACTAGCTTGAAACAATCTGAATTCCCTGTCATTGAAAATTGGAGTGCCAAGACAAAGCTATCAATTTGTTGAAGTCAAAGGATACACTGAGGTAGCCTTAGGTTCATGATATAAGCTCATCCATATCATTCCTCATTTGTTCATTATCAAGACTCGAGTTTTTCATCGTATGGCTCCTATCCTAAAGGGTGATACTGTGATAGTAAGATTACTAACTAAAAGAATATAAATCATACAACGCAAAAAAACAAACCAAGACTTGAGATGAGATACATTGGCCATAACTAAAGCACATCTTGCTTGGCAGCATCATTTCAAATAAGCAATTTCAGTATCAACAACTGTATTAAAAGAACTACAGAGCCAGAAAAATGGAATATAGTATAAACATCAGACAAAATGTACGGAGGCAATGTACCGTCTCTGCTAGTCACCTTTGCCTGGTATTCTGGAGTTGATTTCATATTCTACAATTTGCAGCTGGACAAGAAAATAATGCAACGTGTTCAAATATTTTACTTGACAATGCATATATCACAAAACTAGCACACTTTAAAGCAATGTTTTGGACTCTTTTAACAGTTATGGAGAGTTTCAAAATCAAGCAAATCTAGGATGGGATCAATGAGATTGCAGAGTCCCAAACCAACCCTCCCCCCTCACCACAAGAGGCAGGTGATACAAAGAAAATTTGAATGCTTTTACGGTGAAAGTCACTGATATATCCAGGTATGAAGTTTATAAGACTTTTTTTATGGGATGAAATTCTCTTTGGTTTATTCTCTGAAAGAGCTTAATCAGTCTGTAAAGACTAAAGGGGTCATGAAAGGTCACAATGCAGTAAAAGTTAACCATCATAATGAATCAGGGTACTTTTAAATTTCTCTTGTAGGGGAATCAGTGTACTCACTGCAAAAGACAAACTGGTTGAGATCAAGAGTCACCCTGCCTTGCTTTGCTGTATCAAATGAACTGAATAAATTTCTGCAACAAACAAGATTAGGAATTCATAGTAGCACAATAATATTTGAAGAGTATAACTTATTTATTCCAGATTTGAGTAGTCTCAATTCAGGTAATGTGTCATATGGAGTAGGTGTATACATTGTGCTAGGGCAGACCATTTGGCAGAATCAAACCTAGAAGACTATAATGACTTAATGAGATCCATCAAATCTAAGTCCAAAACCAGCCCATGGGCACCATGCATACCCACCAGTCCACCATGCCCTAAACTTGTACTGTTGCCCACATTTCACTAAATCAAAAAGGTACAACATTAAACATGCACTTTTTGCAAGTATAAGGGACATTTACCGAGCAGACTGTAAAAATATACAAAGAGATATGAAGTCATCCAGCCGAAATCTCCCATTCTTCTTTTGATCAAAGCTCTAACCAACCATGGAAAATCGTGTAAGTATTTTCAACTTGATGAAACCAACTGAGTACCTCAATATTAAGATTGCATAACAGCAGAAAGTCTATAATGCAGAGAAACAAAAAGTGGAGCATTAATTACTTAATTGCATGATCAGCAAAAATTTAAAAAGACTCAAAGAGGTAGTCACATGTAAATTCAACGAGTCAGAATGACAGAAAAATAAAAATAAAGCATTATTAGAAAACACAACTTTAGCTACAAGTTATTATTTGCCTTAAAAAAAATATTTGAGTACCTCCCTAGTCCTATCTTCTTCATTGAATAAAGCTTAATATACAGGTCAAGAAAATTTTTATTGAATTACGATCAATTAAGCTTCTGAATCATGATTAGCTGAACTTAAAAGGCTACTATATAAAGAGACGCCAAACAGGTCAAGAAGATAATTATTGAACTATCACCAATTAAACTACTGAATTGTGATTTTCTGAACTTTAAAAGCTTTTAGAAAAAGATATGCCACATGAAGCACTAAAAGATGGTGCCCACCAGTTTGAATGTGAACCACATGCACAAGTCTGTTGTGCAACGACTAATGCCCCACAGACGTGTATTTTATAACTTTATCATTCCAAATCCCTAGGTGTTATTATTCCAAACTTTATGTAACTGAAAACATAAACCTTCCTAATACATTTGCCAGAGCAATTAGGAGAAAATTAGTAAAAGAGAAAATCAGCCCTGGAGATCAAAGAATTCTAAACATAATTTTCATAATAAACGTTTCTGGCAGTTATCAAAAAACCCAACAAAAAAAAAAAAAAAAAAAAAAGGTTTCTATTCTTATTTGTCAAAAATATAAGCTTTACCTCACAAACTGTGTAAAAAGCAGGAGAGTCCAATGAGAAACCAATCTTCACCAACGCCTGTAACCATCACTCAGAAGTTGAGGAAAAAAAAAAGGATACTTAGGGCAATCACATGGTTTCTCTTCAATAGTATTGTCAAATAAAAGGAAACCTCATTTATTCATCCAAACATTCTGGATTTTCATATATCTATAGAAAAATACCTCATAAACATCATCTGGAACAATATAGCCACGACCCCTGTAATGATGACAAAACATGAAAAGCTAATTGAGGCGAATAAAATACTCAGTTACATCACTTAACAATCACATCATGTGAATTTATGAACATGTAAATACATCAGAGGCTTAGAGTATATAACTGAATAGCTTGTCAAACAAAATAAAATATAAAAAAACCAAATCACCTTTCTCGGTCAGAGAAAGCTTGTTGAACCTGCAAAGAAATCAAAAGTAGAAAAATGTAAATGAATAAGAGATATAAAACTTAATGATACAACTGATTCTTCTCCTCTTCTAAGGTGATTCATCATGGAAGAAGAAAGAAATTGGGTACCCAGAATCTACATATCAGAAATGTGACATACTCTGGCCTGCGACGACATTTACACAGAGATACATAAAATGCACACGTTTAACCCTTCAGCCAAAACTTGGCAGAAATTGTTCTCTAGCACCAGCTAAATGTACCTCACACAGTTCCCCGACAACCCTATATTTCATCATAACAATAGTTTTCAAAAACAAAGAGGTACCACCACTATGAAAACAAGTCAAAATAAAACAACAACTGCTCCTACATCTCATTGAAAGGCAAAACTACCAACATAATCAGTCTATAGCACCAGCTAAATTCACCTCTAACAATCTATCCCTTACAACTTAATATTTCATCATATGAGGATTGTTCAAAAACAATGACCACACCACCTCTTGGAAACAAACAAATTTATAATAATTTAAAATAAAAAAAAAAGTACATTAAGTCCCTAACATTTTTGGGTAAAGTTCTATTTTAGTCCTGAAATTTGAAATTTTTTTTTTTTTTAACTCAAAAATTGTAAACACGCCAGGTTTGTCATTCTGTAACCTTAGCATTTATAATGCTTGCTTATGTGGCAAAATTCGATAAAGCCAAATGGCGCTCCGTTATAAAAGCAAGGTTACAGAGGGTAGGTTTACAATTTTTGAAGAACTCTATTATAGCAGCAAGGTTAATAAACAAGGACAAAACTTATGTACAGTACCTAAGTTTTGCCCAATAAACAATAACTCAATAAGTCTATTTATAGCCGATAAACTGATATAAGTGGGACCCAAATGAGCTTGCTAACTCAACCGTTGTGCCCCAACTCGCCCACGTGGCGAGTTGTGAGTGGTCGCGGGGTGATGCCCTCTACCACTCACAACTCGCCACGTGGGCGAGTTGCGGCACAAGTTGTGCCACTTCATGTATCACTAGCATAACTCTTTTTTGAGTACTAAAATAACACCTGAACATAATTTTAAGGAAAAATCATATAATTTCACCCAAAAAAAAAAAAAAAAAATCTCTGAATTATAAACATATATAGGAATTTCTGACCTTAAGAAGGAACTTGTTGAGTGCAACGAATTCTGACTAAAAAAAAAAAAATTTAACAAAATCATGAACAAGTTTTCTGAGCTCCCAAACAATCAAACTAAACCAAAATAACGAATTTGAAAAAAAGTTACCATTGAAGCTCATAGTGCCATTTCTGTCAAAATCATACATCCTGCAACATGTACCATACAATACACACATCAGGTTATACAGTATATACGAATGTGTATAGATATGTAAAAATACGTATATTATATGTATAGACTAGAGAGACCTGATCATTTGCTGGACGACGGAGAGAGAGAATTTGAGGTTTCTGACAGAGAGAGCGCTCTGATCGATTGGGAAAAAGGTCAAAAGTTGTCATTTTTTTTTTTAGGGCAAAAGATAGAGAAGAAAGAGGGATTTGGAAATTGAAATAGACAAAAAGGAGTTGAAGAAGAAGAAGAAGAGAACCTTAATAACACCAAAACAACTAGAAAGGGTACAAGAGTAGGAAAATTACATAATTATACAATACTAAGAAAGCTTAATCAAAAGGATCATAAAACATAATAGGGTTGGGTCCTTGATCTATGTTCCAATACTGCAGCAAGAAATTCCTTTGGGAATATTTGACAATATATCATCTTTTGTATAAAGTGCACATCGAATCGAATAGAGAATACCTGTTTAGTACTAGTGCATATTCAGAGTAAGCCTCTATCCTAATAATCTTTGATCGTTTCACTTCCTTCAGCTGATGTCTTTCCTTCAACTGATGTCTTCAATTTCCTCTTCTTTTGTGACTGACTTTTAACATTACTGCAAGTTTTACAGCTGTTAGCACTTGTACACATAAATGATAAGCAATTCCTAGGGCAAGATTAAAGGGCAAAACATGATACCTAGCTAGAATTTAAACACTTTTGCAAACAAAAACAAAAAAAAAACATACAAACAAAAAATTGCTATTGCTGTTTTGCCACAACAAAAACTTAATTATAAAAATTAGAATAATAATATATACATGTGAGTGTATAGGAGATAAAAGGGATGTAGAGAGAGCAGGAAACCTACAAAATCAGGCAGTCCAACAAGTCTGTAAAGTTAACCATGGAGTATTTCTGAATCGAAAGAACCAATAGACAAGAACCATCATTCCCATCATCATCATCCTCACAGTCAGACGAAGAAGCCATTATCTATCTCAAACAAAAGTAATGAGCTCAAAGGGTCTGTGACTGTGTGTTTGTGTTCAAAGAAATGATCTAGCTTGAATATTTATCATCTAAATTAAATTACTGATGGCCAAGATTAATCTACCTAGAAAAGATACAATCTACATATTTATATTCTAAAGACTTAAAAGTCACCAAATCTTTATTGTAATAGAAATGAAAAGATCAGCTTCACAGATGAAGATAATTTTTCACACATACAAGCATCTTTCAGCCTCACAATCTAGGCTTCTTTCAACCTAAAAAAAGATAATCTCCTATCTTTTGCAAAAAGATAAAATATATTACAAGTTTACAACCATGATGTAACAAACCTCATGAACGAGAGGACATCCTTCATCCCTTATCCTCTTTGATATGTGTTCTAGTGCAACTTTGGTAACGTCTTGTTCGGCTGCTTTTTTTTGTAAAAAAGAGTTTAGAGAAGTATAGGTCTCTCCATCCACTTCCATTGTTGACCTAACCTTAGTGCATTCGATAGTCCCTCACTCATAGTTTGATATGGATGACCTTTGTGTGTAGACTAGTAGAAGGTTCTTGTACATCAAGGAGGGGGGTTCTGGACGGCCAAAACAAATTCCATCCACACAAGTTTTAGAGAATACTTCTCCATAACAGCTAGCAAAACAAATTCAAGCTAAATATTGCTTATATTATAAATGACCATGAAGCCACATACATATTAAAATGACAAACAAATGGGTTAAACATGAGTCAACAATGAGAAAGCACTTTGCAATATTATAAGAAACACTGCTTAAAGTACCAAGACAAGGACTATTTAAGCAACAACATCATCTTGTACATGGGAAAATAAAATACAAATCTGCACAGCCATTTTACATACAGATCACATCCCATCTTGTGATTTTTCAACTAAATTATAAATTTTGAATATGCACAGCCATTTTACATAAAGACCACAACCCAAGTTCTGATTTTTTCTAACAAAATATAAAATATGAATCAAGGTCACATCCCAAGTTCTGATTTCTTATTTGCCTTTCTTCGTTCATTATTTTGACAGAGAGACCCTTTTGTTGCAAAATACATGAAACCCAAAAAAAAGAAAAAAAGAAACAAAGCTCAGAATTTTAAGTAACAAGGACTATTTATCAAAACCCAAAAAATATAATATAGTTACACGCAGAAGAAGAGGACGCTGCAGAAGTAGTGGGAGGCTGAGGCTGATTTGAGGGACCATCGCATGCACCTAGGTTTAGGTCGACAGTGGGAGAGTGGAAAGTGTGGGATACGTAGGTAGGGTTTTCTAACTTTTGCTTTTATAGTCTAATTAGTTTAAGTTTAATTAGATATTTACTTAGTTTAATTATAGTTAGTTAATCTAATGGGTTTTAAAATGCCATGTTTAATAAAAAGATAAATTGCAAAGCTATTAACAATTAAGCTAGGGCCGGATTTGAGGACTGATCTGATCGTAGAAACCAAAAAAGGCTCAAATGTTTGATGGAGGCCCAAAGTATATATAAACCAAAGAGGCCCAAAACAAAGAATATATGATAATAGAGGCCCAAAGCTCAAATATTTACAAACTTTATATTATACTAGCTTGCGCATGCTCAAAAGCTCTTCAATTTTTTGGTAAAAGTTGATTCTAAAAAAAAAAAAAAAAATTTGGTAAAGGTTAATAATTTGCATTCATTATAATTTAGAGCATTTATTATAATTTGAGATTACTACATTTTCTAATCACAAAAAAAACCTAGGATATTTTCCAAAAATATTCACTAACAACTACTTGATAGATTGACTACTACTTCGCTCCCCTAAATTCATCTAATGTGCCTGCCATGCAATCTAACAAAATTGTTGATATATTAGCCTAAAAAAAATACAAAAAATAGAAAGTAAGGCTTAAATGTAAGAAAAACAACAAACAAAAATAATAGGAGGAAGACAAAGCACCACTTAAAACACATACACTAAAATAATTAATCAAACCCAATAACCACAAAAAAAAAAAAACATAGACAAAAATATATATATCATTCCCACTCTTTAAAAAAGAGTCATTAATTAGAGAAAATATTAAACAATTATCAAATTGACCAAATAAAAGAAAAATGTGGTCCTATTTTGTATGTAGTATTTTCGTTGGAGTTAAAAGATTTTTTTTTTCTTTCAAACTCTAAATTACATAAAAGAATAAGGTTTTTTGTTTTTTGTTTTTTTTCCCAGACTCTAAGTTAGCGTTCAACTAAATATTTTGTTGAAAAAAAAATATCAAAAAATAATTTGAGTTCAAATAGAACTCACATTTTTTCTTTGAAATATTCATGTTTAGAAATATGAGTTCAAATAGAAAATTCACTTTTAGAAATATAAGAAAATTCACATTTAAAAATATGAACTCATATTTAAAAAATTTAGTCCAAATAGAAATCAAATAGAACTTGTACGGCCCCCGCACCGCGTCCTATATTGGGCCTTGGACCCTGGCCTGGGTATAGGGCCCATAAGGCCGGCCCCCGTCTGCCTCGCGGCCCACCCCCGGGCCACGCGTGTTGCTGACCCAAGCCTGGCATCTTCGTCATTTATCGGCGATACCTTACCGAGCATTGATTGATAATATACTCGCGGTAAATCCCGCCCTGTACCTACCCGGCCGTGCCTCGGGGAGGCACCGCTGCCGAGAACTATCGTGGAAGTGGGAACCAAGTTCCAACGCCACCGGCACCGCTCCCCACTCCCACCTAACCACCCACTTACAATCGATAATACTGGACCGCCGGTTGCACCTACTGGCAAGTAATTATGGCTCTCCACTAAACTATGAGCTATAAATACAAGAAGTTTTGAGAAGACAAGGGTTGGAGAATTGAGGGAAGGAAGAGTGTAAACAGAGAGAGCAGAGCAAGAACTCGGGTCAGGTCCCCGAGAAGAGGAAAGCGCTTCAGTTGAGCCTTGGTGTTTAGAACGACCCATTGTGGGAAATCCAAACCCACTATACAAATAAGTTGTGAGTCCAAGTGAGGCCCAGCCCAACGGGTTTCAGTTTTTGGTGCGCACAATTGGCGCCGTCTGTGGGAAATCCTACTAAGCAGTGGTTCTGCCAAGGCTCGTATACAGGAAAGATGTCAGGAGGTAATGCCGCGAGTGGCTCGGCAGGGTCTTCCAGGGGCTCCACCTGGCGAGAACAGAGGCAGAAGAGACGCGAGGATCCGTTTCACGATCAACAGGAAGAGCGGTCCGGCCTTGGAGAAGGGTCGTATCAAACGGGAAGAACGGCATCCCATGCTTCCCGGGATAGGCAGCACGACGTCAGGGATGAAGAACTTGAGCGGCTGCGGAGGTTAGTACAGGACCTGGAGTTGGAAGCCCGAAACGAGCGCCGCCGAGCCGGTCAAGACGACCGAGAGAGAGGGCCAGGCGCCGAGGGAGAAAGACGCGGGGTGGGATCGAATCAATCAGGATCCCGCCACCACAGGGAGCGCTCGCACTCGAGGGAGTCCCGTCGCCGCCGAGACCGCTCCCATTCCGCAGAGTCTCACCGGCGGCGAAATCGCTCTCGGTCGCGGGAGTACAGTAATCGAGGCTCGGAGTCTCCAGAGGGAGCCATGGATGCTATGAGCCGTGCATTACGCAGGGCTGCTCGGTCACCATTCTCAGCAGATATTGAGCGTGCACCGATGCCGGACAGGTTTACGCGCCCGCCTTTCAATTCGTATGGTGGGAAAACAGACCCCGTAGAGCATGTCAGCCACTATATCCAGATGATGTCTTTGCATACCCGCAATGACGCTCTGATGTGCAAGGTTTTTTCCTCCAGCCTTGGTCCCACGGCCTTAAGGTGGTTCAACGGGTTGCGCAAGGGCTCCATTCACAATTTCGCCGAGCTAATACAGGAGTTCGGTTCCCGTTTCGTGACGTGCAGCCGGGAGCAACAACCGGTGGACGCGCTGTTGTCTATGAAGATGAGGGCAGGGGAAACCCTCCGGGATTACGCTAACCGATACTGGGAGCTCTACAACGAGATTGGCGGAGGGAACGAGAAGATTGCGGCGAGCACCTTCAGATTGGGATTGCCTGACGACTCGGGGTTGAGAGAGTCGTTAACTAAGAAGCCTCCCGAGGACATGAGGCAGCTGATGAGGCGCATCGAGGAGTACAAGCGGTTGGAAGACGATAAGATACAGAGAAAAGGCAAAGCACAGGTAGCTGATCGTCCTCGGCTGAGCAGTTTTCAACAGAGGGCACGGGGAAATTTGAGGATTCAAGAGCCAGCAGCACCAGCAGGGGAGGTGAACGTGACGTTCAAGGAGCCCGTGCATAAAATCGTGGATAAGATCAAGCACGAGCCGTACTTCAGATGGCCGAACCGGATGGCTGGCGACCCCTCTAGGAGAAATCAGAACCTGTACTGCACCTACCACAAAGACCGGGGGCAAACTACCGAGCAGTGCCGAGTGCTAAAGGACCATCTCGGGCAGTTGGCTAAAGCAGGACACCTCAAGGATTTTGTGACGGACGCCGGGGATAGAGGAACGGGGCATGGCGCCCCACACAGAGGGAATCCCCTACCGCCCCCTCTTGGGATAATTGATGTTATCCACGTCGCCCCGAGGGGCATTTCAACGGCAAAGGGGAAGGAGGTGCTGACGATGATATCGGTAGAGGGGAGTACGGGCGTGCCGCCTGCCGCGAAGAGGATCAGACCTACCCGGGAGCCGATCTCTTTCGACGACAGTGATCTAGAAGGAACCATTCAGCCGCACGACGACGCATTGATAGTAACGGCAAGGGTTGGCGGCTTCGTTGTGAGAAGGATAATGATAGACCAGGGAAGCGGAGCGGATGTTATGTACCCGGACCTATTCAGGGGGCTCGGGTTGAGGGATGAGGACCTGTCGAAGAACAACACTCCCCTGGTTGGGTTCGATGGGAAGATGGTGGCGCCCGAGGGGCAAATCTCTCTGCCCGTGAACATGGGGGGCAAGGAGGTGATGGTAAGCTTCTTCGCAGTTACATCATACTCCCCCTACACGGCGATTCTAGGGAGGCCATGGATACATGCAATGGGGGCTGTCCCGTCCACTCTGCACATGAGGGTCAAGTTTCATACTGATTATGGCGTCACGGTGATACAAGGGAGTCAGCAGGCGGCCAGGCAATGTTTGATCGCCATGGTCGATTGGAAGAAGGAGCAAACCGACCGGGAGGGTCAGGCCGATCCCAGAGGTTCGTCGTCAGGGACGCCTTTATAGCAGTTACAGGGCCCGCCAGAGAAGGAGGTCGCGCGTGCCGAGAACATGCTGAGGGTGAAGGTGTTGCCGGACATGGACAAGTACTTCCAGATAGGGGAGAGCATGGAGGACCGGGAAAAAGTAGAGATGTTGCTGCTCCTAATACAGAATGTGGACGTATTCGCTTGGAGTCCGTACGAGGTACCCGGGGTGGATCCCGAATTCATCATGCATAGACTTGGAGTTGACCCCTCATTCACCCCTAAAAAGCAGAGGCCGAGGAGATCAGCCTGGGAGCACTCCGAGGCAGTAAAAGTGGAAGTTCAGAGATTGAAGGAGGCGGGGGTGATTCGGGAGATCATCTTCCCGGATTGGTTGGCGAACACCGTGGTAGTGAAGAAGAAGAACGGCAAGTGGAGGGTCTGCGTCGATTTTACCGATCAGAACAGGGCCTGCCCGAAAGACCCTTTTCCCGTGCCGAAGATTGATCAGCTGGTGGACGCCACGTGTGGGCACCCGAGGATGAGCTTTCTGGACGCTTTCCAAGGGTATCACCAGATCGCCCTAGCGCCCGAGGATCAAGAGAAAACGGCGTTCATTTCCCCGGAGGCAAATTACCACTACACAAGGATGCCCTTCGGACTGAAGAACGCCGGGGCCACTTACCAACGAATGATGACGAGAATGTTCCGAGACAAGATAGGGCGCACGGTCGAGGTATACATCGACGACATGGTGGTTAAAAGCAAACGGGAAGCCTTGCATATGGGGGACCTCCAGGAGGTTTTCGAGGTTCTCCGACGGCACAAGTTGCGCCTTAATGCGGAGAAATGCGCGTTTGGCGTAGGGGCCGGGAAGTTCTTGGGGTACCTGATCAGTACACGGGGGATTGAAGTCAACCCGGACCAGATAGAGGCTGTGAGAAGACTAAAGCCACCGAGCAACCCGAAGGAAGTACAAATTCTAACCGGGATGCTGGCCGCCCTTAACCGGTTCATCTCAAAATTCGCAGACCGATGCCGACCATTCTACCAACTGCTGAAGAAATGGACGGGATTTCGGTGGACCGAGGAGTGCGAACAGGCCTTTGTGGATCTGAAGATTTATTTAGCGCGAGCGCCCATGCTCGCGGCACCGGAGGCAGGTGAAGACTTATTCGTGTATCTGGCGGTATCCGAGCACGCCGTGAGTGCCGTGCTGCTAAGGGACAAAGGGATCCAGCAACCCGTATACTACATCAGCAAAACTCTCGTCGACGCCGAGACGAGGTACTTGCCCTTGGAGAAGCTCGTACTGGCCCTGATACACGCCACAAGGAAGCTGCCGCACTATTTCCAAGCTCACACCGTACACGTCTTGACCGAGTACCCATTACAGTCGTTATTGAAGAGGTCTGATTTCACGGGCCGCATAGCCAAATGGGGGACTCGACTCGGTTCCTTCGACATACGGTACAGGCCTCGGAGCTCGGTGAAAGGCCAGGTCCTTGCGGACTTCATCGCTGAATTTTCGCCCAGAGAAAAGGGAGAGATGGTTTGCCGATTGGAGGTTCGACCGTGGAAGATATTTGTGGACGGCGCTTCGAGCTCCACGGGGGCCGGTTCAGGAGTGGTCATGATTACCCCCGAAGGAATTCGGCTGGAACACTCGTTTAGATTGAGTTTCAGGGCATCCAACAACGAGGCGGAATACGAGGCTTTCTTGGCCGGACTGAGGGTAGCTTCGAACCTGGGGGCTCGGGATATTGAGCTATACTCGGATTCGCGTCTGGTGGTTAATCAGGTGCAGGGCAGTTTTGAGGCCCGAGATCCCCGGATGAAAGCATACCTAGAACAGGCAAGGCTAGTTATGACCAGCTTCAACACGGTGAAAGTTTTCCACGTTGCCCGAACCCAGAACAGACACGCTGACTCCCTAGCCACGCTGGCGTCCTCAGTGGCCGAGGAGATACCACGGCAGATCAAAGTCGAGCTTATTTCGGAGCCGAGCATCAGTGTAACGAGAAACTCGGGAACTACAGGGATCAACGTCACGACAATCGCAGCCCCTGCCACTTGCTGGATCGACCCCATCGTCGACTTTCTGGCCGACGACCTACTGCCGAGTGACGAGAAGGAGGGCATCAGGATCCGTAGGATGGCTCCTCGGTATTGGTTGGCAGAAGACCGGACTTTGTATCGAAGGTCTTTCGGAGGGCCGTACCTCTTGTGCTTACGCCCGGAGAGGGTGGGCGAGCTCTTGGCGGAGCTCCACTCTGGGGTGTGCGGCGGCCATGTCGGGGGACGCTCATTGGCGCACCGAGCCATGACTCAGGGGTTCTGGTGGCCTCAGATGCAGAAGGATGCCGCCGAGTATGTGCTTAAATGTGAGCAGTGTCAAAAGCACGCCCCTCTGATCCATCAGCCCGCGGGCCACCTGAACCCGATCAGCAGTCCTTGGCCTTTTGCGCAGTGGGGGCTGGACATCATCGGCCCGTTCCCGAAGGCGACTGGCGGCCGAAAGTTCGTTTTGGTGGCCGTCGACTATTTTACCAAGTGGGCGGAGGCGGAAGCGTTGGCCAACATACGGGATGTGGAAGTGAAGAAGTTCATATGGAAAAACGTCATCACCAGGTTCGGGGTGCCGAACACTATCATATCTGACAACGGGCTACAGTTTGACAGCCGGGCCTTCCGAGAATTTTGCAGTGGCCTCGGCATCAAGAACAGGTACTCAACTCCTGCTTACCCACAGGGCAACGGCCAGGCCGAGGCCGTGAATAAGGTGATTGTGAGTGGGCTGAAGAAAAGGCTGGAGGGAGCAAAGGGAAACTGGGCCGAGGAGCTTCCCAAAGTCTTATGGGCATACCGCACCACTCCTAGACGGTCCACCGGGGAGACCCCATTCTCTCTCACGTACGGAGCGGAGGCCGTGATCCCCACCGAGGTGAATCTGTGCAGTGCAAGAGTAGCGGGTTTCGATCAGGCCCAGAACGACGCAATGATGGTAGGATATTTGGACAAGGTGGAAGAGTACCGCGAATTGGTGACAATACGGCTCGCGGAGTATCAGCAGAAGCTCGCCCGGAGATACAACCGAGGTGTGAGAACGAGGGAGTTTGTCTCCGGGGATTTGGTTCTCAGAAGAGCCGTGGGCAACATGCGAGACACTGGTGCCGGGAAATTGGCACAGACATGGGAGGGACCTTATAGGGTCACGGCAGTTGCCGGCACCGGGGCTTATTTCTTGGAAGACCTGGATGAGAGACAACTTCCCCGACCATGGAACGTCCATAACCTGAAGAAGTACTATCATTGATAGGCGGTTCTCCGAGCATAGAGTTAACCGCAACGTGTTGTCTATATTTTGTTAGTAATGTTGCACATGTTTTGCTAGTTGTACTAATGATGTCTTTCATACAGAATCGCACGGTTCTAACCAAAATTCTCGGTTCGATCCCATTCACCGAGCAATGTTCATTCTTAGCCGATGCGTTTTACCAACAGAAGCCTAATCCTCGGTTCGATTTATCGCCGAGCACGCAGAAACCTTATCCGCACGTTCTAAGGACAGAAACCTGACTCTCGGTTCGATCCCTATCACCGAGCAGGTGGAAACCTTAGCCCTCTCGTCTCCAGGACAGAAACCTGACTCTCGGCTGGACCCTAATCGCCGAGCAGGTGGAAACCTGAACGACCCACTATAAGGACAGAAACCTGACTCTCGGTTCGATCCCTATCACCGAGCAGGTGGAAACCTTAGCCCTCTCGTCTCCAGGACAGAAACCTGACTCTCGGCTGGACCCTAATCGCCGAGCAGGTGGAAACCTGAACGACCCACTATAAGGACAGAAACCTGACTCTCGGTTCGATCCATATCACCGAGCAGGTGGAAACCTTAGCCTTCCCGTCTCCAGGACAGAAACCTGACTCTCGGCTAGACCCTATCACCGAGCAGGTGGACACCTGAACGATTAATTCTAAGGACAGAAACCTGACTCCCGGCTAGACCCTAATCGCCAAGCAGGTGGAAACCTGACGATTAACTCTTAAGGACGGGAGCCCGACCCTCGGTTCGATCTTATCGCCGAGCACGTGAAATTTAAATTAGCGTTTGGAGGCCTTACCATAGTCGGACACATCACAATAAAAAGGCAGACAAGAAGAGTTCATTACTCGGTAAATACGTACAAGCAACACAGTAAAGCATTCATATTAAAACGTGAGACTTAAATTAGCGTTATGTTGCCGAAACCCGGCAACCCGAAACAAAGAAAACACAACAAAAAGAAGTTGTTCCGTCACCACATCCCGGTGACATAGGCCAATCCGCTTATCTAGAGTTCTCAAACAAAGGAAAGATAAAGAAGCGTTGGCTTTCAACTTTAAATGTCCGCCGCATGGGCGGAGGATGCGTCCTCTTGGGAGTGTTGGTCGGCGTGAGGAGTTGGCGGCTGGATGTCCTCCCCGGCTCGGTCCCCGGCATGGGGTTGGCTCGTCCCCTCCATGTCGGTCGGCACTGCATGAGAGTCAATGGCATTCACCAGTTCCCTCATGCTGGAGGTCTCTTCCTCGTCGATGACAAGTGGCCCAGGATTCTCGGTGTTGGGGATGCTCGGGAAAGGAATCCTGCTGCGATCCCTCAACGGGGAATCCTCGGGAACCCCCAGGGCTTGGAGAGCGGCGAACCAACCCTCCTCATATCCGAGCTTATGGGCCTGGCGAATGATCGGTTCCGTCGAATTCTCGGCATCCGCGAACCCCTCGTTATACCATTTGGTTTCGCAAGCCTCCAGCGCCACCTTCGAGTCGGTCAACTGCCCCTCCAGCATGGTATTCAAGCTCTGAGCCTCGGCCAACTTAAGCTCGGTGCCCCCCAACTGGAGTTCCAGCTCCTCGCGCTTCGTTTCGGCGAGCGCCTGGGCCTTCATGGCTGTAGCAATCTTATCCTTTGCCTCCTCGGCAATTTTCAACCTCTCCCGCGCCGTGGCCTCGGCGACTTCCTTCAGAGCCTTTTCCCGCTCAACGTCCTCGGCCAGCTCCTTCATCCTCCCGTCCACCACGTACGACATTTGCGCAGCCTGACCACACAATATCCGCTTTGTAAGGTAAAGTGGAAAGAACACATACACAAGCAAAAGGGAAACCGAGAATCATAGAGAAAAGTGAAATAGTTACCGCTATGGTGTGCCACTGCAAACGTCTCCCCAAGGATTCATCCGTCGATTCCGTGAAGGCGTGCAAGTCCTCGGGCAAGAGGATGCCCCGCGCCAGACTCTGCGCCACGCAGCCGCCATGCCCTTTATCCCACACTCGGGCACTGGCCGTCGACGGGAGAGGCTCACCGCCAATATGGAAGGAGGGTCGCCATGCTGCCGGAGCCCGGGAAGTAGACGCCAGGTCTATCCCGGTTTGCGCTACCGGTTCCCGGATGACGATACCGGCCGAGGGTCGGGTGGGCACATTGCCCGAGCCCGTTTGAGTATGATCGGTGGTGCGCGGCCTCTTTCGAACTCGGGTCAGCGGGGCAGCGGGAGGGGAAGCATCTCGGGCGGGTGTTTGTTGTTGTTGCCCGGTTGGCCGGGCACTCGGGACAAAGCGGTCAATTGTCATCTTCCTCCTGGCCACCATTGCGTCACCCTGATCGGATCCTGTTTCCGAAGAGTCTGTTGGTTCTGCGGCTACACCCTCCCCTTCCCGAACAGTTGCCCCGGGCTCTACTGTTCTCTTGGGCTGAGCAGGAGCTTGCTGGATTTGCTCGTGAGCTCGTCTCCTACGCTCGGCGGATACGCGCTCGGCTGATTCATCACGGATGGGCGGTTGCTCGTCTGAACAAATGTACCGGGGACCGTGCTCACGTGCCTCGCCTACTGTTAGCCTCGGGGGGAGGAAGTTTGCGTGCCGGACGTCAATGTATGAGATGAGAGGACTGTCGACTAGCAAAGCTTGGCCGAACGACTGCCAAGTTGAGTAGACGGGAGTGACGCCGAGGATGAGGTGGGACGCTCGGAGTTGTCCGTCCGTGTGCACGAAGATTTCCGACCGGAGTACGAAGTTCAAGTCCCGAACGTGTACCACTCTGACGTCGGGCTTGAATCTTTTGCTCTCTGCACAAAGGAAATAATGGTTAGGGATTACATAACCGAACCGAAATAAAAATGCATCAAAGTAAATGGGGGCTAGTCACCGACCAACGTCGCGCGGCGAAAACGCACAGGGGAACCCCTCGGCAAACCAATTGCCGCTCACCCGAACGAAATCTTTGGCCGAGTTACGGTTCGAGTCCGGCAGGCATGAGATAAGCCGTACCCTCGCGTCCCTAGTCTTAAGGTAATAGTCAGACTCGATCTTGCCGCACAAACTGTACATCTGGTTAATGTCGTGGTGGTTAAGTTCCAACCCGTGCAACCGGTTCAGTGTACTCACACAACTCACTACCCGGTAAAAGTTGGGGGGAAGTTGGTCGGGACAAAGGCCATAATATCTAAGGGTGCTGAGAATTAGAGGGTCAACCGGGAACCTAAGCCCGCCCTCTAAAATGGCCATCAAGGGAAAGAACACCGTGTTCTCCCCTCGGCGCCTCTGGATGTCGATATCGCCCATATTGCAGTAGGCGATATCTACGTCACTCGGGACATTATATGCCTCCCTAAATCTAGCCAAAGCATGCTCGGTGGTAAGGAGGTGAGAGTAACTCATGTTTTCTTTTTTCAAAACAGTTTCTTAACAAAAGGGAAAAGAAGTGCTACTAGTATCAAAGAATATACTAAAATGGCTGAACTGAAAAAGCAAGAAGAAGGAAAGGAACTTACTGTGGGCTCTAGGGAGGAAGTGTGTTCTGGGCCAGAGAGTGAACCACGAGGAGGGGATGCTCGGCAGAGTAAGATTTTGTAAGAGGAGGAATGCAAAAGTGAGGATCAGCGACTGGAGGGACTATTTATAGACGTGGGGGATGAAGTGGGAAGCATTTAATAACCCACTGGCAGGAGACCACGCGAACCGTCGCTCCAACTGCCACACGCGTAACGCCTCGGTTCACGAACCGTCAGGCAATGATGACGGGTAGGTCGTCAGTCAGTTCCAGACGCGTCTTTTGAGATGCGCATTAATGAGACAATCAACGGCCGGGCGCTGACCTTTCGACTTCCCCAACGGGTGTTTACCCCCGATGATCCTTGATTCATCCCCGGGAATGAGGAGTGAATCAAGGGGGGGCTATTGTACGGCCCCCGCACCGCGTCCTATATTGGGCCTTGGACCCTGGCCTGGGTATAGGGCCCATAAGGCCGGCCCCCCTCTGCCTCGCGGCCCACCCCCGGGCCACGCGTGTTGCTGACCCAAGCCTGGCATCTTCGTCATTTATCGGCGATACCTTACCGAGCATTGATTGATAATATACTCGCGGTAAATCCCGCCCTGTACCTACCCGGCCGTGCCTCGGGGAGGCACCGCTGCCGAGAACTATCGTGGAAGTGGGAACCAAGTTCCAACGCCACCGGCACCGCTCCCCACTCCCACCTAACCACCCACTTACAATCGATAATACTGGACCGCCGGTTGCACCTACTGGCAAGTAATTATGGCTCTCCACTAAACTATGAGCTATAAATACAAGAAGTTTTGAGAAGACAAGGGTTGGAGAATTGAGGGAAGGAAGAGTGTAAACAGAGAGAGCAGAGCAAGAACTCGGGTCAGGTCCCCGAGAAGAGGAAAGCGCTTCAGTTGAGCCTTGGTGTTTAGAACGACCCATTGTGGGAAATCCAAACCCACTATACAAATAAGTTGTGAGTCCAAGTGAGGCCCAGCCCAACGGGTTTCAGTTTTTGGTGCGCACAGAACTCATATTTTATATTCACGTTTTCAATATGAGTTCTAATATAAGTTCAAAACTGTAGGGTCAGTTTTTGTAGCCCAAGCCCAAAGGGTTTGGATTATGAGCCCACTAAACCCAAAGTAATGAATTTGTAGAGAATAGGTGAAAGAGCTGGGCTGGATGTGAGCTAAACAGTAACTAACTAAGGTATTTGGGAATGAATTAACATGGGGCCATGCTTGAAAAGTTGAACAAATGACAATCCGAAGAGGTTTATGATTAATTGAACAGTGGTTACAGTTCTTAGAGCTACAGTGAAGCTTGTCTCTCTCCCTCTTCTCCCTTTTTTCCTCCTCCTTTTATCAGGAGCCCTTCTTCTTTATATAGCCTCCTTCCTCATCATCCCCGTCGTCCACTTGTTCTTCATCTGCGTACATACTTGAGTATAGGTCACATCAAGCATCTTCTTTAGCTTTTTGTGAGTGGCGGTAGCTGAGGTTGCACTGTTCAGGGGTCTTCTCCACATAAATGCGGCCAGAAAAGTTGCTGCAGTGCATTAAATGCAGTGGTAGTAGCTTTTCCTTGAGATATTTCTTCGTCCTTATCATCCCCAGATATGCCTAGAACTTATCTTTATCATTGGGATTGCTAGGAAGGTCATTCGGACCTTCCACACGCTTGTTTGATCAAGACAACTCGTATCTGAGGAGTAAGACCTCTTCGGACCACAGGTGACCTCTTCGGATTGTACTCTTCCTCCATTTCCAGGTTTCTTTCCTCCAGATGGACTCTACCTCAACCAATTCTTCCTCTTCGGACATACAGTAATTTTCAAACAGGGCCCCAGGCCCAATATGTAGGTTTGGGCTTTTACCCCCCCACAAAAACGTTTTTCATGCTAATATGAGTTATATGACTTCAAAAGATGAATATAAGAAGTTATATTTGAACAAAATAATAGGAATATAAGAAAACGTGACGTGAATTTTTTTTTTTTATTTTTTTTAAGATAAGATAATGATATGGAAAGGATAATGATAACAAAGTAAGGAAACCAAATATAAGAAAGCAAATACTAAATGACAACTCATAAAAGCAAACGTAATAGAGAGAATTCAATACACATGATGCATTCTAAATAGAGGTCATAAAAGATACTTACATTTTTGTTGTTGACTACACTTCAAGTCCAAATAGTTCGTTGGAGATGGAGGACTGAACACACGAAAATCTTGAAGATCAACACCCTAGTGCAAGTTCCTTGAAGTTATATCAAAATCTTGAAGATAAACACCCTAGTGCATGTTCCTTGAAGTTTAAATACCAAAATCTTAAAGATAGGCACCCTAGTGCACATTCCTTGAAGAAATATGTGAAAGAAATTAATGGTGAGATTGAAATATAAGGGCTATTTTACACAAATATTTGATTTGTTTCTAGAAAATAAGAAGTTGTTCATGAATTAGAAAATCAAAATAGAAAAGACCAAAGTATATTGACATACACATACTGACATACCGTTGAGTAGGAGCAAATTTGAGTAGAGCAAATAGAAAAAATGATGATAATGGTGAAAAGAAGATTAACAGAATTGAGAGAATTGGAAAAATGAAGAAGAAGCAATTTGAGTTTTACGTGGAAGTTTTCATTTAGAAAAATGATCCAACTAAATTGTGGTGATACGGTTAGCAATTTGAAAACTAACAGGAGAGTAGTAGTGTCTAAATTTAAGGGATATGGATGAAAAGTTATAGTGATAGTTTTATTGTATGAAAAATAAAGAATAACTTTTATAATTACTACCCTCATCACACGCGCTTCGCGCGTGCGATGAGTCTTTTTTTTTTGTTTGTTAGTAGTCCTATTTTGTAGAAAAAAAATTTTGTGTTTTTTTATTGTTAGGGTTTTCTAACTTTTTTTTTATAGTCTAATTAGTTTAAGTTTAATTAGATATTTACTTAGTTTAATTATAGTTAGTTAATCTAGTGGGTTTTAAAATGCCATGTTTAAAAAGATAAAATGAAAAGCTATTAACAATTAAGCTAGGGCCGGATTTGAGGACTGATCTGATCATATAAACAAAAAAATGTCAAAATGTTTTAAAATAAAATGATGAAGGCCCAAAGTATGTATAAACCAACGGAGGCCCAAAGCAAAGAATATATAATAACAGAGGCCCCAAGCTCAAATATTTACGAACTTTATATTATATATTTAATATAAAATATAATATAATAATATATTTCGGTTCGGTCGGTTCAATGCATGAAAACTGAACCGAAATTTTCAGTTTTTAATATAATAAAACCAGAACTAAACCGAACCGAAATTGAACTAAAATTTTTGCAACGGTTCGGTCGATTTGAAGCAGTTTTTTCGGTTTCTCATTTTTTTGCACACCCCTAGCTCAAAGGGTCTGTGATTGTGTGTTGGTGTTCAAAGATATGAGATGAGACAACTTTTTCTAAGGTTATGCTCCGTTGTTTAAAATTTCTTTCATGATTTTGGGAGTCGAAAATTGAGGGCAAGTTTGGTAATATTGTTTTAGTTTGTTGTTTGTATTTTTTGAAAATACATGTGGGTGAAAAAGTGTGTAAAAATAAGTGTAACGTTATTTAAACACTGAAAGCTGTTGTTCAAAACACCTTACCAAACAGCCCATAGGATTTTGAGAATGCTTTGGTATCCTTTTAAAGGAAAATGCAAAAGCTACTAATTTAATTAAGGCCACATAACCAAAGCTACGACTCAAAGTCAAAAGAGTACTATTTTTTTGTCATGTACTATTTCAGCATTTACTTTTTGGAGCAACATTGAATTGTTTATAAATTAAATCTGTTCACCTTATTTTACTATGTGATAGAGCTTCGATCCATGTTTGGGGGCACCATTGAATCATAATTGTATTATGAGGCCCCTTTCTTTTGTTCTCTCATTTCTAATCTTATCAAGACATGTTCTACTGCTTGGCCCCATTTGCTGGGTTTTCCCGTGTATGCATTTTTAGTAAATCACAGATTATGAAAGAGCTTATGAAGAATACATACTTTACACTTTGATTATTGACCTGGAAGATAGCAAAAACATTCAAATTCTGTTTTACATTGTTTCTTTTAATGTCACATTTGCATTGATTATGGGTGACTAGCTTGAGACATTCTAAATTCCTTCTCATTGAAAATCGGAGTGCCAACACAAAGCTATTCATGATACAAACTCAACCATATCATTACTCATTTTTCATTATCAAGACTCGTGTTTTTCATCACGTAGTTCCTATCCTAATTGGTGGTAGTATGATTACTGACTAGAAGAATAGGCCATAACCATATTAATGCAATTTTTACTGAGAATAGTGGTGGATTAACTTTAACGTGGCGTCAAGAATGCAACTTGGAGGTGCAAAGCTTCTCCCCCAACCGTATTAATTAATGCAATTTTTACCGAGTAGATATGGATTCAAATGGAGATAAATTAGTGTTTCTGGTCACCCCGAGACAGTTAGACACATCAACGACAACATACTTGGGCTCTTTTAGATAATCTAAGTCAACAAATGGACCTTCCCTGCATCTCGCTTGGTGACTTTTTACTGTCATCTTTAGAGAAGTATAGGATGAATGAGCAACTGCTTTACGAGATACAAGCATTCAGGGCGGTATTGGATCGTGGACTGGTACTACTTTTAATGTGTGGCAAAAGTGGACGAGAGACCACTTAAAGCTAGCATATATTTGGATCTTGGACTAAAGACAATTGACAAAAACGAGATTAAATGCCCAAGGTACTTTGGTACCGACCGGGAAGATAGAGAAGAAATCCAAATTCTCACGCACATTTTGGTCTTCAAATGTCTTGCATCAATCATGGGGTGACTAGCTTGAAACAATCTGAATTCCCTGTCATTGAAAATTGGAGTGCCAAGACAAAGCTATCTATTTGTTGAAGTCAAAGGATACACTGAGGTGGCCTCAGGTTCATGATATAAGCTCATCCATATCATTCCTCATTTGTTCTTTATCAAGACTCGTGTTTTTCATCATATAGTTCCTATCCTAATGGGTGATACTGTGATAGTA
This sequence comes from Quercus aquifolioides, assembly GCA_019022515.1. NCBI lineage: Eukaryota > Viridiplantae > Streptophyta > Magnoliopsida > Fagales > Fagaceae > Quercus > Quercus aquifolioides. The sequence goes on from CM032332.1 coordinate 59,716,711, forward strand.
AGATTACAAACTAAAAGAATATAAATCATACAACGCAAAAATACAAAGACTTGAGATGATATACATAATGGCCATAACTAAAGCACATCTTGCTTTGCAACATCATTTCAAATAAGAATTTCTCAGTATCAACAACTATATTAAAAGAACTACACAGAGCCAGAAAAATGGAATATGGTATAAACATCAGACATAAAATGTACGGAGGCAATGTACCGCATCAGCTAGTCACCTTTGCCGGTATTCTGGAGTTGATTTCATATTCTACAATTTGCAGCTGGACAAGAAAATAATGCAACGTGTTTAAATATATTACTTGACAATGCATATATCACAAAACTAGCACACTTTAAAGCAATGTTTTAGACTCTTTTAACAGTTATGGAGAGTTTCGAAATCAAGAAAATCTAGGATGGGATCATTACGATTGCAGAGTCCCAAACCAACCCACCTCCCTCACCACAAGAGGCAGGTGATACAAAAAAAATTTGAATGCTTTTACAGTGAAAGTCACTAATATATCAAGGTATGAAGTTTATAACAGAGACTTTTTTTAGGGGATGAAATTCCCTTTGGTTTCTCTCTCTCAAAGAGCTTAATTGGTCTGTAAACACTAAAGGGGTCATGAAAGGTCACAATGAACTAAAAGTTAACCATCATAATGAATCAGGGTACTTTTAAATTTCTCTTGTAGGGGAATCAGTGTACTCACTGCAAAAGACAAACTGGTTGAGATCAAGAGTCACCCTGCCTTGCTTTGCTGTATCAAATGAACTGAATAAATTCCTGCAACAAACAAGATTAGGAATTCATAGTAGCACGATAATATTTGAAGACTAGTATATATAGTTTAATGGATATAACTTATTTATTCCAGATTTGAGGAGTCTCAATTCAGGTAATGTGTCATATGGAGTAGGAGTTTACATGTGCTAGGGCAGACCATTTGGCAGAATCAAACCTTAAAGACTATAATGAGATCCATCAAATATAAGTCCAAAACCAGCCCATGGGCACCATGCATACCCACCAGTCCACCATGCCCTAAACTTGTACTGTTGCCCACATTTCACTAAATCAAAAAGGTACAACATTAAACATGCACTTTTTGCGAGTATAAGGGACATTTACCGGGCAGACTGTAAAAATATACAAAGAGATATGAAGTCATCCAGCCGAAATCTCCCATTCTTCTTTTGATCAAAGCTCTGAGCAACCATGGAAAATCATATAAGTATTTTCAACTTGATGAAACCAACTGAATACCTCAATATATAGATAATATCATAATACCTCACTATTGGAATTAGCAACATGCAAGATTCCCCCCCCACAAAAAAAAAAAAAACAATAGACAAGGCATACAAGGTCTTATTCTAACATAAGCATATTAAGATTGCATAACAGCAGAAAGTCTATAATGCAGAGAAACAAAAAGTGGAGCATTAATTACTTAATTGCATGATCGGAAAAAATTAAAAAAGACTCACAGAGGTAGTCACATGTATATTCAACGAGTCAGAATGACAAAAAATAAAAATAAAGCATTATTAGAAAACACAACTTTAGCTACAAGTTATTATATGCCTTAAAATTTTTTTTGAGTACCTCCCTAGTCCTATCTTCTTCATTGAATAAAAGTTTAATATACAGGTCAAGAAAATTTTTATTGAATAACAACCAATTAAGCTTCTGAATTGTGATTAGCTGAACTTAAAAAGCTATTATATAAAGAGACGCCAAACAGGTCAAGAAAATAATTATTGAACTATCACCAATTAAACTACTGAATTGTGATTTTCTGAACTTTAAAAGCTTTTCGAAAAAAAGATATGCCAAATGAAGCACTAAAAGATGGTGCCCACCAGTTTGAATGTGAGCCACATACACAAGTCTGTTGTGCAATGACTAATGCCCCACAGATGTGTATTTTATATCATTCCAAATCCCTAGGTGTTATTATTCCAAACTTTATGTAACTGAAAACATAAACCTTCTTAATACATTTGCTAGAGCAATTAGGAGAAAATTAGTAACAGAGAAAAATCAGCCCTGGAGATCAAAGAATACTGAACATAATTTTCATAATAAAAGTTTCTGGCACTTATCAAAAAACAAAAAAAAAAAAAAAAAACAATTGTTTCTATTCTTATTTGTCAAAAATATAAGCTTTACCTCGCAAACTGTGTAAAAAGCAGGAGAGTCCAATGAGAAACCAATCTTCACCAACGCCTGTAACCATCACTCAGAAGTTGAGGGGAAAAAAAAAAGGTACTTAGGGTAATCACATGGTTTCTCATCAATAGTATTGTCAAATAAAAGGAAACCTCATTTAGTCATCCAAACATTCTGGATTTTCATATATCTATAGAAAACTACCTCATATACGTCATCTGGAATAATATAGCCACGACCCCTGTAATGATGACAAAACATGAAAAGATAATTAAGGCGAATAAAATACTCAGTTACATCACTTAACAATCACATCATGTGAATTTATGAACATGTAAATACATCAGAGGCTTAGAGTATATAACTGAATAGCTTGTCAAACAAAATAAAAAATAAAAAAACCAAATCACCTTTCTCGGTCAGAGAAAGCTTGTTGAACCTGCAAAGAAATCGAAAGTAGAAAAATGTAAATGAATAAGAGATATAAAACTTAATGATACAATTGATTCTTCTACTCTTCTAAGGTGATTCATCATGGAAGAAGAAAGAAATTGGGTACCCAGAATCTACATATCAGAAATGTGACATAATCTGGCCTGCGATGACATTTACACAGAGATACATAAAATGCACACGTTTAACCCTTCAGCCAAAACTTGGCAGAAATTGTGTCTAGCACCAGCTAAATGTACCTCACACAGTTCCCCGACAACCCTATATTTCATCATAACAATAGTTTTCAAAAACAAAGAGGTACCACCACTATGAAAAACAAGCCAAAATAAAACAACTGCTCCTACATCTCATTGAAAGTCAAAACTACCAACATAATCAGTCTATAGCACCAGCTAAATTCACCTCTAACAACCTATCCCTAACAACTCAATATATCATCATATCAGGATCGTTCAAAAACAACGACCACACCACCACTTGGAAACAAACAACTTTATAATACATTTAAAAAAAAAAATGTACATTAAGTCCCTAACATTTTTGGGTAAAGTTCTATTTTAGTCCTGAAATTTGAATTTTTTTTTTTTTTTTAACTAAAAAATTGTAAACATACCAGGTTTGTCATTCTGTAACCTTAGCATTTATAATGCTTGCTTATGTGGCAAAATTCGATAAAGCCAAATGGCGCTTCGATATAAAAGCAAGGTTACAGAAGGTCTAACTTGGTAGGTTTACAATTTTTGAAGAACTCTATAATAGCAGCAAGGTTAATAAACAAGGACAAAACTTATGTACAGTATTTAAGTTTTGCCCAATAAACAATAACTCAATAAGAGCATTCTCATTAGGTGTGCTAAATGTGCCAAATGCCAAATATTTGGCACATTTAGCATTTGACACGTTTAGCACACCAAACACCAAAAACAACCCCTCATGAGGTGTGCTAAATGTCTCAAAAATATAAGACATGCTACAGTACGCTCTCAAATATGAGAGCGTACGGACAACAATGGCAAACACTGTTTGGCTTATTTAATTCTTTTTTTCTCTCTCCTCCTCTCAGTTCTCTCTCTCTGTCCGGCATTCTGGAACCCATCTCTCTCTCTCTCTCTCTCTCTCTCTCTCTGGGGCACTCTCATCGCCGTCTCGCCACGCCTAGGCTCATCGCCACGCCCACGCCGTCTCATCGCCGTCTCGCCACGCCTAGGCTCGCCACTGATCACTGACCCACTTTGCAACGAAAAGGAACTCCAGTGTGAAGGAAACGGTGGCCGGGAGTGAAAACTTCCATCAGCCGTCTCGCCATCGCCGATCTCGCCACGCCGAGAGACAGAAACCGCCCAGGCTCGCCACTAATCACTGACCCACTTTGCGACGAAGAGGAACTCCAGTGTGAAGGACACGATGGCCGGAAGTGAAAACTTCCATCAGCGATGGCGACGGAGGCGGTTGTCCTGATCTGATTGTCACTCTCGGTGTATGTCCGATTCAATTTATGATTTTAGTGTAAATTGTAATTAATTTTATAATTGATTTGGTGGATTTGGGATGTGAGTTTGGTGGATGTGGGTTTGTGCCGGTGGTGGGTTTGGTGGATGTGGGTTTATGCGCCGGTGGTGGGTTTGGTGGATATGGGTTTGTGCCGATCTCTCTGGTTGTGTTGTTTTTTTTTTTTTTTGAGGTGGCGTTGGTGGATGTGGGTTTGTGCCGGTGGTGGCTGTCAGTGTTGTTGCGGCAGTGGTTGTTGATGGCTGTTGTTGCGGCAGTGGTGGTTGTGCCGCTGTTGTTGTTGTTGACGATGGGGATGAGGATGATGGGGAGTAATTAATATATTATTTTAATGCATAGTAAATATTATTTTAATGTATAAAATTGAAGAATATAACATCTAATAAATGGTATGTTGTAAAATGATGTGCTAAAATGATAAAGTAGATTTTTGGTGTGTCAAAATGACATTTTTTTTTAGAGAGCTGATGAGAATGCTCTAAGTCTATCTATAGATGACAAAGTGGTATAAGTGGGACCCAAATGAGCTTGCTAACTCAACCGTTGTGCCACAACTCGCCCACATGGTGAGTTGTGCACAAGTTGTGTCACTTTATGTGGACAGCATAACTCTTTTTTGAGTACTAAAATAACACGTGAACATAATTTTAAGGAAAAATCATATAATTTCACCAAAAAAAAAAATTTAAATCTCTGAATTATAAACATATATAGGAATTTCTGACCTTAAGAAGGAACTTGTTGAGTGCAACGAATTCTGACAAAAGAAAACAATTTTAACAAAATCATGAACAAGTTTTCTGAGCACCCAAACAATCAAACTAAACCAAAATAACGAATTTGAAAAAACAGTTACCATCGAAGCTCATAGTGCCATTTCTGTCAAAATCGTACATCCTGCAACATGTACCGTACAATACACACATCATCAGGTTATACAGTACATACGAATGTGTATAGAAATGTATAAAAATACGTATAGTATACGTATAGACTAGAGAGACCTGATCATTTGCTGGACGACGGAGAGAGAGAATTCGAGGTTTCCGACGGAGAGAGCGCTCTGATCGAATTGGGAAAAAGGTCAAAAGTCGTCGTTTTTTTTTAGGGCAAAATATAGATAAGAAAGAGGGATTTGGAAATTGAAATTGACAAAAAGGAGATTGAAGAAGAAGAAGAAGAAGACCTTGAGCTGAGGAGCTGTGATGGTTCCGGTTTTCTCCGAGTCGACTCGCTCGAACCAGTCCTTCAGCATCGCCGTGTTCTCCATTTTTTTTATTTCTACTTCAACAAGCTCTGTGCTCTCTGTGACTCAGTTCAACTCGTTCGCGAGTGAATCAGTGTAGTGAAAAATGGTGGCAATTGCCATTTATAGTCTATAGACACGGCGTCGTTTTCAATTGTAAATATTTTAGGAAATAATAATAATATTATTTATTCACCTTAAACTTAGTCAATTAAGTCAATTAGTAAAAAGTCATTTTACTTGTATAATTAAATTTCCTATCAAGTCAAAATTACTTATGTTTTCAATCATTAGTTTGAAAGCTGGTAGGTCAATAGTACTTTTGAAATTACTTGTCTAGTTAATCTGTAAACAAATTAAATTGTTTTTTACCATCTATATAGCAAGTTAAAATTGCTAATATTTTCATTCTTAAATTTAAGAGTGTATTTGAATACCGCTTATTTTGTTGAAAATTAAAAATACTGTAGTAAAATAATTTTTAAATGTGTAAATAGTGCCATAGGACTTTATATTTAATGAAAATTTTCTTGAAAAAAGAGGTTTGTGGGTCCTGTAAATAGTGCACAGGACCCACTGAAAAAGCTACACAATCACAAAAACGCGCTTCAAAAAAAAAAATGCAGACTAAGAAGCTAAGGGGTGTTTGGTTAGTATTTTCAAACAACAATTTTCAATTTTTAAACAACATTACATGTATTTCTACACACTTTTTCACTCACACGTATTTTCACAAATATTTTCAAATAGCAATTTTTAGTTTTTAAACACATGTACCAAACGGGTAAGTATCCAAATGGGTACTAAGTGTATTATGCCAAGAGATGTATTGCATTTGACTTTATAAAATTATGCATTCATTGATTTTACATTGAAAATTGTGTAATTACAAATTACTAATCTGATGAAATATTCAAACGCCATATGCATCATGCTTGCAAAAAAATCTTAGACTTTCTAAAAAAAAGAGATCTTTAGGTGAGTACAATTATTTAAAGGATGACTACACATGTAACTAGCTTGTAATTCATGTATATACATGAATATACTTAAAATATATACATTAAAATGTATAGTATAATTCTTACCTATATAATTTAAATATTATTGATAGTCGTTCTTATTTATTTATTTTTAACTTTTTAAAAAGTCTTATAAGAATATTACTCCATTAAGTAGAAAATGTAAATTGTTCATATTTTAAAAAAAAATTTATGTTCATTAATTCTAAACTTTTTGGTTTTTGCATGGTACTTTACTTTCAAAAAATCGGTACTGGGTAAATTTTTTTTTTTCACTTTTTTTTCTTTTGTAAAATTATATTATTAAGTGGATTATAAATATTTCAAATAGTAATTAATATTTAGATTGTGGACTGTGTGGTGATTTATCTTTATTTATTTTTCTTTTTGTATGGCGCTTTACTTTCAAGAAATCAAATACTGAGTAATTTTTTTTCACTTTTTTTTTCTTTTGTAAATTTTATATTATTAAGTGGATTATAAATATTTAAGATAGTAATAGTATTTAGAGTGTGGATTGTGGAGCGATTTATCTTTATCTTTTTTTTTCTTTTTCTTTTTATATGGTACTTTACTTTCAAGAAATCAAGTACTGCGTAATTTTTTTTTTCTTTTGTAAATTTCTTTCATTTATTCATTTCTAGCAACTATATTTTTCAAATTCTCAACCACTATATTTTTTAAATCTCCCAAGGTTATCATTTTTTGTAACATTTTATTTTGAAATTTATCAAATCTATGTAATTTGGAATGAAATTATTCATCACTTTTTCCCAATAAAATTCATTAATTTTTTGCCTAGTTTTATTCTTTAGGTTATGATTATTATTCATTAACTTATCATTATCCCTTTCTAATTTTTCTTTTAAAAACCTATCAAATTTTAATTTAAGGGATTATTATTATTTTGATTGTCAAGTTTGGAATAAAAAAATAATTTTGTTTTAAAAAATGATAATGATAAGTTTGAGTTTAAGTTGGACTTGTTAGAAAGATAGAGTTTCACTCCTTATTAAGTTTGGACTAAACAAAGATAATTTTATTTAAATAAAATGATAATTTTATTTAAATATTGTGCTTACATGAAAAATTGTGAGAGTTTTATATATCTACTAGTCGCTACCCCGTGCAATACACGGAAAAACTATTGCCTCTGAAAAAAAATCCAACAATGTGTAAATAGACATTTTGAAAAAAAATAATAATTGAAATTAATCCAAACAAATAATTAATCAACCAAAAATATAGTTTTAATAAGAAAACAAAAAATCCCATGAACCTAAATAAAAAAACCTTTAAGGTGAAGAATTAAGATCAACTTACTAAGACACAAATACCAAAAACCCCAAGACTTAAAACTTCAAAATTTATAGAATCCCCAAATTCTACTTCAAAACCAAACCAAATTCAACAAATTTATATATAACATTCCAAATAAAAATTTTATCGTTCCCTAGGCTGGAAGACTTAGGTTGCATCTTTGATTTTTCTCCAAAAAAATAGAGATGCTTTATCTGCCACGATTATCAACATGAGTCTTTTTTTTTTTTTGAGTCCTATCATAATTTTTTTTTATATAGATTATCAACGTTTGAGTTTGAGTTTAAGTTGGACTTGTTAGAGAGATAAAGTTTCACTCCTTGTTAAGTTTTGATGAAATAAAAATAATTTTATTTTAAAAAAATGATAATGATGAGTTTGAGTTTAAGTTGAACTTATTAGAATGATAGAGTTTCACTCCTAGTTAAGTTTGGACTAAAAATAATAATTTATTTTAAATAAAATGATAATTTTATTTAAATATTGTGCTGAAGCGGAAAATTGTGAGAGCTTCAGAGACTTTGGTTTTTTTTTTTTTTTTTAAATGATAATGATGAGTTTGAGTTTAAGTTGGACTTATTAGAGAGATAAAGTTTCACTCTTAGTTAAATTTGGACTAAAAAAAATAATTTTATTTAAATAAAATGATAATTTTATTTAAATATTGTGCTGACGTGAAAAATTGTGAGAGTTTCAAAGGCTTTGGTTTTATATATGTATATAGATTAGGCATTTGGCCTTATCATAATTTCTTTATTACAAACTTTATCCACATTATCCCTTTCTCTATCTTGCATGATAATTTGAATGTTATTTTCAATTATTAATATTATTAGATGATTTAAATATTACAAGGCAATAGCATTATGGATATCAACATGAGGCTGAGGAGAAGGCAGCTCGGGAATCATTATTATGATTGACATGAATCTTTCGGTTTATGTTGACAATTCTATTATATTCTACCTATGTGAAAATATTTTTGTGTTAAAAGCTTTTTAACCATCAAATGATGTAAGGATAAATTAAAATGAATTAGAAGTGATGATGCCGTAAAAATCAGCCACACGATCTTCTCAGCTCATAACGATACCTGCGTAACCAAAGAAAGAAAGACCTAACAAAGAGTACCGGTGTGGTACTGGCTGAATACCCTCGAAGGTTAAGTCAGAACTATTCTCACAACTCTAGAGTGCTAGAGAAGGGGTTAATTATGCGTACCTCGATTTGTGAGGGTATTGAGGCTTTAATAGTAGTAGAGAGTTAACCCCTCTTTCGTAGTGTAGAAGTCTTTTCCTTATAGGAATCCTCTTGAATAGTCCAAACGTGGTGAGCAAGATATTTCCTTATGGAGAAGATCTCCCTTAATGCGCGTATCTTCTGGAATTCTCCTTCTGTTGGAATTCCACTTATACTAGGATTCTATGATGGCCAAGCGTGGGCTGCAAGGGTTTTCCATATAGGGTTTCTGGCTGCCACGTGGATGCTCGATCTGTCCCTGTTTCATCCGTTCATGCATGTCTCGTCCATAACAGACCTTTTCATGTGTTGGACCCATCCTCTATCAGCCCACGAATGTGGAACCGTCAGGCCCGTTTCATAGAGGTCCGTCAACCTATATTTTCCCTCTTCAAGAAGTTATCTTTATTTAGTGGTTAGTTAATGCGATTGCAGGGGGTTTATTTATTTTTATAAGTACTGTATCAAACTGTTTATACTTTATAGATTAATATTTGTTCACCTTATTTTCCATTACGTGGTAGAGTGTTGTTCCACTTTGGGGGCACCCTTGATTTGACGTGGCAAAAAGGGTTAGGGTTCGCTGACCCTACCTGAACTCGAATTTTTTTACATGAAGTAAAAACGGTTTAACATTGCACAATTGAAACTCAATTAAACAAAAGTTATAAAAAAAATTGATTTTTTTTTTAAAAAAATCAGTGATAATGCCATTCAAATACAATGGTTTCAAGGAAAAAAAAAATCCAAACTTTTATCTAGTTGCCTACAAATGAATTGAAAAATGAATTATTGAGCATTCTTGTTACTTGAATAATGCGATATGACAAAGTATATGTCAAGATAATTTGGTTGCAATAAAATTTAAAACATATATTTGAAATTATAGATAGGTGAGAGAGGAAGAATTTGAATTTTGGTTCACCTCATAAATGAAACTAGGCCATGTCTTTGAATTACAAGAACTGCCGACCACCTCTGGGAAAGAAGTATGAGATAACCACATGGTTTGGAACCTGAAAGGTTGGTGGGTTCTCATTTCATTATGTGGCAACCCCAAGCAATAAATCAAGTATAATATAAATGGTTGGTGGGTTAGTGGGTATTCCATAAAAAAGAAGTTATCATATAAATAAGTGGATGCAGATGAAGTGGGTTGCAGTATGTGGACACGAGTATTAATTAATTAGTAATTGTGGAGCCTTTACTAATTGCCCTGTTCAGATGAAGTAGAGGGTAAAAAGTTAAAAGAAAGGATGGAAAAAAAACTTTGAAAAGAGAGAAGGGAGAAAGTATAGCATGGAAAGGAGAGAGTAGTTGAAGACAAAGATTCTATGCTGAGAAAGAAGAAGTAACAGAGTTGTGTGAACCAATGCAGTGGTGTTCCAGCTAGGGAATTAAAGAGAGAAAAACAAAACTATACAACTATGCAAGTTGTGCAGACTGAGAAGAGCAGAGACTGAACAGGGAAGAAACCAAAGATGCTTCACAAACACGTTAAAGATGTGATGTGAGAAGCTGATGATGCAGATGAAAACAAAACTTTTGTCAAATGCTTATATAGAAAACTAGGCCATTAATTTTAGGGGTGTTGTTAACGGGCAAACAAAACTTTTTATGCCAAAAAAAAGTGGCCAAGGGGTCACAGAACCAGACAAAATGCTCCAAGGTACTAGACTCAACTCAAGCCAAATTCTTTAGCTGGTTGCATTGAGCAAAGTGGGAAAAATATCCCACATAAAGTTATCTCTGAATTAAGAGAAAGTAACAATGTAATGATTATGTGAAGCTGTAAATATAATGAAAATTAAGATTAAACTCAACTAGGTCAGGCCATAGGAGCAACACTGTGGAAGTCAAAGAGCATTTAACAGTTAACTCTTTTGTGTGTCTCAAATCTCAACAGTGTTGAAACGCCAATTTAACTTTGCTAACAAAGTCGTGTTCTTTTCCTTAGCAGCTTGAATCCCCAGACCTCCTTCCTTTTTAGGTTTGACGATTTTCTTCCAACCAATAAGGTGCAGCTTTTTCTTGTTCTCAGAAGATCCCCAAAGGAAATTGCGACTAAGCCTATCCACATTCTTCAAAATTTTTGGCGGAAGGGCAGAGCACTACATTGAGTAGTTTGGGATGGTAGACATCACTGACTGGGTAAGAACCAGCCTACCAGCAAAGGAAAGAAGATTTGCTTTCCAGCCCGCTAGACGACTTTGCATTCTCTCAATAATGAAGCTGAAATCTTGGGAAAAGGAGGTATGCTTGATGGGAAATTCCAGATATTTCCCTAAGGTAGGGATGGATCTAAACTCCAGTAAATCGCAAAAAGCTGACCTGCCTTCAGGGGGCACATTCGGAGAAAAAAATACCCTTGACTTTTCACAACTCACTTTCTGACCCGATAAGGAGCAAAATGTATCTAAGGCATCCCTGACAGCCACATAGGTTTTCCTATCCACCTTAGCAAATAAAACAAGGTAATCCGCAAAGAATGAATGAGAGAAAGCCAACCCTCCTCGAGACGCCTTAAGCGGATTCTAGAGCTTTGCTTCACACTTTTCCATTATCAAGGCCCCTAACACCTCCATGCAAGGAATGAAAAGATAGGGAGATAGAGGGTCTCCCTATCTAATACCCCGAGATGGCCGAAACGATTCCAAGGCTCCCCTATTGAAAAGAATAGCAATTGAAGAGGAAGAGACACAACTCATAATCAAAGTGATGAGGTCTTTAGGGAACTTGAACAATGAAAGAGTTTCCCTTAGAAAGCTCCATTCCAGGAAATCGTAAGCTTTCTCCAAATCTATCTTTATAGCCATAACCCCACTGCTCCCCTTTTTCTTGGACATAGAATGGATCAGCTCTTGGATTAAAATTGCGTTGTCTACCCCTTTCCTCCCAGGAACAAATGCTGTTCGGAGAGGAGAGATCAACCTAGGGAGCATAGGCCAAATTCTGGTTACTATAAGCTTGGTAACAACCTTATAGATTAAGTTACAGAGACTTATGGGCCGATAGTTGCCTAGGGATTCTGAATTGGTACATTTTGGGATAAGGGTGATAAGGATCCTATTTAGGTACCCAGGAAAATTCCCTGAAGAGAAGATTGTCTTTACTTCATCCTTGACGGAATTTCCAACCAAATGCCAAAATCTCTAGAAGAAACCCGCATGAAGGCCATCCGGCCCCGGAGCTTTATGGGGCTTTAAGGTCCAGAGAGCCGCATGGATTTCAGCCTCAAATATTGGGTTGTCTAAAGTTTCTATGTCATCTTCCTAGAAGCAAACTCTCCAAGAGGGGAGGGGGGAGGGGGGAGGGGGGAGGGGGACCACGCATTAGCCGGAACACTACACTGGTTGGATGAAAAGAGCTCCATAAAGCCAGCTCTAATGAACTCAGCAATTTCACTATCTCCATTTAGCCAATTTCTCATCCTATCTTTTATACAAGTAATGTGGTTTCTTTTATGACGAACCATGGACAAGGCATGATAAAATGTCGTGTTCCTATCCCCCTCTACCAATCTAGAGATACGAGCTTTCATGGCCCAAAAATCATCTTCTAGCTTGGACACCTCCAAGAATTCTGTCTGTAGAGATTGCTCTAATTTAATGAGGAAATCATTTGGATGGTTAGCAAGGGACGCGTGAATCCCTCTTAGCCTAGCTCGAATCTTATTCTTCCTATAAAATATGTTACCAAAGTGGGCCTTATTCCATTCCTTAGCTCTGGTAGTGAAACTAGCCACAGCAATAGAAAGACCTGGTGCCTCTGACCAAGAACTGCTGACCACCTCTAGGAAAGAAGGATCAGATAACTACATGGGTTGGAACCTGAAAGGTTAGTGGGTTCTCGTTTCATTATGTGGCAACCCCAAGCAATAAATCAAGTATAATATAAATGGTTGGTGGGTTAGTGGGTATTCCATAAAAAAGAAGTTATCGTATAAATAAGTGGATGCAGATGAAGTGGGTTGCAGTATGTGGATACGAGTATTAATTAATGAGTAGTTGTGGAGCCTTTATTAATTGCCCTGTTCAGATGAAGCAGAGGGTAAAAAGTTAAAAGAAATGATGGAAAACAAAACTTTGAAAAGAGAGAAGGGAGAAAGTATAACATGGCAAGGAGAGAGTAGTTGAGTACAAAGATTCTATGCTGAGAAAGGAGAAGTAACAAAGTTGTGTGATCCAATGCAGTGGTGTTCCAGCTAGGGAATTAATGAGAGAAAAACAAAACTATATGACTATGCAAGTTGTGCAGACTGAGAAGAGCAGAGACTAAACAGGGAACCAACTAGAGATGCTTCACAAACACATTAAAGATGTGATGTGAGAAGCTGATGATGCAGATGAAAACAAAACTTTTGTCAAATGCTTATATAGAAAACTAGGCCATTAATTTTAGGGTTGTGTTAAAAGGCACCGTAAGGTGCCCGTTAACAACTCCTTTTTTACTTTTTTTTTTTTTTACAGTTTTTTTTCCTCTTTCTAACTTTTTGTAGCTTTATACTTTTTTTACACATTTTTATTACTTTTTGCAGCTTTTTGAATGAAAAATACATTCTTAACCAGCACCACATCGGTGCTGGTTAACATTTGCCTTAATTTTAACATGTAAATGCAAATGCAAACAAAACTTTTTCTGCCAAAAAAAAGTGGTCAAGGGGTCACTAAAATAGATGTAGAGCGAAATGCTCTAAGGTACTAGACGCAACTCAAGCCAAATTCTTCAGCTGGTTGCATTGAGCAAAGTGGGAAAAATATCCCACATAAAGTTATCTCTGAATCAAGAGAAAGTCACAATGTAATGATTATGTGAAGCTGTAAATACGATGAAGGTTAAGATTAAACTCAACTAGGTCAGGTCATAGGAGCAACACTGTGGAAGTCAAAGAGCATTTAACAGTTAACTCTTTTGTGTGTCTCAAATCTCAACAGTGTTGAAACGCCAATTTAACTTTGCTAACAAAGTCGTGTTCTTTTCCTTAGCAGCTTGAATCCCCAGACCTCCTTCCTTTTTAGGTTTGGTGATTTTCTTCCAACCAACAAGGTGCAGCTTTTTCTTGTTCTCAGAAGATCCCTAAAGGAAATTGTGACTAAGCCTATCCACGTTCTTCAAAAATTTTGGCGGAAGGGCAGAGCACTACATTGAGTAGTTTGGGATGGTAGATGTCACTGACTGGGTAAGAACTAACCTACCGGCAAAGGAAAGAAGATTTGCTTTCTAGCCCGCTAGACAACTCTGCATTCTCTCAATAATGAAGTTGAAATCTTGGGGAGAGGTATGCTTGATGGGAAAGCCCAGATATTTCCCTAAGGTAGGGGTGGATCTAAACTCCAATAAATCGCAAAAAGCTAACCTGTCTTCAGGGGGCACATTCGGAGAAAAGAATACCCTTGACTTTTCACAACTCACATTCTGACCCGATAAGGAGCAAAATGTATCTAAGGCATCCATGACAACCACACAGTTTTTCCTATCCGCCTTAGCAAATAAGACAAGGTCATCCGCAAAGAATAAATGAGAGAAAGCCAACCCTTCTCGAGACACCTTAAGCAGATTCCAGAGCTTTGCTTCACACTTTTCCATTATCAGGCCCCTTAACACCTCCATGCAAAGAATGAAAAGATAGGGAGATAGAGGGTCTCCCTGTCTAATACCCCGAGATGGCCGAAACGATTCCAAGGCTCCCCCATTGAAAAGAATAGCAATTGAAGAGGAAGAGGCACAACTCATAATCAAAGTGATGGGGTCTTTAGGGAACTTGAACAATGAAAGAGTTTCCCTTATAAAGCTCCATTCCAGGCGATCGTAAGCTTTCTCTAAATCTATCTTTATAGCCATAACCCCACTGCTCCCCTTTTTCTTGGACATAGAATGGATCAGCTCTTGGACTAAAATTGCATTGTCTACCCCTTTCCTCCCAGGAACAAATGCTGTTCGGAGAGGAGAGACCAACCCAGGGAGCATAGGCCGAATTCTGGTCACTATAAGCTTGGTGACAACCTTATAGATTAAGTTATAGAGACTTATGGGCCAATAGTTGCCTAGGGATTTTGGATTGGTACATTTTAGGATATGGGTGATAAGGGTCCTGTTTAGGTACTCAGGAACCTTCCCTGAAGAGAAGATTGTCTTTACTTTATCCTTGACGGAATTTCCAACCAAATTTCAAAATCTATGGAAGAAATTCGCACGAAGGCCATCCGGCCCCGGAGCTTTATAGGGCTTTAAGGACCAGAGAGCCGCGTGGATTTCAGCCTCAGATATTAGGCTATCTAAAGTTGCTATGTCATCTTCCTGGAGGCAAACTCTCCAAAGGGGAGGGGGGGGGGGGGGGGACCATGCATTAGCCGGAACACTACACTGGTTGGATGAAAAGAGCTCCATAAAGCCAGCTCTAATGAACTCAGCAATTTCACTATCTCCATTTAGCCAATTTCCCATCCTATCTTTCATACAGGTAATGCGGTTTCTTCTACGACAAACCAGGGCAGAGGCATGATAAAATGCTGTATTCCTATCCCCTTCTACCAGTCTAGAGATACGAGCTTTCATGGCCCAAAAATCCTCTTCTAGCTTGGACACCTCCAAGAATTCTGTTCGCAGAGTTTGCTCTAATTTAATGAGAAAGTCATTTGGATGGTTAGCAAGGGACGCTTGAATCCCTCTTAGCCTGGCTCGAATCTTGTTCTTCCTATAAAATATGTTACCAAAGTGGGCTTTATTCCATTCCCTAGCATGGGTAGTGAAACTAGCCACAGCTATAGAAAGACCTGGTGCCTCTGACCAAGAACTGCTAACCACCTCTGGGAAAGAAGGATCAGATAACCACATGGGTTGGAACCTGAAAGGTTGGTGGGTTCTCGTTTCATTATGTGGCAACCCCAAGTAATAAATCAAGTAGAATATAAATGGTTGGTGGATTAGTGGGTATTCCATAAAAAAGAAGTTATCGTATAAATAAGTGGATGCAGATGAAGTGGGTTGCAGTATGTGGATACGAGTATTAATTAATGAGTAGTTGTGGAGCCTTTATTAATTGCCCTGTTCAGATGAAGCAGAGGGTAAAAAGTTAAAAGAAAGGATGGAAAACAAAACTTTGAAAAGAGAGAAGGGAGAAAGTACAACATGGCAAGGAGAGAGTTGTTAAGTACAAAGATTCTATGCTGAGAAAGGAGAAGTAACAGAGTTATGTGAACCAATGCAGTGGTGTTCCAGCTAGGGAATTAATGAGAGAAAAACAAAACTATATGACTATGCAAGTTGTGCAGACTGAGAAGAGTAAAGACTAAACAAGGAAGCAACCAAAGATGCTTCACAAACACGTTAAAGATGTGATGTGAGAAGCTGATGATGCAGATGAAAACAAAACTTTTGTCAAATGCTTATATAGAAAACTAGGTCATTAATTTTAGGGTTGCGTTAACGGGCACTGTAAGGTGCTCGTTAACAACACCTTTTTTACTTTTTTTTTTTACAATTTTTTTGTCCTCTTTTCTAACTTTTTGCAGCTTTATACTATTTTGTACACATTTTTATAACTTTTTGCAGCTTTTTGAATGAAAAATACATCCTTAACTAGCACCACATCGGTGTTGGTTAACATTTGCCTTAATTTTAACATGTAAATGCAAATGCAAACAAAACTTTTTCTGCCAAAAAAAAGTGGTCAAGGGGTCACAGAAATAGATGTAGAGCGAAATGCTCCAAGGTATTAGACTCAATTTAAGCCAAATTCTTCAGCTGGTTGCATTAAGGAAAGTGGGAAAAATATCCCGCATAAAGTTATCTCTGAATTAAGAGAAAGTCACAATGTAATGATTATGTGAAGTTGTAAATACGATGAAGATTAAGATTAAACTCAACTAGGTCAGGCCATAGGAACAACACTGTGGAAGTCAAAGAGCATTTAGCAGTTAACTCTTTTGTGTGTCTCAAATCTCAACAGTAATATTCCCAATATTACCATTTGATCATATATTCAAAGTTATACTTCGATGGAAAAAAAAAAATTACAATTCCAAATGCAGTATATATAATTATGCGAAATATCAAAAATATTCAAAGTTGTCTTGGATGGAGGAAAATTACAATTCCATTGCAATGTTATTAACTTATTATGTAAAATAGAACTTTCCCCCTATGCTAGCTAAAGTAATTCTATGACACCGATATAAATTAGGGTCTCTATGATTCAATTAGGACCATAGTTTCTGAATTTTTACACAAATTTAAATCAAGAAAAGGATGTTTTATAGTCATTGACTTAAACCCATTGTCAAACCTCACTCAACAGAACAAGCCAATATGATCTTTCGCAATAAAGTGATAGATGAACTGCCATTAAACGACTTATTAATAGATGAATAGTTCACTTCTAGCAAATAAATAGTTCACTTCAGAATGGTATATACATCATGATTAAAGCATGTTACCAGATCCTTATAATTACAAAATTATAAGCAAAGTTGAAAAACAAGATATTATTTTTCATAATCATCTGTCTACAACTCTAAAGGCCCTCTTTGCAGCTCCACCCTCGGATGCAAGAGAACTTGTAACAATTTTTAAAATTCATTACATAAGAATTACATGTAAAATTTTGATTAAATTGTATATGTATTATATGTGAATAGAGAATTATACATAAATGAGATATATTTTGATTAATCTATATATAATTTATAAGAAAATGAAAGTTTTATTTTTTAAGAAATGGAAATGAAAAGATTTAGTATAAAATGAAGTAGTTTTTTTTTTTTTTTTTTTTTTTTTTAAAAAAATGAGTACTGCATTGAATTTTTATAAATTAAATTTGTTCACCTTATTTTACTATGTGATAGAGCTTTGATCCATGTTTGGGGGCACCATTGAATCATAATTGTATTATGAGGCCCCTTTCTTTTCTTCTCTCATTTCTAATCTTGTCAAGACATGTTCTACTGCTTGGGCCCAATTTGCTGGGTTTTCCCGTGTAAGCATTTTTAGTAAATCACAGATTATGAAAGAGCTTATGTAGAATACAGAGTTCACACTTAGATTATTGACCTGGAAGATAGCAAAAAAATTCAAATTCTGTTTTACATTGGTTCTTTAACGTCACATTTGCATTGATTATGGGGTGACTAGCTTGAGACATTCTAAATTCCTTCTCATTGAAAATTGGAGTGCCAACACAAAGGTATTTGTTGAAGACAAATGTTACACTGGGTGGCCTTGGGTTCATGATACAAACTCAACCATATCATTCCTCATTTTTTTCATTATCTAGACTCGTGTTTTTCTTCACGTAGTTCCTATCCTAATTGGTGGTAGTATGATTACTGACTAGAAGAATAGGCCATAACCATATTAATGCAATTTTTACTGAGAAAGTGAGAATAGCGGTGGATTAGCTTTAATGTGGCGTCAAGAATGCAACTTGGAGGTGCTAAGCTTCTCCCCCAACCATATTAATCAATGCAATTTTTACTGAGTAGATATGGATTCAAATGGAGATTAACTGGTGTTTCTGGTCATCCCGAGACACATCAACGACAACATACTTGGGCTCTTTTAGATAATCTAAGTCAACAAATGGACCTTCCCTGTGTCTCGCTTGGCGACTTTTTACTGTCATCTTTAGAGAAGTATAGGATGAATGAGCAACTGTTTTACGAGATACAAGCATTCAGGGCGGTATTGGATCTTGGACTGGTACTACTTTTAATGCATGTGGCAAAAGCGGGCAAGAGATGTTGGGTTGCACGTGTGAGTGAAGTCCCACATTGAATAAAGATGAGAAGAATGAGTAGTTAATATAACATAATTGAGCACATACCCATTGGGCTTAGGCCTTTTGGGTTAAAGTGTGTCTCTATATGTTATATTAATTATTCAAGGAATCTCCCCAAGGTGTTTATCTCCCCATTAAGTGGTATCAGAGCCCATGGTGATGTGCGGCGAAGGTGGTGAGGTGTTCATGGTCCCTACCCAGCGGGGACAGAGAAAGCCTTAATGGCCCACACACAAAAATCCTGGAGAAAAGAAAAGCCCAACAAAGGAATATTGCAAATGGTGCTAAACAATGATGAGGTGCGAGGTTCCCATGGACATGAACGTGCGGGGTTCCCATGGATGTGCGTGCGGGGTTGACACGTGGTTCTCATGGATGGCGTACGAGAGACCCATGGATGACGCGCTGATGAAGTGAAAAGCCCATTAGGCAAGGGGGAGCAAGTAGGACTTATTCATGACCCACAGAGAAGTCTTGAAGCCCACAGAGTGGCAAAGACTCACACGTGAGGGGGAGATTGTTGGGTTACACGTGTGAGTGAAGTCCTACATTGAATAAAGATGAGAAGAATGAGTAGTTAATATAACATAATTGAGCACATATCCATTGAGCTTAGGCCTTTTGGGTTAAAAGTGTGTCTCTATATGTTATATTAATTATTCAAGAAAACTCCCCAATGTATTTATCTCCCCATCAAGAGACCACTTACAGCTAGCATATATTTGGATCTTGGACTAAAGACAATTGACAAAAACGAGGTTAAATGCCCAAGCTACTTTGGTACCGACCGGGAAGATAGAGAAGAAAGCCAAATTCTCTTGCACATTGTGGTCTTTAAATGTCTTGTATCAATCATGGGGTGACTAGCTTGAAACAATCTGAATTCCCTGTCATTGAAAATTGGAGTGCCAAGACAAAGCTATTTGTTGAAGTCAACGGATACACTGAGGTGGCTTTAGGTTCATGATACAAGCTCATCCATATCATTCCTCATTTTTTTCATTATCAAGACTCATGTTTTTCATCATATAGTTCCTATCTTAATGGGTGATACTGTGATAGTAAGATTACTAACTAAAAGAAATATAAATCATACAACACAAAAAAAACAAAGACATGAGATGATATACATAATGGCCATAACTAAAGCAAACCTTGCTTGGCAACATCATTTCAAATAAGCATTTCTCAGTATCAACAACTATATTAAAAGAACTACACAGAGCCAGAAAAATGGAATATAGTATAAACATCAGAGAAAAAATGTGCAGAGGCAATGTACCGCATCTGCTAGTCACCTTCGCCTGGTATTCTGGAGTTGATTTCATATTCTACAATTTGCAGCTGGACAAGAATATAATGCAACGTGTTCAAATATATTACTTGACAATGCATATATCACAAAACTAGCACACTTTAAAGCAATGTTTTGGACTCTTTTAACAGTTATGGAGAGTTTCATAATCAAGAAAATCTTTTTTTTTTTATAAGTAATAAGTTATATTGATATAAAAAAGGAACACCCTAGAACACAAGAAAATCTAGGATGGGATCAATGAGATTGCAGAGTCCCAAACCAACCCTCCTCCCTCACCACAAGAGGCAGGTGATACAAAGAAAATTTGAATGCTTTTACAGTGAAAGTCACTAATATATCAAGGTACGAAGTTTATAACAGAGACTTTTTTTAAGGGATGAAATTCTCTTTGGTTTCTTCTCTCAAAGAGCTTAATCAGTCTGTGAACACTAAAGGGGTCATGAAAGGTCACAATGAACTAAAAGTTAACCATCATAATGAATCAGGGTACTTTTAAATTTCTCTTGTAGGGGAATCAGTGTACTCACTGCAAAAGACAAACTGGTTGAGATCAAGAGTCACCCTGCCTTGCTTTGCAGTATCAAATGAACTGAATAAATTCCTGCAACAAACAAGATTAGGAATTCATAGTAGCACGATAATATTTGAAGACTAGTATATATAGTTTAATGGATATAACTTATTTATTCCAGATTTGAGGAGTCTCAATTCAGGTAATGTGTCATATGGAGTAGGAGTTTACATGTGCTAGGGCAGACCATTTGGCAGAATCAAACCTTAAAGACTATATAATGAGGTCCATCAAATATAAGTCCAAAACCAGCCCATGGGCACCATGCATACCCACCAGTCCACCATGCCCTAAACTTGTACTGTTGCCCACATTTCACTAAATCAAAAAGGTACAACATTAAACATGCACTTTTTGCGAGTATAAGGGACATTTACCGGGCAGACTGTAAAAATATACAAAGAGATATGAAGTCATCCAGCCGAAATCTCCCATTCTTCTTTTGATCAAAGCTCTGAGCAACCATGGAAAATCGTATAAGTATTTTCAACTTGATGAAACCAACTGAATACCTCAATATATAGATAATATCATACTACCTCACTATTGGACTTAGCAACATGGAAGTTTTCTAAGCACCCAAACAATCAAACTAAACCAAAACAACGAATTTGAAAAACAGTTACCATCGAAGCTCATAGTGCCATTTCTGTCAAAATCGTACATCCTGCAACTTTAGATAGCAAAAGATAGAGAAGAAAGAGGGATTTTTGCAAATTGAAATAGACAAAAAGGAGTTGAAGAAGAAGAACCTTGAGCTGTGGAGCTGTGATGGTTCCGGTTTTCTCCGAGTCGACTCGCTCGAACCAGTCCTTCAGCATCGCCGTGTTCTCCATTTTTTTGATTTCTACTTCCACGAGCTCTGTGCTCTCTGTGACTCAGATCAACTCGTTCGCGAGTGAATCAGTGAAGTGAAAAATGGTGGCAATTGCCAATTATCGTCAATAGACACGGCGTCGTTTTCAATTGTAAATATTTTAGGAAAGAATAATAATATTATTTATTCACCTTAAACTTGAGTTATTACGTAGGGGCTAATTAAATCAATCAGTAAAAGTCATTTTACTTTAATAATTAATTTTCCTATCAAGTCAAAATTAGTCATATTTTCAATCATTAGTTTGAAAGTTGGTAGGTCAATAATACTTTTGAAATTTCTTGTCTAATTAATCTGTAAAAAAATTAAATTGTTTTTTACAATCTATATTTCAAATTACTAATATTTTCATTCTTAAATTTAAGGGTGTATTTAGATACTATTTATTTTGTTAAAATTTAAAAATACTGTAATAAAATAATTTTAAAATGTGTGAATAGTGTTGTGAGATCTATTTTTAATGAAAGTTTTATTGAAAAAAAAGATTTGTGAATCCCGTGAACAGTGCACGGGACTCACTGGAAAAGCCACCACAATCACAGAAACGCGCTTCAAAAAAAAAAAAAAAGCAAACACAGACGCTAATAATCAGTATCCAAACGGATACTAAGTGTATTATGCCAAGAGATGTATTGCATTTGACTATAAAATTATGCCTTTCATTGATTTTACATTGAAAATTTTGTACGTACAAATTACTAATCTGGTGAAATATTCAAACGCCATATGCATCATGCTTGCAAAAAGAGCTTAGACTTTCTAAAAAAAGATATCTTAGTTTTGACCAATACTTAACAAATACATACAAGTATTGCATTATTTTATATTGGGTGAGTACAATTATTTAAAGGTTGAGTATACATGTAACTAGCTTGTAACCCCATGTATATACATAAATATACTTAAAATATATATATATATATATATATTAAAATGCATAGTATAATTCTTATTTATATAATTTAAATATTATTGATAGTCATTCTTATATTTTTTTTTTCTTTTTAAAAAGTCTTGTAAGAATATTACTCCATTAGGTAGAAAATGTAAATTGTCTATGTGGGGGAGAAAAGCCCAACCTGGCGCATTAGGCCCAAGGCCCTATCCGAGGACCACTGTTCATCCGAGGAGACCAAGACACCCTGTCAGAAGCCCATGTGAGGGAAATGTCCGGAGATGAGTACATGCACTGTCCGAGGAGATGTTCATATGTCCGAGGAGGACGATACCCTCGGACCCGACGGGGTTTTTGGTCCGACACGTGTCAAGCGATCTGTTCGATACGTGTTAAGGGAGAAAGGAGGCCTCGGACACACAAGAAGGTAACAGGAACAGAGAAATATCAAGGGGACAGACTTCAACCACCGCATTTAATGCACTGCACCTACCCTCCTGGCCGCATTTATGTGGAGAAGACCCCTGAACAGTGCATCCTCAGCTACCGCCACTCATACAGGGCTAAAGGGGGAGTGTGATGGGACATGCACTCAAGTGGGCGCCCAGATGGTGAACAAGTGGACGGTGGAGATGTAGAAAGGCAGCACTATATAAGAGAGAGAGAGGTCTCTGATAAAGGGGATTGAAAATTAAGAGAGAAAAGAGCATATTATTTTACTGTAGCTCCAATATTTGTAACCTAAGTCCATCAATGAAAATCACCTCCTCGGACGAGACATTAACCTCTGTCCGAGCACGTATTAGTTCAAATCTTCCTGTCATCATAGCCGCTTAATACTGTTATTTTCATTATTAGCCTAGCTCTTTCACCCACTCTCTACAAATTTATTGTTTTGGGTTCAGTGGGCTCCAAATCCACATCTTCTTGGGCTTGGGCTGCAGAATCTGACCCTACAGTCTATATTTTAAAAAAAAATTTATGTTCATTAATTCTAAACTTTTTGGTTTTTGTATGGTACTTTACTTTCAAAAAATCAAGTATTGGGTAAATTTTTTTTTCACTTTTTTTTTTCTTTTGTAAATTTTATATTATGAAGTGGATTATAAATATTTAAAATAGTAATTAATATTTAGATTGTGGACTGTGGGGTAATTTATCTTTATTTTTTTTTCTTTTTGTATGGCGCTTTACTTTCAATAAATCAAATATTGGGTAATTTTTTTTCACTTTTTTTTTTCTTTTGTAAAATTTATATTATTAAGTGGATTATAAATATTTAAGATAATAATAGTATTTGGAGTGTGGACTGTGGAGTGATTTATCTTTATCTTTTTTTTTTCTTTTTCTTTTTGTATGGTATTTTACTTTCAAGAAATCAAGTACTGCGTATTTTTTTTTCTTTTGTAATTTTTTTTCATTTATTCATTTCTAGCAACTATATTTTTCAAATTCTCAACCACTATATTTTTTAAATCTTCCAAGGTTATCATTTTTTGTAACATTTTAATTTGAAATTTATCAAATCTATGTAATTTGGAATGAAATTATTCATCACTTTTTCCCTACAAAACTCATTATTATTTTTTTGCCTAGTTTTATTTTTTAGGTTATGATTATTGTGAGGTACGAGAATTCAAATAAGGTTATAGTGCCACGTGTCATACCCATGGCCGAGGAGGCCATTATCGTGCCAAGGAGGTCACCCCCTCGGACAGTAAGACCACATCAGTGGCACGTTACTAGAGAAGGTCATACTGTAGAAAAAGAGTTTCGGAGAAGGGGTTAGCCCTGATATAACTGAAGAGATGGTGGCTGCCACCACATTTAATGCTTCCCACCAAATCTCATCGCTACATTTATGTGGAGAAGACCCCTAAACAATACTGCCTTGGCTGCCACAACTCACAAAGGGTTTGAGAAAGTGTCTAATGGGATAAGCATTCAAGTGTTGGCCTGGACGATCAACAAATGGAGGGCCAATATCATCTAAATGGAGCAATAGAATGTAAGAGACCCTCCAGGGAGAAGGGATAGGAAAATCTGTAGAGAAAACACTGTAGCAACAAGAACTAAAATTGTATCCAAGTCTAAAAGAACTATATTCAATAACCACTCTCCTCGGACTTCGCCGAGGAAGGATTTATTTGCATAGAACTTGTCTTTCTTTGCTTTCTTATTATCTTTAATCCACTATGCGTGTTGCTTGATCTATTGAAGCCTAGTTTTAAATCCACTCTCTACAAATTTATTGTGTTGGGCTCTTTGGGCCTGAATCCTTCCACCCTTTAGGCTTAGGAATCAAAACGCTACCCTTACAATTATTATTCATTAACTTATCATTATCCCTTTCTAATTTTTCTTTTAAAAACCTATCAAATTTTAATTTAAGGGATTATTATTATTTTGATTGTTAAGTTTGGATTAAAAAAAATAATTTTGTTTAAAAAAATGATAATGATGAGTTTGAGTTTAAGTTGGACTTATTAGAGAGATAAAATGATAAAATGATAATTTTATTTAAATATTGTGCTGACGTATAAAATTGTGAGAGTTTCAGAGGTTTCGGTTATATATATATATATATATATATAGAGAGAGAGAGAGAGATAGATTAGGCATTTGGCCTTATCATAATTTCTTTATTATAAACTTTATCCACATTATCTCTTTCTCTATCTTGCATGATAATTTGAATGTTATTTTAATTATTAATATTATTAGATGGTTTAAATATTACGAGGCAATAGCATTATGGATATCAGCATGAGGCTGAGGAGAAGGCAGCTCGGGAATCATTATGGATATCCATAATAGTTCTAAATAAATCAGCTTTCATTATGCTTTCATTATGATTGGCACGAATCTTTCGGTTTATGTTGACAATTCTATTATATTCTACCTATGTGAAAATATTTTTGTGTTAAAAGCTTTTTGAACCATCGAATGATGTAAGGATAAATTGAAATGAATTACAAGCTATCTTTATTTAGTGGTTAGCTAATGCGATTGCAGGGGGTTTATTTTATTTTTATAAGTACGGTATCAAACTGTTTATACTTTATAGATGAATATTTGTATCAAACTGTTTATACTTTATAGATTAATATTTGTTCACCTTATTTTCCATTACGTGGTAGAGTGTTGTTCCACTTTAGGGGCACCCTTGATTAGATGTGGCAAAAAGGGTTGGGGTTCACTGACCCCACCTGAACTCAAATTTTTTGACATGAAGTAAAAACGGTTTAACGCTGCACAACTGAAACTTAATTAAACAAAATTATAATAAAAAAAAAAAAAAACATTTGATTTTTTATTTTTAAAAAAATCACGTGATAATGCCATTCAAATACAATGGTTTCAAGAAGAAAAAAAAATCCAAACTTTTATTTAGTTGCCTACAATTGAATTGAAAAATGAATTATTGAGCATTCTTATTACTTGAATAATGCGATATGACAAAGTATATGTCAAGATAATTTGGTTGCAATAAAATTAAAAACATATATTTGAAATTATAGATACGTGTTAGAGAGGAAGAATTTGAATTTTGGTTCACCTCATAAAATGAAACTAGGCCATGTGTCTCTTGCCGTTCCATGCTATTTCAAACAATTTACAAATGTGTATCCACCTTTTTATGGTGAAGAAAGCATCCAACGGGCTTATAGTCGTCTGCACATAAGCATCATTGCTTAGAAGTTTTGTAACAGCACTTCTATTGCTTTTGAAGGTGAAATTTCCTTGATTTTTAGACTTTCTCATAATCATGGCAAGAAAAAGTATTAAGGAGGAGGTCAGGGAAGTTCTTGTCATGTGCAGTGAGAGAAGTTGGTCCTGAAATTTCACTATTCAACCAGTTGAAATTCATTATTGGTTTCTCAGGTCTACCATCTCCGGTGGGTTTTCATACCCTTCCCCACACATTTGAGCAGGCATTGCTGAAGTTGTGGAGGTGGCAGATTGAAGCTTCTGATAGACTGGTCGAGCATATTTATCAGATCAAAGCTTTTAGGGGCTAGCCAGTAGATATCTTTGCTAGTGCTGATGATTTTTTAACAGGAAGAAAGGAGAAGCTGACTGAGATTTTGTTTGGCTTGCCTAAGGTAGCTATCCTCTGATGGTCCTACACCGTGAACTGGATACTATCAAAAATTGGCTAAACTTCAGCTGTTTAAAAGAGGGTTTATAAGGTTTAATGCCTGCCTGATTCAGTAATGGTGATATTAAAAGCCAGTTGCCTAGAATGTGATGCTGTGGTTGATGTTCTTGCTGTTTAATCATTAATGTGTATTACTGAAATAGGTTGAAGATTTTTTTTTTTTCAATATATGCTTAACCGGTTGTCTACAATTTGATGTTGTGGTTGATGTTCTTGCTGTTTAATGTGGGCTACATGAATACATGTGCATGGATTTACACATTTTAGATTTATCTTTTTAACTAGTATTTTTGGACTGTTGATCCAGCAGTAGTTTAGCAGTGAGTGTTCTTTTCTCCAATTTAAGACTGGATTGTTTTATGTTCTGTTTGTGTGAGTGTGTGTGGATAAGGTGAACATTTATAAATATAAATTCAAGCTTTTCTTGTGTGGATTTAGAAAGATCGAATCCTGAGAAGTGGGGGTTGCAAATGAAGAGTTTATAAGAGGAGAAAAACATATTTTGGAGAATATTCATTAATGCAGGCCAGCTCATAGTCATTTACATGCAGTATTTCAGTCCTATTAATCGAACAGAAAAACAGTATTTTGAGGTGAAAATTAATAGACTGAAACACAACAACCACTTGCTTCACTTGGACCTACATTTGAGCTTCAATTACGACTTTAGGTGAGAAATTGTGGAATATGGAACAAAAGACAGGCAATATGACTCTACTTATTGGTTGTGGTAACTATGGCATATTATGTCTGTTTACAACTAGGAGTAGGCTAAATTGTTTTACTGATGTAAATGGCAATTTCCACTTGATGTAAATGGTGGCAACTATATACTAGATATTCTTGTTTTTACTGATTTAATTTTTTGACATTTGTGCATAGGATATGTTTCCTTTTTTTTAAGTGGTTTTCATGCATATACAATAATACACACTAAACGAAAAAAAAAACCCATTCAAACAAGACTTTAGCATCAACTATTTACATTGAAGCATCACCCATTTACAGAACATTATCCGGAAAGTAACATAATTTTCTAACTAAACGACAGAGTTCTGAGACGTAGAAGCTGGCAACAGAAGAAACAACATGCTTGACTTCTTAAGGCAACTTCTGTTGCTCAGTTGCACACACAGAAAACACAAATACTAATCTAGCTGGTTCAGTTATCCTTTCATTCTGTCAAAGATCCAGAAGAAACCGAGCTGGTTCAGCTTTTGCTGCATATCCAAACTTCCAAGTACTGTACTTTCTATATGCTCCAGTGAGTTTCCCAGTTCCAGCCTTCTGATGGCAAGTAACCATCAATTTGGAGCATTCTCTATTAGCACATATGAACATCATTTCATTGTTAAGCAAATGGATTAGATTGAATTTCCACAAATAATGTGTCCCAAAGTAAGAAAGTTCAAAGCTAGCAAAAACAACTCACAGAAGCTGATCTTCTGAGTAGTTTGTATACCACTCAATAGTTCTGCTCCATTGCTTAAAGCAGTGAAGACTACATTGAGCTGTGTAAACTGCTGCAGCAGCTAGCAAAGACGGTGGGAACTTGAGCATTTCGTACTCCACTAGGCATAGCTCAATGATAAAGAAGGATAGGAGCTCGAGCTGATTCAGTTTCATAGGTGGAAATCTAACTTATAAGTATCAATTTTGACCAAAAAATATCTAATTTAAATCAAGATGATTCTATGACATTGGATTATTGACCTTTTTGTCAGATTGAGCTGCCTTAAGGAATCTCCTCATAAACACATATGGGGTAGGCAGAGACAACTTAAATTGTAATGTGTTCACCATAAATCTCTCCTATAAGCAAGGGAAATCATTAAATTTAATTTAATAGTGAAAGGGAGGAAAGGAAACTAGTGAGAACCAATTAAGGATATTACCATATCAAGTACTTCTTCTCTTGTATAGGCCTTGTCTGATATCATAACAAGATCCTCCACAATAGGGACAGAAACTTCCTCATATTTGCAAGCTAATAGCATGGCTGTCAGCCCAACCAATTGAAGCTTCTTTCTAAGAACTGTTTGATGCTCTAAGAACCTGTCTATAAGGTTGACAGTGAGGAATAAAGTCTCGTCCATAAGCTCAAATTTGCAGTGAACCTGTTAATACAACCAATTTCATTAGTCAAATTTCAAGTACAAATTTTCAGCATCACTCAAATGTCCCTACAACTGCCTTAATCAATAAAAAGTAATCCCTTTCCGAAAGGATGGTGAAATTGATATTATTCTGTCTGAAAAGAACATGAATATGAATTCCAAAACACAGAGATTTAGCTCATTATAAACAATTATGCAAAGGCTTTCAAGTGCTATGCAGATCGAATGTAAATTTTTTTATTTCTATATAATGACCAAAGTACATCCTCAGTACCTCCCTTCACAGAAGCAAATCGGTTTAGAATCATTTACCTCGATAAGCCAGTCAATGAGGATAGCCCTCATTTTCTTGTTGATGTCGAATTGATGAGCCATGTAATTTGGAGAAACACAGCTAGAATTCTGCACGATTTTTTAGAGAATCAACTATGGATGATCTAACCAATTAGCTACATTCTTATGGCATATAATAACTCTCATAAGTTGCTAAACCTCAAGAATGCACGTCTTTGCAAAACACAAGTGATTGGCATGATGACAACAAATAAAGGGAACTTCAACAGAATAAATGGATCCACTTTAGTATACAGTATACCTCAATATTTGAATGTGAGGGAGTAAGTAAAGCTACAAGCCTACAACAGATTCATGGGTTTAAGTCATCCCATAAAACAAGTAATGTCCTCAAAATCTTCATTATTAAGCAAATGCTCAAAAGATTTTACATCATTTAATGACCCGCAAATAATCAAAATAGGACCTTCTTAAGTTCTGTTGTTTGGTTGAAAGATTTCAATTTAGGACTTGATGCAGAAAATGCTGTCCACCTAATGTTGGTGCTAACATATTTACAACCTCATACCTCTCAATCACATCATCTTGTACATCGCACAATCTCTTCTATTTCCAACCCTCAAGAAGAGTGCACTTCTTTTGCAGAAACAAAACTTGTATAATTGATATCTAAGTCTATGATTAATCATTGATCATTAATTCAGAAGACCCTATATGTTGTAGTAATACTACTAGTATAGTCAAATAATTTGAACAATTAGCCAAAAGAATTGAACATATTAGTAGTGTAAAGTGTAAACTATTTGAACATCAATCAACACTTGTACAATTTGTGTGTTTCGATAACAAATAAACTTGCCTCAGTTTCCCTGTAGTAAGCAGTTATATCATCTATGTACTCGGCAACTGCAAGTGGATCTTTCAGATCACTGCTGTCGATATCAATAACTGGTTCCTCCACATCTTCCATCTCAATCTCTTCCTACAGTAATTCAATGTAAAGTTATAGTGATGCTGCTTGGCCAAAAATATACCTTCAATCCATTTCAACAAAAAAGATATGAGGATTACTATATACGCATACCATTCGATCAATTTCATCTAGCATGGCTTCAGTGTGCTTCACAAACATCGGAACTTGACCATCACTAGCATCATCATATTCCACCACATCTATTATTGTACAATCTTCCAAGCTAGTTGGGTTTGGAGCCAATGAGGTTACTTTCTTAGCTTCCTAATAGGACAATCAATCTATTAAATACCAATTCAAAATATTTTTTTCAAGTAAAGAGAAAAAAAGTTAATTAAAACATCATCTTATACAGATATTTCTCCATGGCAGTGCTGGACCATTTGTGCTGCAAACTTCCTAAACAAACATCAAAAAATAACATTCAATATTTATGAGAAATATTTCACAATGTAGAAAGCATATCCAATGAAACTGTTAGTTCTAAATTCTAACCTTGTAATTGGTTTGTCATACATCACATCTTTCCTGAACATATTATATGGTTAAAATCAATTAGAAAGATTTAATAGAAATAGAACCTAATGATAGGCAAAAAGGTTTAAAAAGAATAAGAAGATTTTACCCTTTGAATTCTGCTTTGCTTGCCATATAAGAGTTTAAGCTAGCTCCAACAATATTCTGATTGATGTTACTTAAAGCCTCTCGATGATTATATCCCATTTCCCTCATGAACTTGGAACCCTCCTTTCCTGTACCTTCTTTAAAATTTGAAAGAAAAAAAAAACAAAAGAGATGATAAATTTTAAATTCCAAGTTTCTAACCGCACACTTCAAGATAAATTTTGTTAAATTAATTGATTGGTTAAAACTACAAACAAGACTAACAACAAGAATTACAAGAAACCTTCAACTTCAACTTCAATTTTTACCTTCTTGAAAACTTGAGTGGCTAATGAGGCTTGGATAGTTCTCCTTTGATTCATCCATTTTACTCACCTTCAAGATTAACCCACAAAAGAGAACTAAACCCAATTAAAAAACCACTAAAACCCCATTATCTAAATTATCAAGAACAAGAAAAAAGAAGAGCAACAAATCCAAATTAAATACCATAAATTTTCTTTACAAAATAAAACAAGCCCACCAACCTTCAAGAAGAAAGTTCCTTAATTTTTCACAAGAGAGAGACTAAACCCAACAATTGAAGGGTGTCAGTGTGTGTAGTATGAATAGATGAAAAGCGAAATTCGAGATTTTCCACAAACACACACGACACTTCTTTTTTGAAAATAACGGCTACTATAAACTGGCCGTCGGATCTAATAACAATGAAGGGTCGCAATTGTTTTGAGTCTAACGGTAACGTTGCTTTGTTTCGAACATTTCTATGGCCCAGAAAATAAAGAAAAAGTAAAAGAATATTCGATTCGGCAATGTGGGGTTGGGCTTGAAATTAAAGCCCATCAAGGCCATGCCGGTACGCTCTTCAGCACTAAGAAGTGATTGGTGAGCGTTCCTGGAAGCTTCTTTAGTTGTCACATGGTACACTGTATACTGTATTTCCATCGTCAAAGAAGAACTTGACAAAAGTCACAAAACTCATAATTATGTTACTTACGTTTTTTTTTGTTGAAAAAAAAAACTTAGTTACAATGGGATTTAATTAGTTCAATTAATAAAAGTTATTATTTTCAAATAAGTAATTTGAATCTAATCCGACCCAAAAAATGAGAGAAGAAGAATTAATCCGTTAATATATTGATTTGATAATAAAGAATAACTATTTTGAAGTGGAAATCATAAATGTTAATGTATAAATATTTGAAAAGAAAGTACAAATAAATTTTACTCATTGATAAAGCCACTATTAAAAGGTCTTTACTTTGATGTGGTTGGTGATACTTCAATGACATAAAATTTTATAAAAAGTTTAATAAAAAAATGTTAAAATTGTTAAACGGATAAGACTATAATTTGTAATTTTAGAAAATTATGAAAATGATTGTGAAAGATGATAAAGTTGTGATGTGTGTATGCATGTGAGATGTTACTCAAGTCACACGTACTAAAAAAAGTAATGTTAATCTAGGGATGGATTAACCCTTTTCCTATTCATTCAAGCTTCCCACATTATAGCAGTTTCTCAAAAAAAAAAAAAAAAAAAACATTATAGCAACTTGCCACCCTTGTCATTATTTTCTGATGGAACTTTGGGAGAGATCATTCATATTTGTTTGTCTTGCAGAAAAAGAAAAGGGAATATTTTTGTCAAATAAAATCAAAAGACCGCTGTCAAGAACAAGAAAAGCATTTTGTAATTCTAATATTAACACTAAATAATAAGAGTATAAGACAGTAATTTAATGGCTTGTCTGGTTTGTTGGCATGCCGTCCCTTTATTTTTATTTTTTATTTTTCGGCAAAATCGATAGAAACCGTCCCCTGATTACTCTTGGTCCTTCTTCAAAAAATAAAAAATAAAAAATAATAATAATAATAATATTACTTGGTCCTTCCTAATTGTGCTTAGCCAAAAAAAAAAAAAAAACAGTAATTCAGTTTTTTTTTTTAATTATAAATTTCAAAACTACATTAATTAATTAATTTATGCATGCCAAAATTGAAATTTATTTTCTATAATTTTCTTTGAAAATCCAAAATTAACAAACTATAAAACATATCTTGTGGATGTTAGTAAACCTTTTTTTTTTTGGATAAGTTAGCTAACTTAATTACTAAGATTTTATTGGGATTGAATCCCATCTATATCAAGAAATGGACTAGTATCATCATGTAGCTCATAGATTCAACAATATTTTAGTAAAAAGATACTATAAAATAAAATAAAACCCTTTCTTCACTCTTTGTTTTTGCTAGTCAAAAAGGTAATGAAGTGGTGGAAGATAATAGGAAGCTGATGGAGCTTGGTGGATTCATGCATTGCGCACCGAATGGACATTATGGACTTGACCTAGTAAACAAATTCATTTGAGTTGTAAGTCATTAATCTGTTTGTTTTTTTCTTCTTTCATTGCTGGCCCAACAAAGACTTCAATTACATACGTAATGCTTTATGCTTGCCTTGCCTCTGAGTCAAGGTCAAGTTGAAGGCCAGCCCCTAGGACGGTGCATGTGAAAAGATTCTGTCATGCAAGTATTCGCATTAGTTCGTACAAAAAATTTATGTGATATACTTACTTTTTAAAAATATTTCATATCAAATTATCTATTTTACACTTCATTTAACTAAAATATCAAAATTTTAAAATGTTTTTAATTATTTCTCTTTGTTCACACACAACAACCACCACCCACCAAATGAATAATATCAGTGTAAATTTACGTGATTACTGTAGCGAATTAGTAAATTTAAACTTGATACGGGTCATTGTTAGACAAAAATATGTAAATTTTTCACATTTTTTTAATTATACACCCATTGCTGTGGATGCTATCCTTTCTCAAACATGTCGGTTATAGATGTGAAAATCTCATAACACGTATATAGTGGTTACATGATATAACTACTCTTGCATATGATTAAGTGTTTCATACCGGTAGTTTGTTTTGATGCTGACTTAACAAGGTGCAAATTATCTTTATCTTTTTGATGAGTTGTGACTGCGAGATATACGGCAATTATTGGAAATCTTTTGCACTTTTATCATTGTTTCACGGAGCTATTATTATTTTAATGAAAGAGAATAAAGAGTCTATAATCTTTTTGTAATTCCACTTATTACTTTTTTAATGGAAATCCACTTCTTATTTAATTGAAAAAAGAAAGATTTTACTAGCGGATTTTTATCGATTAATAAATGTTTTAATATTTTATACTGTAAGTGTTAAAATTCTTTGACAATCAATAATCTCGAGGAAAAAATATCTTATGTGACCCTTTCGCAGTCTCATTACATATGAGTCTTAATATATAAGACGGATCAAAGACAAGATAATTTTTCTTAATCTATTCCCAAGCTACATTTGCAAGACTTTAACAACCAATATAGCATAACTTTGAATCGATGAAAACAGAGGCTCCACCCTAGATTTCTTGTCCCAAAATTGATACAAAACCTATAAAAGTGGAAGAAAGATAAGAAGAAGGGACCCATAACCCAGAAAAATCAAAGGAAGAACCAAGAAGGGACTACGAAGCTTAAAAAAAAAAAAAAAAATTAAGCCAAAATAAAGAAAAAGAAAAACAAAAGCAAACAGTGGGTGGGACCTTGTAGTACAACACAAACGTAGAACAATGAAGAAGTGCAGCACGTGAAGACGCGTTAAGATTTGTCAAACAAAGTTTGAGGAAAACCGCGTGAAACCGTCCCTATGTAAAACATTCTAACTGTTTTTCAAGCACTATTCTATTTTTAGTAACCACAATACCCGCCAAACTTATTATCCAAAAAAAAATATATAAAACTCCTAATTATACAACCGAGCAGAGAAAACGACACCCTTTTTATCAATGGCTTTTTAAAATTGCCCCTACCAAATTTTTTTTTGCTTTTCTTGGGAAAGTCACAATCTTTCCG
Source organism: Quercus aquifolioides (assembly GCA_019022515.1). Classification (NCBI taxonomy): domain Eukaryota; kingdom Viridiplantae; phylum Streptophyta; class Magnoliopsida; order Fagales; family Fagaceae; genus Quercus; species Quercus aquifolioides. Next base: position 59,751,201 of record CM032332.1, read on the forward strand.
GGAAAATCAAAGATAATTGCTAATACCCCTTTTAAGAACTAGAGCTAAGTTGTTCTCAAAAAAAAAGAAAAAAAGAACTAGAGCTAAGTTATCTGGATTCTGGTTGGTAGTGAGAGAATTTGAGAAAAATGGACAGCCAGATGGTGATGGAGGGAGGGAATAATGTTCTTGTTTCTGTATCATCTAGTGGTGGTGATGAAAGTGATGTGGTTAAGGAATTGATGGAGGTGATTGAGAGCGTTGGATTGTATAGTGGGTACAGGAAAACACAGAGGAAGGACTGCTTGAGTTTGGTAAGGAGGTTGAAGCTGTTGGTGCCTTTTTTAGAGGAGTTAAGGGAGCTTGGTACATCAGTTTCCGGTGAGGCTTTGAATTGTTTGGATAAATTGAGGAAAGCACTTGTTTTGGCAATGAAATTGCTGAAGCATTGCAACTATGGAAGCAAGATTTATCTGGTCAGTTTGCTCTCTCTTTCTCTCTCTCTATCTGTCTTTGTTTGTCTTTTTGTCTTTTCCAATTTGTCAAGTGGGTTGTGTTTTTATCTGAGTTTAATTTAACTTTGGCTGTATTGATGAATCTTAATTAGGCATTGGAAAGTGAGGCAGTTATGAGCAGATTTCTTGGTGTTTATGACAAATTATATCAGGCTTTGGATGGTATGCCTTACGATGAGCTCGGGATCTCAGTCGAAGTGAAAGAGCAAGTAATTCCTCTCATTTCCCATCATTTCTAGTTTTTTTGGTTCTTTCCCACATGTATTTTAGGGTCTTCATTATTGCTGGTGAGGTGAGATATACTTCTTGATTAATGTCAGTTTGCCACAATGTGGCCATCTTTAGCTCTTATTAATGATCTATAACAGTCCTATCTTTTCTCTCTCAAAAAAAAAAAAAAAAAAACTATCACAGTATGTGTCATATCTACTTGCCTTAAACTAAGTTAGGAGTTGAGGTACTCACTTTAAGCATCTTTACTTATGATAGTGATCTACTAAGTAGGAAGCTATAAAGTTTAAGTATGATCCCATTGACTTAAATTGACTAGATAATAAGTACTATAATTCATGTTTGCTTCTTATAGCGTATAGATAATGTAGTACTAAGAATTTTTCTTTCAAGACTTGGTTGATCAATAAATCATTTTGTTTGAATCAACCTAATGATTAAGTGCCAGTTTGGTTGAGATCCTGCCGCTTAATTAGATAGGAATAGGATACCATTCAGAATATAATTCTTAAAAAGAATAAAAAGTTTTGTGGGATTATTGTAGAATATTCTGTTTAAATTTGACGAACTGAATATTGTCTGAATGTGTTTGTAGGTGTGTCTGTGTGAAGATTACATTAACTACCAGTCTACCATGAAAAGAGACTCATTTGTCTCTGAATCTCTGATAATAAAAAAAACGTGTATATGCTTTAGAATATACATATAGGATTTGTTTTACATGTGAATGAATATTTGGTGGTTGAATCACGTGAAAGTTCTTAGAGAAAAAGTCGTCTATAGTTTCCTTGTAGCAGAAATAATTGAAAAACCTTTTTCAGTTTTTTTTGTTTGTTTGTTTGTTTTTTTCCTGGGTGTTTCCAGTCCTCCTTTCTTACACACATTAAGTAAGTACTGGGAAAAATCCTTTCGGCAACCCCAAGGTGTTGACTAGGAGAAGACCTTATGGGTCACAAAAGGCATGGGGAACCATTAGACCAACCTTAGGGTAATACTTTACTCAGTTTGTTTCCTAATAATTTTAGTAGAAGAAGAGTAGAAATAATATTAGTAGAAGTAATAAAAAATGACATGTCAATTAAGGAAGTAATAAAGAGTATGGCATCGAATAGAATAGAAAGAAGGAAAAGAATACATGTAATGGACCCTAACTAATTTGTTGAGGATCTATAGCCAACCAAAGTTTTGGTACTAAGACTTTGTGGTTGTTGTTGCTTAATAATTTCAGAACCATTCCTCATTTTTGCATTATTTATGTGCTCTAGGTTGAGCTAATGCGTATGCAACTTAAAAGAGCAAAGAAAAGAACAGATACAATAGACATGGAGCTAGCAATGGACATGATGGTTGTCTTCTCTAATATGGATGACACGAATGCAGACAGTGCAATACTAGAAAGACTAGCTATCAAGTTGGAACTACGAACTGTTACAGACTTGAATCAGGAGACATTGGCTGTTCAAAAACTAGTTAAAAAGAGAGGTGGGCACAATGCTGAGAACATCCAGCAAATCGTAGATCTTTTGGGGAAAATAAAACAAGTTTCAGGGCTAGAAGAGACAACTGCACTTGATGGTCCTGTTTCATCTAAAATTCTTCAGAGGTGTAAGTCCTCATTAGTCCCTCATGAATTCCTCTGTCCAATTACTCTAGAGATCATGACGGATCCAGTTATTGTGTCTACTGGACAGGTAATCTTACTTTGATGATATCCATTTCAATTACATGCATAATAATACTTAAAAAGTGGCAATCATTATTAATCACAAAGTAATGCTACGGTACTAGCTATTTTAATATCTGATATGTAGTTTAATAGATCATATGTAAAACTGATCACTGAATAGTAGTAGTTCTTGGATATGAGTTCTTGACATGTTTCATCAAGAGTAGACAAAATTGCCTGATAGCAAACTATAGTTTTAGGTATTGCAATTTTTATCCCTCATGTTAAAAAGTGTTATAAGTGTTCTCTTAATAGTACAACATTAAAATATATGAATACACTCTGGAACCAGTTTTTGTTATACATTTGAGAAAAACTTAATTTAGAGGCAAAACTTAAGCTAGATGCCAATCGTGCATGCTCTGGAACTGAGAAAGTTTTCCTTCTGTTTTGAAGACATATGAAAGAGAAAGCATACAGAAATGGCTGGATTCTAATCATAGGACCTGTCCAAAGACTGGACAAAGTTTGCTTCATTTGTCACTAGCACCAAATGTTGCTCTCAAGAACCTTATTCGGCAATGGTGTGAGAAGAATAATCTTGAGCTGCCCAAGAAAGATCCTTACATTGGCCCTGATGGCTCTTCTACTGAGCTCATAAAGGAAATCTCTTTCTTGGTTGAAAATCTATCATCTTGTCAGTTGGATGTGCAAAGAGAGGCCGTTTTGAAGATCCGTATGCTCTCCAAAGAGAACCCTGACAACAGAATTTTGATTGCCAATAGTGGTGGAATCCCTCCTTTGGTTCAGCTCCTTTACCTCCCAAATTCCAAGGTTCAAGAACACACTGTGACAGCTCTTTTGAACTTGTCGATTGATGAAGCAAACAAAAGACTCATAGCAAGAGAAGGAGCTGTTCCTGCTATAATCCAAATTCTGCGGAATGGAACAGATGAGGCAAGAGAAAATTCTGCTGCAGCCTTATTTAGCTTGTGCACACTTGATGACAACAAAGTATTGGTGGGCACATTGAATGGAATCCCTCCCTTGGTAGAACTTTTGCAACATGGAACAATCAGAGGTAAAAAGGATGCTGCTACTGCACTTTTTAATCTGTCTTTAAACCAAGTTAACAAGTCCAGGGCCATTCAGGCAGGTATCATACCCCCATTGCTCCAAGTGCTTGAGGATAAGAACTTGGGCATGATTGATGAAGCCCTCTCAATCTTGTTACTCCTTGCATCACATCCAGAGGGCCAAAATGAGATTGGAAAGCTATCTTTTGTTGAAACACTTGTTGAAATCATTAGACATGGTACACCCAAGAACAAGGAATGTGCTACATCTGTTTTGCTAGAGTTGGGGTTGAATAATTCTTCTTTGGTTTTGGCTGCACTTCAGTATGGTGTGTATGAGCATTTGGTAGAGATTGCAAGGAATGGAACCAATAGAGCTCAAAGAAAAGCAAATTCCCTTTTGAATCACATGAGCAAGTGTGAACACCTCCCCTGAAATTTCAATAAGTTCTTCTTGATTGGCACCTGGCTACATGAACATGGGGAGCATACATCGAATTTCAGTTTGTGCTTTCTTTTTTGTGATTTTATGCCTTGTCTTCAAACCTTTTTAAGAATAGTAAAATTTTGTCTCTGTAGTCTGTACATAGTTTAGATCTGACTATGTTACAAGTGAAACAAATCTTTGTATAAAGATTTTTAGTTTTAAGGTGAGTTTGGACTTTACTTATCAAGAAAGAAAAAAAAAATACTAATCGTGGTCTTGTAAAAACCACATGTTTGACCCACTTCTATTCCATCTCTTTCTTATATGAATTTATTAATTTTGAACAAAAACATGTAGGGCATCCAATTTCAATTGGTATGTCCCTTGGCCAAATAATAGCCTGTCATCTTTGTCAATTGACCAATCACGTGTTTATACAGCCTAATCACAGAAGATTTTATTTGTATTGTACAATCATTCATCCATTTCCACGGCGTGGAAATATATTGGCCCTCAAACCTATTGATATGTTCAAAATTTCCTTAATATTTTAAATACATTTTTTAGCAAAACAATGAAACATATACATGATCCTGCCAATATTCATTAATTACGCATATAATCATCATATAATATAATATAGGGAAATGCTAACGAGTGCCCTAAGGGTACTCGTTAACAATCCATTTTAGGGAAGTTTTGACATTACTTTTATGGGAAATGAAAAAAGCTGCCAAGACATTAATTACTTTTTTTTATTTTCCCATAAAAACTTTCCTTAACTGGATTATTAACCAGTGTCCTAAGGGCACTCGTTAGCATGATCCTATAATATAATATAATATAATATATGTAACTATATATAAATATATAATTTTTCTAAATCAGTCTCCTAGTTTTAAAACTAGTTTTTCTCCCCCAAAAAAAAAAAAAAAAAGTTTTATAAAACTAGTTTCACCCTTATTTATTATATTCTCTTTCAAGCAAATTGAAAAATATATTATTTTTTCAAACCATAGACATCGAATATTACAATAAATATTATTATTAACTAGCTTGTAACCTCATGCATATGCATGAATATACTTAAAATATATACATTAAAATGCATAGTATAATTCTTACATATATAATTTAAATATTATTGATAGTCATTCTTATTTTTTTTTTAACTCTTTAAAAAGTCTTGTAAGAATATTATTAGGTAGAAAATGTAAATTGTCCATATTTTAAAATTTTTTTTAATGTTCATTAATTCTAAACTTTTTGGTTTTTGTATGGTAATTTACTTTCAAGAAATCAAGAACTGGGTAGATTTTTTTTTTATCACTTTTTTTTTCTTTTGTAAATTTTATATTATTAAATGGATTATAAATATTTAAGATAGTAATTAGTATTTAAATTGTGGACTGTGAAGTGATTTATCTTTATTTTTTTTCTTTTTGTATGGTACTTTACTTTTAAGAAATCAAGTACTGTGTAATTTTTTTTTTCATTTTTTTTCTTTTGTAAATTTTATATTATTAAGTGGATTATAAATATTTAAGATAGTAATTAGCATTTAGAGTGCAGACTGTAAAGTGATTTATCTTTATTTTTTATCTTTTTTTCTTTTTGTATGGTACGTTACTTTCAAAAAATCAAGTATTGGGTAATTTTTTTTTTTTTTTTTTTTTTTGCAATTTTTTTTTCATTTATTCATGTAGGGTCACGATTTGTAGCCCAAATCTTAAGGATGTGGGATATAGGCCCAGTGAGCTTAATACAATAAATTTGTAGAGAGTTGGTGAAAGAGCTGGGCTTTTTGTAAATTGGACAACGGCTAGTAAGGATTTAAAAGACGAACAAGTACGAAAACACACTTAAAACTCGATGAAATGATTGTTCGAGGAGATGAATTATGAATTAAACCAATAGTTCTAAAAGCTAACACAGTTCTTAGTGTTACAGTAATTCTTTTTCTCTTCCTTCTCCCTATTTTTTTTTATCCCCTCTTATGGGAGGTCTTTTACATTATATAGTTCCTTTCAGGCTATCCTGATCGTACACTTGTTAATCATCTAAGCCTTCACTCGAGTACATGTCTCATCAGACATTTTTTTTGGCTCTCTGTGAAGGGTGGTAGTTAAGACTGCATTGTTCAGGGGTATTCTCCACATAAATGCGGCCAGAAAAGTTGCTGCAATGCATTTAATGCGGTGGTAACAGCTTTTCTTTTAGATATTTCTGTGTTCTTATCACCTTTGTATGTGCATGAGGTTCATCCTGATCGTTGGAACTCCCTGAAAGATCACCTAAATTGCCCAAATGCATGCTTGACCGATATTTATCATATATGAGAAGGAGATACTCCTCGGACTAGATTCTTCCATTCTTTCCTTACGTGATTCTCAATTTTGGGGTCTCTCCCAATCATTTATTCATCCTTGGACATATCCACGTCCTCGGATAAGGCCCAAGGCCCAATATACAAATTTGGGTTCTTATTCCCACAATTCATTTCTAGCAACTATATTTTTCAAATTCTCAACCGCTATATTTTTTAAATCTCCCAAGGTTATCATTTTTGGTAACATTTTAATTTGAAATGATCAAATCTATATAATTTGGAATGAAATTATTCATTACTCTTTCCCTACAAAATTCATTAATTTTTTTGCCTAGTTTATTTTTTAGGTTATGATTATTATTCATTAACTTATCATTATCCCTTTCTAATTTTTCTTTTAAAAAACCTATCAAATTTTAATTTAAGGGATTATTATTATTTATTAGAAAATATCTCATATCATAATCTAGTAATCTTCAATAGTGCTATCTCATCATTAAAATAAAATTATACTAGTCGTTAACCCGTGCTATGCACTGGAATCTACCTATTTGTGAGGTAGACTAAAATAATTTTATAAAAAATTTAAGAAACTACACCATTGTATGATTTGCTCTTGTATGACTTCAATTTGTGTTACAATTTGATGAACAAGCCATTACTTGAACGTGTAATGACTTACAAAAAATTTGTCAGATAGTTTCAAATACTGCAAAAAATAACTCAAAAATTCAGATATTAAAATTTCTGAAAGACCAAAAAATATCAAAGAATCAGATGATTTATTGCTTAGAAATTATTAATATATATATATATATATATATATGAGACTAAACAATAGAGAAATATAAGAGAAAGATGGGTTACATTCGAAAGAATAATTTCAATTATTGCAAGTGTGGGGCCCGTGGGCCTGGTAGCCTCGGCCCATCTTGCATTTGGCCCAAGGCCCATGCCGAGGAAGGATGATCGTCCGAGGATGGTGTATGAAGACCTATACTTTTTTGGGTCCACGCCGAGGACATCCCTGTCCTCGGCGTACCGAGGCTGATTCCAGGTAGGGGAACAGGCCCAGAACAGGTTGTCACCTCCACACTAAATGCACTCATCTAACCCCCTGGCCGCATTAATGGGGATGTAACCCCTGGGCAGGGAAACATTGGTCATGGTGAACCACTCGAGTATTGATAAGGCCTCTGATGGGACGGACGGTCAGAAGGAAGGCAAGTGGATGATCAACAAATGGAAGAAAGAGATAGGAGGGAGAGATATATAAGAAGGGTGAGCAAAGCAGTGAGGGGGGGGGGGGGGGAACCTCCATGGACAAGCGCCGAGGAGCTACCCTTAGGAATAAGTTGGGCTCATTCCCCTTCAATGGTAGAGAGTACCTGGTGCACTGTTGTTAGTCTGTTAGGGCCTAATTCTTCAACCCACGCTCTAAAAATTGTATTGTTTGGGTCCAATCCAAATTGAGTCCCTACAATTGGCGCCGTCTGTGGGAAGAATTTGTGCACCAACAGACGCAACGGACCATCGTTCCTAAGTAACTAGCTTGCGGAAGGTTAACGACAAAGCTTTTGCAAAAAAAAAAAAAAAAACCATTGCACAAAAGTAAGAAGATTCAAAGGAAAAGAAAAGAAAGATCGCATTATTTTATTAAATGAAAAGAAAACGTACAAGATACAAACAGAGGCTCAGACAGGCTTGTTTTAAAGCCAATTCTACAAACAGAGGCCCAGATGGGCCTGTTTTAAAGCTAACTAAGGGGAGGGGGGCTGAGGCCGGCCTCTTTCAAGGCTACCAACAACTCCCGCGCCGGTGCGGTGGTGCTGGCACGAAGAGAGGAGCAGATGCAAGGGCGCCTAATGGCCCTTCCCCATGATGTTCCCTTGATTCTCTTCCAGCCCCACGGTGGTTGGCCGTTGGAGACGGCAACACTCGGGCACCAGACATGACGTAATCTTGTACATCTCCACCAACGTAAGCGCACCCCGGAGAGGGGCGTTATGTACTTCAGGGACCTCCCTCTTGGCCGCTATGCACGGCACCATCAGGATGACGCTCAAACTTTGCCGCGCCGGAGGTCTGGCGCGACCCATATCCACAACGGTTCTCGGTCGAGGGAGGAGGACCTTCAGCCTGTGTGCCCTCACTCCCATCCAAGGCCGTCCCATTTCTCCAAACTCTTATCACAATTCTGGTAAGGTTATTGAGGGGGCTTTGAAGGTTGATGGGACATGTTTCTTGCTTTGTTAGAGGATTCGTGGGGCATAGAAGGGCATTTCCCCTGTATAGCCTTTTATAGAGGGGGGAGATTGGTGAGAAATGATCTACACTGGATTTGAGAGAAGGATTTTCGGTGACATTAATTCTGACCATATTTCAAGGCGGTTGTCAACCGTTCGATCTCTATCAATCCACGAGGATATTAATGCGAGTGCGCCTCGCGTGTCGAAACGTCAAGTGCGGAACGCGAACAGTCAGGAGGCGCCTCGTAATTGAAGAGGGCAGAAACTTGAACTGAAGGCGGGGTTACCAACACGCGTAGGGTTAGGATTCTAAGCCATTCTTGCCCAGGGCACCGCGGAGTCAAGGGTCCAGTCCGCAGGATGAAACACGTCCGACAAAGCAGTGCCGAGGCTATCGTCACGCTGAAAATGATATTTCCTGCGCCGAGGACAAATTCCTTCACCTCAGCTATACCTGGGTACTAGACAGAACCAAGGTATTGCATGGTCCAAGGACTCAAACCTATGGGAAAACTAGCTACTTACAGAAGAACCGAAGGGTTAAACTAACTATTTGCAGAAGAACCAAAGCGTTAGCTATAACCAAATTGTGATACGGTCCTCGGATTCATGCCTGAAGGATAGCTGATGGTCTCATGAGACTAAGTCCAGAACAGAACCAAGGTATTGAGCAAAATATTAGAGTACGGCAGGTAAAAGGAAGCATCAATAACTAGAAGCAAAATACTGAATATTCAGTTCAAATAGAAAGTGTATAGTTTCATTACAATGCCCCCGAGGCAAGAAGCAAAATGAAATGAAAAAGAAAGCAAATAACAATGTCCTATGCCATTTTCCATTTCCCCCCAACTTAGTAGGCAAATTGTCTTGAAGAACTTGTCAAAAGGCTTCAACCAACACCTAGGGACCTTGTCTCGGAGGGACTGCTTCAGAGGACCCTTCCACGGTAGGAGAAATCGGAGGAACCGTGAGTGTGGCTGGGGAGTTAGCAGGAAGCCTCACCACATCTTGGGGCACTTCTTGACCCTCGGTTCTAGCCCCTTCCAACGCTCCATGGGGCCCAGCCTCCTCTATAGGTCTGTCAGCTGAAGGTGTGTCCTCGGCTGCTTTGGTCTGACTTTCACCTGCCACCGGTAATGTAGTCTCTTCCTCGGAAGTAATGGGGATAACCTCGCGTATTGCTGGGGGGTAATATACTCTTTCTGCCATTCTAAGGTCAGACGAGGCATCAACTCCCGCTTGGTTAAGCGCTTCGGTCCAGGTTTGGGAGCAAAAGCGCCTGCATACTTCAGGGATTTGGTCCTTGAAGGTGGCTTCAGTCTTAGCCAACCCTTCGGCAAAAGCCTCCTCTACCACTTGTTCTAAGGAACGCTCAGCGTCTGTTTTCGCAAACACAGCCTCTTCTTTGGCCCTCACGGCCTCATCCCTGGCATATTCGGCAACACCCTTCGTCCAAATCGCCTCAGCCAGCTTTTTCTTCAGGTCGGCGATGTTCTCTTCAGCGAATTGCAGTCGGCCCTCAACCTCTTGCAGTCGCTTCATACGATCCTCGGCCTGCTTTTTAGCTGCGGCTAAATCATAGGCCGTGTTATCTCTAGCCTTTGTCATCTCCTCCAGATTTTCAGTCGCCTTTTTTAGATCTGCCTCAGACCTCTTAAGGGTACTTGCAGCTTTCAAGAACTTGTCACGCTTCTGCGCTAAAGCGTTACTCTGGCCATCGACCTCTTCATCCAGCCTGAAAAGGGCCTGGACAGCCTGCCAACAAAAACAGGTACGCCGTAAAGAGAAGGGAAGGTGCTAAGCAACAAAATTCAAGTAGAGTAAACAAGTACCAAGGGACCCACCATGCCTAGATATCTCTTAAGGCTAAGGGCAACTTCTGGCCCATTCATGCTCCTTAGCTCGGCCATGTCGGCAGGAAGGAGAAGAGACTTCTCCAGGGCGTCAGCTACGAGAGCCCCCTTGCCTCCCCGGGACTCCCGAATCGTTGCGTCATCCATCAAGGGTTGACCATGGAGCATGGCAGCGGGCAGCCAGGCCTGGGCCTCAGACTGTTGGACTGTCTCCTTTCCTTTACGTTGACCATCGAGCCTCAGTTGTTTGGATGGCCGGTGGATTTCACCTTCCTCTGGCGAAGAATGGGGCTTGCCCCCATCCATTGGGTCCTTGCCCTTAGGAGATCTCTTCCTTTTTGGGTCGGAAGACTCAGACTGAGGGCTGAGACTGGAGGGATAAAGGACGACCTGGTGCGCATAGACAAAGGATGGGGCAGAGGTGATGGGGGCTTGGGCTGTGACTCTCTTAGCACACCCTTCTTGGAGTTGCCCTCAAGCAGGTCAAGAAGGCTGGTTTGGGCCTGTCTCTTTAAACCCATCTCGGCCTAAATACCAACTCTTGGGGACTGAAGATCGGCTCCGGACAAATGGGGGTCCCCCAGATCACCAGAGGGATCCTCAGACTGATCAGCTAGGTTAAACACATTAAATTCGTCCTCAGACGAGCTCAGTTCGACCACCTCCCCTGTCCTCTTAGGCTTCCCTTCCTCGGTTTCTGTTGCTTGATGGGATGAGGAAGAGCCTGCCAACGGAATGCCTTTCGGAATATAAGATCCCTCAGAAAATGCAAAACCGTCCTCCACTACAGTGATTTGCCTAAGCCGAGGATCACGAGCCCTAATAACGTGCTTTGGGACCGGGAACGACTTCTGGGCTGGGTCGCATCCGAGGATCTGGTGGGCGGCTCTAACATGGTTATGAGCCTCGTTCAAAAAGAGTTCCGCCCTAAGAACGGCTTCCAAATCCTCCTTGTTGACCAGGTGAAAATGACGCGCGAAGGCGTGCGGATCTGCAGAAACAGAAACAAAGCTCCTGTGATCAATCAATCAAAGCAGCTACACAACAGAGAAAAAATACAAGAATCTGGACCGCCTCCTATTTTGAGTACCCTACCTGGCTCTCCCTCTACTGTCGGGCAGTGGAGACCGTCGTGCCATTTCCCCGACACAATGAGGAAATCTTGAGTCAGCCCCTTATTAGAATCGGGAAGGCACTGGATAAGTCGGACCCTATTGTCCCTCGTCTTCATATAGTACGTCTTACGCCTCAAGTGCTGAAGGTTGTAGCACCAGTTTACGTCATGGTGAGTTAATCTCAACCCCATCTTCTCATTCAAGGCGTCTACACACCCTAATATCCTAAATACATTAACGGCACACTGGGTAGGAGCCAGCCGAAAATGCCTAAGGTATCCGCTCGTCACTGGCCTCATAGGGATTCTCATCCCTCCCTCTATGAAGGCGACTATGGGGATCACAGCTTCACCCACGTTTCTCTTAATATACCACTCCCCTTCCTCACAGTTTCTCAAACTCACATTACTGGGTATCCCATAATCAGCAATGAATTTCTTCATCATCTCGTCGGACTCAACCAACTTCTTAAACTTACCCATTCCTAGCAACGACTAAAGGATCCGAAAGAAGGAAAGAAAGAGTAGAATCAAAGAAAATTTTGTGCTACTGAGAGAAGAAGACTTACAGAAATGTGGAGATCCTCCTCGGGCAGTGTGGGAGTTGAACCAGATTCAAGGTATATGCACCAAAGTTCGTGAGCGCGCAAATAAGGAAGCCAAGCGGTTCAAACAAGTATTTATATCCCTAATTTAAGTTCACCAAGCGTAACCTCCCGCTCATAAAAGCAGGAAGTCCCCACCGAACGATTACCATCACACCGTTGGAAGTGGGAAACATGGAGCCGCCAAAAGTTAATGCGGGCGCACACTGAGTCTCGAAACGCCAAAACGTACATGGGGCAGGCGAAAAGTCACCAGCCCTAACGAGGGCCCGTGGGTATCAAAACCCTCCTCCCCGTCCGAGGGGACGGGCAGCAGGATTTTGAGGGGCTATTGTGGGGCTAGTGGGCCTGGTAGCCTCGGCCCATCTTGCATTTGGCCCAAGGCCCCTACAGAGGAAGGATGATCGTCCGAGGATGGTGTATGAAGACCTATGCTTTTTTGGATCCACGCCAAGGACATCCCTGTCCTCGACGTACCGAGGCTAATTCCAGGTGGGGGAACAGGCCCAGAACAGGTTGTCACCTCCACACTAAATGCACTCATCTAACCCCCTGGCCGCATTAATGGAGATGTAACCCCTGGACAGGGTAACATCGGTCGTTGTGAACCACTCGAGTACTGATAAGGCCTCTGATGGGACGGACGGTCAGAGGGAAGGCAAGTGGATGATCAACAAATGGAAGAAAGAGATAGGAGGGAGAGATATATAAGAAGGGTGAGCAAAGCAGTGAGGGGGGGGGGGGGGGGGGGAACCTCCTTGGACAAGCGCCGAGGAGCTACCCTTAGGAATAAGTTGGGTTCATTCCCCTTCATTGGTAGAGAGTACCTGGTGCACTGTTATTAGTCTGTTAGGGCCTAATTCTTCAACCCACTCTCTAAAAATGTATTGTTTGGGTCCAATCCAAATTGAGTCCCTACAGCAAGTTTTTTTATCTTGTAAAAAATGGCTAAAGAGAGTTTGATGGTTCATGTACAAAAATTACCTTTTAAAAAATACATGAAAAACCATAAAATAAATTTTTTTTTTTTTTAGCAAAGTAGAGGAGAAGAAAATAACATAAGAAGAGCTCATACCTCTACTCGGCTTAAAAAAAAAATTATTGAGTTTTGCTTTACTTTTATAGTGTTCATGATTAATCTCGTAAATTTGGAGATAAATTATCAATGTTTGAGTTTGAGTTTGAGTTTAAGTTGGACTTGTTAGAGAGATAAAGTTTGTTAAGTTTGGATTAAACAAAAATAATTTTATTTAAATATTGTGCTGACGTAGAAAATTGTGAGAGTTTCAGAGGTTTTAGTTATATATATATATAGATAGATAGATAATATGCTATTGCTTTTGTTATTATGTATATATTTAAAAATAAAAATAAAAAAACTTACTGGGCTATCACTTGAATATTTTAATCCTTAAAATTTGATACATTCATTTTCAGGGTCCGTTTGGGATCCGCCTATTTTGTTGAAATTGAAAACTTTTTGTTGAAAGTACTATAGATAAAGGTAAAAGTTAGCTGAAATAGTATAATGAGACCCATGAATAGTATCAAAAAGTGCAGTGAGACCCATGAATAGTAGCTGTAGAGACTCAATTTGGATTGGACCCAAACAATACATTTTTAGAGAGTGGGTCTTATTCCTAAGGGTAGCTCCTCGGCGCTTGTCCGAGGAGGTTCCCCCCCCTCCCACTGCTTTGCTCACCCTTCTTATATATATCTCTCCCTCCTATCTCTTTCTTCCATTTGTTGATCATCCACTTGCCTTCCTTCTGACCGTCCGTCCCATCAGAGGCCTTATCAATACTCGAGTGGTTCACCATGACCAATGTTACCCTGCCCAGGGGTTACATCCCCATTAATGCGGCCAGGGGGTTAGATGAGTGCATTTAGTGTGGAGGTGACAACCTGTTCTGGGCCTGTTCCCCCACCTGGAATCAGCCTCGGTACGCCGAGGACAGGGATGTCCTTGGCGTGGATCCAAAAAAGCATAGGTCTTCATACACCATCCTCGGACGATCATCCTTCCTCGGCATGGGCCTTGGGCCAAATGCAAGATGGGCCGAGGCTACCAGGCCCACGGGCCCCACAATAGCCCCTCAAAATCCTGCTGCCCGTTCCCTCGGACGGGGAGGAGGGTTTTGATACCCACGGGCCCTCGTTAGGGCTGGTGACTTTTCGCCTGCCCAATGTACGTTTTGGCGTTTTGAGACTCAGTGTGCGCCTGCATTAACTTTTGGGCGGCTCCACGTTTCCCACTTCCAACGGTGTGATGGTAATCGTTCGGTGGGGACTTCCTGCTTTTATGGGCGGGAGGTTACGCTTGGTGAACTTAAATTGGGGATATAAATACTTGTTTGAACCGCTTGGCTTCCTTATTTGCGTGCTCACGAACTTTTGGTGCATATACCTTGAATCTGGTTCAACTCCCACACTGCCCGAGGAGGATCTCCACATTTCTGTAAGTCTTCTTCTCTCAGTAGCACAAAATTTTCTTTGATTCTACTCTTTCTTTCCTTCTTTTGGATCCTTCAGTCGTTGCTAGGAATGGGTAAGTTTAAGAAGTTGGTGGAGTCCGACGAGATGATGAAGAAATTCATTGCTGATTATGGGATACCCAGTAATGTGAGTTTGAGGTATTGTGAGGAAGGGGAGTGGTATATTAAGAGAAACGAGGGTGAAGTTGTGATCCCCATAGTCGCCTTCATAGAGGGAGGGATGAGAATCCCTATGAGGCCAGTGACGAGCGGATACCTTAGGCATTTTCGGCTGGCTCCTACCCAGTGTGCCGTTAATGTATTTAGGATATTAGGGTGTGTAGACGCCTTGAATGAGAAGATGGGGTTGAGATTAACTCACCATGACGTAAACTGGTGCTACAACCTCTAGCACTTGAGGGGTAAGACGTACTATATGAAGACGAGGGACGATAGGGTCCGACTTATCCAGTGCCTTCCCGATTCTAATAAGGGGCTGACTCAAGATTTCCTCATTGTGTCGGGGGAATGGCACGACGGTCTCCACTGCCCGATAGTAGAGGGAGAGCCAGGTAGGGTACTCGAAATAGGAGGCGGTCCAGATTTTTGTATTTTTACTCTGTTGTGTACCTGCTTTGATTGATTGATCACAGGAGTTTTGTTTCTGTTTCTGCAGATCCGCACGCCTTCGCGCGTCATTTTTACCTGGTCAACAAGGAGGGTTTGGAAGCCGTTCTTAGGGCGGAACTCTTTTTGAACGAGGCTGATAACCAGGTTAGAGCTGCCCACAAGATCCTCGGATGCGACCCAGCCCAGAAGTCGTTCCCGGTCCCAAAGCACGTTATTAGGGCTCGTGATCCTCGGCTTAGGCAAATCACTGTGGTGGAGGACGGCTTTGCATTTTCTGAGGGATCTTATATCCCGGAAGGCATTCCGTTGGCAGGTTCTTCCTCATCCCCTCAAGCAACAGAAACCGAGGAAGGGAAGCCTAAGAGGACAGGGGAGGTGGTCGAACTGAGCTCGTCTGAGGACGAATTTAATGTGTTTAACCTAGCTGATCAGTCTGAGGATCCCTCTGGTGATCTGGGGGACCCCCATTTGTCCGGAGCCGATCTTCAGTCCCCAAGGGTTGGTATTCAGGCCGAGATGGGTTTAAAGAGACAGCCCCAAACCAGCCTTCTTGACCTGCTTGAGGGCAACTCCAAGAAGGGTGTGCTAAGAGAGTCACAGCCCAAGCCCCCATCACCTCTGCCCCATCCTTTGTCTATGCGCACCAGGTCGTCCTCTATCCCTCCAGTCTCAGACCCTCAGTCCGAGTCTTCCGACCCAAAAAGGAAGAGATCTTCTAAGGGCAAGGACCCAATGGATGGGGGCAAATCCCATTCTTCGCCAGAGGAAGGTGAAATCCACCGGCCATCCAAACAACTGAGGCTCGGTGGTCAACATAAAGGAAAGGAGACCGTCCAGCAGTCTGAGGCCCAGGCCTGGCTGCCCGCTGCCATGCTCCATGGTCAACCCTTGATGGATGACGCAACGATTCGGGAATCCCGGGGAGGCGAGGGGGCTCTCGTAGCTGACGCCCTGGAGAAGTCTCTTCTCCTTCCCGCCGACATGGCTGAGCTTAGGAGCATGAATGGGCCAGAGGTTGCCCTTAACCTTAAGAGATATCTAGGCATGGTGGGTCCCCTGGTACTTGTTTATTCTACTTGAATTTTGTTGCTTAGCACCTTCCCTTCTCTTTACGGCGTACCTGTTTTTGTTGGCAGGCTGTCCAGGCCCTTTTCAGGCTGGATGAGGAGGTCGATGGCCAGAGTAACGCTTTAGCGCAGGAGCGTGACAAGTTCTTGAAAGCTGCAAGTACCCTTAAGAGATCTGAGGCAGATCTAAAAAAGGCGATCGAAAATCTGGAGGAGATGACAAAGGCCAGAGATAACACGGCCTCTGATTTAGCCGCAGCTACAAAGCAGGCCGAGGATCATATGAAGCGACTGCAAGAGGTTGAGGGCCGACTGCGATCCGCTGAAGAGAACATCGCCGACCTGAAGAAAAAGCTGGCCGAGGCGATTTGGACGAAGGGTGTTGCCGAATATGCCAAGGATGAGGCCGTAAGGGCTAAAGAAGAGGCTGTGTTTGTGAAAACAGACGCTGAGCGTTCCTTAGAACAAGTGGAAGAGGAGGCTTTTGCCGAAGGGGTGGCTAAGACTGAAGCTACCTTCAAGGACCAAATCCCTGAAGTATGCAGGCGCTTTTGCTCCCAAACCTGGACCGAAGCGCTAAACCAAGCGGGAGTTGATGCCTCGTCTGATCTTAGAAGGGCAGAAAGAGTATATTACCCCCCGGCAATACGCGAGGTTATCCCCATTACTTCTGAGGAGGAGACTACATTACCAGTGGCAGGTGAAAGTCAGACCAAAGCAGCCGAGGACACACCTTCAGCTGACAGACCTATTGAGGAGGCTGGGCCCCATGGAGCGTTGGAGGGGACTAGAACCGAGGGTCAAGAAGTGCCCCAAGATGTGGTGAGGCTTCCTGCTAACTCCCCAGCCACACTCACGGTTCCTCCGATTTCTCCTACCGTGGAAGGGTCTTCTGAAGCAGTCCCTCCGAGACAAGGTCCCTAGGTGTTGGTTGAAACCTTTTGACAAGTTCTTCAAGACAATTTGCCTACTGAGTTGGGGGGAAATGGCATACGGCATAGGACACTTTTATTTGCTTTCTTTTTCATTTCATTTTGCTTCTTGCCTCGGAGGCATTGTAATGAAACTATACACTTTCTATTTGAAATGAATATTCAATATTTTACTTCTAGTTATTGATGCTTCCTTTTACTTGCCATACTTTAATATCTTGCTCAATACCTTGGTTCTGTTCTGGACTTAGTCTCATGAGACCATCAGCTATCCTTCAGGCATGAATCCGAGGACCGTATCATAATTCGGTTCTAGCTAACGCTTTGGTTCTTCTGCAAATAGTTAGTTTAACCCTCCGGTTCTTCTGCATGAAGCTAGTTTTCCCGTAGGTTTGAGTCCTTGGACCATGCAATACCTTAGTTCTGTCTAGTGTCCAGGTATAGCTGAGTGGTTAGTTTTCCCATAGGTTTGAGTCCGAGGACCATACAACGCCTTGGTTCTGTCTAACACTTCTATTCTTCTGTAAGTATCTAGTTTCCCCATAGGTTTGAGTTGTTGGACCATGCAATACTTTGGTTCTGTCTAGTGCCCAGGTATAGTTGAGGTGAAGGAATTTGTCATCGGCGCAGGAAATATCATTTTTAGCGTGATGATAGCCTCGGCCCTGCTTTTTTGGACGTGCTTCATCCTGCGGACTGGACCCTTGACTTCGCGGTGCCCTGGGCAAGAATGGCTTAGAATCCTAACCCTACGTGTGTTGGTAACCCCGCCTTCAGTTCAAGTTTCTGCCCTCTTCAATTACAAGGCGCCTCCTGACTGTTCGCGTTCCGCGCTTGACGTTTCGACACGCGATGCGCACTCGCATTAATATCCCCGTGGATTGATACAGATCGAACGGTTGACAACCGCTTTAAAATATGGTCAGAATTAATGTCACCGAAAATCCTTCTCTCAAATCCAGTGTAGATCATTTCTCACCAATCTCCCCCCTCTATAAAAGGCTATACGGGGGAAATGCCCTTCTATGCCCCACGAATCATCTAACAAAGCAAGAAACATGTCCCCCCAACCTTCAAAGCCCCCTCAATAACCTTACCAGAATTGTGATAAGAGTTTGGAGAAATGGGACGGCCTTGGATGGGAGTGAGGGCACACAGGCTGAAGGTCCTCCTCCCTCGACCGAGAACCGTTGTGGATATGGGTCGCGCCAGACCTCCGGCGCGGCAAAGTTTGAGCGTCATCCTGATGGTGTCGTGCATAGCGGCCAAGAGGGAGGTCCCTAAAGTACATAACGCCCCTCTCCGGGGTGCGCTTACGTTGGTGGAGATGTACAAGATTACGTCATGTCTGGTGCCCGAGTGTTGCCGTCTCCAACGGCCAACCACCGTGGGGCTGGAAGAGAATCAAGGGAACATCATGGGGAAGGGCCATCAGGCGCCCTTGCATCTGCTCCTCTCTTCGTGCCAGCACCACCGCACCAGCGTGGGAGTTGTTGGTAGCCTTGAAAGAGGCCGGCCTCGGCCCCCTTCCCCTTAGTTAGCTTTAAAACAGGCCCATCTGGGCCTCTGTTTGTAGAATTGGCTTTAAAACAAGCCTGTCTGAGCCTCTGTTTGTATCTTGTACGTTTTAATAAAATAATGCGATGTTTCTTTTCTTTTCCTTTGAATCTTCTTACTTTTGTGCAATGGTTTTTTTTTTTTTTTTTTGCAAAAGCTTTGTTGTTAACCTTCCGCAAGCTAGTTACTTAGGAACGATGGTCCGTTGCGTCTGTTGGTGCACAAATTCTTCCCTCAGACGGCGCCAATTGTAGGGACTCAATTTGGATTGGACCCAAACAATACATTTTTAGAGAGTGGGTTGAAGAATTATGCCATAACAGACTAACAACAGTGCACCAGGTGCTCTCTACCAATGAAGGGGAATGAACCCAACTTATTCCTAAGGGTAGCTCCTTGGCGCTTGTCCGAGGAGGTTCCCCTCCCTCCCACTGCTTTGCTCACCCTTCTTATATACATCTCTCCCTCCTATCTCTTTCTTCCATTTGTTGATCATCCACTTGCCTTCCTTTTGACCGTCCGTCCCATCAGAGGCCTTATCAGTACTCGAGTGGTTCACCATGACCAATGTTACCTTACCCAGGGGTTACATCCCCATTAATGCGGCCAGGGGGTTAGATGAGTGCATTTAGTGTGGAGGTGACAACCTGTTCTGGGCCTGTTCCCCCACCTGGAATCAGCCTCGGTACGCCGAGGACAGGGATGTCCTCGGCGTGGACACAAAAAAGTATAGGTCTTCATACACCATCCTCGGACGATCATCCTTTCTCGGCATGGGCCTTGGGCCAAATGCAAGATGGGCCGAGGCTACCAGGCCCACGGGCCCCACAGTAGCAAAATAAGTTGGCAAAAATAACTTTGTGACTTTATGTCACACCAGTGGGTCCCGTGCACTGTTCACGGGACCCACAAACCTTTTTTTTAATCAATTTTTTCAAATATAATTTATTATTTAACAATATCTTACCCTTTGATCCACCAATTAATATTGTCTCTCCACTATGCGATCCAACAATACTCGAACAAAAAATCTAATACCACAAACTTAATTACATTTGTCACAATTTTTCCACATGGCTGATTGTGAGTGATGAGAGAAAATGTAATAGTTTATTATATTAATAAAAGTGACATGCAACCAATCACAAATTGCCATGTAGTCTATATAAATAAGGGTAGTGTTGACAAGTACCGAAAAGTGCTCGATAAAAAATAACTTTATGTCAAATTATTTTGCTTTATGTCAGATTGTTTACTAGTTCTATAAGGTCTGGAGCTAACAAAGTTAATTTTTTGAATTTCATTTGTCACTTCAATAATATTTTCAGCCTCCTTATCAATTTATATAAATTTTTTATTAAGTGAATCACATAATAAATCATCTTTAATGCGCACGAGTACCTGTTAACATTTACTTATAAATAAAAGTGACACTTAGTTACAACATTTGCCACACAAGTAATTACAAGTGGAACGAAATTGGGATTTAACCATAAAATCTCAACTATGTAGTTAATAGTCATTAGTTTCAAACTATATTTTTTACTAGCATCTCGAGTCTAAAAGGCTCGATTTAGGAGCTATAAATCGAGTTTTTGAGGGTCGATTTTTATGTTTAGATCGGGTCTGAGTTGGCACTTTTTCCACGTGGCGTCTACATGGAAATCGAGTTTTAAAAACTCGATTTATAGGGGCATATATAATTTCACCGCAGCACCAGCAAAGGAAGAAAGAAATCAAAAATCAGAGCCCAAAAGAAAAAAAAAAAAAAAGCTGAAGAAGAAAAGAAAGCCCCAGGCAGCGGCGATCCAGCCCGGCGCCACCCAAGGCCAGGCCGGCGAGATCCAGGCGGCGCGACCCAGGGCCAGGCCGGCGAGACCCAGGCGGCGCGAGCCCCAGGCCGCGCGACCCAGGGCCAGGCGGCGCGAGCCCTAGGCCGCGCGACCCAGGGCCAGGCCGCGCGAGCCCCAGGCCGCGCGGCCTCTTTCTCTCTCCCTGACTGGGTCGCGTTGTGGTGGCTCCGATCTCGATCTTCACCCTTCTGTTTCTGGGTTTTTTTTTTCTCTCTGGGTTCTTCGTCTTCGCTGATGTTCTGGTGGTTTC
Source organism: Quercus aquifolioides (assembly GCA_019022515.1). Lineage (NCBI taxonomy): Eukaryota > Viridiplantae > Streptophyta > Magnoliopsida > Fagales > Fagaceae > Quercus > Quercus aquifolioides. Next base: position 59,772,008 of record CM032332.1, read on the forward strand.
TCTCTGACTGGGAGCTCTGCGTTTCTTGGATTTCATTTTTTTTTTTGTATTTATGGAACTGAGATCGTTGTGTCTCTGACTTGGATTTCATTTTTTTTTTTTTGTATTTCTGGAACTGAGATCGTGGCGACTTCTTGGATTTCATTTTTTTTTCCTTTTTTTTTGTATTTCTGGAAATGGCTGAGAGTTAGACTAAAAATTTTCTTGGGTTAGTTTCTAAATCGAGTCTTAGAGACTCGATTTTTACGTAGTCACCACGTGGAAAAAATTGCCACATCAGATGTGAATTACTCATAAAAATCGAGTCTCAAAAACTCGATTTATAAACTATAAATCGAGTCTTTTAGACTCGAAATGCTAATAAAAAATATAGTTTCAAAATTTGAACTACTAACTAGATAGTTAGAAAAAAAAAATTAGTTACCTGGATTCCCCTTACAAGTGGTAGAGAAAGAAAAAAAAAAAGAGTAATGCTACCGTTACAAATTATTTTATAATATTTTTACAAATTATTAATGTGGCAAATTCTTATTAGTTCTAATATGTTTACCAATAATTATTTAAAAATTATTACACACTAATAGTTTGTAAAATTATTATAAAATAGCGTGTATCCGAAACATTTAAAAAAAAAAAAAAAAAAGACTATATATAAAAGTGCCATGAGCTAATTACAAATTGTGACGTGGAAGACTTGTTGCTGAAGTTTGTGTCAGTATAATCAACTCATACTCAAATCATATCTTTCTTTCTTAAAAAAAAAAAAATCACATATGATGAAAGTTCTCCACCGTCCGATCAATCTGATTTGCCCATAAAACAGAATATGCCAACCAAACCGTACAGAATCTCAACCCATCTCTCTATCTCATTGGGCACACAGACCCATATAAATATAATTAATAAATCAATTTAATATTATTAAAATCTCTTTTCCTCTCACTTTCTCTCAATTCATCCATTCCCAAATCTTCTCCTATCTTTTAATTTTTGGTGATTTATTTTAAAATTTTTATTTATACTTTTATAAATTTTGTTCAAAAATAGGAAAAAATTATCTCTTATATAAAAAATAAAAATAAAAAAAATAAAAATTGATTCTAATAATAATAGTATAATACTCACTTTCGTTCTCTTATTTCTAAAATGTGAAAACACAAAACACAAAACACGAAACACAAAAAACGCGAGACCCGCATAGCTTTGGCATAGAGGCATAAGTTAACAACGATTTGGGGGAAATTCTCAATTTTCAATTTGGTTTTTGATTTTTAGGGTTAGGGTTTTCGATTTTTTTATTTTATTTTTCCGATTTCGATTCGAATTTTCGATCGAGAAATTATGGGTGCCGAGGGCGATTCGAGCGAGGCGAGAGTGAGTGTTGGTGTTGGTGGTGAAGAAGAGCAAAGAGAAGAGGTTGTAATCAATATCAGGTGCTCGAATGGTACGAAATTCACGGTGAGGACGAGCCTCGATTCTTCGATTAGTGCATTCAAGGCTGCTTTGGCTCAGAATTGCGATGTACCAGCTGATCAGCAGAGGTTGATTTACAAAGGTCGCATCTTGAAGGATGACCAAACCCTAGAAAGCTATGGTACTTTCTCTCTCTCTCTCTCTCAAAGTTGCGCCCTTTTTGTTATACTAATATTTGGGTTTTGTTATTATTCGATGCAATTGTGATTTTTTTTTTGTTTAAATTTTTGATCCTAACGTTTATATGGTGAAATACTTGAGCTTAATTTGTCGTGAAAAATGAAAAATTTTAATTTAATTTGATTGTAATTTTACTGTTTTTGATAGTGAATGCAAAGCTATGGTACTTTGTCTCAATTCCTTGATATGGGTTTAGTTATATTAGATGCAATTGCCATTTTTTTTTTTTTTTGGGTTTCAAATTTGGTCCTTTAATTTGTCTTTTGTGTGTGAATTTTGAATTTAATTTGATTATAAGATTTAATTTTTTTGATAGTGCATGCGATTGATTATTTTTTGGATAATGAATGCAATCAATTAAGGAGGCAATGGAGAGTATGATTTCGGGTAGAATAGAATGGCAGAAATGAACTTATGTGGCTGGTCCTGATTAGTTTGTTGAGTATCCATAGCCGACCCCAATTTTTGGGACTGACCCTTGGTTGCTCATGTTCTTGTAATCGATTCAGATTCTGTATTGGAGATGGGTGTTGAATTTTAGTTATTGGTTTGTCTGTTGAATGTCTTCGATGATAGGAAAGTGAGTTTGTTGGGATTTTTGATGCTTTTTTTTTGGGAGGTGGGGGAGGGATTATACATGTCTTTGGGAAACCCTTGGACCTTTTGAAGTTTATTAAACTGTGGTTTTAATTCGTTGCAATCAATTGTGTTCTACCATAGGGAAGGGTAGCAGATTGTCTGGCATGTTCTGATGGCGTGCAACTAATCTGAGTGAAGTTCTCCTATGTCATCAAAATATATATATATATATATATATATATATATTTTGCCTAGATAATTGAGTCATAGAAATAGCATTGTTCTGGTGAGGAAACTTAACAGTCATGTCATGTTGAAGTCAGATGGTACAAATTTTCTTATGGCGGCAGAATGAGAGGTGAAGTGACTATTGTTTGTGGTTGTACCATATTTTTTTATGTGGTTTTCATGATCAAATGAATTGGTTATTCCATTGTAATCTATTGGAGTCTTATTTGTAGTATACAGGGAATTATTAGAACAGTTTGCAATATGCTTTATAGGGGTATTTCTTCATCAGAGATTGATTCTTTTTATCTTTTTGGGATACTTTCTTTATTGAAGGTTTGCAGGCAGAACACACTGTTCATATGGTTCGTGGTTTTGCTTCAGCTGCGTCAACACCTGCTGCTACTGCTACTGCTACTGCTGCTGCCACTGGTAATTCAGAAAGTCTGAACAATACACTGGGTGTTACACGGGGTGTTGGTTCAAACGAAGGCGGGGGCTTGGGAAATGCTGGTCTTGGTGCATCTTTATTTGGTCTCAATGCTCTGGGAAGCGGAGGAGCACCTGGCTCGTTTGGAGCTGGGCTGCCAGAATTTGAACAAGTGCAGCAACAACTGACTCAGAACCCAAATATGATGAGGGAAATTATGAGCATGCCTGCCATTCAGAGCCTAATGAACAACCCTGAATTAATGCGCAGCTTGATTATGAGCAATCCTCAGATGCGTGATATCATTGACCGGAATCCAGAGCTTGCTCATGTGCTTAATGACCCTGGTATTCTCCGACAGACCATAGAAGCTGCAAGGAACCCCGAGCTCATGCGTGAGATGATGCGAAACACAGACAGGGCAATGAGCAACATTGAAGCTTCCCCTGAGGGATTTAACATGCTTAGACGCATGTATGAAAATGTTCAGGAACCATTTCTGAATGCTACAACAATGGGTGGAAACGCTGGAAATGATTTGGGTTCAAACCCATTTGCAGCACTGTTGGGGAACCAAGGTGGGACACAAGTGAGGGACGGGTCAAATAATCCTTCAACTACTGGTTCTGAAACCACTACAGGACTTACTTCTCCAAATACAAACCCACTTCCAAACCCTTGGAACAATACTGGTGGTAAGCTTTACCCTTCTTAACTCTTTCAAAGCACTTATGGTCCAGCTTTGGTATCCACACACACACACACACACACACACACATGCATATGTAATAATGTGTAAAGAAGACATAATTCCCTGAATAACTCTCATGCATGTCTTAACTATCTAGAGTTTTACTGTAGTTGGTATTAGTCTAGATATATAGATTAGCCTCTTGTGATTTTATTAGAATTTGTTATTTTTAAATGCTGCTAATTATATTTCTCATGTCTTTTTATACAAAATGTTAGGAGGTACTCAGACAACAACTACAAGGCCAAATCCTGCTGGGGATGCAAGGGCACCTGGTATTGCTGGTCTTGGAGGGCTTGGTCTCCCCGAGATGGAACAAATGTTTAATGGTATCCCAGATTCTGCCCTACTCAATCAATTTATGCAAAATCCAGCTGTATCACAGATGATGCAAAGCTTGTTCTCCAATCCCCAATATATGAATCAGGTACTATGACTGGGAAAATTACCTTTAGCTCAATAAATTATTTTTTGTGAGTTGGGATCTTTCATGGGTTAAATAATCTCTCTTTTTTAGATTCTCAGTCTCAACCCTCAACTGCGTGGCATGGTTGATACAAATCCTCAATTAAGAGAAATGATGCAAAATCCAGATCTTCTACGTCAGTTAACTAACCCTGAGACAATGCAGGTATGACTTTGTACACATGGTCTCAATTTGTGTGTGGAGAAAGTGACATACATGCTTGAGTGCATGTTCGTTTGAACTAGTTGATATTGACATTGAGTTTCAAGTCTTGTCAAGGTGGGAAAAATGTTACATTTTACTTTTATAACATGATTTGGCCAGTGAGAATATTGTGGTTGATTGAATTTAGTGATCATGCTTGTAACATTTTTACCAAGAAATTTAATTGTGATTCACACATGCTTGATGGCTCCTTTCTCTGTTTCCTCTTGCAGCAAATGCTAGCTTTACAGCAGTCACTTCAGTCTCAGCTCAATCAACGGCAATCAACCCAGTAAGTGTGGATGTGTCTTGCTTGATTAGGATTTGGGATTGGTGCCATTAGTTTGCTTGCTGCTAGGTTGTAATAAGATCATCTAGTTTGTGTGCCGGTGCAATTACCTGATGAGTTGTCAGAGTTGTTTATTAGGTTGTAATTGCTTGCTAGAAATTGAATGAATCAATATACATGGCAAATAGTTTATGCCCCTTGATAATAAGCCTCTAAATGAGTATTATTTTTTGAATATTTCTTGTGAAAGACTAATTTTGGATATATGGCCATTTTATATTGATCATATTGCCACTACTCTATTTACATCACTATGGACTGATTCAATTTCTCCATGGCTTGTCAAACACACCATTGTTTAAAATACTTGGTGTAAAAGATTCATTATCCCTCAATTTTGATGAATTGTCACTTTATTTAAATTATGGATTATAGTGCCAATTTCTCCTTGTCTTGTCAAACATATCATCTGTGAAAGAGAAATACACCAAATGGTTTTTAACTTGTGTTCTTCATATAGATTCATTTGCATTTTGTTGACCAGCATTTATAAATTCAATTTGTTGACCCTTAATCATTTGCTGCTCGCTTGCAGGGATCAAGCTCAGACTGGTGGGAATACAGGTAGTTCACAAGACTAGGATTTTAGAAATGAATATTCATTATGATTATTCTTTTGTCTTTCATTCCCTTTCAATTAGATTCATTAGATTTGATGTTTGTTCATTACAGGAGCACCTAATGCTGCTGCATTGGAGTTGATGATGAACATGTTTGGTGGTCTTGGAGCTGGCAGCTTGAGTGTTCCAAATAACCCTGATGGTTAGAATTCTTAATTGATATCATTTTCACTTAATCTAGCTGTTAGGTTGCCACTAAAAATGTCATTTGTTTTTGTAGTACCTCCGGAAGAACTGTATGCAACTCAGCTTTCACAGCTTCAAGAAATGGGTTTCTTTGATACTCAAGAGAATATCAGGGCACTGCGTGCTACGTCTGGGAATGTCCATGCTGCAGTAGAGCGACTTCTGGGGAATCCCGGGCAATAACTTCCTTAGGGTTTACATTTTTATATTTACTCGGGGAATTCTCATTTGGACATGTAAGAATAGTTAAATTTGTACCAGTGTCTTTTAAAGGCATACAATGTGCACAGACGAACATTTCATTTTGGGCGTGTTAATAAGCAAGGACACGCTGTGATAGAGCTTTCAGCTTGTGGGTATAATCACGTGCATTACCCGATTATTTTGGTGCCCTTTGTACATACATATTTTCAATATGTTTTTTTTATGATACTATTCTTATCATATCTGCAATCTTTTGGATTTTATTTGTGTAATGCTCACAAAACCCGATGATTGACCTAGGAAAAAGGAAACAGTTGTTGCAAAGAGATTGCTGTCTCTTTCTATGTCCCATAAAGGTTAAATTTTTTCTCTGCTTGATGTCCCATAAAGGTTCAGTTATCTCATAGAAATCCATCAATCAATCAATCGGTCATAGGTTTTATGTTTAAATATGTTGAAAATTTCACTTGGAAACAAGGGGGAGGGGAAAAAGATAAGAGATGATGGTGGTATTTAGTGGAAAACACCGATGGAGAATTTTAGCTCCTAATAGGAAATCATTATTAATCCAATCAATGGAATTTTAAGTCTACCTAATGTCTTGCTTTGGTGTAAATTTACGATTATCACGAGAAAGTGTTTGTTGAGGACGGTAAGAAGATTGTGCGGAATGACTGAGAATATTAGGTTAAAACAGATGAATGAGGCTTGATAATTGAGGCAGGAGACAGATTCTAGCTTGATTGGAACACCAATTTCAAAATGACACTTGTCTAAGAATAGGTGAACTAAAATTTAGTTAGTCTCATTTGATTGGCCTTATCCTGTTGTGCTGAGCACATTTTTGCCAATTTGGAATGTTGTCCTAATGAGACCATAATTGGCTCTACTTACAACTTATAAGTAGATATTTCCAAGAGATAAGGATGTTTTCTTCATGGATCTGGTGTATTAGGTCAAATCTTCCTAGTTACGATCCTTATGATTTTCCTAATTTTATGAAACCCTGTCCTTTTATGTGTCTTGATTTCAACCCAAGATTAGTCTGGCATATAAAGTCAGTACTTGTCTTTCCTAAGGTGTTAAGGGACTCAAATCGCCTTGGTCCAATTCAGTTAGTGCTTCTAAATTGTGAATTCCTAATCACTAATATATAGATGATAGCAGGATGAATTTTTCCTTACTAGTGTTAAGCCTGACGAGGGATCAAGATGGGCCAATGCCACCTAGGCTAAGGCCTCAGGGTATCAGATCTTACCATTAAATTGTATTCAGCAACAAAACGCACTAAACCTTTAGCTCCATTAGCATTGTTCAAGTAAGGCTGTGGAAATGTCTGCCATTTTATCAACCTCTCTTGCCCCTCTCGCTAAGATCAACAATCCATGTTAAGTGGCATAAGTCACCTAACGGGTTGGTTCAAATTAAATACTGAGGGATCTTCTGTGGAAAAGCAAGGCCTTGCTAGTAGTGGGGGGACTATTCGTGATAACAATGACAATTGTGTAAATTGCTTTTCAAGGTCCATTGGCAGAGCAACTATCATGCTTGCCTAAATTTGGGCCTTAAGAGATGGCCTTGGACAAGCTAGAGAACTAGGAATTACCCCATCTTTTTGGAGAAATTGGATGCACAAGAGCTTGTTTTGCTTTTAAAAAATGAGCACTCACCTAATATACTGATTTAGAGTAATATACATATTGCAGGAATATCAACCAAGCTTTCCATAGCTGCGAAGTCAATATCTTTAGAGAATCCAACAAGTGTGCTAATGCTTTTGCCAAGAGAGGGTGTTCTCAAATGAATGCCTTTATTTTGTTTTGTTTGAGGATCCTCCTAATGCTATATATATATATTTTTTTTTTCTTTTTAGAATTTGATGAATTTGGGACTCTACCGTGACAAATTAGCAATGGAGGAATTTGGAAAGTAATACAAATAATAATAATAAACATGGATGGATATCAAATTTTCTAGTCCACAAATTTCAAAGGTAAGTTTAGGATTTCATCCACTACAAGTGAAATATTTTTGGGGGGGGGGGGGGGGGGGAGAGAGAGGCCAAACTCATCTTTCCATATTTGGCATTTCATACTGCCATATTTGAAGTTAAAAGACCTGCATAGATTCGAACAAAACAACAAAATGTTGTTGCTTTTTATTTTTTAAATTCTATTGTTTTAATTGTAATTGTATACATGGGAGAATATTCAAAGGTAAGTTTAGGATTTCATCCACTACAAGTGAAATATTTTTTGGGGGGGGGGGGGGGGGGGAGAGAGAGGCCAAACTCATCTTTCCATATTTGGCATTTCATACTGCCATATTTGAAGTTAAAAGACCTGCATAGATTCGAACAAAACAACAAAATGTTGTTGCTTTTTATTTTTTAAATTCTATTGTTTTAATTGTAATTGTATACATGGGAGAATATTGAGGGAATTCCAATTGAAGAAGTAGAGAGTTCAAACACAAATTAAAAACATCTAATTACTACAAATATTATATGGCAGTTAATTATCACACCTGTCAAGTTTTAGTATAATACACGTGGTTTCCATCTTTTATCTTATACATACTAGATTAATTTTGTAAACACTTTATTTGTTGATTAGAAGATTTGAACTTAAAACTTCATAAATCACATAATGCTTAAAAATTTTGTAGGATAACTTCTAGTGCTGACTCTTGAAATTTGGGATAAGTTTAATTTTAGTATTTAAAGTTTAAAAATTCCCATTTGCTCCTTGAAATTTCAAAAGAAAAATAATTTTATCCCTTCATTTGTGGGGCTATTTACAATTTTGGTATCTTAAATATGGAATTGGTTGATCTCACTCCCTTAAAAATTGTAATTGGTTCAAATTTGGTATCTAAAAAATGGGTAGCCTTAGCATCCCATTAATTCATGTAAACACTAAACAGAAAAATATATGGAAGAACCAAATTGTTTCATTTTTGAATTTTAAATTTAAGAGAACAAAAGGTATAATTTACCCAAATTTAGTATAATAACATTTCCTCAACTGGTCATGACTTGTATAAAATTTTCATGGGCCAAGTTTGTCATGCTTATAGAAGTTCAGGACTAAAATGTAGGTAACCCAAAAATTGGGGGCCAATTTGTAATATTAAAGAACTTAAGGATCATCACAAATTTGCTAAATGTATAAAACCAGGGGCAAAATTATAAATTCCCATATAATTAGAGCGAAAGCTTTTAGCTTTGAAACCCGTTTCTCTCTCTCTCTCTCACACACACACCGCGCTTGCAATGAGCTAAGGTAACAATGCTATTCCCTCTCTGCTTTGATTCGAGAACTAGTTGAATCTTAGTCTTTGTTTCTTGCTAAAGGTTCACTTCGTTGAATTGTTTGTTTCGTTTTGTTGTATGCATATTTGGGTGTTTTTGGTGGAGAAAGGTTTCAAATCTTGTTTGCTTGTGAATCTCTATGCGGGGAACTTTGTTTTTCAAATTTACTTTAATGGGTATTGTTTATTTTGTGGTTTTGGTAGAACCCATGTTGCAAAATTGGAAATTTTTTGGTTAATCAAGTGTTGAAAAGTGTTTCTGCATTGTTGTCTTGAGTTTGCTGAAAGGTGAAGAAGAAAGTGAATTATGCATGAATGAAGCAAATTATAGGGCTTATTTATTTGTCATTCAATTGGTGCTTCCTTGAAAATTGTATGCATTGGTGGACTGGAGGGTTTAACGGTTTCAATTGGTAGGTGCTACAGTACTATCATGCTATTGATTTTGTGGATATGAGTAATAAAATGTTTGAGTTGCATTTTCACTTTATTATGTAGAACTTAATGTTCACACCGGGAAAAATAAAAAATAACGATAATATATTGGTCAGTGCATGCTTAGCATATGCCAGTTAGTGTGTTTCCTTAATTGTAATTACCAATATCTTAATTATTTATAGGTGCAATTATCTTGAGCTGACTGTGAGGAATAACTCAGGGTCAAAGATGTATTCAGTCCTTTCTTTTTTTTTTTTTGAAGAAAGTCATAGATGTGTGAAGAGGGAAAGTTATTTGACTATTCTTTGTGAAATCAAGTTGATGCACTGGTTAATTGAGAACTAGAAGTATATTGGTATTATTGCCATAACTGGATTTTCTTGTGGATTTGTATTAGAGAAATTCGTATCGTGTTTAAATTCCAACTCCAAAATGTTACATTGCCCACATAGGAAAGAAGCGTCTTGAGGAATTCTTTTGAGTATTATCAAAATAAGACTTCTATACTATTATACAGCACAGCTTTGAGCTGTTACCGTGTAAACGTTCTTAAATAGCTGTCCTTGCAAGTGAATGACCAAAGCTGCCACTATATGTCATAAACAAATCTTAATTTGGTAAGAAGGGGGGGGGGGGGGGGGGGGGGGTGGGGTTATGATGTGAAGAGAAAGAGGACAGAATGATGGCAAAGGACTAGAAGGTTTTAGGATGAAGTCATGTTGTGGTTATTTTGAATAGTTCCTAATGATGAAATACCCACCTTTATTTTAATTTGTAATTGTGTAGTGTTTATCTCTATCAGTGTTATGAGTGCAAATAACTGAAATAAATCTTTAAACCCATTCGTTTTAAAAGCCATGTTTGTCTTGTTCCTATTCCTATATTTAATAAGAGATGAGTTTTGTGAAATTAAATATTGCTTATAATTTATTTTCTGTCCTTTATTTTATTTTGAAAACAATTTGCACGGTGATTTTAATATATGTTGTGTATTCTAAAAATAGGTACACAATGCCAATTTAACATAAGATTTAACCCTTTTTGTGATGATAACTAGCTCATAAGCCCTGCCAAAATGATAACAGTGTCTTAATGGCACTAGATGTAGTCACAACAACAACAACAACAGGGCTATGGATCCTCAACAAATTAGTTAGGGTCAGCCACGTGTTCTTTTCCTCCATTTTATTCTATTTGGAATCATATTATCTGTTATTTCCTTAATTGATAAGTCCTTTTTTATTACTTCTACTAATTTTATTTGGGTCTTGATCTACCTTAGTTTGCTCCCTGAACTTGGATCATGTCACTCTTTCTTACCGGTGCATTAATCGCTCTCCTTTGAAAATGACCAAACCATCTCAAGCGACTCTCTCTCATCTTTTCACAAATAAGGGCTACCCGCACCCCTATCTTTGAGCGGGTTTCCTTAGATGTAGTCAGAATCTTGAGGAAATATCTTGGAACAATACTAAGTTGAATCTAAATGGAGTTTAGTTATTTTGCATAACTTTAAAAAGAAACTCCAATTAATCTTCGTTGAATTTTGACTAGATTACCAGTTTTTATCCTCCATAACCAGTGTCAATTCTTCAATTTTCACCAACTAATATGCTTCCATTAGTGTTTGATTAAGTTATTTGCTGGTTGTTTCTTTTAGTTACCGTTTATTCTTCCAGTTTTTTCATGGCTTAAATAACTCAAAATGATGTAGAAGCTTAATTGGTCTATGGTTTATCCTAGTGAGTGTAGGTGGTTGAACTTGATTCAACCATTATCTACTTTTGTCGGTTATCAATGTTGACTGAATCCATTAAGTTGTGGTTTGTGAAAATCCACCATCTTATACATTTAGAGTGTGAGGTGTACATTTCATGTGTTAGGCCTTAGACTCTAGCTTAAACATTTCTGCCTGTGGAACATAAGCTTAAAAGTTGAAATGTCTCATCTTTCTTTTTTTCTTTTGCTTTGTTAATAAAAACATGATCTTCTTATGTATATCTAATTGTACAAGTTCTTATAATTATTCTAAACATATTTACCAAAAAATAAAAAATAATTATCCCAAAACATTTCATGTCAAAGACAGTAATTTGCTGTTTAGTATTTAGTGTCTTATTTGCGTATCCTGTTTTTGTTTTCGATTTATTTGGAAACATGTGCGTGTTTCATTTTTGTTGGTTTCATTAATGCAGTCAGTGTGTCTTCTTATTTGAGCTTTTGTTAGAAGCTATTCATATGTTTGTTTCTTGCACATGGAATCTTGTCAATGTTCTGTGATCCTAAATAGAATGCAAGAGTATACGCTTTATCTTGTCAACGTTGTGAGATCTTTATCTGCCGAGCCTTGTCGTAATAGCATTTGTTTTAAATGGTACTCATTTTACACTGGGACCGATATCAAGGAGATGTACGGGTTTCCAAGCTATGTGGCTTGTATTTCATATAAGTTATCTTCTGTTGTTTTGTAAATGTCTGATTCTGTAATTCTGAATTCCTAATTTTTTTTCATTGGAAGTTAAGTTGACTCAGATGGTTCAACAAACAATAGAGTCCAAATTCAGCGAATATGGGATGGGAAACAGTGAAAATGATTTGCCAACTCGTGATAAGCAACTGCCGGTTTCTGTAAAGAAGACAGTGTTGAGAGATTTGCAGAATGATAACAGAATTATGGTGCCCAACTCTATTGGAAACTCTCCGCTTTTGAAGGATAAAAGTCCAGTTAGTGATGCCACTAAAGCTTCTGGTGCCAAGAGGGCCTCACCAGAACACCCTGTGAGTCCCCCTCACCCCCATTCTCAAAGCAGTAATGGGCATCTTGTTTATGTCCGTAGAAAATCTGAAGCAGAATCAGGCAAGAGTAGCACTTGTGATAGCACAAGCATTACTGCTGATTGCCCACAGTCAAGGCAACTTGGTCACCAGGATGAGACCACCCAACCCAACTCCCAGGTGAAGGAGCCAAAAGATTCTTGCTTTCCGGCATTTGCACCTTTTCCAATGGCGGCTTCTATAAGCTCATCTGGAAAACCTTCAGCTCCTCAACTTCTTGGAAAGCCTGGTATAAGGCCAGCACCAGCAGAATCCAATTATCATCCTGTAGCTTCTGCTGGCCCTTCGTTGAGTAATCCAAAGGGATCGAAGAATCTACAGTGGGAAGACCGATTTCATATACTGCAGATGTTATTAAGAAAATTGGACGAAGCAGATCAAGAGAATTATCTCCAGCGTAAGCCCTTCTATGTCAAATAAGTAAACTTAACATGCATTATTTTGCCACTACTTAAAATTCTAACGGTAACCTTTTGGTGTTTGATTTATGTGATTCTGTTAGTTCTTCGCTCGCTCTCTGCCGAAAGTCTCAGCAGACATGCTGTTGATTTGGAAAAGAGATCGATTCAGCTTTCACTAGAGGAAGGTAAAATGAATTGTGGCTTTTCCTGCCTTTTACTTTAAACGGCTTCAATAGAATCTTCCTAAATTGGAAAAAGTATCTTTGGATGATTTATCTTGCATTCAAATTTTATTTTTGGATAGATAATCCGATTATTGTTTTGGATTCGTATTTGATCTCTTGTTTCACTTCTAGTAAGTTGTTCACAAAACTTCTCATTTTGAAACTTTACAATTTACATTTGTGAACTTTGACATGCTTTGATGCCCATTTAAATACCGTGAAAATTCTCCTGCTGCTTCCTTGATCAATACTTGATGATTTGTTAAATGAAGGCATTTAGGGTGCTACCAAAGTTATTGATTTGCAGAATTATCATCTGACTTCTTTTATAACCACTGATAGTTTAGAATCCACTCGAGTTATTTAAACATCATCATGTTTCTCCTACTGACCTGTAATTATCAGTGTTAAACATGGACAAAATGTTTCTAGAAATGCAGGGCCCGTTTGGTAATGTTGTTCTAGTAACGTTATTTGTATTTTTTGGAAATACGTGTGGGTGAAAAAGTGTGTGAAATGTTGTTTAAAAACTGAAAACTGTTGTTTAAGTTGTGGTACTAAAAACCCCCGCAGTTTTTAGAAATCTAATAACACGGACACAAGAGCCGCTGTCTAACAAGGTATGAAGTGTCTAACTCGAAAAAGGGTGAGAAAGCAGTCATTTATTTAAGATTCCTATGACTTCATGCACATAACAAGGTGCATTCAATGTATCATATTGTTTAGTCATGCCTCTATAAGTGGAAACAGAAGATACAATTGTTGTGGTTGCAGATATTAATGTCAATATAGCATCCATTAGCTGGCAATTTAATTTCACCTACTGTGCCCTAAGAAAGTCAATGATCTATGAATATTCTGAGATGATAGGAGTTCCTTATGTTCTATTCTCACTAGTTTTCCACATCATTACAGCGAAAGAGTTGCAGCGGGTAGCTGCTTTGAATGTCCTGGGAAAATCTATGAAGAATTTTAAAGCACCCTCAACTTTTCAAGACCGGTTAGAGAAGTGACAGGATGGGATGAACTTCAGTAGTGTTTATTACTTTATTTCATTGTTGTGTTGGGCAAAAAGATAGCTTGTACACAACTGTCCCAACTTTTATTATTTTTCTGGCTTTTCTGCATTAGTCATTCACCTGCTTGTTTCAATATTATCCACTGTAATATTGCCATTGTAATTTTCCATATCTAGTAGTGAAATGCTGTTGGCAATATCACATTGTTTCTGTATCAACTATTGACAGCAGCAAAAAATGAAAAGGAAATACTTTTAATTGTGATGCATTGCCTCTTTGATGTTTGAGTGTGGGTGGTATCTAGTTATCCATATCACTTATTCTTTGGTATTTTTGTATTTTCTTAGAACAACAACAACAAAGCTGTAGTTCCAAAATTTGGGATAGGCTATGGATCCTCGACAGATTAGATTGGGTCGGCCATATGAGTTCTTTTCCTCTATTCTATTTTATTCTAAGTCGCTCTCCGTTATTTCCCTAATTTGCATGTCATTTTTTTTGTATTTTCTAAATGAAGTCATTTAAGGCTTTAATCAAACATTGAAGGGTCAAACTTAGGACTATAGGTTTGCAAGGTGATCTGCATTTGGTAATAGGGCAATGTAGAAGCAATTTGAGAGTTAGCCAGCACGTGTTATGGCTGCAACAACAGGCAGGTGGAAGTTCATATTTTTTCTTATTTTTTTTGGTCTTAGAGGTGGAAAACATTTATTGTGGGTATCAAGATTTTATATATATATATAAAATTTTATGGGGGTATATTTGAACTTTTTCTATGTTGGAAATACCGGAAAGCGTCAATTGAATTACAAAATTCTTTGCGAGGTGCACTAATTAGTTACTATTGTGTGTAACCAATGTGTCATAACACGTAGGGTCTGCAGATGTGTGGTTCCTGTAGACCGATGTCTTGGATAATTCTTCTAGTACCAGAAATAGCAAACGCTAGTTGTATGTTTTTTCCTTATTATTATGTCCAGGAAAAATACATTGGACTTGTTTGGGCTGAAGAATTCATGCCCAGTAAGTTATAAAATTACAATCAAATTACCCAGCCAGCTTTCTTGTTACAAACAACTCTGTCACCTTTTATTGGTCTTTGAATCTTCCAAAGCCCATCTCAGAAATGAAATTATAAGTTCATTTACTTTCTGATTTTATACTTCATACCGTATAATTGTGTGTTCAAAAGCTTAACTTATACTGCTGTCATGTTTAACACCTAAATTTTATTTTTTATTTTTTGAGGTTAACACACTCCCATAATTCATTATATTTTCAGATAGTTCACTTCAACCATTAGCATCAAATACATACTAAAATTTGTGGGGTTGAAAGAAAAGATCCAAATAATTTTTTATTCTAAACCATATTAAAAAAAAAAAAAAAAAAAAAACAAATACACACACAAAAGTGAGAGAGAATGAGGTTCTAGCTTCCAACACAAAACACTACAAATTCCACTCAAAAGTCATGATTCATATTTACATCAATGAAATCCTATGAAATAAAACTTTGCTCGAAGGTTTTGTTTGTTACGTCTTTTTTTCCCATTTATATATTTAACTTATTTGATTTATGTATAACTTCTTGAAATTTATTTTTGTTAAATATTGTTATACAACACTTTTTCGGATTTATTTATTAAGTTCAATAAATATATTTAAATAAACTCTCTCAAAAGAGTACTAAGTAATAAACAAATAGATTAATAGTGGATGCACTAGATTGTAATTTGCAAGTTGTGGTTGTTTTGATTCTAATGGATGCCAGTCATATTAGTTTATATGCATTCTACTTATAATTCATATAATACTATTTTGTGCTCAAAAGCTTAACAAAAAACATTCACATCAAATGCGCTAAAAAATTTAACCACTCAAAAAGTTTTTTTTTTTTTTTTTTTTAACACTTCACAATATATTGTCAATTGTTAGAGATCACAGTTTACTATAATTATGTGTTAAAAATTATAGGTTTGACATATTTGATATAGTGAAATTTTAGTGCTGTGGATGCTGAAATAGCATTTTTAGCACTTTTGATGTGAATACTCTCACCAAAATATCATGTTTAACACCTAAATGGATTTTTCTTTTTTCTTTTTTCAATAAAATGTTGCTCAAGTAAATATAAGTACATAATGACTCGAGAAAGTAAATATAAGTACATAACACAAAAGACCAATCTATTTTTCTTCTTTCCAAAAAAAGAAAAAAAAAAGAAAAAAGAAAAAAAAAGAGTAACAAACAAGAGAGCTAATTAGTGGAAGCACAAAGCTAGTAGTTTGTGACTCTAGTGGGTATCACAAATTCAGTGAAATTACTTCATCTTAGCCACCTAACTAGGGCCTCATTAAGCTGAAAGTGTTTAATACCAACTCGCTAAATATAATTAAGGCAATTAAGCGTAAACAAAGGGAGCAGTTAGTTAATCCCCGAAAACCACTGACTAGTAGTAGTACACTAGTAATAATTAATAAATAGTATAATATAGTGGATGCACTAGATTGTAATTTGTAAGTTGTGTTGTGACTCTAATGGGTGCCAATCATATTAAATCATTTACATTCTACTTATAATTCATATAATACTATTTTGTGCTCAAAAGCTTAACTAAAACATTCACATTAACTTTTAGTAACTCAAAAGTTACTTTATCTATTTTAACACATTATTTTGCAATGTATCAAATATCAAATACTTTATTATTTTACTACTTTATTTAAATATTCTTTTTTTATTCTTTCTTTTACCACTTAGGGATCTCTCTCTAAGAGCATTCGCATCAGCTCTGGTATAAATGTGTAAAATACACATTTTGATCACTTTTACACATTTTGAACCAAAAAACACTCCACATCAATCTTTTTAAAATCATGTAAACTTGTGGAAATTTATCAACGAGCTACAGTACCCGTGTAAATTTACACAGGTACTGTAGCTCGTGTATTTAATTTTTTAATAATTTTTTCTCCCTCCTTTCTAACTGACTCTCATCTCCTATCTCTCTTCCCCAACATCCAGCGTGCCAGAATCAACTGAAAATGAACCCACACACAAACAAACCCACACACAAACAAACCCAAACGGCCAGAATCAATTGAAAATTAACCCAAACAAACCCACACACAAACAAACCCAAACGGACAGAGATATCGGTGCTTATCGGAACGATCTGGGTCGCCGGAGCTCGTGGGTCGGCCGGTGAAGCGTGGAGCGTGGATCGGCCGGTGAAGAAAGGATCTGGATCGCCGGAGCTCGTGGGTCTTGCTTGATCGGAGCTCGTGGGTATGGGTCTTGCCTGATCGGAGCTAGGGAGATCGGTGCTTGTGGATCGGAGTTGTGGATCGGTGCTTGTGATCGGAGCTGTGGATCGGAGCTTGATCGGAGCTAGGGAGATCGGTGCTTGTGGATCAGAGTTAGGGAGATTAGAGCTGTGGATCGGTGCAGCTGTGGATCGGATAGAGCTTGTGATCGGAGATGGGTATAGAGAGATAGATCAAGAGGGAGACTGAGAGAGAGAGATGGGTATAGAGAAATAGAATCAGAAAAAATGGAAAGAGAGAAAGAGAGAGAGAGACAGAGCGCGTATAAAAAGGTTAGTTGAGAAATAATAAAATAATTGAAAAAATTGATTATTTAAATAAAAGAGGGGATAGAATAGATGAACTGATGTGAGTGTATTGTAAAAGTGAATGTGTAAAATAGAAAAAGTAAGTTTTTATGTGTAAAATAGACACAAATTTTACATGAGCTGATGCGAATGCTCTAACTTTCATTTAAATAACATTTTTGTGTTTACCATCTAACTAGCAGTTTACTGTAACTAGGTCTTAAAAAATTATAAATTTGACACCTTTAATATGGTGGAGTTTTAGTGTTTTGGAATGCTAAAATAACATTTTAATTATATTTTAGCACCTTTAATGTGAATGCTCTCACTAAATGTCATGTTTAACACCTAAATGGGTATTTCTTTTTCAATTAAAATGTTGCTCAAGTAATAAACAAGAGACCTAGCTATCTTTCTTATTCCCCCCCCCCAAAAAAAAAAGAAAGAAAAAAACGAGTAATATACAAGAGAGCTAATTAGTGGATGCACAAGTTACAAGTGAAATGTTTAACACCTAAATGGGTTTTTTTTTTTTTTGGTTCAATTAAAATGTTTCTCAAGTAATAAACAAAAGATCTAGCTATCTTTCTTCTTTCTCCAAAAAAAGAAAAAGAAAAAAAGAAGAGTAACAAACAAGAGAGCTAATTAGTGGAAGCACAAAGCTAGTAGTTCATGACTCTAGTGGGTATCACAAATTCAGTGAAATTACTTCATCTTAGCCACCCGACTAGGGCCTCATCAAGCTGAAAGTGTTTATAATTAAGGCAATTAAGCATAAACAAAGGGAAAACAGTTAGTTAATCCCCGAAAACCACTGATTAGTAGTAGTACACACTAGTGTAGTTGTAGTAGTGAGAGTGAGAGTAGTGACCACGTTTCAACTTTTCAACTCTTCCGTACATATATTCCTTCGGCCCCAAGTATATCCATTCACAAAATTACCATTTCACCCCTCACAAACCTTAAACAACAGGGACATCCTAGTAATTTCACACTCACACAATATATAACCACCCCTCGTCACTTCCCAACTGAAAATAACCGCCCATATTCAAAACTCTCTGTCTGTCTCTGTCTCTGTCTCTCACAAACCCTAGTAACTGTCGATCTTACAAATACAAACCCACCTCCCTTTTCTCACTTTTTTTTTTCTTTTCCTTTTCTTCTCAGAAACTCCTCTTATATGATGACCACCATTACTGCTACTACTGCTACTACTGGCTCCGATCTCCGGTTCTCGCCTTCTCCTCCGTCTCTCGACGTTGCTGTGGTCCCCGAGAAGCCCCGGCAGAAACCCAGAAAGAAGCGTACAAAGCTGATCAGAATTGATGACACGTCGACGGGTTCGAGCAGTGGTGGCGTGGGGAAGCCGAAGTACAGCAAGAAGCCGGACCCGGGTGCGCCGAAGATCACTCGGCCGTGTAGCGAGTGCGGGAAGAAGTTCTGGTCGTGGAAGGCGTTGTTCGGGCACATGCGTTGCCACCCGGAACGGCAATGGCGCGGTATTAACCCCCCGTCAAATGTCCGGCGACCCGGCTCGCCTTCGGGGCAGCCGGTGGCTGTGCCGCTTGCGGCGGTTATGGCACCGGTGGTGAGTGAAGAGGATCACGAGATTGCTTCGTGTTTGTTAATGCTGGCCAGCGGGGTTGATAGGGCTAGCGAGAGAAGTATAATCGAAGCGGAGTTTGATGGGTTTTTTCGGGAATCTGTGGGGTGCCGGTTCGAGTGTTCGAGTTGTAAGAAGGTGTTTGGGTCGCACCAGGCATTGGGAGGGCACAGGGCTAGTCACAAGAATGTGAAGGGTTGTTTTGCAATAACAAGGAGTAGTGCTAGTGATGGTGACGAGTTTGATAATATTCAAGACCAGAGTAATATTGTTGGGCATGGTGATAATAATGAAAGGGACATTGGGGCTGCTTTGGAGGAGGAGAAGATGTTAATGGTTTTGGGTGGGCACAAGTGTAGCATTTGTTTGAGGGTTTTTTCAAGTGGTCAAGCTTTGGGTGGACATAAGAGGTGTCATTGGGAGAAAGGAGAAGAAGGGGTTACTACTTGTGGTTTGGACTTGAATATGCCTGCACCGATGGAAGATGGGTCTTCATCTTCTTATACTGCTACTTCAGGATTGACTTTGGATTTAAGGTTGGGACTATGAAAGAAGTTTTAGATAAATATAAAGCTAGATTCTTTTTTCTTTTTTTTAGCAATTGGGTTTCTCTTTCTGCTTAACTGATGGTATATTTTACTAGGTTTAGTTTTTTTTTTTTTTAGTATATTCTATCGTGGTATATTTTGTAACAATTGATATGTGACTTTGATGGAAAAGTTGTACTTTGTTGTCTCCACAATTAGGAGGCAAACAGTTTGTGTTTGATAGACAACATGGAAAAACACTCACTTCTCATTAGTAATAAATTTACAAAGGTTGTTAAATCGAGGTTGGTGAATCTTTCTTTGTTTTTCATGTGCTTTGATTGGGTATGCAGAGACCAATGGTGTTTGATGTATTAATACATTCTTGTGTGTATGTACGGATGTATCTTTCATTTTTTTTGCAAAATGGCTTTGACAGATCTTATTATCACGCAATGAAATGGTGGCCATGATTTGTCATTATTTAGAAATATGTTTTGGTGCCCTTTCTCATTGGGATTCTCCAGAGCTACACAACATATTATTACTCTGATCAATATGGTCCTTTTTCATCTTAACTTACACCATTATGTGAATGTTCCATTTGGTGTAGATTTTGGATTTGCAACTATTGGAAAGTGGTTTAGCATTTGAATAGTTCAGCAGTCAAGGCCTGATTGAATATGATACTTGGCTCTCAGTTCATTTGTTGGATTTTGAGTTCCAACTACTACTTTTGGATCCATCTTTTGGAATTAGAGCTATAACTTTACAGATCGAGTCCACTAAGTAGTGACTAATGGGTCCCTTTTGACATTGGATTCTGGTATCCATCTCGTGGATTTTGAGTTACAAGCTATATGTAATGTAGTCTAACATTTGTTTGGTTTAGTTGTCAGGTCCAGTAGTGTAACAGTAATAAGCAGCTATATAATCCATCTCATGGATCTTGAGTCAGTCATGTAAAGGGATTTGATCACTAGTTAGGTCCCTTATGTCTGATATTGTTATGCTATTATCTGGCCCATCTCCTGGATATTGAGCAAAAAGCCATGTGAATGTAGTGCAACTGTTTGATGAGTTTAGTAGTGAGGCCTTAACTTCATGGGGGGAAAATAGTAGCAAATGCATGTTTTGTAGTGAGAGTTGCTGATTAGACTGCAAATTTGAAACATCAGGTATAGATTTGTGATACTAAAATGTTGAACCAATGCTGCTTGATTAATCCAACTGAATTGTTTACTGGTTCAAACTAAAATTTAGATAACAACAATAAAACAGTAAATCAGAATCTAGTACATTCATTGTCTTTTTGTTTTTGAAAAACAGAATCAGTGCTTTCTTTACTTCCTAGTCCCTTTACGCACTGATTTTTTTTTAATGAATACACCCTAAATCTTTATTGAAAAATATTTGGCCACCATCATAACTAGAGAACTTTGAGGTAGAGTTATTTGTCACAATTAAGGAGAACCTGAGAGGTTTTATAGCCTTGGGAATGGAACTTGCAAGCATCATCTGTTAAAATAGGCTGTTCATATTTTTCAGCAGTTCTTGTTGCAACTGCAGAATATTTTTAGCAATTCTTTGTCAACCATCTCAGTACAATTAAAATTAAGAGATGGTGGGTTACACTAGTGTAATTTAATGTACCTACAGATTGACCTAACTAACAATGGATGAACAAGTGACATTGAAGTGACAAAATTTGTCAAATAAATCTTTCAATTTTGTTATCCACATGGCAGGGGCAGAGTTACCATGCACTGCATATTTGTGAATAACACACTCTTTGGATCTCTTCAGTAAATACTTATCCCAGAACAAAAGTGAATTTGAAAATTTTCTATTTAAAACAAGTTTTAGCAGACACTGGTAAATCAACATTGATCTTATCTTAGTAAGTAACAAAATGTCACATCAGCTATATGTAAGTAAACCACTTCAAAAGCCAACGACCTCGGACCCATAAAAGATTTTTTATTCAGAAAAAGGGATAAGGGTAGAGAATAATATTGGCATAAAATGGTATCCGGGTGAGGATAGGTCTGTTTCATTTTATGCAACTTCTGTTCCAATTTAATATTACAAATTATAAATACATGGCTAAGACCAAATCCTTTATGCACTCCTCACTGATTTTATTTTTTTTCTATGCCACTTGTGTAGAAAACACTGAACCGTTCCACAAATCTCTTATGAGTGTTATAATGAGCTATTAAGAACATAGGATTATGTGCTACTTTCAACACTTTAGTGGTACCCCATATATTCAACTGACTTTCCCACCATACATAACTTTAGAATTCAAGAAACAGTTATGAACTTATTATAGAGTTTTATATTAAAGAGAAAATCAGGATGACCTTGACGATCGAAGTAAATCATTTTCAATGAACTCAGCAACATGACTTTTATAGTGCCTTGTCTACTTTATATGAATTTTTCCCATCAAAAACCGAATCAAATGTGGTAAAGAAGTCAAGTCACCCATCATCAGGTCATACGTTTTGCACTAGCACTACTATTTTACAAACTACTTTAATTAGTCTATGCTTTGAAAGAATCTGTCTCATAAATTCATAATTTGATTCTTAATAGCCATTGTGTGGGAAGTTTTGGTCAGATCCTCTGTGTGTTCTGTGAAAAAGGAAAAAAGAAAGTTATAATGCTGATATTGGCAAGGAACGTCATTCATTCAACTTTTAGTTTCTCTCTTGATATAAAATAAATTCTTCTCTTCCTTCTCTAATCATTAAGCCCATCATTCTCTTTGGTTCAGAGAATGTTGATAGTCTGTTTCCACCAGTTGTCTCTAATTTATACCAACTATCCTCCCTTAAAGAGCAGGCTTAATATTGTTACTTGTATCTGTACCAATTAGGTGGATCATTTATATTAGTTTAATTTCTTTAAGCTTCAAAAGTATCTTTAGAACTTTCTAATATCCTTAAATATAGTTAACAGTTACAGTTGATCTGTTCAAAGGCATTGCATGCTTTGAGAGGATCATCCCTTTAATATATCTCTAATCTTGGGTAAGCTGCTGTACACATAAGCATGCACTTATGGTATTAGTTGAACCAACTGTGACATTTAATACATAAGATGTTTATATGATGCTAATTATCCTAAAATAGCACTACCTATATTTAAGACTTAATCCTGCATCACTAAGGGACTGATAGCCTATTTCCAACAGTTCTCTCTAACTAGAAATTGAATTCTGAAACTGATTTCAATTTACTTTAGCTAAAGAGATGATCCCCAAGTAAAAATTATGCTTTGCATTTTATACTTTTCTTCATGTAAACTGGTTTTCCAATTAAACTTCCATCATTACTCTATAGCATCCCTTGATATCATAGGCCAAGAGCCTTGTAGACTTGTAGTTCATTAGCATTTTCCGATTCTTCAATGGAGAGAACCTGGGTTCTAATCACCCTTTTCCCCACTTGTTGTAAGAAAAAAAATAAATCCCTTGATATCACAGACAACTTGAATGGTAGCTGTTGAATTGACAAAAAGTATTTCCAATCAAATTGTCAATAGCATCCTTTGTATCATAGAAATCTTGCCTGGTTTATGAACCACCAACAGACCAACATGCATCAGAAGCTTCCATCTTAACAACTCATATATATGAGGTTCACAAGCTCAATATAATGGCCTAATTGACCATACAGTAGAGACAAATTGTGATGAACATGCTTTAATTTTAGCTCTTCTTTAGTACATAACTTCTTAGAGTTCGCTTTAGGGGACAGAACAACAGGATTGGAGGTCATTCTGATCTGATTCTGACATGAAAGTTCTAAATCAGATCTTGTTTGGACAGAGAGTCAAAGGATCTTCTCCATTTGCATATTTTATATCAAGTTTACTGCAATCAGAATTTTCCTGGTTTTTTGCCTAGATTTAATTAGTCCATGTGATCTTCTTGAAAAGAATCTGGTCTTTAGGCATATCCATTTGCTTCCGACATTTATATATATATATATATATATTTAATAACAATTGGTCCAAAATAATTGAGATCTAGACTTTGGATGTTTCACTGATTTGTAATCATCATTCCAATAAATTTCTACTGTTCTTAGTCATATATTTATCTTACAAGCTCCTTCTTTGACAATGATTTAATTTATGTCTATGAATGCCATGTGCAACATATAGGAACCATTTAATTTTCTTGGGACATTTAAATGCACCCATCCATCATACCTTGCTAGGTAAGGAGTAAACATTTCAATTAATTTAGAGGTACCTTGACTTGGTGGTTAGCCTATTGAAATATGTTTGTTAGACTATGTTCATTGGGACATTGCTTTCATGTAGATGAAATAATTAGTTAACTTAGTGGAGGGATCAAGAATGTTAGAATCTTACAAAGCATCCATTTCAAAAGCAGACTTCCATAGTTTGGTCTCTCTCCTTTAGATATAATAAATAAAAATCATAAATAAAAATCATCTGTCTACTTTAAGTGATCCGCTTTATACTTCAACAATCATAATTTGCCACACGTCTTTCTTTGTCCCTCTTATAAATTAACCAAAATTTTTATGATAAATATTCAAACACATTACATACTACGTACAATTGTTGGAGTATGAAGTCTATCATTAAGAATGGAAAAAAAGATTTAATTTTTATTTTCTAATCCTCCTATTTGCTATTAGGGTAAGAGAATTCCTAACCCAAAATTAAAAATTTGTTCATCCATTTTAGATGCCACCATCTAACTAACTATAAGGAGTACACATTTGCCACCACGTGGCTCATCCTAGTGAAGTCTACCGAGCTAAAAACCCTGCAACTTGAATAAATATTTTATGACCAAAAGAGAAAAAAAAATATATAGAAAAAAAGAAAAAGAAATCTTGAATCCACTACAGATCAAATCTAGTTTTATAGTTTATCTACTTATTCCCAACCAAACTAAGATAATTAAACTCCATTAATAACTTTTTTTTTTTTGCTAAACAACTCCATTAATAACTTATTTGTTAATTAGTATGATACAGAAGTTGAAGGATCTCACTGCAAATATAAAATTTAATGTGCATGAATCTAGCTAATGAATCCGCATGGTATCTGTTACATCTATTCTGTTGGGTTTTGTATACCTCACCCTTGACCATGTAATTTATATATATCTAAAAATTGAAGTGTAGAATTTTTTGTTGCTACGCTCGTTAAGCCACATCAACACTACATCATCGTTTATTTTCTTTTTTTAATTTTTAATTTTTTTTATTTACCAATTGACATTTATTGAGCATTTCTTTAAATTCAGGTGTTATTCTATTTTTAACTTTACTATGTGTCTCTCCATTAACCCAGACTCTTCAGATGCCATCATTATATGGAATTCTAATAATCACTGTAGATTGCAAACCTCACCTCCTCATTTTTTTTTTCTTTATAAATTTTCAATTGTTTTCCGTTATTATATGGAATTCTGATAGTCATTGGTAGATTGCAACCTCCTCAACTCCTCACCTCCTTTTTTCTCTTTATAAATTTTCAATTGTTTTCTCTCCACAAATTGATTGGTGTGGCCAACAATGGGATAATTTCTTGAGTGTTTTTCCAGTTCTTTTGGTCATGGCTCAAGTCCATTGCCAAAACCCAATTAAATGAGTGCAAGAGAAGAGAGTGACTCAAGAGCCTGTGAACGAAACTGAAGCATATGAGAGGCGAACATTAGTAGCTCATGTCCAAAGGGTATGAACTCAAACTAAGTTTTGTTATTTTTATTATTCTTATTTTTATTTGTTTATTTCCATCTCATAACTAGAAAAAAAAAATGTAATTCGATTTTGGGATTTTATGATGAACGAGTTTGAGTTTTCATGGTCTCAAAAATATTCAAAAATATTTTTAGCTTTTTCAAAATTGATATCAATTGGGCATTTGATCATGTTTGTTATAAATTGCTTTGTAGTTGCCTTTCTCGAGACTGCAGGAATGTTACTCTCAATATGTTTGCTATTATGTTTTTCTAATTGATAATTAACTTCAATGTGATGTTTTCGTTTTGGTTTTTGTTTTTCTCTAAGAATTGAGTTAGAGAAACAAGTAAAAAAAATCTTTTTATCAATGATTCGAGGATCTCAACTTTGATTTGAATGCACTTTGCTAGGTCTATGGTAAATAAATGACTATCTACTACCTCCACCAATTTGCGAAATGGGTTTTGTTTTGGGCAAGATTTGCAAAATGGGTACATAGACTAGAAATGGGTTTCAATTTTTGGGGTTCTCTTGCTGTATATTTCTTTGTAGGCATAGTGATTTTGGTGTTTGAATCTGGGTCCTATTTTGTTATGGGTATTGTGCTTGAAATATTAGTAGAGTAATCTGCCTGTTTAGAATAATTTAGTTGGTCGATTGGTATTGTGGTTTCTGTCAAGGCCTCATGGAGATTCTCAAATGATTCAATTTTGGTGCACATATAGTGCTTGTACTTAGATATTTACTTGCTAACGAGCTGAAGGATGCTTTTAGAGATAAAATAATGAGTGTTGGTGATCTCATTCTACATATGTATTAATTATTAAGTTTATATGTATCTTCCTAAAACTCCTCAAGTAACTACATATTCTGGGTTTGGGAAGAACATTGGGAACACCGGGGGAAAGAAAAATGAATTTCTGTTTGATTAAAGAAAATGTAAGAAAATAGAAAGGAAAAATAAAGAAAGGAAAAAAATTGGTACATAAAAAAAATATTTTTAAAAGCTGATATGACATTTTCTACCATCTAAGCGTTGATAGGGCATAGCAGCTAATACAATCTAATAATTTCCAATAGCCATTTAAAGTTAATGACCTAGAATGCTAATAGCCATCTTCTCCAAGGCAAAAACAATTGGCTGAGTTCAACAAGTTTGCCACCAATTTTGACCACAATGTCATGGCAATACAAGTGACTCACTTAGTTATAATTTGTATACTCACTATTTTGATTTTCTATGGAAATTCAGAACATTGATAAAATGAATGTAATGACAAGTGGGTGATTTATATATGGACACATTGATGAATGTGTGTAGTGGACATGGGTGGAATCAATGGCACATTATTGTTTAACAATTTGGTCTTTGATGGAAATTGGTATAAGTGAGGGTCTATTAAATTTGATCATTTTGCTGAAGTAAGGTTTGTTTAAAACATATTTTATTTATTTACCTTATTGTAAATAAGTTTTTGTAAATAATGATTCTAACCTATTAAACCTTTCCTTCTTTAAAAAAAAAAAAAAAAAACTTTATTTTTATTTCTTTTGGTTTTATCCTTTTCTGTTGGCAACTAACTAGACATCACTTTTAGGAATTAAGGATGCATATAGTTGGTACAAAGGGTGCACCTAAAAATTCAAAAGAATTAAAATATGATACAATCTCATTATGTGAAGAAAAAACGGAAAAATGGAAATCTAACATTGTATTGGTTGTGTATGTCTAATGTCCGCTGTTTATAACCACAATCTACAACTACAAAGGTTAGACCCTTTTGTAGTTGTACTCTGATTATGTAATGTATTATAAATCTGGTTTAAAACACTATTATTATTTTCGTGTGTTCTAATAAGTATTACTGTTTACTCAAAAAAAAAAAAAATTGGCATGCATGTCCCTCCATTATTATTGGGTTATAAATATCGAATCTAAAAAAAAAAAAAAACCAAAATAATAAAATGATATATTTGTAGAAATAGAGATTTGGAAAAAAAAAAAAAAAAAACTTTTAAAAATAGTTCAATTTTTTAGGAGAACAAATTATCTTCAATAAATTTTAGAGAGAATAAATTATGGATTATATCATATTAAAATAATTATAAAGTGGGTTTATGACTAGTTTATATAATATGGTAATAATTTATAAAAGTAATCCAGTTTTATATATAATTTATGTGTCATTGTACATAATAAATCTTTCATCTAGTGTATATCTATTTCCGGTGCCTGTTTGATAAGGAATTAAACAAAAAGAATGATGTTCGAGCTCAGTTAGATGCTTTAATGGACTGTGCTTAAATTATAACATTAAACTAATTACTTGTCAAGAGTCTTATAGATCAACAACATTATTTGATTATGAAGAAGAAAAAAATACTAGTTACTTTTGCCTTAGTTTCCTTTGACAACATTTGAGGGATACATATTTCCATCTGAAATTTCACAAGCTCTTTGATCATAGTGGATCTGTTTAGGAAATGGGTGTAAATTACTTGTTCATGTGAAATGAACCTGAATGATGTTAAGGGTATTACAAATTCTAGCGCATAAACTTTATAAATTATGTGTCAACTTTTTAAACACTAAACAAAAAATTAATTAAGAGATTTATTTAATATGTTGATGATATGACATCAATTACATAATACATTCATTGTCATCTACATTTTCTCAATCAACACGCAACAAGTTTGTAGTCTGATTGGCACCTACTCCCTATCCCTAATTCCTATGTCGTGGTTTTGACACCTCCTTCCAAATCCAATCCCAAGAAACATTGAAGCTTTATATGGTCTTTTGTTCTGTACAAGTATTTCAAAGTTAAAAACAAAAGCCCTTTACCAAACCAACATTTTGGAGGTTTAGTGAGGGCAGTAGTTTTTTCCACTTTCCTATTCTCAACACTTGATTAGGAAATTCGAATTTAGTCAAGCAGTTGTAACAACTCTTTTTTCTCTTTCTTAACCAATATATGTCTCCAAAAACACGCTTAATTATGACCTGTTTGGTATTCCTCCATCTTTGTGATTGTATAAAAATATTAATTAATTTGCAGACTAATACTCTTAGGTTTTTTTTAATGACATTTAAAAGCAATAAGAACAAGAATAATCTTTTAATTGGTTGGTAGCAAGAATTCAATTCTTGGTTGATAATCGGAATAATCTTTTAGTGATTATAATATTAAACAGAATCTTAATTGAATAGATCCAACTAAAGGGTACAAAATTTTGATGCCTATACATGTTTATATACTAGCTTCGGACCCCATAAATGCTCTGGACCTTTTTTTTTTTTTCAATGTAACATATTCATATACCTAGATCTTGTCACTTTAGGAACACAGATTTAAAGTTCTTCCACAACAATTACTAAAACTAGCCCAATTTTTTTTATGTACTATCATCACATATTGAAATTTTGAACATACAAAAAAGTGTATCCATCATTTGTCAAACTATGTTAGATTCGATTGCCGGCCACACACACAAATTAAAACCATTTAATCAAACTAGTTGTCTTGCTATAAGATCTAATGTTAATTTTAGCAAATATATATAATTTTAATTTATATGAGTTATGACACATGTAATGAAGATTCTAATCCAGCGGTTCGAAACAAATTTGGATCACTTTGACGAATCTTTGAGCACCATTAATATATCCTAATAGATTAGGACCCCGGCCCCATTACCAAGTTTTGAAAGATGAAAGTGATGTGATTAACCATAAAAAATGAAAAAGCATATTGATCAGCTGAATATGCCCTACTTTTGTCAAAATCAATTAGCTATATATACGGGTTTTGAGACCGTTTTGAGTGACAAGTAAGTAATGTTGTTAAATGAGAGAAGCAAATGTTGATTGCTAAAAAAAACACAAATATTATTGGTACATAAGATTTTACTTTGTGAGATTCAAATGAATTATTAGGGGTACAATCATGTGACAAAATTTCTAATTGAGACTAAGACCGTTATAATTTTTATTTCTGCAATGTCTTTGCTAATCATGTTCCTAAGCCTTGATTCTAGGGTTAACATTTTGTTAACAGTCTCATTTTGTTTGTCAATGTAGATTCCAATTTCCAAATGACTGAGATCATGATTTATGACTAACTAATAAGTTTTCTGTGTGATGTACGGATAATTTTGTAATATTTTATGTAAGAAGTGTTTTGAGAATGTTATACATATATTAAAATGAAAAAATAATCTAAATTTGATTAAAGAAACATATACATTTTGAAATATTAAAAATTAGTTTAGTAGCTTCACTGCACATTTGTACCATTCTCAATGTAAGTTTATTTTTTTCTTTTTAAATCATGAAACCAAAAATAAATACAAAAAAGTAACAAGAGCATGAAGATTAATTAATCTATGTTGTGCTCACAGATTGCATATCATGAAATGAAAATATGCCCAACTCTCTCACTACCTTCCACTTATCGATAATGCGATATTAAGAGATGCTGTGAGCAAGTGCATATGTTTGTGTCATATAAATGATTTAAAACTACGATAAAAAATATTACCCGTAGAGATTTCGGCAACTTGATGGTGGGGGGAGACCAATATGAAAGAGGTGGCGGCCCCTCAGATTTCTCTTTCTCTCTCTTACAAATGCTTTGTCAAACTTAGGTTATTTATTTTGGTAATAGTAAACAATGTGTTTCATTTAACTGTCCACAACATTTTCATGTTTCTCTATCTCTTCCTAGTGCCTTATCTAGTTAGTTATTAGTATTAGTCCTTAATTATTTTTTTTTCTTTTGTTTTTAATACTAAAATGGTAGGTATGCTAAAAAATATGAAGAATAGAGAAGTGTGGGGTATAAGCTAAGACAATCAATGAGAAATTAATGAGATAACAATAAAATATAAGTTAATGTAAAATTTTGGGTAATAGTAAAAAATACTTAATAAATAGAGGTAAAAAAAATGTTAAATGTAAAATTAGAGTACCATATGGTAAGAGCTCATGTACTCTCGCATGAGATCTTTTTTTTTTTTTTTCATTAACATAATTTTTATCTTTAGCTCTACAAATTATGAATAACTGCAATAAAACAAAAAGAAAGCACTAACTCACTTGAAGTTAAATAGGGGAAGCACTAATTTTGACTGGGCAAAATAGAAGAAAGAATGTGTTGGACTTAGGAAAGCACTAATTGCATATGCTGCTTGTGATCATCTTTCAATGTTTTATGTCCATTTGGATTGAGGGGGAGGGAGGGGGAGTAAAGTAGATTTGGCCCAAAATTAGCTTATTTTCAGCAAACTCTACTCTCCTCTCCTCCACTTCCCCTCCTTCCCCTCTCAATCCAAAAAGGCCCTTAGAGCATTACGCTCCACCACTAGCAATTTATCTGTACAAAAATAAAAGAACTTAGCCTTGGACTTTTGTCTCTAGGACTTTGATCTCAATAAAAAGAGTTAATTTTTAACCATTTAAATAAAATTAGCATAGTTCAGGTAATGCACTTTTACTACAATTCTTATAAACATCACATTCTACTAATGGTTTTAAGAATGCTATACATATATTATAGCATAATTGTTATAGAATTTTGTTAGTAATGAGTTCATGATAAGAATTAACAAAAAAAAAAAAAAAAACTCGTAGAGGTTTCGCCGGCTTGATGGTGGTGGGAGGTTAGCTAGCATGGTGGTGGTGGGAGGTTAGCCAGCATGACAATGGTGGTGGCCCCTCAGATTCCTTTCTCTCTCTCTTACAAATGCTTTGTCAATCTCAAATTTTTATTTTGGTAATTGTGAAATAGTGCATTTCATTTAACAATCAAAAATATTTTTGTATCTCTCTATCTCTTCAAGGTACCTTATTGAGTTAGTTATATTAGTTCTTATTTTTTTTGTTTTTTTTGTTTTGTGCAGGGGCGGCGCTATACTTTGTTCAGGGGGTTCAAATGAACCCCCTAACTTCAATTTTTTTTTTTTTTTTTTTTATATATATATAATTTTTTTTTGTTAGTTTAATACTTAGATTTTTTCTTTAAAATATTATTTTTGCACACCCTGACTTAAATTTTATACACCCTTATTACAAATATTTCCAACTCTAAAAGTAAGAATAAGTATTTGTAGATTGTAAGTGTCACTCTGTCATAAATTTATATTAGAGTAATGTTACAACCACAAACTATTTTACAATTTTTATAAAATGTTGATGTGGCCAACTTCTTATTGGTTTTTATTTAGACCTACCATTAATATCCACTTTTTCATTTACCAATAATCACCTACCATATCAGCAGTTTGTAAAAAATTTTGTAAAATAGTTTGTATCTCTAACATTATTCTTTATATTATATGTGTATGAGTGTATCTAATATTGATTGTGTGCATTATTTTTTGTTATAATGTTATTTGTGTAAATAATAATGTGTGTGGAAGTTTGTGTGTACAGTATAAATATAAGAGAAATGTTTTGTCACTACTTTCATGGGAAATATAACAATTGCCCTAAGGATATCCGTTAACATGACCCTAAATATAATATAACTTTATATGATTTAGTAATTAGGAAATAGAGAAGGTTTGTTGCATGTGTGTGTATTGTTATCATGTTATAATAATTTTTTGTTATAAAGTCAGAAAAATTCAAGAAAAAAAAATTGTAAAGTTAGTGATTATTCAAGTATTTTATTGGTTAAGTAGACACGTAGTGTATTATTTATGTATGAATGAATGTGGTTGTGTGCGTCAATAATTAATATAAAACCAATGAGTTGAGTTTATCCATTTAGTTTAAAATATTTTTATAAAAACAAAGACAAATAAATAATAACAACTGCATAAAAATAAAAATGTTAGAAAAACTTAACAAAATAAAATGGCCATAGCTACCCATAATGACAATTAATACTCATAATGAACTATCATATAACAATTCAAAATTTGAAAACTTGTAGAAAGAAATTGTAAAATTTCAAATTTTTTTTGTCAATAACTCGATATATTCAAGTTCTCTTTTTATTAATTTTTTTTATATAAGTTTTTTAATGACCCCCCTAAACAAAATTCCTGAAACCGCCACTGGTTTTGTGCTTTTGTTTTTAATACTAAAAACGGTGGGTATGTTAAAGGACATGAAGATAAAAGAAAATTGTGGTGTAAACTTAGTTAATTAATGAGATAACATTAAAAATAAGTAAATGTGATATTTTGGGTAACAATAAAAAAAAACTTAATGAAAAGAGGTAAAAAAAGTTAAATGCAAAATTAGAGTGTTACATGGCATGACCTCATGTATTCTCACATGAGCTTTCGGGCGTTCATATAATATATATATATATATATATATATATATTGATATTGATTACTGTATACTACAACTACAACTAAGATAGAACATGAAACAGAAACGGAGAAAAAAAAAAAGATTAAATGCAAATAGACTCCCAACGGTATGAGTTATTATCAAACACATCCTCGATTTTACAAATTTTACTTTTTAAGTCCTTGCAATATTTAACACAATTCACCACAATATTAGATTTTCTTCAGTTTTATTAGACGGAAAATGACCATCTAAGCATCACAAGAGCCTAAAAACATTCATGGTACTTGATTCCTACCTAACACACATGCTCATTTAGTCATTTTCGTCAACATAAATTGATGAAAATCTAACAGAATGATCAATTGAGTTATTTTAATACCACAAGAGTTTTAAAAACCAGGTTTGTAGCATAATTGATGTGTTTGATGATCCATAAAAACCAGTTTTGTAACATAATTGATGTGTTTGATATCCCATATCACAAGGGTCCCTTTACATTTTACACCCGAAAGAAAACCAATTGCTAAAGAAGAAAAACCACGAGCACAGGGTTCCTATTTGTCATTGAGTTGCAAATTCACTTCATCTGACTAGACCTCAAAGTCAGAGTGGAGAAACCATTGGTTCATAATCAAATGTAGAGGATGCAAGTGGACGGGTCACATTAAACCTTAGAATAATATATTATAATTTCAGCTTTACCAGCATTTCTGTGGAAACACGTAAGGAAACTTGTTTATTAACATTATGGTTGGTGATTTAAATATTTTATGTATTTTTTGGATAACAATTCGCCGCTTATAATTTACGTCAATCATACAAGATAGTATGAGAGGAACATATAATATAAAAATATTATGGTTTAAGTTTAATGACTAGAATTAAATATCTATACTTATCTACAGTATGATTACACATTAGCATTATATTTCATTTTCAATGACTAATCAAATTTGTTAGAATAACATCGTGTCCCTTTCACATGGCACAAACTTGATTGTGTATTATATTACTACTGAAGATGAAAGATGTGACTTGTATTGTGACACAACTCACAATCATGGTTTGCTACTATTTAAAATAATCATAATCGAACGTGTGTAAAGCAAAGGGATAATTAGTTCGATGCATGTATTGCATAAAATAATAACTATATATGTGTTTATTAGTTTTAATTAAAATAGTAACCATGATTTATTTAGTCTAGGTACTTTATTTATTTATTTATTTTTGATATGATTATTTATTTATTGATGAGTGTCTAGTTGCTTTATTTTTTATATATATGCCACTGGGTTAATTACTTGCCAAAACTAGCTAGGTGGAAGATACTGATCAAAAATTTGTGCAATCAACATTAGATGATGATCAGAACTTGCCGGCCTAAGTGTAATTGGGCCTACCATTTTTTTTCTTTTTCCCTACCAAAACTGATCACTCAAGAACCTAAAACTGTTCAAACTTTAAAATCATTCAACTATTATAGACCCTTACCATTGAACATTTGCACTATGCATTCAACTTAATCCAATAGTTCTGGGTCTAAGTCTTATTAACATATATATTACAGTAATTACAATTTTTATTATTCCTAGGTCCTATCCAATGTTTTTAGGACACTGTGAAGTTGTTCAATGTGATGGGAGTTACTAGAAAATATGATTCAATTGCCGACTTTTACAATTCTGTTACTACTACCGTGTATGATACCAAAAGTTGTTTGTTTGAGTGTATATTGTGCAGGCGTGTGTTGAGTCACATATAAGGTTTTACTAGATGGATTTTGGGTTTATAAGTGATTGCGAGGAGCTCTAATGATAACTTGACTAGTTCTATTGGGATATAAATGCAATTATGGCTAGTGCTTTTCCTTGGGTGGGTTACACTAACAATTGAAAATCTTAAAAGTATGGAAAAAGAAGCAGAAGACTAGACTAGTATTTAATTAGGGTATAGCAAAGATATGGTTAGGAATTTTCCTTGGGTCTTGTGTGGTTATGTATGATAAGTCCCACATCGAACATATACTAGATTGATTTAGATTTTATAACTAACTATAAAGAGTCTCAATTATAATTAGTCATTTTAGGGTATAGCGCATGTGTGATTAACACGTTTCCTTTGTGAAATTAGTTATAAGCAAGGGCGGCTCTACAGCCAGCCCAGGGGGTTCAAATGAACCCCCTGGGTTTGGCCCCAAAAAAAAAAAAAAAAAAAAAAATATATATATATATATATATATATATATATATATATAGAGAGAGAGAGAGAGAAATTTTTTTTTTTTTTTGTTTTTTTTTGTTTTGTTTTGACCCTTAAAATATAATTTTGAACACCCTGATCTTAAATTTTGTTTAAACTCAATTGAAATAAACTTGAAATATGACCATATTAGTACTATTTTCACAATATTTTTACAATAAAGGTTAAGTAACAAATTGTAATTGACTTTTTATTTAAATCCATAACTGACATCATTTTTTTACATACATTTAACAACTTGACATCTAGATTTTATTGCATAAATGTTTTGTCAATAGCACTACTCTTAAAATTGCTCATTTGTTAAAAAATAAATAAACCTTCTCTCTGAACTCTGGCTTAATTACTTTACTGTTGATGGTAGAATGAAACTGTTTTTTCTTGCACTTTACTTCTTCATCAACAAAAAAATACACCACTTGTATAACCAACTAATCTGTATTTACATCTATGATTCTTTTTCATTCTCTCTTTCTCCCTTCTATATTTTCTTTCTATTTAATCAAGTAGTTAGATAAGTGTTCTACAGTTTTTCGAGTCCAAAAAGTCTTTTAATGCTTGCTCCAATTCCAAGAGAATGACCACATGTGTGATTAAAAATCCATAAACTTCAAAAGCAAAATCTTATATAAGTTACTATTTATTTATTTTTAGTTTAACGTTTACTCTCAAACCTACTCTTAAGTGTGTTACTATTTCTTTTTTATCATATATTTTTATTTAATTGATATTACATATGATTATAATAAATTATTATTAATTTGACAAATATTATGATTAGTTATTTATTTATATGCATTCTATTGTTATTTTCTTACCGATCTTTAAACTATTAATCATTTTTTTAGATTATTTTACAATATAGTTGTATTGTATACTATTTAGAATACTGTGTTACATTATTGTATGTAATATGACAATTGTATATACAATATATATATATATATATATATTAATCATTTTATTTTTTACTCTCCCACAACAAAATCCTAGCTCAAGACACTATTGACCCCCCTAAAAGCAAATTCTGGAGCCGCCACTGGTTATAAGGCTCACATTGAGCATATAATAGGTCATTTAGATTTTCTAAATAACTACAAACAATCCCAATTATAACTAGTCTTTTTGGGGTATAGCGCATGTGTGATTAACCATTTTCCTTTGTAGACTTCTAAGAGCCAAATTCACCAACTTTGTATAGTAAAAAAATTATATATAATTTTTACCATAAAATGAACTATTGGTATTATCAATAAATTACAAAAAATATTTTGATATATTATGAACTTATTTACAAACTTAAACAATCTAATATCAAACCTAAATAAGTATATTTTTATACATGTATACATATAAACTTGTACTATTATATTGCGTCTCATACTCATGAGTTTATTCACAATAGTCAAGCCTAAAATTAAGTCTGAACTTAGCTCTTTTGCTAAATAGATAAACATAAACAAATTTTTTCTTGAACCATATCTGTTGGCAACTTGGTTTATTTTTAGCCCCAAGTGTAAGTATTTTAGAAAATTTTGTTATTATTTCAAGTGTTACGTTGTAGATGCATAAAAAAAAGTGTTACTTTGTAGGCAACAACTGTAAAACTTGCCGGCTGCCGGTTTTACTTGGGCAATGAGGATTAATGAGGCACCAATTAGAGTATTCTAGCTAAGGCATGATGAAAATCTCTTTCACATTCTTTCTCTCTAATTGGAATCTCTATTCATGACTGAACAAGATTCCACATTTGGCATTTTCTGCATAAGAATAGAGAAGTAGTTGATTGAAAAGAAAAAATTAAAATAATAAGGGAAATTGCTAATGCTAGCTAATTCCAGTCATCTTGTTTGGGAACCCATCACTTTTTTTTTTTTTTTGGTTCTCTTGAATCAATTTGACTAGTGCTAGTGTATTCCCATTTCTCACCCATTTAGCCTCTATATTTACCGTCTTAAGAAACTCAATTTTTTTTTTATAAATTTAATTAAGAATCAAGAAAGTAATTGATTTGATTAATTTGGAATTACATTGTTAGACGCGGCAAATCGTAATTTAGGAGCTCGTGACCCTTTTAAACCTTAAAAGGTAATTCAATACGTGCTAACTTACATACGTAACATGCATGGACCCTACAAAATTTTATCTTAGAAGAAATTAATTAAAGTGGCCCACTCTCAAAATTTAGATTTCTTTAACGGCTGGGGCCTGGGAATAACTATAACCATGGCTTAAGCTTAGAGAGGTTAACTTCACGATACGTCAAAGATTAAATTTGTGATCAGAGAGAGGACGACATAAATTCTTGCATATTCTTTACTAACTAATTAAGAGAAACACAAATGTAGTTAATTATTGGAATTACTAAATACTAAACTTCGAATTCAGTTGCCATTAACAGAAAGTTACAAGAATTCTATAATTTACCCAAATGTAACATCAAAACATCCAAATTAACATCAGTTTCAAAAGACAAGGAAACAAGAGGTGACAAAATTGTGAGACTTAAGTGATGTAAGACTTTGGTGAAAATTCTGATTCAATTTATATTAATTAATTTTGACAGTAATTAAAAGTTAATTATGCGAGTTTTGTATTTGTTAGAAGAAATATATTGTAGCTGCAGCTACAAATTGTTTCACCCAACATGACCTAAATTAATTTTGTGAAGTGGCAAATTATTTATCTTAATTTGGTTATGTACTTTTTGTGGTTAGTTTGTGTTCGTGTTTGTGTTTGTGTGTGTGTGCGTATTTTTTTTTTTTTTTTTTGGGGGGGGGGGGGTGGGATTCTTTTTACTTAATTTTCTGTGAGCTATTTAATTTGTTGATTAATAAAATTAACTTATAAGTTACAACATAGTGCATAAAATTAGAGACAATGCTCTTTGGACCAAATAGTATGTCCTTTTATAAATAAAACGTATGTAGAAAGCAAAATGAAGAGCTATTGAGTACACGGATGTATTTATCTATTGAGGAAAAAAAATACATAACTTTACACTAGCTAGTATCTACAGCTTCTTTTTCGGTGAATATATAAATTTATATTATATATTTTTATGATTATATATATAAATTATGTACATGCAATTGGTATGTTTGCGTGTATCAGACATATGTTTCCTTTCCAATAGTTACTATTATATAATGATTTTTTCTCATAAATTTTATAAATTTTTATGTAAATTAGAATAATTAATTATCAAATACCTAACCAGGTTGGTTTCTAGCTAGAAAAATTATTAATTTTATGAGATATTATCAATTTATATAACTGATAAAGGTTTAGTTATATTTATATAATTCAGTTCACAACTCAATGTTTAAACCAAAAGACAACTGTGGGAAGCAAAATTGAGTGTTTAGAAATCTTTAATTCTTAAAATTCTTAAAATGACACTTGTCACTATTGATTGCTCATGTTGTTTGGTTGAGTTTGCATATATTATGTAAATTCTAAAAGATAAATCACATTACCTGTAACAGCTCTAACTTGTTAATTAGGTAAAAAATTATCTATCATGGCAAATAAAAAATAACATATTTGGAGATTTGATTCTAAAATCTAAATCCCTTCCATTAATTCACTTGACCAATAGGTTAAGCTATAATAATTAGTTGTATACCATGCACAAATGGATATATCATGTAATTAAGATAGAAATATTTTATTTCGAATTAAATGGTATTTTATATAATATATATAGATGGAAATAATTGAGGCAAATTGATTTCATAGATAAATACCAAAATATCCTCATAAAGTCTGAGTTGTAAGTCACTCCAACTTATGTTAGGTAATTGAGAGTCACTGACTGATACATATCATAAAATTATATTCTCACCATAAGGATGGTATTGTAAAAGTCATTCCAATATTGAAAATCATTTTTAATTACTGTGCTACTTTCTATTAATTTACTATAATTCTAGAATGAAAGTTAAAACTTTTCATTGGACTAGAAGACTCGCAAGGAGGTTCATCAAAAATAAAAATAAAAAGACTCGCCAGGATTCTTTATCCTTTTTTATTTGGTACTGTACAAAGTAAAAATAAAAACTTAGGGTTAAAAAAAGAGGTCATTGTCATTCTTTTTGACGCACATACCAAAGCACTCCTGTGAATCATATGAAGCTGGAAAACCGTTATGGATGGGTTGCATAAACAGTACCAGTTAAAAAATATATATATATAGAGAGAGAGAGAGAGAGAGAAAAAAATTCATTAAGCAATAAGCAACCACTATTTTAAGATATAGTGATGAATGTGATTTAGTGCCGGTTAGGTATTGATGAGTTTTAACCGTTTATTTTTATATAATATAGAATTTTAACCAATATATCATATTGTTTTCAGTGAAGACCTTCGAGATTTGAATCCCTTAATTACAACTATGAAATTATTAAAGTTTTAAATTTATGAAACGTAAACACTAAATTGTGTAATTTTTCTAGAAGGTTCAAATTTCAAATTTAACCTCAAAGTTATTTCTAGTTAAGAGCAATTAAAGTTATAAACAAGTTGAACTAAGCCGTATATTAAAATTTTAATATTGTTTAATTAATTTAATTCTGAACATGATGAGTTAAACTCAAACATATTGCTAAATTAGATTGAGATTAAATTCTGTAAGGATGTGGTGTAAAACTCATGTTTTACTTCTCTAATCCTAACATGTCACATTATCTTATCACACATTTAACAATAAACACAATCACGCCTAATCAATTCTAATAATTATATATAAATCCAACCAAATTAGGAGTTTATTAAAATATTATTAGGTGTGATATGATGTATTGAATTTTAAGTAAAATGCTGATATGACAATCTTTTATTGAATGATGTAAAATATGAGTTTTACGGGTCCTTATCAAATTTGGACTCAGTTAGATTACAGGTTCAAGCTTGGTTTTTTTTTTTTTTTTTTTTATTGAAAAAACTTGAGCTTGTTTATGAGTTAATTTATTAAATTAACTTATTCTTTTTGAATATATAATAAACACTATGGTTAAATTATTTTAACCATTCACAAATCTATATTAATAACTAATAAATAAATTGTAGTTGAAAACTTGAAATCATATTGTTTGAGTTAACTAAATAGAACAATTTTTATTTATAGATTAATTTATGAAAATTAGGTTCACAAAAATTTTGTATTGTTAGAGATATATAAAAATTTTACTAAAAAATGGATTATCTATATTATGAATAAGGATTTGATATCTTATGAACTTTTTTACAAAATTACTTAATCCAATTTCAAATCTATATAAATATAATTTTATACACAGAGACATATAAATGTATAATAATTATATATACTTATCTAAAGACTCATATTCACAAGTTGTTCGTGAACACATTATTGTGTTTGAATTTGACTTGTTTAATATTCAACCCTACACTTAGGTATGAACTTTGTTCATTTGCTAATAAATAAATATAAACAAGATTTTTCTTGAGTTGAGCTTGAATTATTTAAAAACAACTCGGTTCATTTACAATCATTAAAAACAACTCGGTTCATTTTTGCTAATTTCACTTAAGAGTACTCTTAAGTGAAATTAGCAAAAATTTGACAAACCCTAGTTTAGAGTCTGGACACAAGGGAATAATGTGCCATAATTAGGCGGACCATGTAAATTGTACCATATCAGCTACATTGTTTATATATCAAAATATGAATATATATATATATATATATATATATATATATATATATATAATATGCTTAATTTTGTTTTTGAGAATCATACATAATATGTGCAGGCAAGCTTGGGCTGCAGAAAGTATCTAATTCTTTCCATTTGAAGGGAGAAACATACGAATAAACCTAGCACAACAACACGTACAACATATATATATTAACCATGGTTAAGGACCCAAACGGCTATAAAGTTTTGCATTAGAAATTAATTAGAATCTTTTTATTGATGGTTGTCACCAATCAAATATCTAACATAAAGTGAGTATATATATATATATATATATATATATATATTAACCATGGTTAAGGACCCAAACGGCTATAAAGTTTGCATTAGAAATTAATTAAAATCTTTTTATTGATGGTTGTCACTAATCAAATATCTAATATAAAGTGAATTCCAGTTAACTCAACTGGTAAAGTCTTTGATGATTGTATAAGAGATCTGAGATTCAATATCCGTTTACACAAAAAATTTATTGATGTTTTGGTCTGATAATAAAAAACTATTATTAAGAATGGACGCCATAAGTTAAAACTCTCTTTAAAAAAAATCTGACATAAAAATAACGCCCAAACAACAATCTAACCATAGTTGTATTAATTGTTGATAACCCTAGAGTTAACAAAAAACGCTTTTTTTTTTCGATATTGACTTAGAATCTTTTTAGTCAATGGACCCACCAATAAAACAGGTAAGAATCATTTAATTTTCTTAGAAACTAGTTGTACATAAAAAAAAGTTAAAAAAAGAAATAAAAATCAGAGGGCTAGGGCTAGCTAGAGCCTCAAATTTCTTAAGGGAAAAAAAAAATGAAATTTATATATGGATTTAATTAAGTAATGTAAGACTCATCCTTTTCGGTGTTGCCTGCACGTGTACGCAATTCTACACCCATTTGACAGTTTGTAAGTAGAAAGGCAAGGAATTAGCTCGTGAAGACATGTGGCACATAGATAGCACATCAACGAGGCTGTAATCAAGTTTTTCATCGAAAAGAAATGTGTTTATAAATACATAACATGGACGTACGGAGAATCATAAGGAAGTAGTATATTTGAATATCAATCTCTATCTCTCTCTCTCTCTCTCTCACTAAGAAAATTGAGAAAGAAATTCATGAAAGCATGACAGAGAGCATGGATTGTTGACTTTACAAGCACCTTATACGTATGGTGAATGATGAGGATGGCATGTAATATATATGAGAATTGAGAAGCTATAAGCTTGTAATTACTTTTTTTTTCCTTCTTGTGGGTCCTCTTAAATAGGAGATTCTCTCTAGGTTTTTATTATTATTTTTTCCTATGTTTAATTGGGGTCCTTAAATAGTAGTAGATTCTCGAGACACGCACAAACATATATAGCCAAAGGCAATAGTACTATTCTAAAAACAAGAGCAGTGCAGAATTGAACTGGGAAAGTAACCTATAGTATTCATTTGCTTTCTCAAAGGAGAGAGACAATCTGCTATAGTAGCTCTTCTTTGTTGTTGATATTATAACCCAGCAAGGAATTGTGGTGGACATGCACAAGAAGTGAGATTTACAAGAATTTCAACAAAGTGATCATGTGAGTTGCTTTCTCTTAATTCTTTCCTTGTTTGCTGTCATATCTTCTTCATACATATAACCATCACTTCAGTCTGTTTTCAAAAATGATTTCTTTTTTTTTTGTCCCTATAAAATCTACTTTCTTGATCATGTTTTTAAATCACAGCAGATTTGGTTTTTTTTTTTGTTTTGTTTTGTTTTGGTTTTGGCTTTTGGTTTTTGATTGTCATGAGTAGAAATTAAAGCTGCTGCATGAGATTTCAAAACCAAGCAATTTAGAGAAGTCTATACGGTTTGTGTGAAAACAAACCTTCACATGTCAAATTTTCAAGCAAAACCATACTAGGTTTTATGTTTTCAACCTTTTAAAAAATCTTTATGAAACAGCAGTAGGTTTTTTTCTTTTCTGAAATGCATTTGTGATTGCAGTTCACAAAAAACAATTTTTGTTGACGATGTTTCTGAGACGCGGACAGATTTGGTTTTTCGATACAGGCAAAGGGATATAGTACTTCATGAAAGTTCCTCCTCTTCTTCTTCTTCTTCATCTTCACGTGTATTGGATCGTAAAAGCGTGATCTTCTCTGCAGTTCAACATAAATACATACAGACATACATAACAACCAGCTCTCTAAAAACATCATATACAGTGCACAAAACTCTTACTTCTGCGCAGTCTCCTTGTGAAATGGAAATCGAAAGGAAGCTCAACATGGAATACAGTGGCTTTACGCCAACTAATTCTACAGCATATGGAAACTTCTCAGACAATAACACCATGGCATCAGATTTCATGGGTGAACTTTTATCTGAAGGGTGCTGGTTAGAGAACTCAACTGGTGGCTTCAACTTTTTGCCTCCAGCTCCTTTACCTACTACTACTACTACTACTCCGTCTCGTGCTCTCAATGACCCTTCACATTACTATTTGCCTTCTCTTGACTCAAACCCTCATCAGCAAATCTATCAAGAAGATCAGACTGAGGGAGCTTTTCCTGAATCAGAAAGTATTCTAGTAGATGGCAATGAACTTGGCAGAAGATGGTGGATTGGTCCAAGGGCAAATCCTGGTCCTTGTTCCTTAGTGAAAGAGAGATTAGTGCTGGCCGTTGAATACTTAAAAGAATGTACAAAGAACATGAATGTGCTTATTCAAATATGGGTGCCAATAAGGAAAGGAGGGAGATATTTCCTTAGCACGTATGACCAGCCTTATTCCTTTGATCCTAATAGCAAAAGCCTTGCAGATTACAGAAATGTTTCAAGGGCTTATCAGTTTGCAGTTGAGGAAGATAGAGAGGAATCTGTTGGGATCCCAGGTAGAGTTTTCTTGGGAAGGTTGCCTGAGTGGACCCCTGATGTTCGTTTCTTTAAAAGAGATGAGTACCCACGTATTAGTTATGCACAGCAATATGATATTCGTGGCTCTCTAGCTCTTCCTGTTTTTGAAAGAGGTAGTGGAACTTGCTTGGGAGTT
This sequence comes from Quercus aquifolioides, assembly GCA_019022515.1. NCBI lineage: Eukaryota > Viridiplantae > Streptophyta > Magnoliopsida > Fagales > Fagaceae > Quercus > Quercus aquifolioides. Next base: position 59,815,714 of record CM032332.1, read on the forward strand.
GTTGAGATTGTCACAACATCTCAGAAGATCAATTATCGACCTGAACTTGAACATGTTTGCCAAGCTCTTGAGGTTCTTCTTCTACTTCGTAATCTTCTTAAACATTATCCATGAAGAAAATTGAAAATTATATTCATTTTGACAAAAGAAATATGTAGCTAAAACAAAATTTAAGCCAATATGTTATTTTTTCTTTAAATATGATAGGATTTGAACTTATATTGTCTCTTCTTCATTATGATTATTCTTTGTTATTAGGCCATAACACTAATCTATTATTAAACATTCATATAGTTAATAAGAATTGGATGGTATCCAACCAACATATACACCATCTACATTTTTAAATCCAATATCACTTATTTTATTCTAATCATTTTCTATTTATATGCACTAGTAGAAACCATCATTGATTTCTCTTACCCTCCAATTTGGTCTATATTGCTTAATTTATGTGACAAATTTTGTTAGCTTAAAATGACAAAAACATTCAAAGTTATCCACATCGTGAGAGAATCTAGAAGCACCTTTATAGATATTATGCTCTTTCCATTTATGCTGTCTATTCTTTTAGGTGTTGTGCCTCCCCCATTTGCATCACTCAACTTTTGTAATATATATCTAAGCTATGCCTTCTCTTTTTGCCTCTACTTTGATTATGGCTACTTTGTTGAATGAATTCTCTTTTGCATGGACTTTCCTTTTTTTTTTTTTCTTAAATAAAAAGCCTTCTAAAGGCTAAGATGATAATGGATTTTTTTTCCTTCCTATTCTTCTAGTACAATCACTCATCTATTACGTGTGATCCATATACAATGCAACGTACTTCTATTCTTACAATTGTATTTTAATTTGCAGGCTGTTGATCTTAGAAGTTCTCAATACTTCAGCCCTCCTACTGTGAAGGTATGAGGATATGTTACCCTTTTACAATAACTTTTTTTTTGAGTATCTATAATTTTGATATTCATTTCTAATTAATATTATAGGTGTGCTAATTTGTTTCATTTCCTCAGGCCTGTGATGAGTTGTACCAAGCAGCATTGAATGAGATAGTAGAAGTTTTGACAGCTGTTAGCAAGACACATAGATTGCCTTTAGCCCTAACTTGGGCCCCTTGTGTCCAACAAGGTAAAGGTGGATGCAGACATGCTGATGAGAATTTTGCACACTGTGTTTCAACTGTGGACGCTGCTTGCTATGTTGCTGATCTAGAAGTATTGGGGTTTCTTGAGGCTTGCTCTGAGTACCACTTGTTTCGAGGCCAAGGAACCGTTGGGACTGCCTTCACTACAACAAAACCATGTTTTGCAACTGATATCACTGCCTTTAGCAAGAAAGAATACCCTCTCTCTCATCATGCTAGGATGTTTGGGCTACATGCTGCTGTGGCAATTCCCCTTCAAAGCATCTATACCGGCTCAGCTGATTTCGTGTTGGAGTTTTTCTTACCAAAGGATTGCCAAGATCCTGAAGAACAAAAGCAAATGCTCAATTCATTGTCCATTGTGTTACAACAGGCTTGTAGGAGTCTACATGCTGTGGTTGATAAAGAACTTGAGGAAGAAGCAATCTTAAACCCAGTTAAGGAAGTGCTAGTTACTTCAGATGGGAAACCAACTAGGTCTACTACTACGAATTTGAAAGAAACTTATTCAAAAGAGTCATCCTGGGTTGCTCATATGATGGAGGCACAGCAAAAAGGCAAAGGTGTGTCTATCCCTTCGGAGTATCAGGAAGAAGAACCTAATGAAGAATTCAAGGTGACAACTCATTGGGATAGTACTCAAGTGGGGTTGCGAAGTGGGCAAGCATTTTCAGACTTTGGGGCTCAACTTCAGCAAAGTTCTGAGTCCAAGGGTAGTGCTGAGGGTGGTGGAGATTCTTATTCTTATGGCGGCCGACAATCCTCAGGTGGAAGAAAAGCTGGGGAGAAGAGGAGGACCAAAACTGAGAAGACTATCAGCTTGCCAGTTCTAAGGCAATACTTTGCTGGGAGCCTCAAAGATGCTGCTAAAAGTATTGGAGGTAGGAAACAATCCATTATCATTAATAGATAATTAACCTGCCAAGTATAGACTTAATGAAAATTCATTTCTATCCCTATTTACATGCTCCTTCGTTATAGAGAGAAAGTGAGCAATATTAATATGACTCTTAATCTCATATTTATTTTCTTTTCACTATCATTTTTATGTTCTTTTCGAATTCTCCTGCTTAGGCGTAGTTTTACTATTGGAAATGTTAGAAAAATAAATAAATTGCTATAGCAAAATATTTCAATTTCTTTATATATACATGTCTATATAATTGAAAAAAACTTTCCTAAGCATTGAGCAGCCTGCTATTAGCATATAGGATATACCTTATTTCTTTGTATCTTAGAAAATAATCAGGAAACCTATTCATCCTAATTGTAGATTTATGCTAACTGTTTTAATAAGACATTAGACATATAAAAAGTGATAATACAAGTTCTTCTCACTTTCTATTTTATGCTTCATTCTGATGGCAACTTACTTCTTTAAGCTTAAATTCTTCACAATGGTTAAAATTAACCATTTTTGGCTGCTCACTGGTTGCAGCATGAACCTCTTGTTATATGAGATTCCTTTAGCCTACTCTCTTTATATTTTTTTCTGTATATTTATTGTCTTTTTATTAGCATCTTTTATCATAGGAGTGGCAGCTCACAATCCTTGGCATCAAATAATTAAATTAAGTATGCGTTTGGATTAGTTTTTTTTTTTTTTTTTTTCCTTTTTTACTAAAAATTGACAAAAGTACTGTGGTACCTAAAAAACATTTGAGACTTTAAAAAACTATACGTAAGGCAAATTTAAGCTGTTTTTTAATACACTCTTATACCCTAAAGCTATAACATAGTTGGCTCACAACTTCTCTCAATTGCAGTGTGCCCCACTACTCTGAAAAGGATATGCAGGCAACATGGGATTACAAGATGGCCTTCTAGAAAGATTAAGAAGGTAGGTCACTCTCTGAGGAAACTCCAGCTTGTGATTGATTCAGTCCAAGGAGCTGAGGGTTCCATTCAAATCGGATCTTTCTATAATAGCTTCCCAGAATTGAGTTCCCAGCAGGCAAACAGTCCTTTCTCATCCTTGAACATGAGTGACTCAAAGCACCCACACTCTAAACAAGAGAGTGGCTTATTTAGCTTTGGTTCTGGTCCCTTAAAATCTCCAGCTTCTTCATCCAGTCAAACTTCTAGTCCCAGTATCTATTGTACCACTGGAGTAACGCAACATAGCACAAGCACTAATGCTTTAAGTAGTGCAGACACTTTAATGACTGAAAACCTTGGTAGGATTTTGCATGGGGCTTGCAGTGATGCAGAACAACATGCCTTGAATCTTCAACAGGAACCAAACCTTATTCATAGAGTTGAAAGCCTCAAGTCATTTGGAGAGCATCCGGGTCTTGAAACTCTATCTTGCTTACCAGAAAGTAGCAGCCAGAATTCAAGAGATGGGGGTGCTTTTAGAGTTAAAGCTACCTTTGGTGATGAAAAAACCAGGTTCAGCCTGCATCCCAATTGGAGTTTTGGAGCTCTAAAGCTAGAGATTGCAAGGAGATTCAATTTAGATGATGTTAGTAGAGTTGATATCAAGTACTTGGATGATGATAGAGAGTGGGTGATTTTGACATGTGATGCTGATCTTCAAGAGTGCATGGACCTATTTAGAGCATCCCAAAGTCACACAATCAGACTCTCACTTCAGCATGCTTGTAATCAAAGTCTTGGAAGTCCCTTTGGTAGCAGTGGCCTGTCTTAATTAATTAAAAACCATAGCTAGTTTCTGTTTAGCCTATGGTTTTAATTAGCTTGAGAAGTATACAAGAGGTTAATATGGATTCTGGTTCAAGTTTTAAAGAGCTAGCAGCTTGTCAAATGGTGGAGACAATTAATGTTATAATTACAAATTCTAGGAATATTCTGTTCACTTTTATGTTTATCTTTTAAGCCATTCGATCTTAGTTCGAAGATCAATGGGTATTTTAGACGGAATAATAAATTAATTATTACTTATGAAATTTTTAATTAGGACCATTTTAAGCATTTTAGCTTTCACAAGAATCATGTTATATTACATTAAAATATTGTTTTTCATTTACAAGCTTATACCCAAAAAAAAAAAAAAAACTTGTACCTTCCTAAGGTGACTAATTTTGATTACAATATCACTTTTCATATGGTTTCACTACAAATACTAATTGCAATAGATCACGTAAGTAATTATGAAAAGATTGGTATCATGAGATATAGAATAAAAAATAGAGTTAAACAGAACTTAACACATAATTTAGTTGATGGCATGAAGTCTTTTAGTAGGTAGGGTTGGTATGGGAATTGGAAAGCCGATCTGGAACTTGCCCCCTTTTTTTTTTGCTTTTATTTGTAGATAGAGAATGTATATTATGTTTCTTCTCTTTTATAATTTGTGAATTCTACACAATTATGAACAGGAAAAATACATGTTCTATACATAAGAGTCGTGTAGAATTCACACAATGTGAAAGAGAAGTGATATATCCAATGTATGAGATAATTATTGTTGTAATAAGGTCAGTTGAGAATTTACATTTTAAACTTCTCATATAGTTAGGATCTGCAAAGGAGGTCCCATATTAATTGATCGGTGCTATTAGATAGAAAACAAAGATGGCTTTTATAAATGTCAAGAAATTGTTTTAAAATACATCCCTTACATGCTCAGAGAGAGAGAGAGAGAATCCCTTGCACATGTTCTAGAGGGAAGAGATCTAGCACCCTCTATTCTAATTGTCCGTTACAAAACATCCATATTTTCGAAGAAAACTCTCATTGATACTAGAATTTTTCCCTAAAAAATAAGGAAAGAAATACACAAGTACACACTCACTGGTAAATAAATTCACAATTTAAAACAACACATGCCTCATACAAAGCAAATAGTAGAGCTCCCCACTTTAAGGAACCCACCGAAGGAATATAGAATAAAAAAAATAAAAAAATAACACTCATCATCTATCCTAATCCATTTAAATATAGGAGTTAAACAACACATGCGTCATTTTTTAAGCCAAATGCTAATTTAAATTTAAATTATACTATCAATTCATACAAAACTAGGCTTATATATATTTCCACTTTATATAGAGAAAATGGTAGAACTGCACCCCTCCTAGTAAACTATCAAAAGATGCAAAAACAAGAGGCTTACCACGATGAAATTTCTTCGAAGGATAAAAGTTAAACAGTAAATCTGTAAAGGTCTCATTTTAATAGACCAAAGGCTGATTCAAATTCAAAATAACAATTCATACATAACCTTGGACTTCAGTAGGATCAATTTGAAACAAAACTCCAAGTAATAATAACTTACTTTCTCAAGAAAAAAAAAAAAATTTTAAATCAAATACTTGACCAAATATTTAAAACAAAATGACCAAGACCCATGCAAGACTTAGGAACTGGGAAAGAGACTTTAAAAATCAAATAAGCATAATTAGAAGAAGAGAATTCATAATCTGTTAATTTTTTTAAATGCTTTCTGCTTGTCCAGGAAGTTTGTAGTAAAATTACCATAACTATTTGTAAAAGAAGTCCAAATTGCTAGTTTTTTATGCATTAGAAACTAGAGACACAGAGCTATTCAATGATTTTTAGCTCAGAGGCTAATTATTTTAGAATTAACCCATATTTGATTTTGAAACTACCCCAAAAATTTTGTTGAAATTCTGTAAGGATTTCACCAGATTAATGTTTGAATTTTGCAATGTTATTTCATTTTTCAAGGGACACTTTGGTATCTCTCTTTCCTAAGTAAAGACCAGTTTTTGAGTTGGGAATGCAGTCTCATTTCATAAGGGACCATCTGTTACTTGAATTCCACAATTAGCTGGACAAAGAATTCTACATTACCTACATCAATTAGTTGGGATCATGATAAGCTGAATTTACTTGAATTCCACAATTAATGTAAGACTTTGGTTCACTATTTCCAGGAATCATGACATTTGTGGCTCTATACTGTAAGCAGGAGTACAACTCACCAGTACAGGATAAGAATAATAATCAATGACTCTTTAAAGTGGTCCAAGACCAACCACAATTGAAAATTTGAACCTGAGTCATGTTGTTGGCTCAAAAGATGGGAAATATATTTAAAATGGGAGCATATTGATTATAAAGAGTAGTTGTTGGTATCAACAGAAAATCCAATTTCATATCCAAGAAAGGGACCATTAAGTTTCATAAAAAAATATGAGACTTTCAAGACACCCAATGGGCAACTAATGGTCTGACTGACCTGGTCCAAGATTTGATGCTCACCAATTACTTACTGAATCTAACTTGACCCTACTGAAATCCAGGAAAGATCATACTAATCAAACTATGCAAGAAACTATTCATCTGAGATACCATCCCCGTTCACACTGCTTGATGTAGGCCATCAACAAACATAAATGCAGGTGGTAGTTTGCAACTCTCAAACAGTAACCCTTTTATTAAAGTTCTTTAAGGCAACAAACATTCCCTTTCTCCTACTAATCAGTCAGCTGCACTAGATGATACATATTAAATTAATCAGACAAACATGAAACTTGATATTGAATCTCCTTGCTGTTACTCATTATGTACAGACTATAGTGGACTAAGCACATTATACACCACCAGAAGAAAAAGTACACATTCTCATTTCCTTGATTAAATAATATGCATTGGCCTTTCTCCCATTAAGGTCTCTTTTTTTTTTTCAAATAGTATAAAAATCCAGCTTGCTAGACATAATGAAAAGTATAACACATTTGAACTGCTAGTTCCATATATTTATTTTGTGCTAACCTAATGTATATTCATCAAACAAAGGAAGTGCCTCAATGAGAAGAGCACAACTGTTCAAGGCCATACCATGCACATCAGGAAGTGAAAATCCTGCAAATTATGGGGCAGATAACATCAGCTACATAAAAAGTTAAGAAATATTATTGAACTGTGAAAAAATTCCACAATAAAGCAAAAAAATAAAAGAAAAAGACATCTGACACTGTCTAATCAGAATGTTATTAGATGTTAGCATGATTGATGCAAGCAAGCCTGAGTTCTACACACATTAAAGCCATAGTTAGAGTTACTTCCAAGTCCAAGATGAATAAGGGGTACTAATTACTAAATATGAAATAAGTGCTCATAGCTGTCTAGCCAGATCACTCCCTCAATATGACCATAAAAAGACTTCTGACTTAATATATTGAAGCATATCAAACATCAATAAAGGCAATTTCATTTTATTTATTGAGAAAGCAGAAAAATGCCAGCAAAATAGTCTAATAAAGCCTATATTTAAAATCTAAAGAGCTTACGCTCAAGTGTAAGAAAAGTCAAAACAAAAACTATAACCATACCTTAAGTACCTAAAAGAGGCACTTGATTCCTCAGACTGCTTCAATTTTGGCGTTCTTCTATTCCTATAATCTATTGCAAATCTTAAGCATTCACCCCAAAGAATTAATAAAGTTAACCGCCACCGTCCCAGTAATCAAGAAATTCATTTTTATGGGGCTGCAAGCTTGATATGCTACCCTGACCCAAGCCTCTCTGTACCCGCTTAAGAGCTTTCAATGCAATTCCACTGCCATCATCTCTGTCAAAAGATAAGGAAGAGTAAATACATCTATAACAACTCATAAAATGATATTTGCATCACAACAACATTGATAGTTTGGGATAATCAAATTCATTAGTTTCACATGATCAAAACATTATAGATGAGAAATGATAATAAACAATCTAACATATCCTAGTACAGAGGATTATGGAGCTCCCTTAACATATTTTCATATCCAATAACATAGATTTAGAAAAGAGAGTCAACGGATTAAAAAATCCATTGAATATATAAATGGTATTTGCAGATGTGTTTGTGTGAGTATTTAATTTTGTAAGATCTACTCATGTCTACTGAAAGAGGTTGAGCCTTGGTGTAATGGCAAGTGTCTTCCACCAAAAGCAACAGGTCTTGGGTTCAATTCTGAGAATTAGTCTCTCCAATAAATTGGGGTAAGGCTGCCTACTATGACTTCTCCCAAACCCCGCAAAAGTGGGAGCTTTATGCACTAGATATGACCTTTTAAACTCATGTCTACCAAACTTGGAGGAGGCACAAGTCACGTACAAGTTGTCTTCTATGGTGATCCCTATATTCATAGATTAGAATCGCAGAACATTTAAAAAATAACCATGTACGTATCTCCCAATGCAAGTTGATATGTGCCAGAAATATACACCATCATGCAGTAAGAATAATCTAGGAGCAATACATACCATCACACTCGTTCATATTACTTAAGACAATATGGACACTAATATTTATGTAAAATTTTACACTTATCAAAAAGTATATATATATAGATATATACATATTTATGTAAAATTTGATTGAAAAGTAATCTAATAAACTTCTACTGAAGATGTGAAGAAGTAAATTTGGTCCAGGTTTAGCACAAAGTAATCACAAGATCAATGATATCAAAAAAGAAAAGCAAGAAGGAATGGTTCACAATTAGATTTTTATTCAACTATTTACCTGTGAAGTATGTTCTGCCAATCACTTTTGCCATTCTTATTTGGTTTTCCCTTAAACATCTCCTTCTGATTTCGATAAACCTTGTTTTCCACCCTACCTTCTGAAGCCATTTCCATCATCCTCTCTGCAAGTTCATCAGCCTCATGCTTGTTTCCCCGCTTACCCAAGCCATCAATAACTGGCATGAATGATGCAGGATCAAATCCATATCCTATATTGATCATCTTATGAAGAATTCCACTAGCATCCTCTAACTTTTTATCCTGACAGAGTCTGTCAATAAGATCTTTATACAGGAAGTTCCCTAGACCAAAATTCCTATCCAATGTGGCTTGGAATAGCTCTTTAGCCTCAGAGACTTCATTCCCAGCAAGTAACTCATTGAACATGAAACTATATAATGCTTCCTTGTGGCCGCATACACTTAGAGCAATCTCAAATATTTCCTTTGCCAGTCCAAAATCACATGCCTTGCAGAAAGCTTTAATTACTATTCTGAAGGAAGATATATTAGGGGATATGCCCTTCTGCAACATTTCATCCAAAAGAGCAGTAGCATCTTTGACTCTCCCTCCTTCACAAAGACAATTGATTACATTATTATAAGTACAAACATTAGGAGAAACCCCTCTTTCTCTCATCTCATCCATCAGGCCATATATTTCAAATATTTGATTTTTACTCCCCAAGCCCAGGATCAATGAGTTATAGGTTTGAAGGCTCTTGTTGCAACCTCTTATGTCCATGTCTTTTAAAACTCGAAATGCAGATGATAGTTTTCCTTGTTTACAGAAAGTATGTATAAAACTATCATAAATCACAGAATCAGGAAGCAAGTTTTTCCTCACCATCTCAGTGAACTTCTTTTTGGCTTCAACAAGCCTCCCAGCCTTGCATAACCCATTAATTATTGTTGAGTATGTGACTAGATCAGGTGTGCATTTCTTCCCATCACTACTATCATCAACCAGGGCAATATATGAGTTCCCTAGATTACCAAGAGCCGCACTTCCATGAGTCCACATCCCATTCACAATTTCAATTGCTTTGTCCAAATTCCCATTATTACACAGACCATCAATCACAATATTGCATGTCACGGTGTCTAAACCATAACTTCTCTCATTCATCCTTTTAAGTAATTCCTCTGCTTCTGATGTTCTCCCCTCTTTCCATAAGCTGTGCAGCAAGATGTTGCAAGTATGAGTATTTGGTAAACAACTACTAGTCATCATCTCATGCAGAATATTATTGGCTTCAGAGATCCTCCCCTTACTGCAGTACCCATGAAGTAAAGTACTATATGTTACCGTATCTGGGGGAATACCACTACTTTTCATTAGTCCCATTACCATTCTTGCATCAGAAAGCATCCCATTTTTACATAGCCCATCCATCAAGATGTTATATGAGTAAACACTGGGTTTAATGCCATTGTCCACCATCTCTTTTAGAACCAACCGTGCCTCTAAGAGCTTCCCATTCCTGACCAAACCCAGCAACCATATATTATAACTCTCCAAATTTATAAAATCACCAACTTTTTGCATAGACTCAAACAGGGTCTTTGCATCCTCCAGCATCCCATCCTTGCAAAACCCCTCCAACATTAAATTATATGTTACAATATTAGGTTGAGGCAACCCCAATTGTTCTTCATCAATTTGCATATCTCTAAAAATCCTAGAAGCTTCTAGGATTTTCCCTGCACCACAAAGAGCTGATATCCTAGAATTGAAAGTAACAACATCCGGAGACAAACCATCCTCTCTCATTTTCTCTACCAATTTCTCAGCCTCATCAGTCCTACCTTCTTTACAAAAACTAGATATCAATGTATTGTACACAACCCTATTGGGAAATATATTACAACCCCTCATCTCATTTAAGAACTCCAAACCTTCATTAGCAAGCCCAGCTCTACAATACCCACGCACCAAAATACCAACACTGAACACATTTGGCTGACAACCCTTCTCAGACATTCTATCAAACACCTCTCGGGCCTCTTCCAAACGACCCGAATCACATAACGCACTCATCAAAACATTAAAAGTATAAGTTTCCGGACTAATTCCAGCAACAATCATATCCCTATACAACCAATTCACAAAATCTACACGCTTTTCCTTTAAAGCAGACTCAAGAAGAAAATTGTACAAAAAAACCGAAGGAGGCTTTTCTGGGACCCGGGTTCTAATCGATTTGAATTGGGAAACTGCCTTATCGACGAGACCCAATTGGGCTAAGACTCTCACCAGGGAAATGAGACAAGGGTGAGAGGTTTCGACGGGCTGCGAGACGAGGAGGAGTTGGTGAAGAGTGTCGATTTCGCTGTGCATTTTTGCGTGGATAAGGATGCGAGCGACGACGGGTATTGATCGAAGAAAGTGAGAGTGATGAGTAGGTGAAGAGAGAATTCGCTTGAAGAGTTGCCATGCTAGTTTGGGATTGTTGGTGTTTTTGAAAAGAGCTTTGGTGGTGAGCTGAAAGCTTGTTTGCTCCATATAACGTTAACGCTCTCTCACTCTTTTGTTTGTTTCTTTTAACGTTGGGAATGGTTTGGTGTAAATAGTAGTAACGAACTTTTGTATTTTTGTTTGATTTAGTTGGTTGAAGAGGGCGGGAAAGAAGATAAAAGTTCCAGTGTATTCAATGTTTTACTACTTCTTGTGCTTTCTATGTTTTCAAAATATAATATATAATGCATATACATGAATACCTGGTTTTTTTTTTTTTTTTTTTAAATAAGTAACAAAATTTTTTATTATATACAAAACAAACCTAGTGCACTGGAAATTTACTAAGAGAGAAGTACGATCAATTCAAAATAACAAATGTAAGAGAGAAAAACAAGGTGGAGAAAAAAAAAACAGCACTTCAATCCAACAAAGTACGGAAAAAGAAGGTTTTAATTTCTAGCATACTCTTCAAGGAGGCAAGCCTTTATTCAATCATTCGATCTCTTTTGTTTCTTGTTCTTTGGTATTTTAATGCCGGCATTCCTAAAAGTTTAATAACCAACTGTAAGTGCTTTACACAAATGGACTAAATAGAATAAAGTGGACCAAATAGACAAAATAGGATCGAATAGGAACAAGGTGGACCAAATAAGACCGAATAGACTAAATAAGAACGAATGGACCGAAGTGGACAAAATGGACTGAACAGGACTGCATAGGACTGAAGTAGACAGATTGGATCGAATAGGACTAATATGGACTGAATAAGACAGAAGTGGACAGAATAGACCAAATGGAACCAAAGTATAAAAAATGGACCGAATAGGACCAAATTGGACTGGCCCGAATAGGACTAAAGTAGAAAGTGGACCGAATGGACCAAACAGAACCAAAGTAGATAGAATGGACCAAATATGACCGATTTGGACATAATAGGACCAATCTAGACTGAATAGACCGAATTAGACCTAAGTGAACTGAATAAGACCGAATAGACTGAATTGGACCAAATAAAACTTTAGTGGACAGAATGCACTAAATAGGACCGACTAGAACCAAATTGGGCCGAAGATGACAAAATGGACCAAGTTGAACCAATGTGGACTGAATAAGGCTTTGAATATTTATCTTTTTATTGCATTTTTAGGGCTCATAATTTTAATTTCTAATGTCTATTTTAGTATTTTATTTGTATTTTTTAACTCAAAAATAAAAAGGTTAGCTCAAATATAATAAAATTGCATACATTTCAGCCTAAAAATTAAGAAGGAAAAAAAAAAAAGAATTTTTGAGCTAAACTTGAAAAGAAAACGTACAAAAGAATCAATTTAAAGCCCAATTAGTCGAAAATGGACTAAAGGGGGACCGAAATTGACCGAGTGGGCCAAATTGAATCTAAGTAGACATAATTGGATCGAAGTAGACTGTGGGGATAAAAGCCCAAGTTCATATATTGGGCCTTAGGCCCTATTTGAGGATGTGAGTACGTCCGAGGAGGATTGGACTATTGGAAAGGGCCCCAGAGTAGAGAATCACGTAAGGAAAGGTTAAGGGAATATAGTCCGAGGAGTGTATCCTTCTCGGATACGATGAATATCAGTCAAGCAAGTACTTGAGCGATTTAGGTGACCTTCCAGGAAGTTCCAACGATAAGGATGAACTTCAGGTATGTACAAAAATGATAAGAATACAGAAATATCTAAAAGAAAAGCTGCTACCACCGCATTAAATGCACTACAATCACTTTTCTGACCGCATTTATGTGGAGAAGACTCTTGAACAGTGCAGTCTCAACCACCACCATTCACAGAGAGCCAAAGAAAATGACTGATGGGACATATACTCAAGTGAAGGTTTAGATGATTAACAAGTGTACGATCAAAATGATCTAAGAGGAAACTATATAATGTAAAAGACCTCCCATAAGAAGAGGAGAAAATATAGAGAAACAGAAGAGAAGAAGATTTACTGTAGCACTAAGGACTACTAATTTTCAGGAATAGTATCTGTAGTTCATAATTCATCTCCTTGGACTCCAATTTGATCAAGTTTTAAGTATGTTTTCGTGCTTATTTATCTTTTAAAATCCTTGTTAACCGTTGTCCAATTTACAAGTAGCCCAACTCTTTCACCTACTCTCTACAAATTTATTGTATTGGGCTCTTTGGGCTCACTCCCTATAACTTTTGGGCTTGGGCTACGAATCGTGTCCTTACATAGACCTAATTGGACAGAATAAAAATTGTTTAATTTTTAGGGGGAACAAATTATCTTCAAAAATTTTTAGAGAATAAATTATACATTATATTACAATACAAAATAATTATTTATTCTTACGCATCGTGTGAATTTGCAACTAGTAATAATAACATAAAAAGCAAAATTTAGCATGGTAGAGGAAAGGGACATAGAGAGAACGCAGGAAACTTACAGCAACATGCAATCCAATAACTCTATGTGTTGATCCATAGAGTATTTTCAAATTGAAAGAATGGAGAAATCTCAAGAATGAGACAATAAATATAGTTAACCGAAAAGAAAAAGCCACGTCAGACTGCAAGAGAAGGAAAAATTTATGATCTTGTAAATGGAGAAAACGAGAAGATATTATTGGGATATTCATGCTCCTCTAAAATTCTTTGTGTGCTCAAAATGTCGTTGAACCACATTTTTTCTTCAAATGGTAAGCATGTATAAAACATTCATATTGATCATCATCTAACACGGAAGAAGGAATAAAACCGTCTAACACAGTTATTTATTGATGTTTAGCTCGCAGGTTAATTCTTTCAGAAATTATCCATATTGATTTTGAAAATATGTCGGCTGAAACTATTTTGGACCAAAATGGACTAAATTAAACCAAATGGACCGAAATTGAGCCTAAAGGCTGCAATTGGCACGCATAGGAATCTTGGAATTGCTAGGTGCTAGGAATAAGGCCAGCCCATCTGCTTATACAGGTTGATTCAGCAAATCAATGACAAGGGGAAAATGGGTAGTGAAATCTGCGAGGTTTCCGAGACCTCTGGTGTTTTCATTTTTCAAGGCACACTTTGGTGCCACTATTTCCTGAGCAAACAACAGTTTGCTTATAACAAATAAGAGGAATTTGTATCCAAGTTTTTCTTGCTTGAAAACCACACAGCCCTTAGCCTCTCAAAAACTACGTATTAGCCTCTCTTTTCTAGTTATCCACGATAAGGCTATAATAAGGAGATACGCATGGACCTTGCTATTCTTCAACTCACAAGCTACCAATGCACATAGCAATACACGCCTTAAAAGCTTCATGTGATAATTTCAAAAACGAAGCTAAGATTTTGATCAGCAATAAAAGCCAATACATAACAGAGAAGACTCAATTTGTCCAACGCCTATTTAAATCTTATTGAAACTTTATCAACCAAATTAATTCACGATATTCTAACTAATGACATAAATTTTATCATGTGATATTGGCCTGTATAATACTGTGAAAATATTAGAGTAAGTTTAGCAACTGTTTTTTCTCTTTATTTTCTATTTCTAAAAACAATTTTCTATTTTTGAGACCAAAAAACTTGTTTGGCAACTCAAAATACACAGAAAACAAAAATCGTTCTCAAAACTCAATTTGTGAAAGAAATTGAAAACATGCAAAAAGCTGGTTTCAATTTCTAGTTTTAGTTTCTAATTTTCAAAAGTTAATAAAAACACTAATTTAATTTAATGAATTTGTCTCATTTAATGAGTTAGTATTAGAGTTCAAATCCTGGTAACAACATATTTTAGTATTTTTTTTTCTTCAAAAATATATCTTTTTAATTTCAACTAACCAAACATGTTTTTGATTTCAAAAATACAAGAAAATTATTTATATATATATATATATACTTCCAAAAACAAGTTTTTGAAATAGAAAAAAAAATTGTTACCAAACACAACCTTATTATTTTACTATTTTCTTCAGCAACAGGTTAGAAACATTGGTTCAATTGCAAAACTTTTCTTTTTGGGAGGGATCCAGGAGACCCTACAAAACACTTTCCATAAATTCTTTCATGTTAAGTATATAATCATCAACACTTGTATTACAACCTCTATGTAGTCGAACAATAATGATTTCATGCATTGGATACATGCATCATTCTCATAACGTGTGAATCCCACAGCAAAACTCACACATTGTGACTATATATCTGATGCATAAAATAACTTGTCGTTAACAGTCATGCTAGGGGCTACACCTAGGCTGCTCTTTTCTTTTTACTCTTTTTTTTGTTATGTGGGGGTATAATTCCTGTGAACTTGGTCCTTCCCTCTTTTCCACTTTCTTTTAAATTATTTTTTCTAAAGATAGTCCTATAAAAAGCAGTCTGTACCAATCAACTTGTCTGTGATAAAGCAGCAGGTTCATCATCTTGCCCTTTCTCAATGATTATACTTGATGGTGGACCAAACATACTCAACGCCACCTGCATGCCACAAGCAAACCATGTAGTTATTGACCTAACCAACCTAATTGGAAATGCACATGTTTAGCTTAGGGCATGAAAGCAGTAGAGATTGCAACATGTGCACCATGCAAAATGTTTCTATTATACAATTAGCGCAGTTGCTCCTCTGATACAATAACTAGGACAATCACATTCCCAGCGTGCACACATACCAAAAGATGGAGTGAGTTGCTGTCATTTTGCCAGCACTACAACACCTTATTTAGTAACAAAGCCCTCTAAACGGAGAGAAGCCATGGCATAACTTAAAGTTACCAAAATTCAGGTAGTGAGTAACATTGTAGAAAATAATAGATTCAGTAAACTTACTGGTAAAAATACAAGTCCATGCAAGAAACCAATAAGGACCAATGCCAGGTACATTTGGAAATAATAAACCTGCAAAATCCACAAAATATATCATACCTCAGCTGAACTGATTAGAAAAACTCTATAAAAGCCAAGAGGAAGAGATCAGAGACCACAAATATTTCTGATCTTGAGAAGAAAAGGACAATTACTCCAACGAGCTTTGTAAGTGTAATTCCACTGCCAAAACAAGCAAAAAGAACAATATAAATTAATCAATATTTGTGATAGCAAACTAAAAACCCATCACCCTTGTGCCTGTAAGTGATTCTAAGGATACCAAAATGTGGAGCCCAAAGAATTGTTATCATCAATACAAAAGAATAATTTGAATAAATCACACAACTAAAAATCAATTTAGGAAGGGTCTGCACCGGGTTTCTGCATGTTGGTAACTTAGAACCTGTAGACAGAAGGTTAGCAAAAGGATATTTCGATCAAGCACCTGATCACACTAGTAAAGCGTTTATTCCTACGTATGACAGACAAAAATCAAATTTTCATGTTTGTTTGTTCCAGGTTTTAATCAATGTACATTCATATTATACTCAGTCTATGGTTCATGCCGCTATTGCAATTCCAATTTAGAAAAAATCTTGGCCCAGTGATGAAAGTTCTATCTACCATGTGTTAAGGATCCCCATGCCTCAAAAGGGAAAAGAGAAGTATAGTCAACCTGAAGACAGAAGCGCCCATGGTACTCAACGCCTTCTTAGCTCGTTGGTTCCTATCCCCATGGCTTAACTGTATAAGAGAAGCATAGATTTGTAATGAATTAGCAATTTATAAAGAACCAAATCCAAACTTGCCAATAGTTGGTTGGCGCAACAATCACAGTTTGGCTAAAAGTAAGTTTCCCCAAGCATTATTTAGAAGGGATCAGGGGCACCAAGGTGTAGGACTGTAGGAGGCCAAACACCATCTCTATAAGGATGCAATGATTCCCACACAACTAAGAGATGCACAATCACCCCACCCCAAGAAGCGGTAAATGCTCCTTAAAAGACTTATTTTTAGAGAATATTCTGATAAAGCAATTACAGTAAATACTGACCAAGAAGGCATGTGCTATATGCACACAAAACTCGACAGCAATCCCTATCGACATTACAAGATTTACAACAGAGACTGCATTTAGTTGGATATCTAAAATCGCCATTACTCCCTGCAGAATTCAATATGAAAAGTTACTTTTGGGGAAGGGAAAATCATGAACCACAAAAGTTACATTAATCAGAGAAAAGTCAACAGAAAGTTTGACATGAAAGCGAACGGTACATAGATGATTAGGATATTTTTTATAAGGTACAAGGGCATATAGTAACCCAAAAGCGAAAAAAAACACAAATGAAGAATTAGCAAAAATTACCATGAGATCAACAACAATCATTGCCAAAACAAGTAAAATAATCGCGGAACTCCAAATGCTGCATTCAAAGACAAATACAACAGAGAAATAATAGTTTATAATTCAATTCAGAAAGGAAGAGAATTGTGACTTCACGAGTGTGACATGTTAATAAAAGCAAGCAGCTCTAAGGTTGGACTCCAAGAAAACTCATACCTGGATGTAACAACCAAACAAACAATAAATATTGCACCTGTTCCATCATCAAATGAGGTATTCAAAGAGAAGTTAAAAATCCATTAAATTCAAAATAAAATTAATAACTTCATGTTAAAAGCAGGAAATGTAATAATAAATATAGTACCAAAAAAAATTCAACAATGATACTGGTATTAGTATAGCTATCATAGTGAAATATCAACAGAGAGAGGTGCCAAGAAACAGAAACACATTAGTAATTATTTATTTTTGAGGTGAAAATCTTGCATAAACAGAAACACAACACACAGAAAGGTGCAAGCTGTGTTTCAAGGCAGTAACATAGCTACAAAATCATGGCCTTTGACATAAAAGGCTACAGTTGAAAGGATATGACTTAAAAGCATCAACTATATTAATCAGGGATCATACTGCATAACATAATTAGAGCATAACACGAGAAATAAATTTTTTTTACAGAATACGACATATAAGTTTATAATAATCCGGGAAAGAATGAAGTCCAACAATGAAAAATGTACAAATACCCAGAACAAGCACACAAACACCCATAGAAATGTCTGTATGTGCATTTTATTCACATGTGCACATACCCCTTGACACATGTATGCCTTAAATCTGTGTGTGTGTGTGTGTATACAAATTGATTACTACAATTCTCTAGAATACCAACCGAGTGCTATAGAAATGTTGATCAAAGCTATCTTCCATATATCCAGATATTGCTCAAAGAAGATATAGAACACCGAGTATGGGAAGATATTCATCTGCATTAGAGAAAAAATTTCAACGAAGAGGAATAATATCAGAACAATGCATGGATCCACATTAGAGAACTAATTTTACAGGTAAAACACTCTAGAAAGATCTAAAAGAAAACTAGGTAAAATTTGACACAGCAGCAACAAAGGATGTCAAAACAAGCCATGTTACAAACACAAGAAGATAATAGTACTTCTAAAACCCACTTGGCTACTGCAATTCAATAACATGTATAACATGGCAAGGATACCCAGCTGAAAATAATTTCCTAGGCCCATCATAAGTTACGAAATGGATGTCTAGTCTGAATTGAAATGACAAAAAAGTAATGCATCTACCTTCAATTAAATTCTAGATTTGACGAAACTTTAGTCAGCAGTTAACAGAATAAGACTCTAAATAATCATCCAGCCTAGAGGCATGTCTGCAAGGGAACTCAGTGTCACTGGTGGCAGGACAGAAGCAACCAAAAATGATGTTGCATGCATACGTGCCATGATAAATTTTACTACAGGTTTTGAAATTAAATTCAACTTACCTATCAGTATCATTTTACATCATTTTTCAGAACAGATAAGACCTTGAAACTAGCTTATATTCACCATTCTACAATTGCAGAAAGATATACTGCTTGCAGTCCAACACTCACAGTATAACATGGAAATGTTCAGACATCTAAAAATCTAAAACACCATTCCCAAGGTGACTAACTGCATATGTTAGATGTGATGTTTCATACCCTTACATATGTAGGAGACATAATCCTAGGGTAGAGTTCTCACAATCTTTTCACATCTCTCTCACTGGCCTTCAATGTCACATGGTATTAGAGAAACAATAAAAACCCTAACCTCAAGTGCTTTTTCTCTCTACCCTCTCAATCCTAGTTTCTAACAGCATACACACAAAATGGAAAAGAATACATTCTATTCCAATCTCCAAAAGTAAAAATCAATGCTCCTAAAATAGGTTAAAAGGTAAAGCTGCATGGTTGGTTGCAAACCTGTAGAGAACTAGAAATTCTAGAGCTAAACTCCCGTGCAGCTCGCAGTGAATTGACAAAGTCACCCTGAGGAGAATGAAAGAAAGATCAAACAAAGGAGGGAAACAGCTCATACTGAGAACTAAAATATAAGAAAAGAGGTTGCCTACTTGTTTGTTAAGTGGGGTGTGATAGGTACGAAATTCTGATGCTCGTATAATGCCACTCTCATAACCTGAAATAGGTTAGAAGCAAACTTGAAGTGCCAATCAAGAGGGTTGATGCATTTGCAATAATTTATAATAAAAAATTAAAAAAATAAAAATAAAAAAAAATAAAAACTTTTAACTTGTAAAGAAAGGCAGTGTGTGTCACTCTCACAGACCATTCAGATCCACACTATTGGTGTAAGCCCCATGACCACCCTTTGCACAATCAGCAGATGGCAGAGCATTGAGGAACCATGGAAGCTTCTCCCTGAATTGCTCTGTATTAGGACGATCACTAACCAAATCTGAGTGGCGGAAGCACTGCAAACAGCATAAAATAATAACTTTTGAACGACTATTTTTGGCATTGCCTTAATTTATCACATAAACAACCCAAAAATTACATCCCTCCAGTTTAAGTACAGGCAGCTAGTGATGAATTTCTTTGCTGCATGGAGAGGAGGAAAATTACCGTTGTACAGTCTTTGCAAGCTCCACCTAAGCCACAAGGACCTTCATCAGGAGAACAACACTGTGGCTGGAGAAAAAAACACATCTGCTTTAGTAATCTAATAGTGCATCATAATTCAGTAAACAGCATATAACAAGATTGAATTCAAACTCATACCAGTCAATGGAGAGAAGAACATGTAAAATTACACAAAAATCATGATATAATGCAAGAACAACAATTATAAGCTCACAAATGATAAATTTTGGGGGGGGGGAGGGAGAGAGAGCTCATGAGCTAGGGAAGAATCTAATACATTTGGAGAGAGAAAGATGAATAGAATAAAAGTTCATGAGCTAGGGATAGTCTCTACAACACTAATGGTAAACAGAGCCCTTTTGCCTAAAGAAATGGAAGGAAGATTTCCACTGAATATAATCAATCTGACATATGCCATAAGCACCAACCTGATCATCAGGTGGACAATAAGAACCATTTATAAACTTCCGACAACAACCAAAAGCCTCTGGAGATAACCATACGAGAAAGTCATCAAGCCATGATGCTGCTGGCTTAGCAATGTAGGATGACTCTGGTACTAAAGATGCTCTTGATATCTGTAGAAGAGAGGAGAGAGATACGTAAACTAGATTGTCTACAAAGGGGAAAAAATGAACTTTTGGAGTCCTGCATAAAAAGGGAAAATAGAATGCAGAAATATGTAGACTAGGGAAACAATAAATATTATTTGAACAAGTGTATTTTTCAAAAATTATCTTGATACATAAAATTTAGTAAGAATATTTAATGAGTAGTTCTTAATAAGAATCTAACATATGTATTGGCATTCAGAGAATGATAATTAACAACAATTTTGAAGAAAACCATTATTGAACTACCTCATTCAAAAGAGAGACTGAATCACACTGGCTGATGGAGCATAACTGGTTTGTATGTCTGGATTCCAAGCTGAGTAAGAGAGTCATTGCAAATTAGATCAAGCAAGATGTACATAAAAGATGAAACAAGAACATCCGTATTTGCTCTGCATCAAAGATTGGATTTTCTGGACTATATTAAGTAATTTTAAATTCATCCCACTCATTTTCTGTTATACAATATATATATATATATTCAGAATCCATTCTAAAGTTACATTTTAAAAAGATCTCATCCATAACTAAGTTTTATAACCCCTGATTTCCTACATGGAATACTTATTATGCCATTTCTTTTATGCATAATCTCTTGTGCATTGCATGTAGCAATCTTCTAGGCCCTGGAAATGATCCAAATCTTGGCCAACAAATTAGCTTGAAAAATAATGAGAGCAAAATAGGAAGAAGGTAATAAGACACTGCTTAAAAAGGTACCTGTAATTGTAATCCTTTACGACAAAATACAATGGTGGTCCAATTCTAAGATGCTCAGAGACATTATTGAAATACCCCTGACATGTAAAAGTTTAAGAATAAGAGGCACAGGAGTAGAAGAATTTTCATAAAGGCACACTCCTCAAAATAGTAGGGAGTCAGGACGACAAACTCAAACCTGAAGGTAAGAATCCCGAGGAAGAACAATCTGCTGCTCCAAACCGGGTTGAATCCTTGTACATAAAGCCTATAATGGTCGAAAGACATGTACAACATTAGAGCATCTCCAACAGAGTATGCATAGCCAAAATATAGAGAATATATGCTACTGTTCATGCTCCAGCAGCTTCTCTATATCCGGAAATTTTTTTTGCTAATGAACAGTAGCCCATCAAGTCTGATGGGCTACTGTTCATTCTTCAAATCATTTTTTTCTATTATAATAATTTGGTGTTGAATAAAAAATTGTTGGAAGATGTGTAGTTGTTAAAAAAATAATAAATAATGAATGAAGAAATAATATTTAAATGAGATAGAGAATGGGATAGAGAATCTGTTGAAAAGTGTATTTGAAAAAGTTGGTAGATAAAGGTAAAAGTCACTGATCATTCTCCAAATAGTACAAAAATTTGATGAATTTGCTGGAGATGCTCTTAGTCATTCAATAATAGGTAGTCAAGAGCAGGAGGCAAAAGAAAACTACCAGAATGTAAGTGTAACAGTAATTTGAGGAAAGGTAGATCATAAGTGACTTACAATGCTTGCTAAAGTAAAACCAAAAAAGACAGCAATGACAACTAATTTGACTCCCCAGAGTCCAAGAATGGGAGCATGAACCTCCTACAAGAAAATTAATAAACCATATGATGGGATGTTTTTGCAATAAATATCTTTCATAATCTCAACATAAAATATACGTAACCAAAACTAAATTAATAAACAACACATAGCCTTACAGCACCAACAACATGATTTTTATTTATAGAACCCAAAAACTTACCTTCATATATCGAGCAAGCAGTCCATCTTTGCTCTCATTAATGCCTACAATTCATTGATTTGATTCTTTCAGAGCTAAAACAAAATAACAAAAGTGGGAATATGAAGCTTTGATATAAGTAGAATGGAAATATATAAAATGAAAGCAAGCCTGCACAAATACCTTCATTAGGTTCAACAGAAGATGAAGGAAATTTTATGCATGGAAAACAGTCAATCCTGTTATCCTCAGCTCTCAAAAAGTCAAAAACTATCAATGCAACAAATGCAGTAACTTGCAGAAGGAAGTCTAGTAGAACAGCCAAAGCTACAAAAATAAACAAATAAATAAATAAGGGTCAAAGTATTTCAAAAAAAATCCATTAGAATGTAGGAGAAAAATTTTCAACCTGCAAACATGGAGAAGACACGGCAAGCTGGCATAGGAATGAAACTACCAACTGCAAAAGCCAGAATCTCAGAAAAACTAGCCAGTGTTATAGATGGACCAACTTCAACCAGTGCATTACTTATTCGTTCTTCAAAAGGTAACTCCAAGGATTGCCGTTTCACGGCATGTACCAATATACACATGTTATCTACTCCAACCTAGTTCCAGGAAGACAAGGTGTTATAATTGTCATGGAACAAAGATATCATAAACAAACAAAAATAAGCATGCATATGTACACAAACGCATGCAGAGAAATATACAAGCTGGTGGGAAAAATAAAGAGTTTGCTTTTGCATCCACAACAACAACACTTTCAGCAACAGCAGCAGCAGATCTTCCAATTCGAAACAAAACGAAGACAAGCTATAGCTCTTGATGATGTAAGTCAGATCAATGAGAGATAGCAGCAGCAGAAAAATAACAAAGAGATGACAAATGCAATCAGCATCAGTCACCTCTACCACTTTTGTTGCAGCTGCTGCTGTACCATTTTTTCTGGACTGCTGCTTATCACTGTCAACCGTAGCAGGTGTTAAAGTGCTGATTCTTTCCTTTTGCAACAAAGATATAGGGGTACCTCAGAATAGGATGGACTAAAATAGGGCCTCCATAATGGGAGGGAGGAAGTGGTGAAAGAGAGGGGGAGGGGGGAGGAAAATTATAGGGGATGTAAAACATAAAAGAAGGAACGAAACTCTCTACAAGACACAAAGAACATAGAAAGAGCATAGGCCCATACGTATAAGGGCACATGAAACAGCAGCGTTTCTCACCAAATGGCTACAAGTTGGATAGCTTATTCAACTTGTAGTAAACCAGTGGTCCACTAGTTTCAGACATGCTTGTAGGGGTTTGTCTAGTCCTAGACTTAATGACTTACAGAGATCAAGGTTAAACTGATTTCGTTAGCATGAATATACTCCTTTTATGTTTTTTGGCAAAGGTCTTGTGGCCTTAGCTCTGAGGCCCTTATTCTCAGCACATGTAGTCCCATAAAGGCCCTTTACTCTTTTTTATCTAGAGGGTTAGCTATTCTCTCAAGACACAAAAATCCTTTTAAATAAATAATACCCCCCTCAAAATGCAGTAAGCACTATTTCAGGGCATATTAGCTGTGGGAGACTGCCAGAAAATGTTTCACGTGTTCAAGTCACAAACACGGATCTTCCTAGGGAGGTTATATGATGACAGTAGAACAAAAAAGAAGAAAAAAAAAACTAAGGATACTGTATACCATTCTACTTTTATGGCAACAAAGATGATTACAGGACAGAACTCCCTTAACAAGACTATCAAAAGATGACTAGCATCCAAAAAAAAAAAATTAGAGAAACAACTTACAGCCAAAACTAGAAAAGGGATGACTTCCATGATGATTAACGTGGATTTAACTCCAATCGCACTGAAAAACCCAACAGATCCAAGGACAGAAAGCAGAACAAGCAAAACTCCTGAAAGACCAAGCAACACCTGGAAATCATTACATAAAAAAAAAAATTTGATTAGCCTTCAATCAACATAAGTCTACTCCAAGATATAACTCATAATCTATAAAAATAACTTATTATAACAGATCTACATGGCATGGACATAAACAAACACATGCAGTATGTATGTATTTGTAGATATGTACCTACTAGTCGCTATCCATGCATTGCATGAAAAGTTTATTGAGAGATATTTATAAGTGATACATATTTAAAATATATCAAAGCCAAAGCATAGAATTTTTAGAAAGGATGCAACGTAATTAGATTATAATGTTTTTTAGAAAGGACCAAATATTAACTTAATTATAATGTATGGTATTGAGTTAATTTATTCCAATAAAACAAAGAGTTCTAATTGATTGAACTGAAGCAAAACAAAAACCAAATTAAAAATATATTTTATAATGACAATATTAAAAAATATGGACTTTCAAAAGCTTATGTGACAGTAAAATAATTCAACATAACTTTAATTCAAAACATGGAGGACCACAATGAGGTCAAACTGATATCAGCAGCAGCAGCAGTACTATCACAATAATTATAACTGAACTTCAAAGACAATAAGTAATTAGCCAAACACTATTGCTTATAAAATGCACACAAAAATACATGGAATAAATGCAAACACAAATACACCCACTTGTATATGAACATACAAAAATCAAATTAAGAACAACTTAGGCCAAGTTTAAAAGTATACCTTGGATGAGATGTAGAAGGAAGATAAATGAGGTGCATCTCCCAAGGTCACTGATATGTAAGCAAACATTACAAGATAGCTTATCTGATACAAAGTTGGACAAGAAGGGGAAAGAAATTAACAGAAAATCACTTGATTACAAATGGTCAATATTATGATGACAACCAACTAATTAAGTTCACAAATACAAAAACACATTATATAAATTATTCTCCCCAACGATTTGACCAACATGATATTACCAATCATGTCATTACTTACTATTATTGTTATAACATCTGCAGTACTTTCTCTTTTCAGTTCTTCCTCAATTGAGCTTTCGGATGAAAATGAAAGAGTAAGATTGCTAGACTGAATCATCGGGAGCAGCTCCTCCTGTCAAATTGTGTTAAAATTTTTAACATGCATGCAACCAATTCAAGAAGATGTAAGAAGCAGCTACTCAATCATACAAAAGACAACTTGACCTATACAAAATATACATGTATGCACCTTTAATAGAGCCTACTATTATAGTAGATACTTGGAGTGTAGATATGATTACACACACAGGAGAACACAGTTTGCACAATTAAAATTTCAAAAATTATTTAAATAAATAAACAAATGACAGAACCAATCAATTTCAGTGCACAAAAATGTTTTGCGTATAAATAAAATAAATGAGAATAAAAACACTGGAGATACAGAACACATGTTTAACTTTATTTTCTCAGTAATTATTTGTTCATCAATGCCTTAAGCATCAACATCGATTGAATGCTAAAAATTGAACATTCTAAAGCCTACATCCTGATACAGTTGACAAATATGTGTGAAATCAGTAAATAGCAGTGTGACAAGAACTTTTTCTAGGTCAGATGGGAGACCCTAAAATATATTACAAATGCAGATTAAAATTCCTACTTAGATAAATGCTACTCAACTAAGCCCTAATCCCAATTAAACTAAGGTCAACTTTATGAATACTCATCAACTAATTGAATTGGACACCTATATTTATTCTGGAATTCTTTTTTTTTTTTTTATAGGTAATAAGAGTAATATTAATCATGAAGAAAAAAAATGAAGAAAGAAAATATATGGTGTTCATGATGGTGAACACAAGTAAAAGCAACAAACAACATCAAAGAAAAAAGACTCAAGAGACAATTCTAAGAGAAGAAAGAAACTCAATGATAGAAGAACAATTCAAAGACCCCCAACACCTAGAACAATCAAAAAGAGTTCTCCGGCATAAAGCTTGTAGCTGAACCAACGATTTCTCAAAAGCCTCAAAAGAGCGCCGATTTCTTTCCGTCCAAACAATCCACATCAAACAGCCAAGAACCATATTCCATATATCCGAATTAAATTTCCCCAGCCCGTGGTTCCAACAAAACATCAAGCTTTCCACAAAACCTGGCATGACCCATTGGATACCAAAGATTTGAAGCACATCCACCCATAGTGAATGAGCTACAGAACAATGGACGAGGAGATGATCCACAGATTCCTCATTACAGTAGCACATACAACACCGATTCGCCAAACTTAAGCATGAGATTATCCAAGATAAGGATCCGACAATGAACTGTTGTCCACAAATAGAAGGCCTCCCTTTTAGGAACCTTAACTTTCCCCAAATACCCTTCCATGAAAAACTAGAGATAGAAGCACCCTGAATCTTATTGAAATAGGACCGAATATCAAACTTGCCATTCCCATTAAGGCACCAGTGGGGACTATCACACCCAACACCCCTAGGGATCCGAGATTGAGTGAAATCGAGGAAAGAAAAGGCAGCTTCTAATTCCCTACCATGAAAGTCCCTATAAAATCTCAAATTCCAACTTCTATCATTTCCACCCTCCTTATAGCATAAAACATTAGAAATGCAAGCTTCCTTGTCACTTGAATAGGCATATAACTGAGGATAGAGCATTTTAAGCGAGTTATCCCCAACCCACTTGTCATGCCAAAAAAGAATATGAGAGCCATCACCCACCACTAGGGCCAAATGTTTGGAAAAGCTCTCCCATCCTTCATTAATACCACACCATGAACCACAACTATGGGCCCTTCTGCAAACTTTAGTATTCTACCCCCCTTGACCCTCTCCATACTTAGTGGCTACAACCCTCCACCAAAGATGGGTGCCTTCTTGTCCAAACCTCCATAACCATTTCCCTAATAAAGCTTGATTGAAATACACAAACTTCTAAATCCCCAAGCCACCCGTCTCTAAAGGTGAGCACACCTTCTCCCAAGCCACCAAGGGATATTTGAAACACTCCTCTGAAGACCCCCATAAAAAATTTCTCTGAATACGTTCCAACCTATCAACCACAGCTACAGAGATGGTAAATAAGGATAAATAGTATGTAGGAAGACTTGAGAGGGTACTCTTCAACAAAGTAAGTCTCCCACCCTTAGATAAATAGAGACGCTTCCAAACTGAGATTTTTATCCATCTTCTCCAAAATTGGATTCCAAATGGATGCTGTCTTGACCAGAGTACCCAATGGCATTCCCAAGTATTTCATAGGCAAACTACCCACCCTACAACGAAGAATATTAGCCAAGGCACCAATGTTACCAACCTCCCCAACCAGGACAATCTCACTCTTCCCCACATTAACTTTCAAACCAGTAAAAGCTTGGAAACAAGACAAAGCCAACCTAATAGACAATAGCTGTTCTCTAGAAGCATCACAGAACAAAATGGTATCATCTACAAACAACAAGTGTGATATGCGTACCCCAATAGAGTTAGCTGGTCCCACATGAAAACCACAAAGAAGACCACTCTCCTCAGTTTTCTTCAAAATCCGACTTAACACTTCCATATCATAAGGAAAAAAAGAGGAGACAATGGATCACCTTGTCTCAACCCACAAGAGCTTCCCAAAATAACCTGCCGGGGAATTTTATCCTGTAATTCTGTCCAACCTAAAACTATTTTATTTGTTACCTCCCTATTTGATATATCCTTCTTCACTACGTCTCTCTATTGAATATTCCTCTTTATATAGAATATTTGATATCTACAATTCACTAAGTTGGAGAGAAAGCCTCTATTAAATTAAGTGTATCACTACAACCAAATTGAAGCAGTGCCATAGTAGCATGGGAATCCAATAACACATAATGTCAAGGAGGTTAAAGAAATAGAATTGCAACATATGGGAATAACATATCAAGTAACGCATAAAATCTACATGACAAACACACAAGCAATACAAAATAGTTAATAAACATTCAACAAGGGAATGTGCAGTACACAAACCTTCGCTAGGTGTATGAAAGCTTTTTCCCAAGCCACTGCTTTCCCATTCTCATTGCCTACTTCATCGATTGCATTATTAACAGGGTAGGTAACAACAAATGCGGAAGCCTGAAATTGGTACATCATCATAGGATTAGTACATACTCAGATATCCAAGAACAGATTGAATATTTTACCTCTGAATAATTGCTCCCAGAAAATCCTCCTAAGGCAGTACTTGGATCAAGTGGAGCCTTAAATGCACTCATGCATGTGTCTGCAGTAGTATAATGCTGACAGCAGGAAGATACAGGAAATTCAGGTTAATATATACAGCAGCAAAAATCAAAACAGTAGTGTAACAATAACAATGACAAAACTCCAGGTGTGCTCCAAATGAAGTATTTAACTCTCTAACCCATGAACCAAAAATGTTGAAATTTTTTTAAAAATCATATGACTTAAATTGCTAACTACACCAAGCAACAGCTAGCACCTTTCCTACTGAGTACTAAAAGTCTCCTTCACTTTCTCAAAAGTCAACACACACACAGGAATCCAGACATTAGAAATTGTTAGAAAATGATGTTAAAGAAACACAGTTAGTCCAAATTCCCTAAAATCCTAGAACGATAAAATGTGGACACAGGAAGATCAGCATGGAGAAACAAATGATCAAGAAATGAAGGTGTTCAGGAAAAGATTATAAATTTTGGTGTCAAATACTTCCAAAGGAATTGGTGAGCTTCTCCTCTCACCATGTTGGATTTCCACTTATTTTCATGTATGCCTAGTCTACTTGCATGGTATAGAGATTCAGATTTATTTTCACATAGAACCCTCAAAACCAATAAGCTGTAAGAGCTTACTCCTTTAAAAGCAAAGATCAATAACTAGGCCTGTGTCACCCTTAAGACAGTAGACAGAAACCTCAGAGCATTCCAAAACAGTCTTTCATTCCACCATAAAAAATTTAAGAATTCTTCTGCATTACTAACTCCTTGCTATGTCTGAATCATTTCTTTCATCCTATGTATAGCTTTAGTTAGTTTAATTTAACATTATTGTGTGATTCAATATAAGCAATAAATTTGAATTAACAAAGGCTAGAGCATCAATTTGTTTTCATTGCTGCTCTCTTGTCCTCCATCTTTTCTCTTCAGATCTTCCTTGTTTTTTTCTTCCAAAAGCCTCAAAACAAAATAAGCAATTGCAACTCTGGCCTGAAGCAAGGCCACATACATATTTGGCAATTGCTCAAGGAACCATCAATCATTTCCACATACAAGTGTTAGATAATGGTTAAATGATTAGATTCCCCATTTCCTAACAACTTGAGCTTTTGGGATAAGTAGTAATTTATCATTGTGTCAAAGCAGGAATTAGTGCAGAGATAATGGTTAGATGTTTAAATTCATCATTGCCTAACGGTTAAACTTTTGAGACAAGTAATGATTTATCAACATGGACCATTTAAATACATATATTTAGAGATATTGAGTATATATTAGTTCCCATCCAAAAAGAAAAAAATTTACAGTTCCCTGACATAACATGTAACATGCATATATATCAAGCATCAACAAACAAAAATCCATCTAAGTTATATAGTTTAGGTGGCTATAAAGTTTACCTGAAAACAATATTCTGCATGCTGTACTCCTCCAAAGGTGTCATAATTTTCGGGATCCATTTTATAATACTATTAGAAAGAAAAAGGTGTAAGAAAAACAGAAATGTAATGCTTGGAAAGTAAAAAATGTGACTTTAACATTTCTGCTTAAAAATTTATTTCTAAAATCATGATCTCACCCAAAAAAGCTAAAGGTGTACTCAAAACAATATTCTGCATGCTGCACTCCTCCAAAGTTGTCATAATTTTCAGGATCCATTTTATAGTACTTTTTTTTATAGGTAAATACGGGGAGGGGGGCTGGTGGGGTTCAAACCACCAGTACCCAAGGGGAAAGTAATGTTTGAAAAGTAAACAGTGCGACTTTAACATATCTGCTAAAAAATTTATTTCTAAAATCATGATCTCACCACACAACCAAAAAAAAAAAAACTGAAAGGTGTTGACTCAAAGTTTTCCCAAAGGCAAAGAACACCCCCCCCCGGGGGGGAAAAAAAATCCCACCAGCTGCACCAGATACAATATACTATAAATGAAAAGAGAACATGAGAAAACCTGCAGAATACTTTGAGTGGCACAATCCTGGCCAAGAGGCTTCAAGCAAATGTCAGTTAAAGATACCATTGAACCTGAATAGTTGGCAGAAATTCCATCAACCTGTTAAAATCAAGCAATGAATAGGAGGATTATCAACTATACTATACAAATCAGATCAAGAAAACTGGGCTTTAAAGAATAGCAAAAGCACGCAATTCTGTATTCATGTAAGATGATTCAGTTTATACATATTTAGATGGAATCAAAAAGCAGCACCAACACTCAAGAGTACCTTCTCCTGTACTTCAAAGAGTAACTGAATATTATCCTCCGTAACAATACTAGGTGACTTGCCTTGCTTTGGATCAGGCATGGTCGCTATTATAAGCTGAAACATATACAAACACAAAATTCTTATCAAGTATTTCATATAAAATTACAGAAGGATATCCCCATTTTATATCATGAAAAAGATTAAGAATTTTTTTTTTTTGTTACGTACAAGCAATTTAGTGTCAACACAAGAAACCCAATTCAACTAAGCATTAACCCCAAATAAGTCAAGACAAATCCTTTTTCAGAACTAAACTCTTTTCAGCCCAAAATAAATATATCTCAGAGCATTGTGAAATCAAGGAAGGGTAAACTGACCAAACAAGTTATCCTCTAGAATCCCCAAGGAAAAACAAACATATGAAAACGTTTTTTTTTTTTTGTTTTTTGATTGGTAAATGGTAAGTTACACATGCAGCCAATGAGTCTTTGAACCCATGACCTCACCCTCCACCTAGAATTTATAATTGGAGGTGGCACCAGTTGAGCTAGAGCACATTGGTAAACCTGAACATGTAGCAATTGCTTATGAAACTCTGACTGAAGAAGCCACCAAGCTAGCAGTAAAGCTTGTGGCAGCCTTCTATAGGCCTGGTTTTGACACCCATCATCACTGACTAACTCACTTCATTTTTTGACTAAAACCTTGTGATGATATTCTCACTAGGAACCCATGAAAAACAAATTATTAAAATACATAAATAAGCAGGTGGGTCCAGATAGAAGATCTCTCTCTCTCTCTCTCTCTAAGAAATAAGAGAACATAAACATTAGCAACCACATACTAAAAATCTCAAAAGATCACAGATAAAGAAAGCAAAACATTAGAACAAAATTGAGACCTGTTCAATTCTGTAGAAGGGAGCAAGGTGGCTGTCGAAAAATTGCTTCTCTTCTGCTGCCTTACTACCATGACCAACCCATAACTGCAGGGAACAGAAAATTTTATCATACAAATTAAAAAACAGGAATACAGAAAAGATCAATTCTCACCAGATTCTGGAATATATAATTATCTAACAAGCTAAACAAATCTTCATATGTTATAAGACTAAAATCATCATTAGACGAATATGAATTAAACCAATTTTTGCTTCTTCAAAGCACCAAAGCAAGCATGACATTACATGATTATAAAGTCCCAAGGTATCAAAGCCTAGAAAGAGCCTGACCCTACTTGAATGGATTGCTTCCCTATTTTCAAACACATTTGTCAATACATCATCCCCATTCTCTCCTGGATTATAACCTTTGATTCTAAATATATATATATATATATATATGTATGTATGTATGTATGTATATGTGTGTGTGTGTGTGTGTGTGTGTGTGTGTGTATCATGACAATCCTGCAATTTAGTGGTTGTTGGCATATCATGCAACTCCAGTAGTAAAGTCCAAAGCTATGAATGTAGAAACAAATAATGGTCCATTGTTGAGATATTTTTTTTTTTTTTGATAAGTAATAAAGATGTATATTCAATAAAACTACCTCATGCAAAAAACATAAGGCAGAGGTAAAAGTTACAGAAAAATATGATAAAAAGACAGAAAGAAAAGATACTAGTTACAAAGAAGGGAGTTAAGGAACATAGGGAGAGAATCACTAGAGGTGAGTCCCCAAGCCCTAGACCAATCAAAAAGTGAGCAACTAAAAGAAGCCAAAAGCTGATCAATGGAACTATCTATGTCCTCAAACGTCCTCCTATTTCGCTCCCTCCACAAACACCACATTAAGCATAGCGGAGCTAAATTCCAAATACTAGACGAATGCTTTCCAAACCAATTCCACCAACCAAAGAGGGTATCCGCAACAGATCTTGGCAAGACTCAAGAAATTCCAAAAGATCTAAACACCAAACTCCACAACCGGTAAGCATTACCACAGTGCAATAGCAAATGATCCACCGTTTCACCATTACAACGACACATAATGCACCAGTCAACAAAGTCTAGCCCTCTACCCCTCAGATTGTCACCTGTAAGGATTTTATCCCATACAACAGTCCACACAAAGAAGGAAACACGCCGAGGGGCCTTAACCTTCCAAATACTTTTCCAAGGGAATATAATGGGCACGGGACCTCTTAACTTATTATAAAACGAGCGGATATCAAAATTCCCATTATTCGTCAACTTCCATCTCATACGGTCTCCATTCTCAGTTGGAGGTAAATTAGAGCCCAAAGTACGCAGAAATGCATCCACATCACCCATTTCCCAATCATTTGGTCTCCGAATGAAACAAACATCCCAGCTTCTCCGATCCTCACTCCCTAATCGTTCCAGAGAAGAGGCCACTGATGCCCCTTTATTGGAGGCAATCCCATACACAGCCGGATAGGTCAATTTAAGAGGAGAGTCTCCACACCATTGATCTGTCCAAAGCTTCACTCTATCCCCCACCCCTACCTCAAATTGAATATTTTTACTAAAAGCTTCCCAACCCATACGGATACTTCTCCACAAACCACACCCATGTACCCCTCTATCTAGCTTGGAAGTCCAGCCCCCCCATTCTTCCCCAAACTTTAGAGCTACTACCCTTCTCCAAAGTTTTGTCTCCTCAACCCCAAACCGCAATAACCCCTAAAGAGGCTAAAAAATAGCCCAAGTTAAAAATGAATCATTACACTAATTGTGATCATATAGACCACTGAACAGGCATCAGACAGAGAATAACATGCAGAATAAACTGGACTGGAAGCATAGCTTCAAATGAAGAAAGGTAGAAAAGTCTTTGCACCAATAATATCAACAAATTGTGTTGTAAAGAACATTTCTCTTTTTCTATGTCACTAAAAGATGTAGACTTGAGAATTTTTTTAAGCCTAAAGGCCAAAATTTTATCCTAATTAATTTACAATTAAATTACAGTGAAACACACAATACATAGAACCCATGGTATCAATTTACTTGAAGGTAGTTGGAGTCACGAAGACAAACTGTTCTGCAAGCTATGAAATAATAGAGATGACAACAAGATACCTTCTCTGGTCGGGTCTCCACCTGTAAACGAAATAGACCTAAACAAAGCAGGAGAACGATTGCCACTGAGGAACAGAGCACAAGAGTGGGATTTCTAGCAACCCAAATTCCATATCTCCTGGAAGCAACATAAAAAGTGATTCAGGGAACATATTTTTGTATGTGCTATAAGCAATGGAAGAGCTGCAGACCCCAAAATACACAGTATATATGCTAGAAGCAATAATAGAGCAGCTAACCTGTAAAAGCTTGACATATACCCTTGAACCACAGAAATATGAATCCCAATGTCTTGCACCTAATTATCAATTTATATAAGGAAACATATAAAGAAACCTAGAGAAATATTTGCATAGAATGTAAATAACAGAATCACAAGTTTACACAGTATCCAAAATAAAATAACCAACTAATGAGAAATGTATAAGCATAAGTAAAATAATTTCCTAAAGAAGTAAACAACTTTAAATGAAGAAAAACAAAAGAGTTATAGTATATGTTTTGCAAGGCTTATGTTTTAGTAACTTATTCGCTTAAAGGTAAACTAGCCAACCACGCACTAAAGATAGAATACAGAAAAATATTTCCGACAAAGAATAATAGACTACATGGGAAAAAAAAATTTATAGACCCGTGTGCAAACTCAAATTTCCACAGGATAACATCAACAAATTGATTTTAACAGCCAACAATTGAACATAATATGATGTAAAATGCAAGAGATCAAGTTTAGTTCTATATAGTTTAATGCTGAAAGCGAAACACCATATGATACTGAACATAACAGCCACCATAATAGAAAGGGGATGGATGGATCACTGGAGTACTGGACATATCATAAAAGTAATTCAAATCTACCTCTGAAAGAAGCTTTCCATCTTTTCGCAGGTTGACAACATCAATTTCACTATTGTCTGCAACGTTCAACAATGGTTCCATGCTAGATGGACGATTCCTTCTTTCTCTTGACTGTTGAAACAAACCCCATCCAAAGAATGCAGAAACTAAAACAATATACAGGATCACTAGTGAAATTTCAACACATGTAACCTGCAAGTATCAACAAACAGCATCCAAGTCCATGCAATTATTTGATCATCAAAATGTGAAATCTTGACCATCCTATGAACCAATAGAAAAGGAAAGAAAAAGAAAAGGAATCAATCTATACTGCATCTACCTTTAGTGATCCAATTCTAACTGAGCAGGAATCTTTTTTGGGTGGAGAAGGAGGTTCTGAACTGGAGCACGCAGGAGATAAAGGGCAATCACCACAAGAGCAACCCAGCGAAGTGTCACCACATGGATATGTAGACACATTCATTAGCTCCATTTTAGATGACTCCGGAACTATTGACTTAAAACCAATGGCATAAGGTGAACCAGGAAAACCAGGGGGTGCTTTCTGGCCAATAAATGCAAACCATTCTGGCAAAAATAATTGGGATAATACACTTTAAAACTTGGAGAAATTTTATAATAACAAAGGAAAACAAGGATGAAAATTCTAATTTGTACATGACACTTGACCAGAATATAATCAGCAGAACTTACTTTACCTCAGTTTTATGTACTGAAACAAGAACAATACAAAATTTGAACGCCCTCATGGACACATTCTTTCAACTAACAAGAATGCTGAGGGTTTTATTTAATTTTGATAATACAAGCGTTTGAACATCAAAGAAATTGCTACTGCGGTCATGGGTTATAGTTATAGATGCTTAATCACTATATATAGTAGGACTCGTGTTTCCTATAAGTATTGAAGTGACTGCACAAGATCTGGACTGCCCAGACATGATAGTCCAATGTATATATTATCAAGACAGTTTCATTTCGTCACCCTCGTATAGCCAGGCCAAAACCAGTGTAATTTATTATTATTTTAATTTTTTTTTATTTTTAAATGTGTGCTTCACTTCAATCAGGCGAGCACTTGCACTTTGCACTTTGCACTTTGTGCCTAGTCTTTAAGAGGCCTTTGCACTTAAGCGTGCCCCATGCTTTTACCAACATTGGTCAAAACTAGCATTAGGTTTGGGCCAGCATAATGATCCTTACTTTTATAATAATAGCTGAACCCCACCCATGACCACCTCTCATAGATTAGTAAAAACTAAAAACACAGTTACAAATTACTAACTAGTCTCCTACACATGTCCATCTTTGTAAACTAGCCTACACTATTTCCATGTATTTGTCATCCTGTAAACCCAAGATCTAAACTCCCTGCCTTAGAACAACATAGGAATCACCCCTACTTGATAGTAATAGCGCAACTGAACTATGTCTAGATTAAGAAAGAACATCTCAAACTCATCAAGATATAGTACAACCATATAGGAAAAGTTTAAAACAAATAGATACTAAAAACAAGATCATTAGTAACTGCAAACTAAATTCAGATGGTGACTGTATTCATTGCATTCTTCGCAAGATAGTATGTCACCTTTAAAATTTCTAGCACCAGCACCAATAAAGTCTATGGCCCGTGTATTCATTGTGCCAAACTTTACCTCCTTGCAAGAGTTATAAAGCTCTTCACCAAAAGTATCAGTTACATAGAAGTCAATGCCATCCACAGTCATGTTGCCATTAAGCTGAAGCAAAAATTGATTGTAATAATAACCATGAGCAGAATATGTACATGTAGTTCACATACGCTGGATATATCATATGAAAGTTTGTAATAATAGTTACAAGATAAACTTAAAAGTAGTAAATCAAGTTCTTGTTTCATAAATTAAGAGCATGTATACATGATTATAGGATCAAGAAGCAAGGGCATGACTTCATAACACAATGACACTGGGTGTGTTGACATGCATTACTGGGTATTACAGAACTCATTAGTAGTTGATAAAATGAGCCCAACCTGCCACATACAGTATTGTTGAGTTATGACAGCATAGTCAACTTACATGGCATCAACAAAGGAATGTGATTTTCATAGAATAGTGATTTACAATCATATAGAAGAAATTATATCAGGTCTCGCTCCCAAGTTCAGAGAAGCTGTCCCACTGCAATTTTAATTCAGGTGGTGGTTGTCCTCAAGAGATTTAGGGGTGGGAGATGGTGGGGTTGGAGACCAACCAAACCTTATATAAGGCTAGAATCATCCCAACAAAGCCTTATACCCAACAATATAAAGGGAGATTTTAAGCCTGTAAGTGTACAATATGTTTGTAAGAATTTTATTGGGGAGGGGGGGAAGTCTCTTGCAAGTAGTATTTCTAAAATGGTGCAAAAAAGCTCTGAATAGAATTTATAAGTATGTCTAACCTCAGCAATAGAAGTAACATTGATGAATAGACTCTGATTTGGAGAGCATGAAAGCTCACAGAAAAGATTCAAGAAGTTCCTCAAGCATGCCGGACAGCCCACAAGAAATGGTATTGCCTGGAATAGATTGAATTCATTTCAATTAAAGAGTACACAAATGTCATCAATGGAACAAATGTTTTGTAAGGCAGATATAAATACAAATAGATTAGTGTGCTATGCTCTTAGCTAATCAAGTCTCATTCTAAGACCTCACTATCACCATTTAGCATGGCACACACCATAAAACACACAATTGAAAAAAAAAATCCTCAAAGAATTATACTAAGAGATTTTATTGAATAAAAAGAAATTTCAGACAGATATTGGACTACGTGATACTCAACATTGAAATAGATTACGATGAAAGAAGAAATTTCACTCTAGGAGGATATCATAAAGAAGAAAACCTATACATATAAGAAGCATAGAGATTGACTAACCTTGATGCAGAAGCAAGAGACTCAAACTATACTTTTAAAAAAAATTATTAAAAAAAAAGTAATTTTAAGAGTCTCAACTAAACTAATCCCTAAAGATATTTTTATTTCCATTTAAAAAGCCTTCTATGATAGCAATATTACAGATTAGATCAACTTAACATATTAATCTAGAAATAAGTACACGACTTCCACCCCCCATATGGTAATCACATAAAAGTGCTGGTTGGTCATTGGTTTGCAGGGATAAGGTCATTGTACTTACAAATATACAATAATGAATATCAATAATCAAATCCAATTTCATATCAATTTAATATATACACATACATACATCCACGTGTATGTGTACATGTTTTTCTGTGGTGAGGTCTTACTTGTTGAACTTGTGCCCGCAGTGTGTCAAACTGGGTCTCTGTACAACACACATTTCCACTTATTGTTGGACACAAGCTTTGAATTTTGGCAGAAAGCAATTCATCAGGCTGCAAGCATAGAAATGAGTTGTTACATCCATGAATGAAGCATATCATATATTCATATGCATATGTTAGAAATTACTTTCAAGGAAAATAGAGAGGAAAAGAGATTCCTCACTCCTGATGAGGATGTCCCATGGACTAGCTAGGAGTTATATTATATACCTTCACAGATGGGGTGCCATAAGGACAGTTCAAAACTTTCCCATCACTGCGTTCTCCACATATATCATACATTGCACAGTATTCTTCAGAATGTCTTTCCCTGATCACCAGACCAGAACAATGTTATTCTTGTATAAGAGAACGAGGAGGCTATTTCAAACTTAAAGTCAAACTTGGCAGTTACACAGAAATATCTTATAAATATTAGCTTCTGATTAAAGTTGCCTTACCCAGATTTTACTTCCAAAATCGAAAGAACGCCTGTATCCAGCTTCTCAGCACTCAGCAAAGAAGTAAACAAAATCACCTAGGAGAACAAAAATTACCCAGTTAATAACAATTTTTAAGTATACAACATAAGCCAGCTACATTATGCACTATAACACATTAAGCAGAAATTTCAAAACTAAGTGCATTAGATCGTGAAAGCATTACTACATGCCCAACCCTTAGCCATTATCCAATCACACAAATGGTTCTCCATTTTCTTCAAGTACATTCACATCACAATAATTAGCAAAGTTTCAAACTTTCAATTCAACAAGGCATACACTATAATCAAACACTCTTCTTAACAAAAATTAAACAATAAATAAATAAATAAAAAACAACTAAGCTAACCCATCAAAGAATTCAGCCACCCCAGATGATCAAAATGAAAAAATCAAACAAAAATTAAAGAACCAACCCTTTATCCATTACTTCCTATTAAACCCATTAAAGTTCATAGAATCCTAGAGCTGTTCTTTCATCAAAATTCTTTTCTTTAGGAAAAGTAAAGCAAAACATACAGTCTAAATTATCAAACAAAAAGCCATCCATAAACAAAAAATAAAAGTAAAAGGAACAAAGAAATGGGATTTGAAATTCTTGCCTGGAATAAAGTAATAGCAAGCAGAAATCCTAAAGAAGAAGCCATAATTCTTTGTATTTTTTTTTTCCTTTTTTTAACAGTGTATGAGAAAAAAAAAAACAGAGGGCTCTTCACTGTACTGAACGATATGAAACAGAATAAAGGTGGGAAAAACGAAAAATTAGCAATGGAAGAGAGATGAATGAGAGAGGAGAAAGTGGGTTAACTGTTACTGGGTATTACAATGCAAGTGGGTGTGCTTGGAGATTGGGCCAAAAATGACAGAGATTCAAAGTCTGAAAGACAAAGACAGAGAGTGAAATGCTTTGTTTTTTTGTGAATTAAGGAGAAATGGACACGCAACATTAATGTTTGTTGATGAGACTGACTCACACAAATCACAATTAATGTCAAACGGCACCGTTTCCTGTTCGGATTCCTTAAGGATAAAGTATTCGGAATTTTAGGATATATCCAATATGCTAGGCCCTTCGGGTTTAGCTTATGGGCCCATCACCTCCTTCTTCTTCTTCTTCATAAGAATTGCCTTGGGCCCAAAATTTAGCCATTTGTAATGGTATACATTTTCGAGAAAATGGGCTTTTTAAGGACCCAACCAATTGTCACATTAGTTGGACTTGTCAATTCTCAAGGTCCCAAATAACTTAATTTTCTGCTCTAAACTATTTGCATTAATGGATTCATTTGCTTTGATTTGAAACCAACACAACCCACTAGTAACACAAATGTCACACTTAATTTTTCCTCACTTAATTACTTTTTTGAAGTGGTCCATATCCTTCTAATTTTTCCTAATTTCTTTCAGTAAAACTAAAATTTTTAATTATCAAATTTATTATTTAAATTTCTCATTCTTTTAAGGAGATTAAGGTTATATCATGATAATCAAAATTTATCACATAATTACAATTGATATTACTCAAATAATTATTAAGCACATTCAAATACATAGTCATGTAGATTGTGTTTTGATATAAAATCAAATTCTTACTTCCAAACTAACGAAGAATTAATGTAGTTTATAAAAAAACCATAAAATATTATCAATGGTACAACTATCAATTAAATTCAACAAGCTAGTACATAGCTTATAAAAACTAGCACAACAAAGTTGTCAAGAAAGCAAAAAACAAAAAACAAAAAACAAATAAAAATATAGATCATAACTGTGGTCTGTAATTAAGCTTTATTAATGAAAAAAAAATCATATAAAACCAAAGATGTTGACTTCCTCATGTTATATCACATCAGGATTGGAACCTACACAATTTTGCACATAAGCGTTATTTTCTTTTTGGAAAATGGTAAAGAATGCGCTTAGGGTAATGGTTAATAATCTATTTAAAAAAAGTTTTTATGGAAAAAGAAAAGAAAAAATAAGTAATGTTTTGACAGCTTTTTCTATTTTCCATAAAAGTGATGTCAAAACTTTCCTAAAATAGATTGTTAACCATTACCCTAAGGTTACCGTTAGCATGACCTTGTATTTTTTTATTAATAAAACTAATATATGGTTCTATGGTCTATAATAAGACTAGCCAATAATTTATCTATAATAAGTTTTATTTCAATTTTACCCACACCTTCAGCAATCCCCCTTGTAGACCAACAGCCCATACACCACCATCCTTGCCTCCTTGGCAGTGGAGCCATTTGAAATTCTACTTAGAAATACAACAATTACGTACTTCATAGATAGTCTTAATTAATTCTATAGCTTCCTAAAGATTCTAAAGAATTCTAAGGTAATGAATGAGACTAATCAGGGCTCTCTAATCAGCATACATAAAACTTCTTGAGGCCTAAGAATTCTAAGGCCAAAAAAACTTCTTTGAGTCCTAAGAATTCTAAGGTAAATGAAACAAATTCCTATCACCAAAAGCGAAACAAAATGCTATAAAGCCTAACCGGAAGCTATGTTGTCAAAATGGATCTAACATGCTACACAAATGGGACTACAAATACCACAATCTACCAGAGAATGCATCCATTCAACTTGATTGATATTTTATGCATTTCAATACCCATCCAAAACCACTTGATTAGAATTGGTTTATAACGCTTATCAGACTCCATTTTTTTTTAATCTTTAACTTAATTTAAGTTAAATTTAAGAGAAGAAAAAATACTTCTTTTTCGTTTTCTAATTGTACCATTTTTTTTTAACATGTTATTCCAATTATAGTATAGTCTTGCTCTTTGATTTTAAATTTTATTCAAGAAATTTTTTTATTTATAAAAATAATTAGATATAAGAGTTTCAACCCTTGGAAAGCTTCCTTGAATAATTATTACAACAGATAGAGACAATACTTTAACCTAAAAGACCTAAACCCCAATAGGTTTGTGCTCAACACTTTTTGTTAGGGAGATAAACACCATGGAGAGCTTCCTTGAATAATTAATATAATAAATAGAGATAATACTTCAACGCTGATAAGGTTATTCTTGGAAAGAAGCAAATTTGTTACATACAAGGAAGCCGACGGTTCCAATGAGACCGTCAGCCTCACATGCATGTATGGAAGTACAAAAGCGACAATGTTGTAGGCCGACAACCTCGCCTCAATACCCGACGTCATCCTCGAATGGAACGAGAGGCCGATGGGAATAAAGAGCGTGACGGGTCCAGCGTGACCTTACTTGACCTCCACGAATATTTGTACAAGGAAATATCGTGTACCCCATGATTAACCCTAATCAAGGGAATCCCTATAAGAAAAGGATCTCACGAAATACGTAAATTAATGAGGATCTTCACCACAAGGAAAGACCCTCCCTACCAAGAAAATGAAAGTCATCTCTATTCTACTATAAAAACTCCAAAGCCCTCACAAACCAAGGTACACATAATTTACCCCAGCTCTGATACTCTAAAGTTATGAAAGTTCTCTAACTTAACCTTCAGAGGGTATTTGACCGGTACCACACCAATACTTTAAGCAATGTCTTCTTTGTTTCTGTTTCGCAGATTCTGTCTAAAGCACATGATAAATGTGCGACTCATTGATGATTTTTGGCATCATCAGTAGAGGCCATATTACCACTTCCCAGACAGAGAGTTGTATGGTACTCATTTGCTCGATGGCAACCAATAACCATACTGGAGAAGAACCACTCACTACTACCCTTGAAAGACAGGTATAGGCCCTAGCTGCGGCTGTGGAACGCCTTACTAAGCAAAACCACGACCTGGAGGAACAGCTACGCCACAAAACTGAATTGAATTCTTGATAGGCTGCACACCTTTGTCTTGCATATTGACTAGGCATTGGCTAAGTACAAAAATTTGGGGAAGAAGAAAAAAGTAAAGTGGAGCGAGAGAAAGAACTTACAGGCATAATATATAAGATTTGGATTAGCTATTGAAAGTGGAAGGGTGATTTAGATAGAAAACTCGAACTTTGCATTTATGTTACAAAGAAACTGTTTTGCTTCCAAATTCCAATTATTGATGGAAGGATGTGAATAGTTGTAACTGAAGATAATAACTCATGTTGAATGGATAACAATTGAGATGATTTACATATTTAGTACTTAGTAGTAAATTTTTTTTTTTTTTAACTGAACTTTCATTCAAGAAGATAAAAAGGTACAAACCAGATCAGAACACATAAGGAAAAACCATAGTAGTAAAAACAGGACAAAGGCACCAAAATAGACCAAAAACCAGCTTAAAACTAGCTATAAGCATCTATGCGAAGAAGGTCAGCTACAAACTCTGGAGCTGTACCAAACCAGCTCTTCAAACCCCTAAACCTCTTGGCATATTGTGCAAGTTCATAGGCTACCTTGTTGCCATTCCTGCTTATGTGTCTAGTCACTACCATTCGAAATTTTGACATTTCTTGGATAATACCAGCAATAATGTGGCCAGCCACTCCCATGCAAAGTCTTAGGACGTCTATTATATGTCTTCAATGGTTGCTACCATGGTCCTACATCACTTACACAACCATGAAAAAGGATTTAAATTCTGTTTTTATCAATCCTAAAGAGTTTTAGGGTTACATACAAAACTCCTTAGATAGGATTTATGTTATTTACCAATCAAGCAATTTGGAATTGGGAGTTGTAACAGAATTCAATTTCAATTAATGGTCAAGTTCAAAGGTTTCAACTTCTAAGGCTAATTCTATTCCATGGCCAAATATAATTTTCTATAAGTTCTAAGCATAATTTAAAATGACATTATTTCTACTTCACATCTATGTTAGCCATGTAGAATTGTTTGCAGTCAGTTCCAATCACAATAAACCATCCCGAACATTTTTCTAAAACATTTTTTCTTTGTACCCTACAAAACTGAGCTAACAAACTACAATCCCCCCCCCCCCCCCCCCCAAAAAAAAAGCTTATATTCTTATTTAGAAGTATCTAAGTCTAAAAAAACAAAAATAAAGCAAGGATTTAAAAGACAAGTCCATATAATGAACAAATTATGTGCCAATTTCACAAATTATATTCGAAAGGGTAGAAACATATGTCGAACTGATTAGTTTTCCAATTGGCGTTTGTGTAACAAATAAGGGCATTCCAATTGACCAATCCTAAAAAAAAACACCATACAATATTATTAATAACCAAAACAAGCTAGTATACAGTTTTAAAAAACTAAATCAATACCATTTTTTTGTATATCCTAAATAAATAAACAAGAAAACAAACAAACCTAGATTATAGAAGAAAGCTAGGTGGGGCTTAGAGTCTCCAGCGCCATGGTCATGTGTATGTGCCTCAGCCAAGTACCATTCACCAGAAAAGAGGTTATATACTACGACCCTTTGTTTTACAGCATCATACCAAAAGAACCTAGAATCAACTGCTACCGGTTGATTTTTAGGAGGGTTAAGAATCTGGCCATTGAAATTTGGTTGAAGTTTTTGGATTAACCACTGATTTGTGGAAACATTAAACAGTTGAAGCATCGGGTTCTTAGGATCCTTATAACCTACTACTATATATGGATTGTGATACTTCACACGGACGGAAAAAACAGAACTCATATTTGGGGCACATATGGTAGGTTAGGGATTGAAATCCATTGACCATGTTCATGGAAGAAGCCCAATTGGATGGTAAGCAACCTCCAAGGCAGTAAAGACTATCACCCAAGATGATTGGGTGGGAATCCTTTACATTGATCGGCATAGCATGCTCAATTATAGGAACATTAGGGTTGAGAGAATGTAAATGGATCAAATTCGGAGTACCCAAAAGTTGAATAAAAGAATCCTTAACAAGGGTTTGACCAATAATCTAATAATAGTTGGAATTCATACCAGTTACAGAGCAATGTGTTCCATTTTCTTCAGCGCAAATGAAATTGGGCTTCAAGATGGGGGCGTTGTTTGAATTACAATGATAAGGCTCACTGGAGTAAGAGGCAAACCCTTGTGGTAAAGAGCATGGAAGTTCATTGTTGTAAACTGGGTTGTTTGTGTTTTCTGCAATCTGCAACCCATACCACTCAAGATTATTAGTTTCTCCATCTTGGAGTATGAAGAGAGAAAATTTTAGAGGTAATAGTAACCCAAACCCTAACTATAGCTGTGGCGGTGACATTGGTATTGCAAACCGTGCCGGTAACACATTCTTATGCCGTCCCCGTGGCCAAGCTGATGATGATTGCGATGATGATGGCGGTGGTGATGACGAACCCTCGGAAGAGTGCGGGGTGGTCCAAGAACACTCCATGTGAAGAAGGAAAGGAAGTGCTCGAATTGCAAAGACTCTTGGAAATGATGGAAATATAAAATGCATTTAGGTTTATATATAGCAAGTGTATAACTTCACCCAAGTGAATTTTGTTAGAACACATTGTCTTCTTACATTCCCTATACTTCCCTATACTTGCAGAATTTCTAAAAGATTGGAAATCAATAACTCTTCTTACATTCCCTATATTTCCCTATACTTGCAAAATTTCTAAAAGATTGGAAATCAATAACTATG
Organism: Quercus aquifolioides; assembly: GCA_019022515.1. NCBI lineage: Eukaryota > Viridiplantae > Streptophyta > Magnoliopsida > Fagales > Fagaceae > Quercus > Quercus aquifolioides. The sequence continues at coordinate 59,860,561 of CM032332.1, forward strand.
TCATCAATTAATTATTTAAATTGCAAGTTTTTGTAATATAAAATTACTAGTCGCTAACCCGTGTGATGCACGAAATGGTTAAAAAAATGTTAAAAGAGTAATGGTACGTCTACAATATTTTCATAACAATTTCACAATAAATTTTATGTAGCAATTTTTTATTGGTTCTAATCTTCGCTCATTATTGAAATTATTATTATTATTATTTTTTTACCTTCCAATATCAACTTGTCACTTAGGATTTATAGTAAAATTGTTGTGAAAATTTTGTGGACGTAAAATTTCTCATATTAAAAATATTTAGTTTAATGGAAGGTAATACGACTTAAAAATGAAAGAAAATATGTAATTTTGTTCAAAATAAAGTTCACATAATTCATTTTAAAGTAATGAAGTTAAAACAAATGATTAATATATATATATATATATATATATAGATAGATAGACCTTCGCCCATCTACTAGTCCATTATTCTATGATCCAATGCTTTGTTATTGTGTCATAATTACATTATAGCTGTCAACTGAGAAATTAACATACATAAAATAATGCTTCACATAAAAACTTGGTAGAACATATGGTAGTTCAAAATTAGTTAAAATCAAGGAGTATAAGTTTATATGTACATATTCTCCTTATTTTATTTTTTTTTATTTTTTTTTATTTTAGAGAGAGTTCTAACTTATATCGTTCGCTTTTGATGATAGCTCTTTATCATCAGACCAAGATATTAATTGATTTTTGGTGTAGGTGAGGATTGAACTCCAAATCTCTTATTCAACCATTAGAAACTTTACCAATTGAGCTAACTAAAATCCACAACATAAGCTCTACTTAAGTTTTTACACTGCCCCTATGAAGTTATGAACATTGCATATATCGATATTCCATGACCCCTTATAACAATGACAGAAATTCTCTTACCCCTCATCTAGCTCTTTTGAGGATTAATCATATTTGCTCCACAACTCGTTGAAATTGGCCATGGCTAGAACATTAGAAATCACACAAAGCACGCACAATGCTCCTACAATTTGACAATAATAGAATTAGAACCCAATATTTATTAAGACAAATCCAAAATATCTAACAACAAATCAGATAAAATGTAAGAAAAATATAGAACCAAAGATTAACTCAACATATATAAATGGTGTACATCGATGAAATCTGCTAATGATTGGTTGTGGGTTGTCTTGTTATCCCTAAACTTTTTTAATATTTCTGTGAATTGAACTACCACAATTAATATATAACAAACTTTCTCATATTCAATAGCTTAATAAAATCGAAGGTTAAGCTAATGTTATTGTTCGTACAATGCCTGCGAATGAGACTTCACCAACAGAAAAATCAAGCAGTATTATAATTTCGTAAAGAAAGTGGGAAATAAGAACATCCCTTACAATTCATTAAAAAAATATGATAATGTTGTAATCTTAAGTTTAATGAACCCAACTTATAGGAGTCCCATAACAAAAAAAAAAAAAAAAAAAACACTTACAGAAGGAGGATGCAAAGGAGAAAAGGAAGCAAATCCAATGAAGAGGGCTGGTTATCCAATTCAGCTATCCAAATATATTTCTAACAAAAAAAACACAAAAGCAATCTAATGTTTGTGTTAGTGGCTTGGTGCTTACCGTGAGGTTTTTTGCAAACCCTAACAACTAAATTTAGGTGATAATTTAGGTCTTTTTTAAATATAGTGGTTGTATGGCACCAAACAATTAAAATTTTTGTTATATAATTTTAGTTGAAGTAGAATTTTCAAGCTCTTGAAACATATATCTAATAGAGTTTTATTTAAACTAAACTATTGTAACACTTGATAAGATAATTATACGTTGAAGAGAAATAATAAATATATAAGATATAAAACATAAAATAAAAAGAATCTAAAATAAAAAGAAAAAAAATAATGATGACGTGGAAAATTGTGGGAACTTCAGAGGCTTAGATTATATATATATATAGATAAATAAAAAAAGTTTATGAATCATATAGTAAATAACATTCAATTGACACAAAATTTGACATATGTGTCAAGAGCATAAAAAACATACGGTTAGATTTTAAAAATATGGAGTCATGTTAGTTTTTTTTTAATGAAAATTATAGCCTTAAGCTACAACTAAGTTTGTAGCCAAACTTTGTCCTCTATATAATGCATGTATATTTGAATTGTAATGAACCGAAAGTCCAAGATGGTCTTTTGTATAGAGATAAGCATGAGACTTTTTTTTTTTTTTTAACCAAACAAAAAATAAAAAACAAAAAACCATCAGAAGGATTTTGGTTTTGGTTTTGATTTGGATGGGGGATTAAGAGATTTGGTTGATACTTCTTACTCCACTTCTGAGAGTAGAGATAGAGCAATATAGAAAGGGACTGAGAAAAGCGGCTATTCTTTTTTGGGAAAGAGAATTTCAGGAGGAGGAGTAGGATTACAACTTACGAGGGGCTTATCACCGCGCACCATTGGCGTGATGGTTATTCTACAAGTATAAGTACTTATGGAGTATTGGGAAGGGGGGAGCAAGGGTTGAGATTCAAGTCTCTAGGAAGGAAAAACCAAAAACAGATACCGTATATACACACACACACACAAAAACATTTTCAATCATTAGAGTCTAAACTATGTCTTTTTCTCTCTTTGACAAGAGGGCCCAGTCCACGAACCCTACATCCAGCCTATGAGCATATAATATATTATATTTTTCCTTTCTTATGTGAGACTCAAGGATTTTCACCACTTTTAATAATATCTTCAAGTGAATACATTAGGAGTCAATTTATTATTCACTTCATACTATCTTTCTAACAAACTTTGCATGCCAAATTTAAACAAATGGAGTAACAACGCTAATTTATTATGTAGACGTACCGAATTTAAATCAATCAAGTAACTAAATTACACTAGCTAACAAGCGATAACCATTTAAGAACTTAATAATATCTAATGCATGAATTCCGTTTCGAAACCCGTTTCGGTTTATCTAGTAAAACGAAATATTTCGGTACTGGCCTATTTCAGCATACCATTTCAGAGTGTTTCGGGGTTCCTAGTATATATATACACACACACATATATATACATATACATATATATATATAAAATAAAGGTTTGACTTTTTATTGACCACTTCTCATTGTGCTACGTGGCTATATAAATTGCAACCACATTTATATTTTAAAACACCGAACAGTTGTGTTTTTTCAATATGTCTATTTACAATTACACCTATTCCGAACCGGAGCTAGTGTGCCTATAAATAGGCATCCCTCATTTCATTTTAAAAAGTTAGTTTTTTCATTCATTCATAAGAGTCTTCAAAGAGAGAGAGTGATACAATTTTATTCGTTGTGCACAGAGATTGTAGTGCTTCTTCTACGTGTTGTTTATCATTTTATCTTTGATTAGTTTTATATCAACCATTCTGTATTCATTTGGTTTGTAAGTTTTACTTTATTTCTCTATACATCGACACAGATTTGTACATATATTGTTTATTGATCTTATTCACAAAATCACAAAAGTAAATTATTTGTGTAATAATATCCAATAATCTTAAGACAAATTTTCCTCAATTTATTTTTGTGATTTATGTGGAAAGTTTTTGTGTGTGCACTAAATAAGTTTTAAGAAGTTATTTTATGATTGAATTGAGATAATTCTATAAGTTCTAATATTGGTGATTGCGCTTTGCATAAATAAAATCGTGTTTGCACGTAAAGGGAGTTTTTTTTTTTTTTTTTGAGAAACAAACACACACACACACAAGGGAGAGGGAAAGGGGTTACGTAAAGGGAGTTTTGTTATCAACATTAATTTTTTCTTTTCAAAACTAACTGCCTGCGCGGTTTGGAATATTACACAACATATATTTATGTATAGCAATAACTGATTGCAGTATTTGATAAACCTTTTGAAAAATTTTGTTAACATTTGGTTATTATTAATTTATTATACATTGTAGTCGTTTTTTTTTTTTTTTTTTTGAGGGAATATACATTGTAGTTGTTATATAACTGTTGCAATTGTATGATATATATAATCATCATTGTTATAATATATTATATAAATTTGGTAGATTCTCTATCAGTTTTCGTGGTATAATATACATTATGTAATATATTTAAATACTTTTGGATTGTTTTGATTTGTAGGAAAGAGAATGTAAAATTGGAGTATAATAGGATTTGTAAAGCATGTAAAGAAATTGTTTAGTATTATTGTTACTACAGTTGGTGTGGCTTAATTCTTGGACCTTTTTATTATTTAACAAAAAAAAAAAAAAAAGACTTACAGATAGCAATTTCAAAGAAGATCCACAGGTTTCTTGTATTTCTAAGAAAGTTGAAAGATAAAAAGTTGAGAAAAAGTAAACAAATGAAGAAATTGTTTAGTATTATTGTTACTACCATTGGTGTGGCTTAATTCCTGAACCTTTTTACTATTTAACAAAGAAAACTAACTTACAAATAGAAATTTTGGAGAAGATCCACAGGTTTTTTGTGCTTCTAAGAAATATAAAAGAGAAAAAGTTGAGAAGAAGTTACCAAATGAACATGAACCACTATCTATACCAAAAGATTATAACCCTTCAACAGGCATATTTTCATTCAATATGCATATTTTAGGTTAATAGACACATTTTCATTTAATAGGCATATTTTCGTTCAATAGACACACTTTCAGCCAATAGGCACCTTTAATATACATCAAATATGAAAGATTATAACCTTTTAATAAGCACCTTTTGGTATATCCAACTTAAATAATTATGATCTTTTAAAGGGCGCCTTTTAGTATATATATATTTATATATATACAAACTAAACTAGAGATGCAACACTACGTCTCTTATTCCTTCACACAAAAAATAATAAATAAAACGTTACTTCTTTTTTTTCCTTGAAACTAATCCAATAGTTATTCTCATGTATCGCACGGGTTAGTGACTAGTGTGTGTGTGTATATATTATACAACATAAAATTATAAATTCAAAGAAGTAAATAACTAAATATCAAATAATACAAATTATTTAGTCTTAAGTCTTAACATAAAAAAATTTATTATTATTTTTTATTTAGATAAGTAATAATACAAGTTAATGAAATAAATATTAAAAAAATGCATAATGAAATGACCTGGGTACTAAATAAATTATTTGAATTTAGATAGGTGATAGAATAATGCTTCCTAGATAGATTAGTATTGTTATTTATTTGTATTAAAAAAAAATCCCATGTTTTAGGATAGAGAAATGATATGTCCACTATATTTTTACAACAAATTCTAAACGACAAGTTGTTACTAGTTTGTTATTGTTGGGGCAAAAAAGTAATCTTAGTATTAGGTTCAAATTTAAACCAATAACAACTAACCACCTATGATTTGTTGTGAAAATGTTGTGAACTTAGCACCTCTCTTTAGGATAGGATAGGTTCTTATTTATTAGGATTTGTTGATGAGGCTATCTCATCTTTGGCTATTTATGTATGTTAAATTCATTAATGAGAATTAAGTAGAAAATTAACCAAAAATGTCTATTTCCTCTCTCAAGTTTAGGAGATTAGTCATCTCGAATTAACTAACTATCTTTTTCATTCAATAAATAATCCTAGTTCACAACATTTGGTATCAGAGCCAACCGATCCAACTAGTTTAAAAAGAAAAATAAAAAAAAATCTTTGCTGCCTTTCTCATTCAAGCAAACCACAAAAAAATCCATCCTCCAAATCACCCTCTAGCCACCACTCATAACCCCAAAAGAAAAAAAAAAAAATTGCCTTAACATTCTTGGCCCATATCCATTAGCACAATCAGCCAGCACTTATGAACAAGCCTTCAAAGATTTAAGGCATGCCTTTCAAAACTTGTGTGTAGCAGTAGATCAATTGGGCAACCAAATTGAATCATTGCAATCTGTCAAAAGAACAACCAACGACTTTGAAGGTAGTGCTTTACACATTCAAGCCAATACTATGGAGTCATCAAAATTTTCAATAGAAGTACCGATGCCAACAAGAAGTGTTGCTTTGGCCTAAGTTCAACAAGAACCTACTAAGGAGCATGAACAAGAGGAGGTTCTACAAGAAAGTGAGTCATTAGATGGTGCACAGGCTAAAAAGTTTGAATTTGATGATTGTTTTTATGATCAGCCCTCCATGGTGCATGACCGACGAGAGCTTATTGAAGTTAGAAAGATTGAGACTATGATGCTTCCTATGACTCAAGAAAAGATAACCTTGATTGCACCAATGAGTATGCACATCGATTTTGTAATTCCTGATAAATTTAATATTGAGGAATGTAGGAATTTTCTATCCTTGGTGCTCCAAGAGGCAATTCAAGAATTGCAGGACATGCCTAACATCAAAATTCTCATCCTTCATCACTTTAAAATCCGAGGTCGAGTATTCTCCAATTGATGTTTGCAAGATTCAATTTCTATGTCCTTGAATCTTGAGGACAAGATCCATCTTGAAGGGGGAGGGAATGTTATGACCTGGGTACTAAATAAATTATTTGAATTTAGATAAGTGATAGAATAAGGCTTCTTAGATAGATTAGTATTGTTATTTATTTGTATTGAAATAAATTCCTATGTTTTAGGATTTGTTGATAAGGCTATCTCATCTTTGGCTATTTATGTACATTGAATTCATTAATGAGAATTAAGCTAAAAATTAACCAAAAGTGTCTATTTCTTCTCTCAAGTTCAGGAGATTGGTCATCTCGAATTGACTATCTTTTTCATGTAGTAAATTATCCTAGTTCACAACATTAACCGATCAGAATCATCAGATTAGTTTTTTTTAATGTCAAGATAAAGCTCTTGCCAAAGAGGGAGTATGTTATGAACAGAATTAATAACTTTAACTTTCACTTTTTTATAAATATAGCAGCCTATTTTTTAAGACAAATAAACCATTGAAAATAAGCCAAATCAAACAAATATTTTAGTCATTTTAGGTGTTCTTCAAATTCAATTCCTGATTGCCACAAAATGAGTACAATCTTTTCGATAATTTAGTGTGCAACTATGCAGTCCGTTGCCTTCTTTTTCCCTTGTCGATGGATATGCCTATAAACAACTGAACCCTTTCCCATAAAATTGAGCATTGAATGGGATTTTATCAACCTTTAGTCCTTAGATGAAACTCTCACATGCTTGTTACCAACCTTCTTAGCGTTCTTAATGGGAGAGAATCTATGCCGTTGGAAACATAAGATTGACAATTTTGTATTTCAGCATTCAATGACTGCTAAACTCTCATCAATCTTCATACAACCATGCAGTTGATCAACTATACTATGTATCTCACCAACTTGTGGGGTGGACTTGTCCCCAGCTAAAAATTTACATGCCCTGTTTTTTACATGCACCAAGCTGTACCCAGCAACAACCCTCACACCTCTCTCCTTCACCAACCTTCTTATCCTCGCAGCATCAACAAATGATCCACCTGATGCATACATGCTTGATGCAAGCAAATAACCTGATGAATTTAAAGGCTCCAACTCAAGAACACGAGAGATGGCTCCTGCGCCAAGCTTACTGTTCCCATGGCTTTTACAAGCACTCAAAAGTGCCCCCCAAATACTTGCACCAGCCTCAAAACCTGCAGGCATCTTCTTGATTAAATCAATTGCACTATCAAGTTGTCCTGCTCGACCCAACATGTCAACCATGCATGAGTAATGCTCCAATCCAGGCTCAACCCTGTGATCTTTAATCATTGAATTGAAAAAACCAAGCCCCTCTTCAATTAACCCACCATGACTACAAGCAGATAACACTGAAAGAGCTGTCACAGCATTTGGCTCCACTCCATGCTTTTTCATTTCAGCAATCAAAGTTAAGGCTTCATGTGCAAAGCCATTCATGCCATATGCTGCAATCATGGCACTCCATGAAAAAACATTCTTATCAGAAATCTGTTCAAAGGCTTTCCTTGAGTCTTCTATTGCCCCACACTTTGAGTACATCTCAACAATTGCAGTTGCAACTGCTACTTCTGCTTCCAAGCCTCTGTAAATTGAAATTCCATGAGCCCACATTGACCTTCTCAGTTCAGCTGAAGCTGAACAAGCCTCAAGAAGATTGATAATGGTAACCACATTGAGCTTCTCTTGTGCATAGATCATCTCTTGGAAAACAGCTATTGCCTCATCCGGCTTGCCACAATAGGTGAACCCCGCAATCATTGTGCTCCAAGAAACAACATCTCTTCTCTCTATCCCATCAAAAAGTTCCCATGCCAGCTCAATAAGATTGCATTTTCCATAAGCATCAATTAGAGAATTTAGCACCAATTCATTTGATTCATATCCCCACCGGATTATTACACAGTGGACTGCCTTGCAGTGAAATGGCTGCACAAAAAACTTGCATGTCTGAAGAATATTGATTAGACTCACCTCATCTGCCTCAATTCCTTCCTTCACCATCGAATAAAACAATGACAAAGCTTCCAAATGCTTCTTATTTAGGACAAATCCAGATAATATAGAATTCCATGTGACATTGTTCCTTTGAGACATCTCATTGAAGGCTTTAAAGGCAGATTCGGCATCATAGCACTTAGAATACATATCAATTAAAGAATTCCCAATATACACTTCAAAAACGAAACCTCTACTGATCACTAACCCGTGAACCATTCTTCCTATACTCAAGTCCCCTAAACTAGCACATGCTTTAAGGAGACTCACCATAGTTACACCATCTGGCTCAATGCCAACCTCAAAAGCCATCTCTCCGTACACCTGCAAACCAACCTGAGCTTCCTCATTTTGCACATAACCACTAATTATCACACTCCAAGAGATAACATCTTTTTCACACATTTCATCAAACATTTTCTGTGCATTCACCATGTCAGAATCAGCATACAAACTCAGCAAAGAATTCTGAACTGAAGGAATGGCCAAAAACCCACTTCGAAAAATGTAACCGTGTACTTGCAGTCCTTCATGTTTAGCTCTAAGACTAAGACATGCCTGTATTACAAGCACCAAGGTGGAAGTGTTTGGCTCAAACCCCTCAACCCTTGCACTCAAAAACCATTGCAACCCTTCTTGTAAATCTCCTTTCTGAAGATACCCATATATCATTATATTCCAAGAAACTGAATCCTTGTTCATGCAGTTAAAAATAGCTAATGCAGAACCCAAGTCTCCACATTTCATATAGAAGTCCATAGTGGAGTTACCAATTGAAGTGAACAATTCAAACCCTTGTTTAACCAAGCTTCCATGTATAGACTTTCCATTTCTAAAGGAGAGGTTTGTACATGCTTTGAGAATGGGAGGGAAAGCCGATGGGTCTGTTAGTTGAATTCCAGCTTTTTTCATTTGGTTATAGTGGGAAAACACTTCTTCCCATTTCGCATTAGATGATGATTCCCTGATTCTTAATATCCAATTAGGGAGCTTTGAAAATAATTGAGTTGTTGGGAAGCGCATTGCAAAGAATCAAATGCAAGCACTAGTTTGAAAATGAGGTTTTCAGAGTACATGAGGAGGAAGTTTTACATTTTAAACATCACATTCAATGCTTCATATGCATACGAGCTATCACTCCCGTAAGCTTGGAATGGATATTAATATCATACATACTGAAGCACATGGTTGCCGGAGTATAGGTAATTAGGTATGATATTTTATGGACCCCACAAAAGTGATTCGAAAACCAGAAACTAGCTTAGATCAATTTATTTTAAGATTGACCTTTTTATAAGATGGCTGGGCTAACTGCACTGACTTTACTTCTTTTAAGGCACAGTCATGTATGTTCATCTTTGAAAACAAGTAATGGTAGGGACATAACTTTTTCACAACTCCTCCAATTGTTATTGGAAAAAATCACTTTTACTTAGGTACACTATTAACATTCCTTATATTTCGCACCAATTACAATAGGATCATGTGAGTTGTAAAAAAATAAATTTTTTTATTTTTGTTTTTAAAGTTGTGTCCTTGAACTTATTATTTGAATACAGCGTAAACGAAAGATCATAAAACAAAAGGCTAGCATTGGCAACTTCTCCATGGGCAACGAGGCATTTCGAAATTCTTTTCTTTGAATTCAAACATTACACGTGTGGGGTGAGTGAGAGAGAGGGACAAAAAATAGTTATTGGCGGATGTTGCAAAATTGAATATAATGGTTGTCAAACATAACATATCTAGACCAGTAAGAATTATACTTTGAAACGGCCAAATCCAGCCATGGCTTGTAATTTCCATTGTAATGGATGACAGCGGCATTCTCTATCTCCGATTGATTAAGGGCTGGGTCATAGCCAAGTCCCAAGACATGCCAACCCCTATCCAGTGGATACGTCAAGTTATAGAAAGTGATCAGTCCCGGTGGCAATGAGCCAAGTTTCCAAAGGGTCCTATCCTCATTCTGCAAAACAGTTTCACATCAGTTGCAAGCCTGAGTAGCAAGACTACATCTCAATCTAGCATGAATGAAAAGGCATCAATGTTTGTTGGGCAAACTAGGAATAGGATAAATATCAGAATCTTCATTATAACAATTTCTGAAACAAGTGGTATGGACCAAAAGCTAGAAATAATCCTTTATAAGAACAGCCAAATGAAAATTGCAATCACTATCGTCAGATTAAAATAATATTAAATAGTAGCATCCTCCATGAAGCAAAGAGAGGAGTCATGGGGTTCAAAAGCCTTCAAAAGTTCCTTGGAACACACACAACCAATTGATTTAACAACACAGCAGATACAAGATGTTGAAAGCTCAAACATGCCCCTTTATAACCATCTTGACGATCCACAATCTAGTGATTACTCCCATACTGATATGGCACAGACACATATAATACTATCATCCAATGAGACTACATTCACGAAGTAAATAACATCTTCATTCAGCCCATCACATCCTACACCTAAAGAACTATGTCATTTCCCTAAAAACTAAAAACTAGGCGTTTTGCTGAAAGATACACCACTAGAGACCAAAATGATTGCACACTTATGGTAACCATCACCATATATTTGTACACGACTTGCATAAATGTACTATCATAAAAGAAACGCATAAAATAAACAATTTATACAAAGTTAATAGATGATAAGAACTTGAAAAGGGGTGAGGGAGTCTGGATTGGGAATGGAGAAAGAAGACAAATGAAGCCTTACCATATCTTGCCAACGATGATATATTCCAGTTATATTTCGCTTTTTCCACTCCTTCAAGTCAAAAATATTCATGCCAAATGCCCAACCACAAGCATTTGGATCAAAATTCTCAGAGATCTTTGGATTAGAGAAGTTGAGATACTTATCAAACCTATGGAAGCTTTCCTTGCATGTCTCCACTGCACCATTTACCATCCCTTGCAGATCAACGGACCAAAGAGGCGTGAGATCCTTTTGAACTACGATATCATCATCCAAAAATAGGATCTTGTCCAGCTTTGGGTAAACTTCAGGAAGGTAGAACCTTAGGTGATTCAACATGGACAAATATTTTGGGTTCCTGTATTTAAGATTGTCTTCCCCAGCAGATACGGTAGTAGGATGGTTTACTTTAAAATAATATTCTTTAGTTCTCGCAGACTCAAGTTGGCGTAGAACAGAACAGTATGAGGAATTCAGCCACTTGAAATCATCAATGTTCTCAACTTGGATTGTTGCCTTCATAGGAGGGTTGACAAGAAACCACATTCTCATTGCAGCAAAATTCAGTTTATCTGTGACTACATGAAAAACATGTTTTTCAGGTTCCTTTGCATGCAGCACAGTAGAATTGACAACCACAGATGTTGCTAGTACATTATCAGAAAAGATGGCATAGTGATAGAGAGAAGGATCTTCAAGCTTTTCTTTGTCAAGATCCTGTTTACTATAATAACCCTGCATATAATAATCTGCTGCAAGCTGCAGAGGAAGGCATTGCAATCGTTTAGGGATTGTTTTCGCAGCTAGCTGAATCAAGAAAGCAGTCTTCTTCTTCATTGCAGCTACTTTATCTTCAGTTGACTGAACCATGGCTCTAAACGTCCTTGCAACTATGTCGCAGTCATATAATTTGTCTTTTGCTTTAGAGAGAATGTGACCCATTGCTTTTGCTTGATCAAGGGCACTGGAATTGGAATAGTGAAAAAAACTGCATGAAAACCAAGAACGAGCAAGTATGCCTGGCAACCAGGACAGAGGACAAAGAGCAGCAATACCTTGGGTGAAGCTCAGCATCAGAATGTGCTTCTCCAATAGCACTTTGACTTGCGTTGGAGTGTGCCATTAGAGCACTGTAAAGCTCACTTTCATTCTTAGACTTGGCAATGCTTGCATATGCTTTGGCCATTATCATCTGGTCCTGCATAAGTTTGAGGATGGAATCTGAATGTGGATGAACAAAATCTCGCCTCCATATATTGTACTTTCTCTTGACAGTGGTGTCAAGGCTTTTAGATCTTTCAATTGCTGCTTGTGCCATCTGGTTGTCAGTTTCTTTATCTTGTTGAATCAGTTGTGCAGTTCGGAGATCCCTCCTTTCCTTCCGTGCTATCTACAGGGCTAGGAACTGTTACAAATTGAAATCACTTGCACAAAGCATATCTATGGAACACTAGTAGAAGCATTTGATGGTTCACCTGCCGCATGCGCTTCACTGGGCTCATTGATGAGTTGTAAAGATATGGGATTCTACCATCTTGATGCCCATCGCTATAATGCTCAGCATTCTCTCCAGATCTTATCCCAGATTGAAAAGAATCAGCCACTATCTGAAAGGAATAGACAAGAAAATGGCATGTCAGTGTCTATAACTAGGAGATAATAATTCAATTAGTGATGTCAGCCACTTAAACTAAACAAATGGAATTATGAAGGCAAGGAAAAAAAATTGATTGAAGATGAAGTTCTATATATAATCTATATGGTTCTCATAATTATTCAAACTATCTCAGCTTTGGTATGATTAAGTACTTCCACGTACATTATTGCTATCTGAAAAAGAATCAACGTTAAAATCAAATGGGATTACCTCAGAACTCGTTGACTGGTCATGGTGAACATCCATAGGGTTTTCCCATACCCAGGAAGCAGATAGGTCCCTCATTTTCACCCTACTAATTCGAATAGCACCAGAAGTATCACTGTATGTCGCAATGATGTCAATATCCTGTATGAAATGTATAAAAATAAGCATCACTGCTATCTACTAAGAGAGGGGAAAAAACTCTATAAATTACCTGTTCATCTGGATAATTGCTGACTCCAGTAGCAGAAGCAGTATCTTGCACCTGCTTAGCAAAGATTTGCCCATACAGTCAACAAATGTAAAAAAATTTAAAATGTAAAAAGTTTTTTACAGAGGTAATTATTCTAAAATCATAAAAGAGGATGAAGGTCCGTGGGTGTCAAAAAATCTGTATGGCTGTTGCAATTTAACAACACAAGTGGGTGCCAGCCACATGAATACTTTTCAGCCATACTACACAGTCATATGTTCAGCCACATCATAGACATCATGTTATCTTCCCCTACCTTTAAACAACTCACTTAAACAAATTCCTTCTCCAAACAGCTGCTGACAGTTGAAAAAAATTATAATTTTACTAGTTCTATTTTTGAAATCTCTTTCCTACAACTACTAAATACTTAGGGTTTGTTTGGTTGTCCGCTGGAATTAAATGGCTCCATTCATATCTGGTAAAGGCTTGAACAAACAAATGCAACAACGTAAATACGTAAATGAGGTAACTCAGGAATTGCAACTATCGCTATAAATGGCTTGAAGTGAGGTCATGCATTTGTGTAAGGATGGTATCATTTGAAACTCATGGGACAACCAAATAAGCCCTTATTATATATAAAAAATGCCATTATGTTTCAGCATGGAATCATATTATAATTCAAGGTATACAAGTTGAATTCTCATCTCATCAGGAACTAAGACAATTGTTCTCTAAGAAATTCTCAGACAAACAAATGCGACAACGTAAGTGAGGTAACTCAAGCATAACAAGTATCACTATAAATGTTTTGAAGTGTAGTCATGGGTTCACCTTAGATGTTGTTAGGAGCTAAAAGGAAGCAGAATCAGCCACCAAAGCTAAATTGCTGATTGGGAAACAGTGTGTTCTAATCGGCAGTTCAGTCATGTGATTGGGAGTCTAACTTGGTTCTTGGCATTCCTGAAGTGCCAATCCATGATGGTGCATCCAATGACTACCAAATTTTGTGGGGAACTCTAATAACTAACCATCCACTTGGGGAACTCTTTACTGACCAGGCATGAATTTTTGTAACTATAACACATGCTTGGATTGATAAAAGCACATGTCTTTTAGTTAGCTAAAGAGTCAGTTACATTCAGCACTTGCTTAATTAGTTGAATAGAATTAGTTAGGCTAGGCACATCTATCACATGCTAATATTCCAGAACATTTTGCACATGTGTTATTAGCTAACCAATGAGAATTAAACATACCAATCCCATTAAGAACTTGTCTTTTGTAAAGTAATGAAGGACATAATCCACAAGTTGATGCCTTTTCTGCTCCTTTCTCTCTAAAAGTTTCTCGCACTCTCTTATTCTCTCTTTTATTATGGACGAGGTAGCACTCCCTTGAAGCAGTCGCTTATTCCTGAATTTTTTCCACTCACTCATCATTCCTTAAGCCCATTTCCAAACCCCAACTCCCATACAACACTAGCACTACCCGGAACCCTAAGTAACCCTAAAGACCAACACAAACACTCAAACCCTCACTTGACACACCAGGAACCCTAACCTAGCCAGTATCCTATTATTAAAAAATTATGGATGGTGTCATTTGAAATTCATGGGACAGCAAAACAAGCCGTTAATATTTAGAAATGCACCCAATTGTTTCAACATGAAATATTGTTATAATCTCAGATATGCACGTTGAAATCTCTTCTCATCTAGAACTAAGAAAAATGTTTGCTAAGAAATTCCAATAACTATAGTTCCTTCAACCGCTTTCATACTTACCTATGTTACTAAAATTACAGATGGCGAAGTTAAGGTTTCAGATTTCACCTACAGAACAACCCACCCCAATACCTCCCCATCTTTGCTTTACTTGTTTTCTAGAGTTTCCACGCCCCATCCTCTAAAAAATTTACAAGCACATCTTATATTTAGAAGGCTAACAAGTGTTGATAGATTACACTAAATAGTCAATAATACAATAATGTACAATTTATGGGAATGAAATTATAAGAAACCTTGCCCAACTGGCATCACTAACAAGTGTGTATAAATTACACTAGTGTGCATTTTGCAAACGCAGAAAAATGCAAGTTTTTTGGGCTTTTTGAGCTTATTTTGGCAAGCCCGCACCAAAAAGAAACCCCTTTTCCCTCTCCTTTTCTATAGTACTTTCAACAAATATGCAAACAGAAAAGCTCATCCAAACACGCTCTAAATAGTTAATGATACAATGATGTATGCAATATTGACAATGAAGCTATAAGCTTTTAATGACAAGATATGAAACACCATAGTTTAACCCTATAGCAATCCATAAATCATAGAAGTAAGAACCAAGGAGAATTGAGATTGAAACCTTGCCCGCAAGGCATCGTTCGCAGTAATACAAGGGCCGAAACTCATTGAATTCTCTTCGACTGAAACGAATAACAAAAATTCAAATTATATAAACCAAGAACACCACCAATCACATAAAGAAACTAACTAAATCAATTTTTAAAAAAACACCCAAACAAATAAAAATAGAGTAAATTTATAGGGTGCCACTTACAATGGTGAGGGGTTTGATACATTTGCTTTTACAAAAGCCAAATTGCACAGTATCTGCAACAATAATAGAGAGTTTAACAACTAATCAATCCACTAATGGTTAATGGGTCTGATCAAAATTTTGATTTTGAAGTTAAAGACAGTGATATTGATCCAAATTAAGCATAATCAATGGCGTGAAAACCCCAGAAAAAGAAAAAGGAAAATGCAAACGAATTCACAGTGTGAACATGGAGATCTAACAAAGTGGTGGTAGAGTTGAAATTTCAATTCAATAGAGTGTTTGAAATCGTAGAACAAGTGGAAAAACCAAAGTGAAATAAAGGGTAAAAATGAAATCTTGAAAATGGGAAAAAGAAGAAAAGATTAGAAAGATGATTGATTTACCAGTGAGATGAAGATGAGTATTTGAATATAATGAAAGCTTGGGAATGGTTTTTCAACAGCTTCCATTATATACACAGAGAGAGCGAGAGTCTGTGTTTATGTATGAGTTGGGTTTGGCTTTTTGGCTTCTGGTTCTTCTTCTTCTTCTTCGTGTTGGTCTTTCTTCTTGTTCGCGTTTCAGAGCGCGTTGGTTGATTAAGGAGGTGTGGGTGTCGCTAAAGTGCGCGGTACGAGCGCATTTAGTTGGTAAAAACACACCAAATTACACAATATTTGGATGGTGCCATACTGCCATATATGCATATTCTTCTTCTCCTTCTTCTTCTTGATTAGTGTCTAATTGCACTAAACTCATCATAATTGTAACATTAGACTTATCATAATGGTGACACATGTCAAATGCATGGGTTTGATGTAACTAGTCACCGGACATTATACTGGAACCAAGTCAAATTCCATTATGAATTTAATTGGTTAGATCCGTTGTTATATTTAACAAGTAGGGGAACACATTTATTTATTAATTATTCTATTTTAAAAGTATTTTATAATTACCAAAACACTTGGTGTACAATTTGCCAATCAAATTTTTCATTCAATACTCTCGTTCACTGAATGGGTGAATAGCCTAATAAGTGATCATTTTAGGATACATGTTATGGTCATGATGCTTTATAGAGCATTGGTTGGGAGAATAGTCAATAAATTATTAGTTTAGGACATGTGTCATGCCCATATTACTTTACAGAGCATTAGAATCAAGCAAAACTCTTTAGTCTATTACTATCCTTTGTGTAAATAGAAAAAGTATCCAATATTTCAAATGCTTGCAACATCACACTAATGATGTTTATTAGGCAAAATCTAACTCAAAGTATTTTACTCACTTTACCAATTGAGTTAACAGAAACTCACAAATTCACAATGCAACTTGAATATAGAATCCATGTTTAAGTGAAGGGATGTATCGGTACATTGAATATATAAAATAATTTTTCATTTAGGCCTACATGTAGGACTTATTCTTATATGAGATGAAAGTATAGTAATACACCAAATTACAAACTTAAGTGATGTTTAATGGTATGGATAATACAAATTAAACTATACATGCTAATGTGTCAATGTTTTGAAGCCAACATAAGGAAAAAAGGGAAAAATATACAGTTTAAATCTTAGGGACTAACAAATTAATCGATAGGAGTATAATTTTAGAAGTAATGAATTAAATTAAATATTTCAAAAAGTAACCAATTAAATCTTAGCTCATTTAAGTATAACCACATTGTGTTTGGAGTTTAATTAAAATCGACTATGGATTTTATTTATTATCTTTTCAAATTTCAAGATTTTAATTTGTTATTTTTAAAATTATAGAGTTTAAATTGTAATTTTGCTATAAAAATGGAAATAAATTTATGTATAATTTATTAACGTGACATTATTTATGTTGACTGACATGTCAATTTGTAAAATTTTTGTAGTAAAATTTGATTATATATTAGTATTATTCATGAATAACTTCATCAAGAGGTGACATAATGCACAAATTATTTAAGGCTAAATATTTAATTATGATAGTGTTAGCACGGGCACCATTATTGGTGAGCTTTCCGTCACCTTTGAAAGTAGAGGGACCAAAAGATTAGGTTAGCAAGCACCCATTATGGAGTAATGATATATTTTTGACACCCAAATATTACATTTGCATCTCTATATAAATGCTAGGATTGAACTTTAATTCACAATTGTTTGAGGTGTGTTACTAACTTATTGTTAGATCCATATGATTTCTTTCCTATACGATGCCTCTCCCAGAAACATTTATGTACACATGGAGTCTATCCAGAAAAGAATACAAGGCAAAGGAGGGAGGTATATCTTTTGTTTCTTGTGAAAAAGTTGTTGGTGGTTTGTTTGGTTATCCAATTGGTATTCTATCTATATTGAGACTGTCAAGTCACATAAGAATAGTTGAGAGGAGAAATATGTCCTAACAATATGAACTTAGAAATTTACAGTTGAGCTATAAAACTCTTTACAATTCATGTATATATTTAGTCATAAAGAATAATGAAATGCTTAATACTCTCTAGTCTTTGCTACCACCATATCATGAATCATGAATAAGTTTGATCTTTGTAAATCAGTATTAGGCTACACAAATTCATCACATTGCTATCGTTTATATAAAAAACCAAAAAAAAGGTTTATCATATTGTACACTTTTAGGGTCATGTTTTCTAGGAGCAAATCAACTCCACATCACATCACATAAAACACTAATTGTAACATGAGATATTAAAACTTTGTAAAGGGAAAAAATTTGATGTCATTATGTAGAGGGTCAAGGCATATCCAACTATTTTATTTTTCCATGACAATGATATGTGAACTAATCTTTTTATTTTTATTTTTTATTAATAAGTTTTGGCAAGGCAAATGGGGAACGAAAGATTCAAAGTAATGACTTCTATTTCATAATACATGATCTTCAATCAATTGTGCTATCTCTTGAGAGTGAAATTGCGAAAACTATTATGTATTTATCGTAATTATTGCAAAAACATCTACAGGAATACAACCTATATATTCAAATAATATATTATAATTATTTTAAAAAATTCCTGTAAATAAATGGTTTTTATGATCCAATCATAGGGAGGATAGAATAAAGTTTATTTGGCAATTTGTTTTTATGGATGCACTAAACTCTTCTTCTTCTTCTTCTACTTCTTCTTCTTCTTTTTTGTGTGTAACTCATATTTTTTAATGTGTGCCCAATTTGCAGTTTTTAAGAAAATTTTATTGGTGGAGCTGAGTGTGAAAAAGGAATCAAATTCTCACATATTGTTGTTTGAATCAAGATGTCATCCTTGAAATATTAGCAAGACCATTGGATGAAAGCCTTATCCAAAGGGTTTGCAAAAGTTGATTTAGAATGATTCGTGATTCAAACTTTGTCAAGGTCCATAATGTAATGATATACAAATATCTAAGTGGGTATTCATCATTGAAAAAAAAAAAATTCAATGTCTGAATACTTTGCTTTTAATATAAACAATGGCGATTTGACAGTAAAATATTACAACACACTTGCTGCACAATTGTTGATATTGAAGATGCCTATGATGGGCAAATACTTCCCAAATCTATATTTGGCAATGATATCCATGTCTATAATAGTAGCACTGGCTAAATGACTAATGAGTTCAAAGAGCTACTATTCACTAGTATTTGATGTGTCCTTCCAGAAGTACAAGGCAGTTTGCTTAAGAATATGTTTGAGTGTCATATATGTGTTATGGATAGTAATGATGATGAAGTAAATGAAAATGTTGCTTGGAGGCAATTGAGCTGTTCTTTCCAAGTAATCTTTCCTAGTTATTCCATAACTTGTTTTGATTTTGTCTGTAATGGGGCTTTGAATTGGATGGCAGAAAGTATTGAAGAAAGTGATAAAGATATAACAGCAATAGACATATCAAGTGTGAAGCTTAGGGAAGGAATTGAGTTGCCATGCAAACCCAACACATGCTACATGGAAATGTTCAATTACAAGTTATTAGCTTTCAATGGAGTTCTTATGCTACTCAAGCTTCTAGAGATGTATTTGATTTTTGACTCTTGAGGGATTGGGTTAAACCTATTTGGATCAAGAAATTTTGAAGAGTTTCATCATTAGTAATAATTTCTTACCTCTTGCAATATACCAAAGTGACAAGTCCTGTCTAGTAGAAATCATGATAGTACACTGCAGAGACGGACTCAGGATTTTAAGATAGCGGGGGCCGGAGTATTAAAAAAAAATCCAAATAGACATTCATATATTATTAAAAAATTATAAATACACAAAATCGTTGTTTCTAAATATATTAAGATGCAATCATCTACCAACAAAGACAAAAACAAAAACAAAATAATTTTTTTTTATTAGTAGGTTGGCTAGGATTTTTTTTTTCTTAAGTTAGAGAATTTACAGTGGTGATGCTAAAAATTTTAGCTTTTGCCTTTTAGTACCTTAAAAAGCTACTTTATCTATTTTACTACACCACTTTATAATACACCCAATATCAAATGTTCTATTTTTTTATCACTTCATTTAAAATAATATAAACAACTCATTAAAATAATAAGAAAGAGGGAGAATTTGAGTTTTTTAATTGAAGGAAGGGATATAATCTTAATAAAATATTATATTTTATTTTTAATAACTTACTATAGTCAACTGTTATTTATACCAGTTTACTGTAGTTGCAAATAATACATGATTTTTTTGTTCTTTGGTGGTAAAATAGTTTTTTTTGCTAAAATACAATCATCATTGTGAATATTTTTATTGTTTTTGTTAAGTTTTTGAGTTGGAGAGTTGCTATTTGAGTTAGGCTAATTGGACTGATTGGCGAGAAGTGGCAAAATACAAAAATAAAATAGAGAATTACTAAAAAAAAAATTGGACCCAGGGAGGGTCGGCCGGGCCCCTCCTGGGTCCGTCCCTGGTACATTGCCACAAATTGTTTATATATGATGTGAAGAGCCAAGGGTTGAGGAGCAATGTGGTTAAACTTAAAAGAATAAGGATCAATAGATGCATCAACTCTTCTTCATTTTTCCAGGTTCACTTTTATCAATAGTCATGTTTGTTGGAACTAAAAATAATGTTATTAAGCTCGCTCTTAACAAATTGTTTATATACAATGTGAAGAGCCAAGGGTTGAGGAGCAATGTGGTTAAACTTAAAAGAATAAGGATCAATAGATACATCCTCTCTTCCTCATTTTTCCAAGTTCACTTTTATTAATAGACTTGTTTGTCGAAACTAAAAATAATGTTATTAAACTCGCTCTTAGTTCTTTTATTATTCATTTGGATAGATGCGTTTAAGAGAAAATTTTGGATTTCAATTTGTAGTTTTAGGGTGAGTTTGGTTCAGCTTTTTGATATTGTGTTTTTTGAAAAAGTGCGGTATGAAACTGGATTTTTTGAAAAAATTGAGTATTTAATAAAAGCTGTTAAAAAGTGTTTTTTGAAAAAATTGAGTATTTGGTTAGCACTTATAAAAGGAGCGGTTTGAGTAGTAAATTACCAAAAAGGACAATGTATATATAAATGAGTTTATTTCATACTTAAATCAACTACTTCATAATACTTACTCAAAAAAAAAAAAAAAAAAAAAACTACTTAATAATAATAACAATAATAAAAATATTATTGGTATTATTTTAATAATATTATTTTGCAAGGAAGCTTCCTTTTTCACTCTTTAACCCCCCACCACATGTATCTGACCACATCTTGAAGCTTCCTTGTTCCCTCTTTAACCCCCCACGGCCCCACCACATATATTTGACCACATTCTCTATTTTTCCATTTCCTCTCATCGTTGTCTTTTCTCTTCATCTTCATCTTCCTTCCTTTTTTTTTTTTTTTTTTTTTAATCTTTTCCCTTGCCGTGCTGCTAGAGCTCTCAAGTTCTTGTTTCTCCCTTTTTATCTTTAGATCTTCTTCATCATTTGTTTCATTCAACTCCTTAGTTTATCAATTTTCACAGAGGAGAGGAACTTGGGGCTGCACTGTTGATCAAGCTTGTGTTGTGAATTTGTGATTTGCTTTGGTTCTCTGGGGCTGCTGCTGCAATCTTTGATTTGTGGTGTTCACTTTCATCATGTAAAATTGTGTTACAAGTAAAGGGATAAAATTGAGTTTTTAAGAATAACTAGGGGGCAATTTGGAAAATTTGTGCAACTTCCAATGGTAACATGAAACGCGCTTCAATACTTTTTTGCAATGGAGCACCTTTCTGTTTTCACGATTTGGGCTTTTCCTTTACAAATGAAAACGCAGTTTTTTAGAAAAAACAACTTTTAAATCCTTACCAAACGTATATTTTATATTTTTGGTTTCAAAAAGTGTGTTTAAGCTTTTAAAAGTTGAAACAAACAGGCACTAGAAACTTTTATAGAGTATGGAGGTTTTTTTTTAATTATTTTTTTTATAAATAGTAAATATTAGTCGCAAACTATGCATGTGGAAATATATAATATAATTATTTTATATAAAAATATAATATAAAACTGTAAATTAAATAGTGCATGTCTTATTTAAAAATAATTTTTATTTTTATAAGTTTTATGTTATAGAACATATAATGTATTTTGTATTCAATAACAATATATAGTAATAATGTGTATGTGTGTGTATATATATAACGTAATTTAATAAATAGATTGAAATTATATAAATATAATATTGTTTTATGTAAATGAAAAAATGTTTTTTAAAGGATTTTTTTTTAATATTCCATAATTAGTCAACTAATTTGAACATATTCAAGAATATTAAAAAAAAAATGTACATCATCATTCCATAGAACACATGTAAAATATTACATTAATCTAAATATAAGTATAATGTCTATATTTTTGTAACTTCAATTTTAAGGCATTCTTATGAATATTTCTATTTCTTATTACTTTTTTAGGATCCATATCTCTAAGTTTTAATACCTATTTTGTTCGTACTTAAACATAGAAATATAGGGATATTTTTTAACAAAAAACTGAAGATCTCAAATAGAGAAAACTCTTTATATAGTAGTATAGAATAAGAATAATACAAATAACAAAACTCATTTTGAGTTCATACACTTTGGACCTGGGCTACTAATGTTTGCCTCTCACGTGCTTTAGTTTCGTCTGCAAGCTCTATATCTTACACTAATTTGATTGGGTTTTGATAGACGGACTTGAGTCATGACTAAAAAAATAGGAAAAATACTCAAGAAATTATCCCATTTAAGGCCATACCAATCAATTTGTGGAGAGAACAATTGAAAATTTATAAATAAAAAAAATATGACAAGTGAGGGAGTGAGGAGGTTGTTATCTATTGACGACGGTCAAAATTTCATATAATAGCGGCGTGTGAAAAGTTTAGGTTAACTGAGACATACATGATAGAATTGGAGATAAAGAACCCCTTGAATTTAAAGAGAGGTTTAATAAATATCAATAGATAAATAAGAAAATAAAAAAGAAAGAAAGAATAAATGATGTAAATAAGAGTATAACAACAATAAATGTTATGCTTAAATTTAAGTACTGGTACAACCAATTTCGGTCGTGTACAAGTGCTTAGGCTGGAATAGAAACACGGCTGTTTTGTTCCGCTCCAAATACCAGGACCTACCGGTCATTTCGGGAAAAATACCGGATATTGGCTGAAAAATGAAAATCGGCCAGTAAAGTCTACGGAAAAAAAAAAAAAAAACCAGACCTTTCTGGCAGCGACGCCGCTTCGCCGATCATTCTCCATCTCCTCTTTGTCTTTAGTTTTTCTTCTTCTTCATCTTTCGTCCAAACTTGCTCCACTTCTGTTTTTCTTCCTACTGAATGATTTATCTTTTAACTTTCTTGGCCTTTTTGTTTTTATCAAATAAAAACCTTTACCTTTTGTTAAGTGTGAAAGTGTGTCCTGACACTACCCACGTGAACTTGGACAATTTAAATTTTAAATAAATTTTTATATTTTTTTGATATTAAAATGACACAAGTTTCAAAGGTATTTGACAATTCAAACTTGTATTACTTTTGTTAAGGATACAAGTGATCTGCCATTTATAACTACAAACTTGTATTATTATTATTATTAATATAATTATCTAAGTATTATCTAAGTATTTTTATTTATTTATTATTAATGAGCCCACACTTTAACCGGATGGTTCACATATTAAAAAAGTCTTTTGAATAAATATTGTAAAAAATTGAATTTATTTATGATATAAATACTGTTTAAAATTATTGAAAGAATAGTAAAAAGAGAGTGATGTGACATGTAAATTATCATTTTAAATATTTGTAACAAATTATATAGATTTTGAATAATGAATATATATATATATATATATTTATACAAATACAACATTATTCCATTAACGATTCCACCCAAAAAAAAAAAAAAAAAAAAAGCTTTTTCCCTCTTTTGTGGAAGTGGGACTAACTCTTCCGGTTTTCACGCCATATGCTAGCTATTCACACTACTTTGGAAAAGTTGCAAAAGACTGAAAAAAGAGGAAGCTTCCTAAAGAAATCCAAAAAAAAAGACAACCAGTTTTTGCTGCTTTGCTGTTTCTGTTTGAGTGAGAAAGCTAAAAACCAGAGAGAGGAGAAGAAGAGAAATCCTAAAGAAACAACTAGTTCTTTCTTGTTTGCCCTTGAGTTCAGGCCAGCGCACTGTTTTTTTACCTCCATTAGGTCTTTGTGTTTGCAATCATGACTCCTTCCTTTGCTCCATCCTCATCGACCTCAGCATTGAGGTATGAATATGAGGTCTTCGTTAGTTTTTGTGGGGAAGATACCCACACAAGCTTTACCTGCCATCTCTTAGCCGCTTTAGATCGTAAAAAGATTTGTGCGTGTAGAGGGGAATTTAATCGGACTGAACTGATGAAGGCAATTGAGACATCAAGGATGGCAGTTGTGGTGTTCTCGAAAAGCTATGCTACCTCAGATCAGTGCCTAGATGAGCTGGCGAAAATCATGGAATGCAATAAGGTGCTAAATCAAAGGGTGCTTCCTATTTTCTATGACGTGTCTCCATCAGAGGTGCGAGAACAAAGGGGAAATTTTGAAGAGGCTGCAAACTTAGCAGGCTTTCATTTGAAAGCAAATCGGTAATATAATATGTACAAATGATTTTTTTTTTTAATATATATCTATAAGTCTATGATATATTAAAAACTAAATTTATTTGATTTTTGTTTGTCATAATAATATTGTGTTATATATGCTTTTAAGACTTCACAATTTATACGTGTATAATGTTGAACTCTTTCGTGACAAATTTATAATAAATGTCTATTAATAAGCTTCAAAAACAATTATAATAATTGCCTATTAATAATTACCATAATTTTTAAATTTCATATTTAGACAAAAATAAAATAAAATATTTTAAAAATTATATTATGTTAAACTTTCTCGTGAATTGCATGGATTCCTAATTAGTAATATATTTCATAACAAATACCTATTAATAACTATCATAATTATCATATTTCATATTTAGACATGATTAATTACTAGTTTTGTTACTTTTGTACAATTTTAAGTACAAATACATTATTAACGATTATCATTCTATATATATATATATATATTTTTTTTTTTATTACCAAATTTTTTTTTTTTTTTTCTTTTTGAAGGAAACTTACCAAATTGATAAAATGGCATCACAGGATGAGTTTCTCTCTAGATTAGGTGTTGTTGGCACCAAACCATAGGCTTCTGTAGAACCAATGTTCCTCCTTAGTGGGTATTCGGGTGGGAATTGTTTCTCTTCAAGTGGTATTGTAGGAAGGAGAAGGCTTTGCTTGATTACGTATAAGTTGGAGTGTGGTGTGTTGGTATAAAGATATTGGCAGCAAGGTAGTGATGGATGATTTTGAGCAAAAATGGTTTCCTATTGTAGCAGAAGATGGACAAATTGCAAAGAGAACAGCAGCGTTGCGTGAAGAATCATAAAAATATTGGAGATTTATATGTGATGGTTGGTTAATTTCTAGTCCTATAGTCATCCATGAATTGCCTAAAGCTGGAATTGATAGGGGCTTAGGACCCACGTATAGTTCACGAGTTCACAAGGGTATATAATAGTGAGAAATAAGGATCCCTTAATTGTATTCTTGATGGTGACGAGGTCAAATGACTTATCTTGAAAGAGTTCAGTGTAGGGTGCAATATGCAAACGTGTTTGTGGTTCCACGTAGAAACAGAGGTGGTAGCTTGGCTCCTTTTCTGGAAAATGAATTCAATCTCTCAATAAGAAGCTTTACTCAGAATCACATTGACATAGTGGTAAACTCGAGAGTTGATAACACTCAGCGTTCCACTAGATTTTACAGAGTCCTTAACTACCAACTAAGAAAATTCTAGGTGTTGCTCTTAACCTCGGTCAACAATAAATCCCTCATGGGTTTGAATCGGAGATTTTAACGAAATTACAATGGCAAGGGGACAAGCAAGGGTGGATATGGATTGATTGGAAAGATAACTAGAATAGTTTCTAGACATTCTAGAGTGGTGTGGATTCAGAGACTTAGGTATTGTAGGGCTGCCCTTTATCTGATGTAACAATAGATTGGATGATCATAGAGTATGGGTCCATTTGGATAGAGGGGTTGCGATTGGGGACGGGATGCTCTGGTTTCTCTCAGTACAAGTTCACTAGTTAGATAACACGTACTGCTTCTAATCACAAAGTGTTGTGAATGTGTTTGGATGATGAGAATGCTCGGTTCTATAGTAGTTGATTTCATTTTCAATTCAAAGCCAATATTTTTTAGTTTTTTGTTTTTACTATTTATATTGTAAACATCCATATTTTCATATTGATATTATAATCTTGAATTTTTTTTTTTTTTTTTTTTTAATTTATCAAGAATTTTCTATAATTTGATATTATCAAATTTTAAAACGAACATATTGCCTTTGTATGTATATTAAATATATTGAATATTTAATTAATTGGGTTTTCATAATATATTAAGAAATTTTAAAACTACTATCAAATCTTAAAAAAAAAAAACAAAAAGTTATTATCTATAGCTGTTACTTTGAATTAGTTCGTTCATTGCCATGGAAATACTGTTAATCAATTAAATTTCAATGAATAACCAATAAGATTTTTGCATTTCATTCTATTTTCATGGCTCATTTCCTCTTATTGTATAATCTGTTGGTTCACGAACTTCTATTCTTTAAAAAATATAACTGTGGTTACACTTCCAATTGCAGGCCAGAGTCAGAGTTTATAGAGGAAATTGTTGAGAACATTCTGAAAATACTAAATGAGGAATCATCTACCGCTCCATCCCTTCGTCAGAATGATGCTCCTGGTCAACACTCTTCAGCAACCATCCCGCACAATGATGCTTCATCTGGTCAAAATACCACTATTAATGCTATTGCTGACTGGACTCCTTTTTTTTTTCTTCAAAATTTCCTTTTGTGCCCCTCAACCTTCTTTCACGTCGAATAAGAATATAAGATAGACTTTGTTTTAGGTCAATTAAATTAGATATTAAAAAATTATAAATGTGAAGAGCCAAGAGTTGAGAAGCAATGTGGTTAAACTTATAAGAATAAGGATCAATAGATGCATCCTCTCTTCCTCATTTTTCCTAGTTCACTTTTATCAATAGACATGTTTGTTGGAACTAAAAATAATGTTATTAAACTCACTCTTAGTTCTTTTATGATTCATTTGGATAGATGCGTTTGAGAGAAAATTTTGGATTTCAATTTGTAGTTTAAGTAACTTTTATAGAGTATGGAGGTTTTTTTTAATTATTTTTTTAGAAATAGTAAATACTAGTCGCAAACTCATGTGACGCGTGTGGAAAAATGTAATATAATTATTTTATATAAAAATATAATGTAAATTTGTAAATTAAATAGTGCATGTGTTATTTAAAAATAATTTCTATTTTTATAAGTTTTATGTAATAGAACATATAATGTATTTTGTATTCAATAACAATATATAGTAATAATGTGTGTGTGTGTGTATATATATAACGTAAATTAATAAATAGACTTAAATTATATAATTATAATATTGTTTTATATAAATGGAGAAAATATTATTAAAAGGACTTTTTTAAAATATTCCATAATCGGTCGATTAATTTGAACATATTCAAGAATATTAAAAAAATGTACATCACCATTCCATGGAACACATGTAAAATGTTACATTAATCTAAATATAAGTATAATGTCTATATTATTGTAACTTGAATTTTAAGGCATTCTTTTGAATATTTATAATTTTTATTTCTTTTTTAGGACCCATATCTCTAAGTTTTAATACCTATTTTGTTTGTACTTAAATATAGGAGTGTAGGAGCATTTTTAAATAAAAAAATGAGGATCCTAAACAGGGGAAGATCCTAAAATAGTAGTATAGAATAAGAATAATACAAATAACAAAACTCATTTTGAGTTCATACTCCTTGGACCTAGGCTACTAATGTTTACCTCTCACGTGCTTCAGTTTTGTCTGCAAGCTCTGTCTCTTGCACTAATTTGATTGGGTTTTGGCAGATGGACTTGAGCCATGACTGAAAAAATGGGAAAAACACTCAAGAAATTATTCCATTGAAGGCCATACCAATCAATTTGTGGAGAGAACAATTGAAAATTTATAAAGAAAAAAAAATATGACAAGTGAGGAGGTTGTTGTCTATTGATGACTATCATAATTCCATATAATAGCGGCATGTGAAAAGTCTAGGTTAATTGAAAAACACACGGTAGAATATGAGATATAGTAACACCTGAATTTAAGGAGAGACTCAATAAATATCAATAGGTAAATCAAAAAATAAAAAAGAAAGAAAAAAAAAATGATGACATGGCGCTGATGTGGCTTAACAGGAGCGTAGCAACAATAAATACTACACTTCAATTTTAAATATATATAGATTGATTCATTGATTGGATCTAGTTTTGAAATTTGGGATTGTAAGTTAGTTTGAGCTCAACTTTGAGTCTAAAAACTTATAAGCAATTTGGTCCGTAGTTTGATTTTTTTATAACCCTAGCTTTCTATTGTTGCCCTTAGGTTTTTTTTTTTGTTTTTTTTTTATTTTTTATTAATAATTATTTTTAGGTCACCCCTCCAGTTTTTGGAGATCCATTAGATTTATAGGTTACAAAGATAACAAGTAACTTTCTTCTTCTTTCTCAAACCCCTTTTCCCCGGTTTAGAGATGACTTATGTGCCTTGCATAGTAAGTCACTAACAATAGTCTTACCAGTTACAAATTTATAGGATAAATTACCAGCAACAGACAATAGGATTTAGCTAAGTTCCAACAAATTTTTAGCTAGGCTCAGACCAATTTCTTTAAAAATGGGATTTTCAGGCTTGTTTGTGAATATACCATCCCACATATGAAAACAAATTTCACCTACAAGTTGAATCCTAGATTTCAAATATTGAAATGATAATATATATTGTTATGAACACAGAATATGACCTAGCTACTACTGTTTTTTTCCCTTTAATTTATTCAATATTTTTGTTGACAACAAAATTAAGTTGAATAATCTAGATC
The DNA here is from genome assembly GCA_019022515.1 of Quercus aquifolioides. Classification (NCBI taxonomy): domain Eukaryota; kingdom Viridiplantae; phylum Streptophyta; class Magnoliopsida; order Fagales; family Fagaceae; genus Quercus; species Quercus aquifolioides. The sequence goes on from CM032332.1 coordinate 59,889,848, forward strand.
TCCTTCTTGCTGCAATAGATGCCCAATTTGCTAATTTTGTAGAGAGAGCTGGTTTTAACTTTATTTGAATGATTAATTAGAATACCAAGCACTCACTCCAGCAAATGAGCTATTGTTTTTTTAACATCTACTAAAGATACCAATGTACTAGTACAACGATAAAAGACAGAAGTGTTGCATATCTGACCAAACACCAATTAAGAGGAAAAATTCCTCTCTAACCAAACACCAATTATGCAATCATACTCAAGAATTACAAGTTCTTTTAACAAATGTCAGGCTAACCAATTGTGATCCCCTGCTCGCCTTTTCCATGAACCTATCTTTCTTGAGCTAATAAAAGAGAGAATAGCTATTTGCTGTTGCACTGGCCCCCTCTGACTTAGGAACAATAGCAATAGCCAAAAAACAATTCCAAAAAAAAACAAAAAAAAAAACCCGGTTAATGTAAACACTGATCAAGGTGACACAAAAGGACAGATGAAAAAACAGAGTAACACAGACACAGAATGTTTCAGGAAGCGAAGGAAAAGAAGGAGAAATTTGGTAAATAGAACGAAAATCAAGATTTTGCAAAAAGAAGATGACAGTGAGCAATAGCGATAAACGCGGAATGGAAAAGACGAAAAACAGAAGAAGACAAAAAGTTAGAGAAGATTACAACGTTGGACCCACAGAAAGACAAAAAGAAAGATAATGAAAGCCAGCGAAGATTTGCACTAGCAATCCTTACTTGGAAATAGCGGTGAAGGGACGATTCGACTCGTTTGTACCAGTTGAAGACGAACAACTTCAGCTTGAAAACGAGACCACTGACTCCTGCACGCAACGTGTGAAAGAGACGAAGACTTTTTTTATATAAAAAAACAAAATAATTCTTTGCACGGGAAAAAAAAGTCTATCTTATATTCTTATTCGACGTGAAAGAAGGTTGAGGGGCACAAAAGGAAATTTTGAAGAAAAAAAAAGGGAGTCCAGTCAGCAATAGCATTAATAGTGGTATTTTGACCAGATGAAGCATCATTGTGCGGGATAGTTGCTGAAGAGTGTTGACCAGAAGCATCATTCTGACGAAGGGATGGAGCGGTAGATCATTCCTCATTTAGTTTTTTCAGAATGTTCTCAACAATTTCCCTATAAACTCTGACTCTGGCCTGCAATTGGAAGTGTAACCACAGTTATATTTTTTAAAGAATAGAAGTTAGTGAACCAACAGATCATACAATAAGAGGAAATGAGCCATGAAAATAGAATGAAATGCAAAAATATTATTGGTTATTCATTGAAATTTATTGATTAACAGTATTTCCATGGCAATGAAAGAACTAATTCAAAGTAACAGCTATAGATAATAACTTTTTGTTTTTTTTTTTTAAGATTTGATTGTAGTTTTACAATTTCTTAATGTATTATGAAAACCCAATTAATTAAATATTCAATATATTTAATATACATACAAAGGCAATATGTTCGTTTTAAAATTTGATAATATCAAATTATAGAAAATTCTTGATAAATTAAAAAAAAAAAAAAAAAAAAATTCAAGATTATAATATCAATATGAAAATATGGATGTTTACAATATAAATAGTAAAAACAAAAAACTAAAAAATATTGGCTTTGAATTGAAAATGAAATCAACTACTATAGAACCGAGCATTCTCATCATCCAAACACATTCACAACAATTTGTGATTAGAAGCAGTACGTGTTATCTAACTAGTGAACTTGTACTGAGAGAAACCAGAGCATCCCGTCCCCGATCGCAACCCCTCTATCCAAACGGACCCATACTCTATGATCATCCAATCTATTGTTACATCATATAAAGGGCAGCCCTACAATACCTAAGTCTCTGAATCCACACCACTCTAGAATGTCTGGAAACTATTCTAGTAATCTTTCCAATCAATCCATATCCACCCTTGCTTGTCCCCCTGCCATTCTAATTTCGTTAAAATCTCCAATTCAAACCCATGGGGGATTTATTGTTGACCGAGGTTAAGAGCATCGCCTAGGATTTTTTTAGTTGGTAGTTAAGGACTCTGTAAAATCTAGTGGAACGCTGAGTGTTATCAACTCCCGAGTTTACCACTATGTCAATGTGATTCTGAGTAAAGCTTCTTATTGAGAGATTGAATTCATTTTTCCAGAAAAGGAGCCAAGCTACCACCTCTGTTTCTACATGGAACCACAAACACGTTTGCATATTGCACCCTACACTGAACTCTTTCAAGATAAGTCATTTGACCTCGTCACCATCAAGAACACAATCAAGGGATCCTTATTTCTCACTATTATATATCCTTGTGAACTCGTGAACTATACGTGGGTCCTAAGCCCCTATCAATTCCAGCTTTAGGCAATTCATGGATGCCTATAGGACTAGAAATTAACCAACCATCACATATAGATCTCCAATATTTTTATGAGCCTTCACGCAACGCTGCTGTTCTCTTTGCAATTTGTCCATCTTCTGCTACAATAGGAAACCATTTTTGCTCAAAATCATCCATCACTACCTTGCTGCCAATATCTTTATACCAACACACCACACTCCAACTTATACGTAATCAAGCAAAGCCTTCTCCTTCCTACAATACCACATGAAGAGAAACAATTCCCACCCAAGCACCCACTAAGGAGGAACATTGGTTCAATAGAAGCCTATGGTTTGTTGCTAACGACACCTAATCTAGAGAGAAACTCATCTTGTGATGCCATTTTATCAATTTGTTAAGTTTCCTTAAAAAAGAAAAAAAAAAAAAAAAAAAAAAATATATATATATATATATATATAGAATGATAATCGTTAATAATGTATTTGTACTTAAAATTGTACAAAAGTAACAAAACTAGTAAGTAATCATGTCTAAATATGAAATATGATAATTATGATAGTTATTAATAGGTATTTGTTATGATTTTGTTTGTATATAAAACTATAAATTCTTGCATTGGGAATTTTTTATTATTATATTTGTATATGAAACTAAGGCTATCCAACCCACCTGAAAATCCGACCAAACCCGAGCCAACCGTCGCTTGACCTGACTACTCCAGGGAGTTAGTTGTGGATCTATTCCCCCAAAAGGGCCAAAACCCAAAAAACCTAAACTGAACGATTGAACAAGAGTTTTCTAGTGAGATTTGCCAATCTCTACCCATTTGTTTTGTTGTTCAATACATTTACAAAAAGCAACTTTATGAAAAAGTATTCTAATAATATATTCAAGAGAGAAATTTGAAGTTCTAATGTCTTAAAAATACCAAGCTACCGACTAGTTTATTTGGAACATAAACAAGAGTTTTTTTTTTTTTTTTCTCAAATGTGGTTATAATATTTACCGATTTGGTTCCAAATGCAAGCCTGCCAAGTTTGCGGCCTCCGTCAGTGCAGCTCTCCAACTGTTCATCTTGTTTTCAGCGCCATTTGGGAGCTCGGCAAAATTCCCCTTCTGTTCTAGCACCTCGGGTTGAGAAACATGGTAGAAAATAGGGAGTACACTTTGATTGAACACCCTTTTACATTCCATGATCTTCACCAACTCATCCAAGCACCAATCTGAAGTAGCATACTTTTTTGAGAACACCACAACTGCAATCCTTGATGTCTCAATTGCCTTTAACAACTCAGGCCCAATCTTTTCCCCTCTAGGGAGGTTTATGTCATCTCTATAGGCATGAATCGTTTTGCGGTCTAGAGCGGCAAAGAGATGGCTGGTGAATCCTGTGCGGATATCTGCCCCACGAAAACTAACGAAAACCTCATATTCATTTGTCAATTTTGGGGTTGATGAGGATGGAGCAAAGGAAGGAGCCATCGTTGCAACACACAGACCGAATTGAGGTAATACACTTGCGCCGATCAAAACACAAACAGCAAAGTAGCAAAAACTGGTTGTCTTTTTTTTTTGGTTTCCAAGTTCTTTCTTTTCCTCTTTTTTCGGTCTTTTGCAAGTTTTCCAAAGTATCGTGAATAGCTAGCATATGGCGTGAAGACCGGAAGAGTTGGGTCGTCCTACTTTCACAAAAGAAGGAAAACGCTTTTTTTTTGGAAATCATAAATGGAATAATACGTATATATTAAGAAGATTCAGAAAGTTAGTTATTACTTCTTTTTTTTTTTGTCAAAAATATCCTTAAATTAATTATCTAACAACTTAAAAATGAAGTTAAAATAGTAAATTGAAATTTGTATATATTAAGAGGATTCAGAAAGTTAATTATTACTTTTTTTTGGTCAAAAATACCCCTAAATTAATTAACCAACAACTTAAAAATGAGGTTAAAATAGTAAATTGGAAAAAGAGAGTTAATTATTGCTTTTTTTTACTATAAAAAATACTCTTACCTAAAACTTAAAAATAGAGTTAAAATAGTAAATTGACAAAAATAATAAATTCCTACTTTTACGTTGAAATGTCTTCCTATTTCTAATAAACTCCTACTTTTACGTTGATTTATATTCCTACTTCTACTCATTAATTTCCTACAAAATAGGATTACTCTTTTACTAGTTTTAAAACTCCTCCAATCTGCAAAATTCACTCCACGTATTCATTTTTTTTTTTTTTTTACTTCATCACGATGTATTTGTTTCTTCTGTCCTCATTTTTTTCTTTTTTAAATTTCATTACACTCTTAAGTTTTTTTTTTTTTTTTGTGATTGGAAAAAGCAAAAATCTCAAATTATAATAAATACTCTAAATTAACATTTACCCAAAAAATAGAATAGCCTCATGCGCGTGCTCAGAGGCTAGTATTATATTAAGATGATTCAGAAAGTTAGTTATTATTTTTTTTTTCCTGTAAAAAATATCCCTAATTTAATTAAACTATTCTTATTTCTTAAAAAAGAAATAAGGTTAAGATAGTAAATCAACTAAAATTTTCCTATTATACTCACACTTCCCACTTCCCAGTCCCATTACCCCACATTTTTAACTAAAAATAAGAAAGAAAGGCTATCCACCCAAGGCTCCTATTAAAAAATAATATATACCAAAGGTTCCAATAAAAAAAATTCCATAAAAATTTTTTAAAAAAAATACTCACATCACATAAAATTATTTCACCACAAATGTTTAACACTCATCACACCCCTAAATTTTTTTTGTTTGCCTTTTTTTTAATAAAAAATACATCTAATTTAATTAACCTAAAACAAAATAAATGGGGTTAAAATAGTGAATTGACAAAAATAATAAAAACAAACCTACAGAGTAAAAAGTCTCTCCTAAATAAATTTCTACTTCTACGTTGAAATACATTCCCACCTGTTTAAAAAAAAAAAAAAAAAAAAAAAATTTCCAACCCAAAAAATACTCAATAGCTTAAAAAACTTCCCACCTATTTACCTTTCCCACATTTTCTGAATAGAAATTCTCACAAACAAAAACACTTCACATTACTCTGATACGTGTATAATAAAAGTTATCAATAGAACTTCTTGCAAACAAAAACTCTTCCTATTCCTATTATTCCTAGTTGAAATAGAATTTTTGTTAGTTTCACATCAACAAAAACCCTTCTCAGTCGTTTATCAAAGATTACTATTCCTATTCCTGATTGAAATACAGTTCCTGTCAGCGGCTACTTCTTTGTATAAAAGTAGCGTGTGTGGTTTAATTGAATAAAAGAGAGAAACAAGCTAGAAACTAGAAGAGAAAAACATGTTCTTTGATTGCTACATCTGTTGAAATGTGCTACAGCTGAAGTGAAATTTTGTTTTCTACAAACCTTTCTTTATTTCATTAAAAGGAATGTAACTTTTCTTCAAGATATCGTTTTTTTTTTTTTTTTTACAGTGAATTTGTTTATGGTTGCTAAATCCACTAACCACTACAAATTTACACATGCTATGATTAAGAATTGGTGCATCATTTTTACTTTTAATATTTTTATTTATTGTGTTATTTTGGTGTTTGAACCTTTTTTTTCCCTCACAACTCTTTTTTTTTTTTTTCCTTTTAATTATAGACTTTTCTCTGCACCAATTTCTAACGTGGTCAAAAAAATAAAAATAAAAAACACAACCACCATGTATTTGTTTTTTAGAAGCATTTAATGCAGGGTGATTTTTTTAGTGGATTGCATAATGGCCAAAGCACCGCAGTTTGGTGTTAGTTGAGTTCAGGTGAGAGAAGAAGTTAAAACTTGCATGCAATCATGCACAACTCCTTAGTAATTCTTTGTTTTGTAAAATAAATAAATTTTCCTAAAAAGTTACTATCTAGGAAATTTTGCCCCAGAAAAATGCAAGTGTTTTGGGCTTTTTGAGCTTATTTTAGCAAGCCACCAAAAAGAAACCCCTTTTCCCTCTCATTTTCTATAGTACTTTCAACAAATACGCAAACAGCAAATTAGGTTGTGTTTGTTTCGTGTAAAACGTTTTCCGGAAAATACATATTTTCCGGAAATGCTATTTTCCATAAAAGGAAAATATTTTTAAGTGTTTGGTTGAATTATAAAAATTGTTGTGAAAAATATTTTCATGTGTTTGGATGTATTCTGAAAATGCTATTTTCCGGAAAATTTTTCACATTATTACAAAAAATTTCAACATCACATCCAATTCAACAACAATTTCCGGCAGCAAATTCCGGCAACAACAACACAACAACAACAACAACAACAACAACAACAACAACAATAATCAGTTCATCCAAAAAAAAAACAACAACAACAATCAAATTAAAAAAAAAAATAAAAATGGAGAGATCGAGGAAGAGAGAGTGTGGAGGTGATGGGTCTGGTTCGTGGATCGGCAAGCTCGAGGAGGCGATGGGTCTGGGTTTGTCGGTTCGTGGGTCGAAGGCGATGGGTCTGGGTTTCTCGGATCAGACTGTGTGGTTATGAGGGGTGGTGGTGGAACGGCGTTGAGCGGCTCAGTGAGGTCTGGGTTTCTCGGATCGGACTGCGTGGTTATGAGTGGTGGTGGTGGAACGGCGTGGATCGGGATGTGGAACGAGTTTGGTCTCTTCTCTTGGCGTGGAGCTCCGGTGCTGATTTCTCGGATGGTCTCACCGTGGAGGATGAGTTCTTCAAGTTTCTTGGCTCTCTCTTTTGTGCGTTCTCTCTCAACTTCTCTGGCTCTCTCGCCTGTTTCTCTCTTTTGTGCGTGTTGTGCGATTTCCGAAAATGATTTGAAGGGAAAATAAAAGCGTAAAATCATTTCCGGGTCAAAGGCGTAAATATGGTCAAACTGAAGCTAATTTTCCGGAAATTAAAATTTTCTTCCCCTACCAAACACTGGGGTCAGGTGGTAAATGATTTCCGGAAATCATTTACCACCAAAACAAACGGACCCTTAAGCTCATCCAAACACACTCTAAATAGTTAATGATACAATGACGTATGCAATATTGACAATGAAGCTATAAGCTTTTACTGACAAGATATGAAACACCATAGTTTAACTCTATAGCAATCCATAAATCATAGAAGTAAGAACCAATAAGAATTGAGATTGAAACCTTGCCCGCAATGCATCGTTTTCAGTAATACAAGGGTTGAAACTCATTGAATTCTCTTCGACTGAAACGCATAAAAAAAATTCAAATTTTAAAAACCAAGAACACCACCAAACACATAAAGAAACTAACAAAATAAATTTTTAAAAAACCACCCAAACAAGTAAAAGAAAGCATATTTATAGTGTGCCACTTATAATGGTGAAGGGTTAGATACATTTGCTTTTACAAAATCCAAATTGCACAGCATCTGCAACAATAATAGAGAGTTTAACAACAAATCAATCCACTAATGGTTAATCGGTCTGATCAAAATTTTGATTTTGAAGTTAAAGATAGTAATATTGATCCAAATTAAGCATAATCAATGGTGTGAAAACCCCAAAAAAAGAAAAAGGAAAATGCAAATGAATTCACAGTGTGAACATGGAGATCTAACAAAGTGGTGGTAGAGTTGAAATTTCAATTCAATCTAGTGTTTGAAAATGTAGAACAAGTGGAAAAACCAAAGAGAAATAAAGGGTAAAACTGAAATCTTGAAAACGGGAAAAAGAAGAAAAGAAAAGAAAAGATTAGAAAGATGATTGATTTACCAGTGAGATGAAGATGAGTTTTTGAAGAGAATGAAAGCTTGGGAATGGTTTTTCACCAGCTTCCATTATATACAGAGAGAGAGAGAGAGAGAGAGAGAGAGAGAGTATGTGTGTGTGTGTGTGTGTGTTTATGTATGAGTTGGGCTTGGCTTTTTGGCTTCTGGTTTTATTTTATAACCAAAAAAAAAAAGGTTTTTATAAGAAGAAAAAAAATTAGATTTGGTTTTGTCTAAGGAAGCGAAGAATTTAATAGATTAAAATATTAGATCTAGTTTTTAATAATAAAGAGATGGTTTTTAGAAGAGAAAATACATGGTTTTTTTAAAAAGAAAATGAAGAATTTAATACATGGAAAAACTTTTTTTTTAATACATAAGATATTAGATCTAAATGTATAATATGCCAAAAAAAAAAAAAGATATGAAAATACTAGATCTAGATATATTATATATGGAAATACATTTTTAACATGGAAAACAATAGATCTATGAATGATTTAAAGAGGAGTAATGCTATAGTCACAAATTATTTTACAACATTTTTACAAATTGTTGATGTGGCAAGCTTTTTATTGGTTTTCATCTAGGTTCACCATTACATCACTTTTTTTTTTTTTTGAGAGAGAGAGTTTTAACCTATGGCATTCGCTCTTGATGATAGCTCTTTATAATCAGACCAAGACACCAATCAGTTTTTGGTGTAGGCGAGGATTGAACCCTCGATCTCTTATACAACCATCAGAGACTTTACCAGTTAAGCTAATTAGAACCCACCCATTACATCACTTTTTCATTTACCAATAAACACTCACTACATCAGCAATTTATAAAACTTTTTGTAAAAAACTTTGTATCTCTAGCATTACTCTTAAAAGAATAACCCTAGATCTAAAATTACATCTTACAAATATTGATTCTAAAGCATGGCAGACAATAGATCTAATAATTCATCATGTGAGCAATTCAAATCAAACAATTAAAAACATGTTATATACCTACCGTATAGTGATGAAAGCAAAGGGGATCCTCCTAGAAATGTGAGAGATCTTGAAAATAAAATCAACTATTAGATTAATGAAATCAGTGGTGAAGTTATGATCTCTCTATTGTCTAAGAGGAATGTACTAATAAATGAGAAAAACTTGAAGAGAGTTTACAAAAATTTGATCTAGTGAAGATCAAAATTCCTGTACAGTTTCAGGAATCTCTAAAAAATTAGGGGAATAGTGTGTGCCTCCACTGATGGGTGAGCCCCCTTTATTTTTTGAGGTGTAAGTGGTTTAAAAAATAAGGTAACTTAAAGAGTTTGCCATCACATGGTAGGTAAGTCTTATCTTAAAATAAATAAGATTTGGATGAAGAAATGACCTAAAAAAAAAAAAAAATGCAATAGAGGAAAATTTGCCGATTGTGCCAATCATCACTATTGAAGTGCCAAATTGGCACTTCGGTTGGGGCTCATCGCAATCATTTATAAGCCTAAGATACATTAGTAAATTCTTGATGTGGGATTCAACACAGACTCGCACAACACATACTCAAACAATCCAAACTACACAATTTAGGTATCACACATCTTATACAGTTACGAATACCTAAAGTTCCTAGGTTAAATGGTAAAGTTGTTCTAGAAAACATTTCCTTTTAGTTAATATCCCTAAATGTATTTCATTTAGAGCTTCCCTTGTTAAACAATCAAGTTAATATAGAAAATCAAGTTATTAGATTGACCTTGTTAGACATTTTAGAGATTCTAAATACCCCCAACTTCCTTTGAGCTCTCGTTGTGAGACAACTAGTTTGGTCTAGAATCATCTTAAAAAAATTCCGTTGTATTTTTCTTTTAATTTTATTTGCTAAGTAGAAACTCCATTGTATTACGATTAAGAGAGTCCAAACATTGTTAACATTCTTTCACCATCCACCTCAGTTAAACTCTAGTCACAAAATTTGATGTCTTCTTTTACATTGGCATTAGCTTATTCAAAGCCCGCCAATGATGGACATTTTATAAACACCCCATTTTGCAACTATGTTTAACCTTGCTGCAAGAGAAAAATCATTGTTTCACGACCTAAGAAAAAATTGTAATTTTACTATTAGACTTTCAAATGCTTAATTAAAAATAAATCTAGAAGCCCTAACTTCTAACTCCTAAGTCCTAACAATACTAATCGGATTTAGTTCAATAAAATTTATTTAATTTTTTCTCCAAAAAAAAAAAAAAAAATCCTAACAATAAAAATGACATTATGAGCTTAAATAGGACTAGTGAGAATTAAACATCCACGGTTGATATGCATTCTAATGATTAGTATGATTAAGTTTGATCATGTACGATTATGATTTGTTACTTGAAGGATTAAATTTAATTAATTATGTGATAGAATCTAATTGGATAAAAAAAAAATTACAAGGATGTATATACCAGATAATTGAGGGTGCCTGCCTGCTACTGAAATTCGTTGAAGTTCTAAGCAGCCTGTTGGGAAATGAGGGGAGGGGACGATAGTGTCATTTCACTTAGATTGCTCAATATTAACGTGTCTCCAAGAGGAATATCAATCCAACAATTAGCAGCTACTGCATTCTCACTAAAGACAGCAATGCATGTTGAGGATTATTCCGGTTGCTAATGCCATCTTTAATGGCAAGTTGAAAATATCAATGTAGGATGGTCAAATCAAATGTTTATAAATGTACCATGTACAATTGTGAGCTCATAAATATCACTAAATGGTCATTAGAAACTGATGAAGTCAAGAATTTCACCAGTAAGCCACACGATACCTATGCGCTTGAATGTCAACCTGCACAACACAAAGAAGGAAAAACCTCACAGAGAGCACCGGTGTGGTGCCGGCCGAATACCCTCCGAAGGTTAAGTCAGAAAATATTCTCACAACTCTAGAGTGCTAGAGTGGGTAAATTATGCGTACCTCGATTTTTGAGGGTATTGGGGCTTTTATAGTAGTCGAAAGTTGACCTCTTTTACTTGGAGTCGAAGTCTTTCCTTATAGAAATCCTCTTGAGGAGTCCCAAACGTGATGGACAAGTCATATTCCTTATAAAGAAGATCTCCATCAATGCACGCAGCTTCTAGAACCCTAATTGCGCTAGGACTCTAATTACCCCTAAAATCTAGGGGGTGTGCCGCAAGTATTCCCATATAGGGATTCTGTCTGACACGTGGCCAGCAAATCCATTCTCACCGAGTCTTGCACCTGATGGGCCCGTCCATCAACATTGCTTGGATCCGTCAGCTTATTTTCTCCTCTTCAGAAACAAAACTGGTCAGCCTGCTATCTCAATTAGGGGAGAAAACAACCCATTTATCATCACTCTTGGGCAATATAGTGTAGCCCTTAGGAATTGTCATGTTTGGCAGGCGCGGGTGAACAAATATTTCTTTTACAGGATGAGATAATTGTTTCAGCAGGTGGCACAAGACTTGAGTCCATAACCAAATTAGTTGAAGAATGTGAAGATAGGCCATTTTCAGACTTGCAAGGGGTAGAGAAGAGTGTATCCGGTGCATAGCCATATGAAGCGTCCACCGAAGAACCTCTGTTACATGTTATAATGGTATCAGGTCCTGAAGATAAAATGGAGGGCTGATTAAGGCTGACTTCGGCACTCACTGTAATCAGGTCCAAATGAGAAGGCTCTTAGAGACATAAATACCATTAATGTCTTACAGGTCAGTGCCAACATGGAAATCATTTACCTACCAATCTGAGAAAGATACAAGCAACTCTAATGAACTTTGCCCACAAATGCACACATATATAGCTTGAAAAATTCTATAGTTGTAATGAGTCAACATTTCAATATGGCATAGTCTTTTATTTATGCAAATTATGTCATAGATTTGGTGAGAATTTGAGAATATTTAAACCTTCAAATACTCCAATTAATGTCCTTTTAGATCTAGTTATGTGTAAGAGGAGGTTAGTCCCACAAAAGGCAATTGCATGCACATAAGAAGCATAAACAAATGGCTAAAACACCATTTATACACCCTCTAAGTTTGCCCCTTTCATTAACATCTATTAGAAACTTGCAGTTAACCCACTCAAAAATGACATTGTTTTGGACAGAAAAATAGAAAACAAAGTCATTCTTAAGTGGGTAAACGGTGAAAATGTGGCTGCCCATAGCATAAGGGACACATTCTAATAGTCGAGTGTGCAGCTTGTAAGTTTGAAAGCCAATGGACCGATTTAGAAGTGACCCCAAACTTAAAGTGCATTTTAGCCTAAACAAAAAGTATGAACCTGGCAAGTGAAAAAGTGGGAAAATTATAAAAATCAAAAACCAAATCTTAAGTAGAGAATGATGGTCTAACAAAATAGCAATATGGATTTCAAAAATAAAATGCTAAAGGGCTTTTTGAAACCTCACCTCTGTCCTCCCCAGCTTGCCTTTCAGCAATGGTGCATGGGTTCAAATTCATGGTAGCTCCAACAAGCTGTTGCAGATCAGCAGTGACATTTGGTTGCAAGCTAGAAGATGAGATCTCAGGAGTTTCTTTTCCTTTGTGCGCAGGAGATACAATCAAGGGGCCCTGACCTGACTTACCTGAGAGGAAGGCACAATGTTTTAAAAAGTACTATTATTGGCCATATTCCTGCAAATGCAACGTTGCATGGTTGTACCTAATGCACCACTTCCATTTTTATTTCTTTTCCCCTTGTTTTTCTATAATATGGTTATGCTTAGAATGTCCCTCTAAAAGCTGAAATTAGAGCATACACACTAGGATTATTTATTTATTTTTTGATAAATAGAGCATACACTCTAGGATTAATTTACCAAAGGATGTTTGTTTATGAAAATTAAAACTCTTGGGAACTGTTTCCGATGGCATTTGTCGCATGCTTGTGATGGGCCTAACTTGTAGTTGGAATGGCTGCCCCTAGCCAAGTATTCGTACAACACCAATTACCACATTGTCACAAAAATGATTTCATCGCGAAGGTGGCCTACTAATTGAAATTACAATTCTTGAATTCATCCTACATTCAATATGTCAGGCCTCAAGCTGAAGCTTAAAAAGAATGTTTCTCCCTCCACAATCCTACCTGCTCTTGTTCAAGAAGTTGAGTTTGTCCCCAAGCCCAATAAGGTCTTGCAACACTGGAGTAAGAAGTTGTGAAACCAAACCATCACCGAGGAACTTGTTAAGTGGCAAGGCCTTCATGATGATGAAGTAACTTGAGAGAACCTCCAGCAGATGCAGCAGAAGTTCCCTCACCTTAGGGCGAGTTGTTCTAAAAGAGGGCGGGGGGTGGGGGTGATTCTTAGTAGCAAAACTGGAGCAGATCCAGAATCACTAAACCAAAGCTCCGAACAACACTTTAGTACAGAAGGTTTTTCCCCATTTGACACTTCAAGGCTGCAGATTGGCACTTCCTGGACCAAAGTGTCGATCAGCCCTGGACACTCCTATTGATTCCAAATTAGCACATCAGTCTCTGAAGATTAATGACACATGTTGGCAAGCTGGAAACTCAAGTTGGAATTCCAGAATAGGGTTATCTCATGTAACAAGGCAAATTAGTATAGTTAATTAGAGTAGTTAGTTGTAGCCTATGCATGGATAATTAGCACTCATTTAACACATGTTAAATATGGGGGGAATAACCATCTTTAACATGTGCACAGTGTTGGTAAAAGCGTGCTTAAGCGCGAAGTGCAAAGCCCCAAGGCTCCAACATTTTTTGCCTCTAAAGTGAGGCACATTCAAAGAAGCTTGCTTTTTTTTTAAAAAGAAATATTTTTTCAAAAAAAAAAAAAAAACTGAAACCGAATTTTTTTTTTTTTTTTTTTTTTTACTGAGAACCAAAACTAAATTAAAACTATAGGATCTTGACATTATTAATATAAACCATTGATTTGGCATATTTTTAGTGTAAATTATCCAAAAAAAATATTTTGAGTGTAACTTGTCCTGAAACCCACAACTCCCCAGTTCTTTTCTATTTATTTTATTTTTTATTTTTTCTCCTTGAAACAGTAACCCGCCAAGCTTCTTCTTCTTCTTCTATTTTTTCCCTTTTGAATATTTGCTTGGTACCAATTAACATATTGCTATGTCTTGATATTCTTAGCTCATTCATGAAAAAAGTATGACATAATATATATGTGTCGTAGTTGTTTTGTTACTTTAATAGTTGATGTTGAACATAGCACACTATATCTTATAGACTTATAGTCATTAGGTGATTAAATTATTAACTAATATTAGAGATTATTCATGGGGCATTATGGCTATCAGAGGTTTAACAAAGGATATTACATGGAAGTACTCATATCTAGTTGATCCAAAAAAAAATTAAAATATTGACTTGCATTTTTTGTGTTAAAATTGAAAAAGTAGGGCTTATCTAAATGTTATATGATTTATATGAAATGTTTTATTTCAATTTATATGATAATTTGATTGTTGTATTTCTCATTAATAATTATTTTAAAATTTATTAATTTTTTTTTTTTTTTAAATGTGCACTTTACTTCAATCAAAGGTGCACTTGCCCTTTGCACCTAGGCTCCAAGAGGCCTTTGTGCTTAAGTGCACTCCGCGCTTTTACCATCACTGGTGTTAAATGAACAACCAATAGGAATTGAAGTCCATGTATAAGACACCAATTGTAAAACCCTAAGCTCATTAATTGAATAGTGATGCATTTTGTTAAATATGGGAATAACCAAATTAAGGGCATCCACAGTAGTGAAGCTAAAAATTTAGCTATTTAGCACTACAAAAAGTTACTTTATCTATTTTACTTACTCACTTTACAAAACATGCTGCAGCAGTGAATCTATTTTAGATTTCAACACAATAAAATAATATATCTATTACAATAAAATAATATATCCACTATAATAAATAACAATCACAACCACCCGCAACCGCTACCGCTGCCACTACTGTCGCCCTCGCCACATGATAGCAAATAATCATCTAGTGTTAACAAGTGATTTTTTAAACCCCAAATTATACTTATACATTTTTTTTTTTACTAAAACAATTTCTCAATCATCATGATAGCAAATAATCATCTAGTGTAACAATAATATTTTGTTTTAACCCCAATTTATATATATACAATTTGATCCCACCCCCTATCAAAAAAAAAAAAAATTTGATCCCACCCACACGTACCAAGTCCCTCTACTCTTTCTCACTCACACATGCTGCCTTTCTTCCTTTTCTTTTCTGGTTCACCTTTTCTTTTTTGGTTCACCTTTTCTTTTCTGGTTCAGACTCAACACGCCGCCCAGCTCCCTTGCCTTCTTCTCCCATGTTGCTCCCCTTCCCTTAACCAAGCTGTCACCACTCCAAGATCCTTTTCCCTCTTATTGAACCCAAAAACCCATGCCGCCAAATCCATGCTTTGCACTTCTACCCCTGACCGAACCCAA
Source organism: Quercus aquifolioides (assembly GCA_019022515.1). NCBI lineage: Eukaryota > Viridiplantae > Streptophyta > Magnoliopsida > Fagales > Fagaceae > Quercus > Quercus aquifolioides. The sequence continues at coordinate 59,905,343 of CM032332.1, forward strand.
AAAGCTTGAAGAAGTCAAAGCCGCCGCCGCCGCCGCCGATATCTAGCAAAGCCGCCGACGATGTCAAAGTCAAAAACCGCCAAATCTTTCATCTTTCTCTTCCGATCTACCGCCGTGGGTTTTGGTGATGTTTTGGCTGTGGGTTTTGCCGATGTTTGCTTTTTTTTTTTTTTTTCCTGGTAGTAGTGGGTTTGATGAGTGTGGGTGTGGTTGGGTTTGTGACTAATGTGGTGGTGGGGGTTGCCGTGGTGGTGGAGGTGGTGATTGATATTGGTGGTGGTGGGTTTGATAAGTGTGGGTATGGTTGGATTTGTGACTGATGTGGTGGTGGTGGTGGGGGTTGCCGTGGTCGTAGCTGGGTCTGTGGCGGTGTGGGTTGGTGGCGTGGGTCAGGGGGGCAGCGGCGTGAGAGGCCTGAAAGTTGAGAGAGAGAGTTGAGAGATTGTGAGAGTTTTGAGAAGAAAAGAAAAAAAAAAAAAAAGGAAAAAATAATATTTTAATCCAGCTAGAGGAATAAATATTTTTTTTAGCTCTAAGCTACAGTGCACATCTATAGATAGATGTGCACCGTAGTAATGAAGCTAAAAAAAAATAGCTTTAGCTCCATTGCTATATGCTTATTTTTGTGTTTTGGTAGAACTAAAATATCTATATAGCTTTTTAGCTCCACGGCTACAAGTGCTAAAAGGTATCAAAAGATGATCAATATAAATTTGGAAAAGATGAAGATGACTATCATCAACGTTCAAGAAGGTAAAAATAAAAGAAAAACTTCTGCATGCAACTTCTGTACCTCATTAAACACCTAGGCAAAGATAGGTCTCTCATTATCTCAAAAAAGAAGTTCCAATTCTGGTTTGAGGAAGGGCTTCCTTTTGAGATTTCAGTATATAAACCCAATAAATTATGCCAATGAGAACTAACTCAAATGGCACCAACTTCCATTGTAAGAACAAGATCGAGGGTAGGGTCATAGGTTCAAACCATACCCGTGTATGTGTAACTTACCAATAAATAAAATAAATAAACCCAAGAAATTATCCACATTAATGACATCTTACCTTTTTTTTTTTTTGGTCATACAGAAACCTTGGGGATACAATTCCCACTCAATTTCATATATATATATATATATATATGTAATCCCATATATAAACAATAACTAGGTATTATACCCTACAAAGATGAGTATTACTTTTTTAACAAAACAATGTGCATTAAATAAATATCCACTGAGTGGCATTATACTCGTAAATTTATGAGGCGCTTACTAAAAGAGGTCCATGGTTAAAATAATAATTACATACATTATTCAATTACCTTCTAAAGACACTCTTCCATCTTATAAATCAACAACCAAGTGTGAATCTACCTGGTGCTATAGAAGAATTACATGTCCTAAGATTTAAGTTTATAAGAGGAACTACTCCATGTCAATTTGATATCTATGTGTCTCTGATGTTCATATAGGATGCAACATCTACGTTTAAACAGAAGCATTAGAAGGAAAAAGGTTTACTCAAGGTTAACACCAGTCCTGAAACTAATAGTGTTGAAAGAAAAATAAACTTACGCTCTTTCAGAGTAGCGTAAGCAATCTCTGCTGCATTCATCTCCGCCTGCTTTTTGGTCCTTGCTTCAGGTCCTTTAAAAACCTCCCTTATTATCTTCACAGTCGAAACAAAAATTGCTTCATGTCCTTCACCAGATCTATTTGTATCATAATCTGGTACAGGAAACCCTTCTTTTTGAACCAACTCTTGTAGAAGGTTTTTGTAGAGACCAGAATTATCCTGGAAAATTGAAAAACCAAGATTAAAAAAATTGGAAAGAATAACACAGACACAACCCACAGAGAGAGCGAATAGAGATGCACTAGAATAATTAATTCCTAAGGATACAAGAAGTTATATAAATGGCCACAGGAAACAGAAGACTAGCCTCTTTAGCTCCATCTGGCACCAATGATGTCAAAGCGACTTTTGCAGCTGCATTTTCAGCACCCTTCGATGTGGAAAAGAATTCTGGGCTCTCAAACGTCCGTCCATCAACTGTGACCTTACACCTGAAGTGACTAGCATGAGGAGGGCCATCACATTCCAAAGAGTACACAGGTAGACGGAGATTTCTCTTTCGAGCATAGTTTTTTAGCTGGTTCTTGTAAAAATGCATATCTATGACTCACAAAAGAAATTGAAAATTGTAAGTCCTGACAATAACATGCCGTGAAACCAAGAATAACATGTTCAAAACATAAGATCAATGTAATAAACATCAGTAACCATGGACGAAGCTAAGGTAGCACATGATTAGTATTATTATTATTATTTTTTTTTTTAAAGCAAAATCAATTTAAAAAGAGACTGAGGGGGTTCCAGCCAAGTACACAAGTGTCAAGGAGTAGACAAGAGAGGAACAACTTAGAAAAAGAAGAAATATAATGTCATTGAGCTACATCTCAACTGACACTTCCTGCTCCAATAATAATTGGGTGGAGAACATTTAAGACCCATTGGGTGTGTGCGTAATTTCCCATTAAAAAAAAACACATAGGGAATCAGTAGAGAAGTGAGGAACTAGCAATCTAGGCAAACAAAGAGCACAAAAAAGTTGCATTGATGTCACACAAGGATCACTCCAGCCCTTCAAATATTCCATTCCGTTATAAGTTTCAACATACGGGTAAAGATGCAATCATTTAATGCATGTGAACCCATCAGGTATTACGCAATCTACCACTCTAACTGCACGCATGGAAAATTAGTATCTAGAAAAACCCAAGCCAGCCCAAATAATGAGAGAACAAGATTGAGCAATTCATATATACAATTCCCACTCAATTTCATATATATATATATATATATGTAATCCCGTATATAAACAATAACTAGGTATTATACCCTACAAAGATGAGTATTACTTTTTTAACAAAACAATGTGCATTAAATAAATATCCACTGAGTGGCTTTATACTCGTAAATTTATGAGGTGCTTACTAAAAGAGGTCCATGGTTAAAATAATAATTACATACATTATTCAATTACCTTCTAAAGACACTCTTCCATCTTATAAATCAACAACCAAGTGTGAATCTACCTGGTGCTATAGAAGAATTACATGTCCTAAGATTTAAGTTTATAAGAGGAACTACTCCATGTCAATTTGATATCTATGTGTCTCTGATGTTCATATAGGATGCAACATCTATGGTTAAACAGAAGCATTAGAAGGAAAAAGGTTTACTCAAGGTTAACACCAGTCCTGAAACTAATAGTGTTGAAAGAAAAATAAACTTACGCTCTTTCAGAGTAGTGTAAGCAATCTCTGCTGCATTCATCTCCGCCTGCTTTTTGGTCCTTGCTTCAGGTCCTTTAAAAACCTCCCTTATTATCTTCACAGTCGAAACAAAAATTGCTTCATGTCCTTCACCAGATCTATTTGTATCATAATCTGGTACAGGAAACCCTTCTTTTTGAACCAACTCTTGTAGAAGGTTTTTGTAGAGACCAGAATTATCCTGAAAAATTGAAAAAACCAAGATTGAAAAAATTGGAAAGAATAACACAGACACAACCCACAGAGAGAGCGAATAGAGATGCACTAGAATAATTAATTCCTAAGGATACAAGAAGTTATATAAATGGCCACAGGAAACAGAAGACTAGCGTCTATAGCTCCATCTGGCACCAATGATGTCAAAGCGACTTTTGCAGCTAATATGGAGGGAAAATAATACCCTTTCTGCCAGAGATTTTTAATTGTCCCTCGCAAATAATATGGAGTCCAAAATATTAATATTTGTGACTGGTTATAACTTATAACACATAATTGTGACAGCTTTTTTTATTGGTCACAACTATTTCATATTTTACCAAGTATTTGCAAGGGCTTTATTTTGCCATCACAAATAAGATTTTTTGAGAGGACTTTTTGGGGTTTGTAAAAAATTCTTGGTCGCTAATAGGCATTTTTCTTGTAGTAACGATAAAAGACAGAAGCATTGCATATCTGACCAAACACCAATTAAGAGGACAATTCCTCTCTAACCAAACACCAATTATACAATCATACTCAAGAATTACAAGTTCTTTTAACAAATGTCAGGCTTACCAATTGTGATCCCCTGCTTGCCTTTTCTATGAACCTATCTTTCTTGAGCTAATAAAAGAGAGAATCGCTATTTGCTGTTGCACTTGCCCCTCTGACTTAGGAACAATAGCAATGGCCAAAAATCAATTCCAAAAAAAAAAAAAAAAAAAAAAAAACCGGTAAATGTAAACACTGATCAAGGTGACACAAAAGGACAGATGAAAAAACAGAGTAAGACAGACAGAGGAGGATAGAAATGTTTCAGGAAGCAAAGGAAAAGAAAGGAGATTGTTGTTAACGGGCACCCGTTAACAACAATTTTTTTGGCAGCTTTTAGTAGTAACAACAGTTTTTTTTGTTTTTTTTTGACAATTTTTGGCAGTTTTTTGGCAGTTTTAAAAAAGGGAGAACTTTGAGATTTAAACTGTACGTTAAATGCAAGAAACTCAAGTGATTAACCAATTATTCATAGCAAAACACAAAAACATGAACCAGAACATTTGCTGATGATGGACAAAAAGTAGAGATAAAGAATGTCAAAGCAAGATCTAAAGCAGCAACAGAACACAGGCTCTCTCTTACATGCTAGCTAGATTCTGAGAACACACTGAGAGAGAGAGAGAGAGAGCAAACAGAAGACTTAGAAACTTGGGGGAAAAAAACCTTAGATCTTCACTGTGAACAAGAGAGACTAGAGCTACATTTATGAATGCGGCCCTAAAAAATAATCCAGAACCTCAATATGAAAAAAACCATGGTGATATTACTGCAAGCAACTATGGCTAGATTAGAGCATGGAGTCTGAGTTCACACATGGAGAGGATGGGCAAGATGGTAAATTGGCAACCAAAGTGTAAAGCTTAAAATACAGCATCAATGATTTACCATCATCTTTTCAACAGTCTGCCTTGTTTCTGGATCCGGGTCTGATAGTTTGCTGGACTCTGGTTCGACCTTCTGAGTATCGATTTCAGGATCACCTTTCACAATAGATTTCCACCACTCCATTTTGTCGTGCTTGGTTAAAAGAATAGAGATGGCACTCTGATCCTCTGTAAAATGGCAAATTTATTGGTACATATATAATGAGCAACTCAGAAACTTTATTGATGGATCTTGACAAAAAAAAAAAAAAGAAGCTAGAACATCACACACCCAAACCGTGTACAGACACTCACACATGCACACATGCAAACAATTTACACATAATTGACAATTTTTTTTATTGGTAAGTTCCACATGCACCCAGTTGGTCTTGAACCCGCAGACTCAACCTCCAACTAGCTCTTAGAAGGGAATGAAGTGCCAATTGAGCTAGATCACATTGTCAAATTGATATGAGTATTGTACACACATACTTTGCGTGAACTAGTCAGAAATTTCCTCTAATTTTTTGCATCCATGCATTTAATCAGCTTCTAATTTTTTTTTAGTATAAAAAAAACAAATGTAAAGTTCCATTAGTTCATGCAGGCATCCATATTATAACATACCTCTGCTCCAGTTACAATCATCAGGCTTGACAGGCCCAAAAAGCTCCCCCTACAAGTAGTTTAAGTACATGAGCCAAGGCAAAAAAAGAGTCCAATATTAGGAATAAAGAGACAATATGTTGTACACAAGTTTTACCACCTAAAAAACAAGCCTACAAGCAGACTTACATCAATTATTGGAGGCTGGCCCTTAAGTCCAACTTTCAGATGGTTCTTTTTTATCTCGCATACAACAGACCTTGATTTAGTTCCAGTTGGCACTGGGACATTTAAAGTGACCTCTTCAAGTGTCTGGGTCCAGGAGTAGTTCTCCAGATCAAGGCCAGATGAAGCATCATTGTGCGGGATGGTAGCTGAAGAGTGTTGACCAGAAGCATCATTCTGACGAAGGGATGGTGCGGTAGATGATTTCTCATTTAGTTTTTTCAAAATGTCCTCAACAATTTCCTCTATAAACTCTGACTCTGGGCTGCAATTGGAAGTGTAACCGCAGTTATATTTTTTATAAGAATAGAAGTTAGTGAACCAACAGATCATACAATAAGAGGAAATGAGCCATGAAAATAGAATGATCTTATTGGTTATTCATTGAAATTTAATTGATTAACAGTATTTCCATGGCAATGAACGAACTAATTCAAAGTAACAGCTATAGGTAATAACTATTTAAAAAAAATGATTTGATTGTAGTTTTAAAATTTCTTAATATATTATGAAAACCCAATTAATTAAATATTCAATACATTTAAGTATATTTATTTTCTTGGTAGTGTTTTTACTTTTTATGTAAAATAGCAAATTAAATTATATTTTAATTAAAATTTAATATACATACAAAGGTAATATGTTTGTCTTAAAATTTGATAATATCAAATTATAGAAAAATCTTGATAAATTAAAAATTAAAAAAAAAATTCAAGATTATAAGATCAATATGAAAATATGGGTGTTTACAATATAAATAGTAAAAACCTAAAACTAAAAAATATTGGCTTTGAATTGAAAAGGAAATCAACTACTATAGAACCAAGTATTCTTATCATCCAAATACATTCACAACAATTTGTGATTAGAAGCAGTACCTGTTATCTAAGTGGTGAACTTGTACCGATAGAAATCAGAGCACCCCGTCCCCAATCGCAACCCCTCTATCCAAACAGACCCATACTCTATGATCATCCAATCTATTGTTACATCAGATAAAAGGCAGCCCTATAATACCTAAGTCTCTGAATCCACACCACTCTAGAATGTCTAGAAACTATTCTAGTTATCTTTCCAATCAATCCATATCCACCCTTGCTTGTCCCCTTGCCATTGTAATTTCGTTAAAATCTCCGATTCAAACCCATGAGGGATTTATTGTTGACCGAGGTTAAGAGCAACGCCTAGGATTTTCTTAGTTGCTAGTTTTAGGGACTCCGTAAAATCTAGTGGAACGCTAAGTGTTATCAACTCCCGAGTTTACCACTATGTCAATGTGATTCTGAGTAAAGCTTCTTATTGAGAGATTGAATTCATTTTTCCAGAAAAGGAGCCAAGCTACCACCTCTGTTTCTACATGGAACCACAAACACGTTTGCATATTGCACCCTACACTGAACTCTTTCAAGATAAGTCATTTGACCTCGTCACCATCAAGAATACAATCAAGGGATCTTTATTTCTCACTATATATCCTTGTGAGCTCGTGAACTGTACGTGGGTCCTAAGCCCATGGCAATTCTAGCTTAGGCAATTCATGGATGCCTATAGGACTAGAAATTAACCAACCATCACATATAAATCTCCAATATTTTTATGAGCCTTCACGCAACGCTGTTCTTCTCTTTGCAATTTGTCCATCTTCTGCTACAATAGGAGACCATTTTTGCTCAAAATCATCCATCACTACCTTGCTGCCAATATCTTTATACCAACACACCACACTCCAACTTATACGTAATCAGGCAAAGCCTTCTCCTTCCTACAATGCCACATGAAGAGAAACAATTCCCACCCAAGCACCCACTAAGGAGGAACATTGGTTCTACAGAAGCCTATGGTTTGGTGCTAACAACACCTAATCTAGAGAGGGACTCATCCTGTGATGCCATTTTATCAATTTGGTAAGTTTCCTCAAAAAAGGAAAAAAAAAAATTGGTAATAAAAAAAATAGAGAATGATAATCGTTAATAATGTATTTGTACTTAAAATTGTACAAAAGTAACAAAACTAGTAAGTAATCTTGTCTAAATATGAAATATGATAATTATGATAGTTATTAATAGGTATTTGTTATGATTTTGTTTGTATATAAAACTATAAATTCTTGCATTGGGAATTTTTTATTATTATGTTTGTATATGAAACTAAGGCTATCCAACCACACGAAAAACCAACCAAACCCGAGCCAACTGCTGCTTGACCTGATTACTCTGGGGAGTTAGTTGCAGATCTCTTCCCCTAAAACCCGAAAAACTGGAAGCGAACAATTGAACAAGAGTTTTCTAGTGAGATTTGCCAATCTGGCAAGACCTTATCAAATCTAGCGAAATCTCATTGATTTTTTTAGCCAATTTTTGCCACTATGACGTGGACCAAACCTGATTAGCTTGGGTTGGGTGCAAGTTGAGCCCAAACCTGATCCGACCTGACTCATGGACAACCCTATATGAAACTATATATTTAGAAGGTTAACCATAATCCATAAGTATATTACCAATTAGGAATCCATGCAATTCACGAGAAAGTTTAACATGATATAATTTTTAGAATATTTTATTTTATTTTTGTCTAAATATGAAATTTAATAATTATGGTAGTTATTAATAGACATTTATTATAATTCTTTTTTAAGCTTATTAATAGACATGTATTATAAATTTATCACGAAAGAGTTCAACATTATACAAGTATAAATTGTGAAGTCTTAAAAGCATATATAACACAATATTATTATGACAAACAAAAATCAAATAAATTTAGTTTTTATATATCATAGACTATAGATACATATATATTAAAAAAATCATATATGTACATATTATATTACCGATTTGCTTTCAAATCAAAGCCTGCCAAGTTTGCAGCCTCTTCAAAATTTCCCTTTTGTTTTCGCACCTGTGATGGAGACACGTCATAGAAAATAGGAAACACCTTTTGATTTAGCACCCTATTGCATTCCATGATTTTCGCCAGCTCATCTCGGCACCGATCTGAAGTAGCATAGCTTTTCGAGAACACCACAACTGCCATCCTTGATGTCTCAATTGCCTCCATCGGTTCGGTCCGATTAAATTCCCCTCTACACGCACAAATCTTTTTACGATTTAAAGCGGCAAAGAGATGGCAGGTAAAGCTTGTGTAGGTATCATCCCCACAAAAACTAACGAAGACATCATACTCATAACTCAATGCTGAGGTCGATGAGGATGGAGTACAGGAAGGAGTCATGATTGCAAAGACAGAGACCAGTGCGTGTAGTTTATGATGAAGGAAGATAATCGGAAATTGGCACCATGAAAACACGAAGGATTGTTTATCAAAGAAAAAACAAAAGGATTGGGTCTAGTTTTCTAGTTTTCAACTACCCATTTGTTTTGTTGTTCCATAAACAAGAGAGAAATTTGAAGAGGCTAGTTCCATTTACGATTCCACGAAAAAGAAAAAAAAGAAAAGGGAATGCTTTTTCCTTCTTTTGTGAAAGTAGGGCCTAACTCTTTCGGTTTTTTTAACTCTTTCAGTTTTCAAGAGTTTTTTTTCTTAATAAGAAAAAAAAAAAAAAAATCAAATGTAGATATAATATTTACCGATATGGTTCCAAATGCAAGCCTGCCAAGTTTGCGGCCTCCGTCAGTGCAGCTCTCCAACTGTTCATCTTGTCTTCAGGGCCATTTGGGAGCTCGGCAAAATTCCCCTTCTGTTCTAGCACTTCGGGTTGAGACACATGGTAGAAAATAGGGAGCACCCTTTGATTGAACACCCTTTTGCATTCCATGATCTTCACCAACTCATCCAAGCACCAATATGAAGTAGCATACGTTTTTGAGAACACCACAACTGCAATCCTTGATGTCTCAATTGCCTTTGACAACTCTGGCCCAATCTTTTCCCCTCTAGGGAGGTTTTTGTCAACTTTATAGGCATCAATCTTTTTGCGGTCTAAAGCGGCAAAGAGATGGCTGATGAATCTTGTGCGGTTCTCTGCCCCACGAAAACTAACGAAAACCTCATATTCATATGTCAATTTTGGGGTTGATGAGGATGGAGCAAAGGAAGGAGCCATGGTTGCAACATACAGACCGAATTGAGGTAATACACTTGCGCCGGCCAAAACTCAAACAGCAAAGCAGCAAAAACTGGTTGTCTCTTTTTTGGATTTCTCTCTTCTTCTTTTTTTGGTTTCCAAGTTCTTTCTCTTCCTCTTTTTTCTGTCTTCTGCAAGTTTTCCGAAGTAGTGTGAATTTTTTACTTTATGCAAGCTAGCATATGGCATGAAAACCGGAAGAGTTGCGTCCTACTTTCACAAAAGAAGGAAAAAGTTTTTTTTTTTTTTTTTAAAAAAAAGAAAAGAAACAAACACACACAAAATGGAAGGGGAAATAGTTTTAACACAAAGCTACACTATAATTTCATTTAAAAATTATGGTAATTTTTAAGTTCTGCTTAGAAGATCATAAGAGAATAGAATGGAATGAAATGGAATGAGATGATTATAAGGGAATAAAAATGAATGAAATGAAATGTATTTAAGTATGGGAAAGGAATGAAAAATAATAGAATTGAATGAAATTAAGTAACCTTGATTAGATGTTTTAAGATAAACGAATGAAATGTAAGTAATTTTGTTTGGGAGCAACATGGAGAGAATGGAATGAAATCATTTTATGAAAATATTACTATTAGACCCCTATTTTAAAATAAAGAGTTGAATATATTGGGGTATTTTGAGAGTTTTAGTAAAAAAATCATTAAATCTAATTTCATTCCCTCTCATTCCTCTCAATTTCGAATGAATGAAAATTTGAAGTTTTAAGGAAATAGAGAGGAATGAGTGTTCCCTCCTACCCATTCCATTCACTCCTACTTAAATTCCCAAACAAGGGAATGAAATCCCCTCCATTAAAACTCACAAACAAGAGAATGGAAGAATATTCTAAAATTATTACTTTTATTCCTTTCTATTCTATTCCATTCTCTTTTTCCAAGCGAAGCCTTAAGGGAGGGTGAGGCAAGTTATACTACACACAACATACTCTCTTAAGCATTGTGGAATAATGTTATATATATATATATATATATATTTGTATCCGTATCTTTGTGTATATAATAAGATCATTCAGAAAGTTAGATATTTTTTTTTATGTCAAAAATACCATTAATTTAATTAATCTATTTTTATTCCTTAAAAAGAAAAATAAGGTTAAGATGGTAAATCAACTAAAATTTTCATACTACCCTTACACTTCCCACTTCTCAGCTCCACTACCCCACATTTCTAACCAAAAATAAGAAAAAAAGGCTACACACCCACAGCTCCTATTAAAAAAAAAAAAAAATATATATATATATATATATACACCAACGGTTCCAATGAAAATAAATAAATAAATAAATAAAACTTCCATAAATTTAAATTAAAAAAAAAAAAAAAAAAAAACACTAACCTCTAAGCAACTACTCACATCACATAAAATTATTTCACCACAAATGCTTAACACTCATTATGCCCTTAGATTTTTTTTATTTTTTTTTTGGTGATTGGAAAATATATTAAACTCAAATTATAATCTATGTAAATTATTAACTTTTACTCAAAAAAATAGAAGATCCTCTTGAGCACGCACTTAGAGGTGTGTGCTCAGAGGTTAGTATATATTAAGAAGATTCAGAAAGTTAGTTATTGCTTTTTTTTACTGTCAAAAATACCTCTAATTTAATTAACTTAAAACAAAAGATATGAGGTTAAAATAGTAAATTGACAAAAATAATAAAAACAAACCTACAGAGTAAAAAGTCTCTCCTAAATAAATTCCTGCTTCTATGTTGAAATACCTTCCCACCAGTTTTAAAAAAAAAAAAAAAAAAAAAAAAAAAAAACCTTCCGACCCAAAAAATACTCAATAGCTTAGAAACTCCCCACCTATTTACTTTCCCCATGTTTTCTGAATAGAAATACTCACAAACAAAAACACTTCACATTACTCTATTACGTGTACAATAAAAGCTCTCAATAAAATTTCTTGCAAAGAAAAACTCTTCATATTCCTATTATTCCTAGTTGAAATAGAATTTTTGTCAGCTTCACATCAACAAAAACTCTTCTTAGTCATTTATCAAAGATTACTATTCCTATTCCTAATTAATATATGTAGGGACCAGGTTCAGGCCTCCCTGTGTATTACGGGAATGGACCCAAGCCCAGTTAGCCCTGCAATTAATTTGTAGAGAGCGGGGTCAAGAACTAGGCCCTAGTAAGGGGTGCAAAGACCACGCGTGGTAGTTCTCAGGTGAACGTGAACAATGATGCTCTTCGACCTTTCTCCGGCGAGCTTTCTGTTCTTATGACTTCCTCCCTTTTTTCCTTTCCTCCAAAAGAAAAGAACCTCCTCGCCTTAAAAGAGGGATCCCTTACATTATATACTCCTTTCCCCATTGATCACGGTCCTACATTTGTTGAGTAACCAGGCCACCACTTGAGTACCTGTCCCATCAGCCACCTTCCCGTTCTTCCAGTGGGTTGCGGCAACCAAGGCAACACTGTTCTGTAATCCCCTCCTCATTAATGCGGCCAGGACATTAGTTGAGGGCATTTAATGTGGAGGTGACAGCTCGCCTTAGACTTGCTCCTTCACCGTGCTCCCGTTGTCGACGCGTGGCGCTTGCCCTTTCCTCATCGGATATTTAAGAAGACTCCTCTTTGGTGGTGGGGTGCTCGTGCATTTCTGAGGTCTCGAATGTCCGAGGACGGGGTCATCCTCGGACCTGTTCCTTAGAGGCTGGACATTGTAATTTTATCCTCGGATCCCACATGCATCCTCGGCATGGGCCTCTGGGCCTGGTTTGAAGTGGGCCGAGGCTGCCTGACTTTCTAGCCCCACAATAGCCCCTCAAAATCTTGCTGCCCGCATCCTCGGGCGGGGAGAAGGATTTTGACACCCTCGAGCCTGTTCCGTGTCCAGTCGAGTCTTATCCCCCGTTAGTGCAGGGGTCTATTCATCTGCTCAAGGCGCGTTGCTAACGTTTCGGAGCGCGTAACGTGCCCTTCATTAAATTCAGGCGGCTCTGTGCTCCCCACGTTCAACGAGGCGTTACCAATTTAACGGTGGAGGTTCGCCTCGCATTTATGGGCGGGAAAACTCGCACGGCTCCTCGATTTGGGGTATAAATACCCATTCGAACTGCTTTTTCTTGTTTCTTATTTGTAATCAAGAATTCTCGCGCGTCTATCCTGAGTTCAACCAAACTCTCACTTACATCTCCAGCACAAAAAGCCTGTCCGAGGAGCTCCTTCTCATTCCTGTAAGTTGCTCTATCCCTCTCTAAGCTCTCTTCCTCTTTACCCCTTCTTCTCTTTAATTTGTTCTTTCTTAGTTCCTTTAGGCATCACTTGGGATGGGTAGATTTAAGAAATATGTCTACACTGAGGAGGCGATGGAGAAATTCATCGCCGACTATGGGATACCTAGCAATGTAGGCTTGAGGTATTGTGAGGATGGGGAGTGGCTCTTTCAAAGAGAGGAGGGCGAAGTGGTGATTCCCATTATCGCTTTCCTCGAAGGGGGTATGAGGATCCCCATGGGGCCAGTGATGAGGGGCTACCTTACGCACTTCTGGCTAGCCCCCACCCAGTGCGCAATAAATGGTTTCAGGATTTTGGGCTGTGTGGACGCCCTGAACGAGAAGATGGGGCTGAGGTTGACCCACCACGACGTGAACTGGTGTTATAACCTTCAGCTCCTTAAGGGCAAGTCGTATTACCTAAAGACAAGGGATGACAGGGTACGGCTCATCCAGTGCCTCCCTGAGTCTAGCAAGGGGCTGAACGAGGATTTCCTCATCGTGTCCAGAGAGTGGCACGATGGCTTTCACTGCCCAACGACGGAGGGAATACCAGGTGGGGTAGTGGGAATAAGAGGGGGTTCAAGTTCTCTTTTCTTTCTTTCTTTTTGCTGGTGCAATTTGCTTCGTTTGGTTACTAACGTGAATGTGTTTTCTTCTTGCAGACCCGCACGCCTTCGAGCGCCACTTCCACCTGGTCAACAGGGAGGATTTGCAGAAAGTACTAAGGGTGTTAGTTTTTGTAAACGAAGACGACCATCAAGTTAGAGCCGCCCACAAAATCTTGGGGTACACTCCTGTTCAGAAATCGTTCCCGGTTTCGAAGCATGTGATCCAAGCGAATGACCCTCGGCTACAGAAAATCACTATGACCGAGGACGGGTTTCTGTTCCCTGAGGAGCCCTCCGTTCCAGAAGTTGTCACCTTGGCCATCCCCTCTTCCTCCCATAGATTCGCCGAGGCTACAGAGGAGGATCCAGAGCGGGAAGAGGAAGTAGCCGATTTTGGCCCCGCCGAGGAAGGGTTTGACTATATGTTCTATGTTTAAAAATATATGATAGAATTTAAATTTAATACACACACACACACACACACACACACACACATATATATATATATTAAAATAATGATGTGAAACTTTATGAGGCCTCCAAAACTAATGAGACATAATTTCAGAAGGTTAACCATAATCCATAAGTATATTACTTGATGGTGCAAGAAAAACACCAAGTCAATTACTGGTCCATAGTGCCGTCCATAGCAATGGACAACATGGAGAACGAATGGTTGGCATGCTCGTCCTTCCTTAACCGTCCTCTTTCGTCCTCCATTCACTCGTCCAATGAAGGACGAGCAAGCAGTGAACCTCGTCCTTCCTTAGTGATGGACGAGCGAGGTTCACCAAGAGATACTTCAACACACTTCCAACCAAGAGTCATGTTGAAGAGTCATATTGTTCGAATCTCAACACAGGTCCCGATGAGGTGACTCCTATGACAGTTATGGAAGTTACCCTCTGAATCCTCCAAACACTACGACGATAGGAAAAATAACTGATTTCTAGCACTATATAAAGACCCTTCTATGCAGAGGTAAGGGGACCTTTTTCCTCTCTTTTGGAATTCTAGATAAGAAAAATTAGTGAAGTCTTTGAAGTTCTCTTCTTTCTACTTCAAACCACTGACTTTACCATCGGAGGACCCTAGACCGGCCTCCACCGGTCTTTCTCTGATTGAATTTGGTTTTCCAGGACTTGGCCTTCAAGATCAACAGCATCCGAAAACTTTTCAGCCCACTGATCCCTTGGAACTTATCATTACTAATTAGGAATCCATGCAATTCACGAGAAAGTTTAACATGATATAATTTTTAGAATATTTTATTTTATTTTAGTCTAAATATGAAATTTAATAATTATGGTAGTTATTAATAGACATTTATTATAATTCTTTTTTAGGCTTATTAATAGACATTTAATATAAATTTATCACAAAAGAGTTCAACATTATACAAGTATAAATTGTGAAGTCTTAAAAGCATATATAACACAATATTATTATGACAAACAAAAATCAAATAAATTTAGTTTTTATATATCATAGACTATAGAGAGAGAGAGAGAGAGAGAGAGAGATATATATATATATATATTAAAAAAAATCATATATGTACATATTATATTACCGATTTGGTTTCAAATGAAAGCCTGCCAAGTTTGCAGCCTCTTCAAAATTTCCCTTTTGTTCTCGCGCCTGTGATGGAGACACGTCATAGAAAATAGGAAACACCTTTTGATTTAGACCCCTATTGCATTCCATGATTTTCGCCAGCTCATCTAGGCACCGATTTGAAGTAGCATAGCTTTTCGAGAACACCACAACTGCCATCTTTGATGTCTCAATTGCCTTGAACAACTCAGGCCGAATCTTTTCCCCTCTAGGGAGTTTTCTGTCATCTTCAAAGGCATGAATCGTTTTGCGGTCTAAAGCGGCAAAGAGATGGCAGGTAAAGCTTGTGTAGGTATCATCCCCACAAAAACTAACGAAGGCATCATACTCATAACTCAATGCTGAGGTCGATGAGGATGGAGCACAGGAAGGAGTCATGATTGCAAAGACAAAGACCAGTGCGTGTAGTTTATGATGAAGGAAGATAATCGGAAATTGGCATCATGAAAACACGAAGGATTGTTTATCAAAGAAAAAACGCAAGGATTGGGTCTAGTTTTCTAGTTTTCCACTACCCATTTGTTTTGTTGTTCCATAAACAAGAGAGAAATTTGAAGAGGCTAGTTCCATTTACGATTCCACGAAAAAGAAAAAAAAAAAAGAAAAGAAAAGGGAATTGCTTTTTCCTTCTTTTGTGAAAGTAGGGCCTAACTCTTTCGGTTTTTTTAACTCTTTCAGTTTTCAAGAGTTTTTTTTCTTAATAAGAAAAAAAAAATCAAATGTAGATATAATATTTACCGATATGGTTCCAAATGCAAGCCTGCCAAGTTTGCGGCCTCCGTCAGTGCAGCTCTCCAACTGTTCCTCTTGTCTTCAGGGCCATTTGGGAGCTCGGCAAAATTCCCCTTCTGTTCTAGCACCTCGGGTTGAGACACACGGTAGAAAATAGGGAGCACCCTTTGATTGAACACCCTTTTGCATTCCATGATCTTCACCAACTCATCCAAGCACCAATATGAAGTAGCATACTTTTTTGAGAACACCACAACTGCAATCCTTGATGTCTCAATTGCCTTTGACAACTCAGGCCCAATCTTTTCCCCTCTAGGGAGGTTTATGTCATCTTTATAGGCACGAATCGTTTTGCGGTCTAAAGCGGCAAAGAGATGGCTGGTGAATCCTGTGCGGCTATCTGCCCCACGAAAACTAACGAAAACCTCATATTCATATGTCAATTTTGAGGTAATACACTTGCGCCAGCCAAAACTCAAACAGCAAAGCAGCAAAAACTGGTTGTCTTTTTTTTGGATTTCTCTCTTCTTTTTTTGGTTTCCAAGTTCTTTCTCTTCCTCTTTTTTCTGTCTTCTGCAAGTTTTCCAAAGTAGTGTGAATAGCTAGCATTCTTTTTTGGAAAACCGGAAGAGTTGGGTCCTACTTTCACAAAAGAAGGAAAAAGCTTTTTTTTTTTTGGGTGGAATCGTAAAACACATTGTTATTGATTCCGTTCTGTTCCTGGCCAGAACGGCCAGAAAATTTCGTACTAATCGCTTCACCGGCACAAAGTACCCCCTTGTTCCACCTCGGGTTGAATTTTGGTTGATTCTGGGCCGTTCCGGTCATTCCGGTCGATTTTGGTGAGTTTCGGCCGGTATACCAATTCCAGCCGGTATTGAAATCAAACCCGATCAATCCATCTTGTCACAACACCAATCACCTGAAGAAACGCATCTCATCATAGCAGTCTTCTTTTTCTTCTTCTTCAGTTTTTCTGTGCGTTTCATCCTCTGCAACTCTCTTTCTAATTCTTGTCGTGGCTATTTTCTGCCTGGTTCAACTTTTTATTGTGCTTAGTTTTGTTTTTTGTAATATTATTTTTACTTTTGTGAGCCTTCACGTGACTAGCCTGACTAGTATTTGAAAGGGAAGCTATAATTCGGCTTTTTATGTTGACTTGTTATCCCCCTGCTCTCCTCCATTCAGCGTTCTCCTCTAGCTTTTTTATAAAAATAAATTTCAGCTTTTATTTTTTACCTTTCATTATTTATATACATTTTTTTTATATGGGATTATTTATATACATTTTAATCTTATAATATTCTAAAAAATTGTTAATATAATTGTTAATATTTGTTTATTTAGGAAGCTGAAAAATGAGAAAAACTGAAAAAGTAGTCCATAAGATGCTTCTTAGAAGCTCACTTGTGTACAATTACCTAAAATGTGAGTTTTTTTTTAAAAAAAAAAAATCATAAATAACTATTTTTTTAAAATAATAATCTCATTTTTTTAATAGAAAACTATATTAAATTCATTATTTTATATAATAGTAATAATAATATATAAATATATATATTTTAGCAGTAATTCCGAAACGGTACCTGAAATTAACCGGTACCAAAATATTTTATTCCAATAAACAAACCAAAACAGGTTCCAAAACGGTATTAATAACATTGGTAAAACACAACAACCATGTATTTGTTTTTTAGAAGCATTTAATACAGGGTGACCTTTTTAGTGAATTGCATAAAGGCCAAAACATCGTAGTTTGGTGTTAGATGAGTTCGGGTGAGAGAAGAAGTTAAAACTTGCATGCAATCATGCACAACTCCTTAGTAATTCTTTGTTGGAAAATGCTAACAAGTACCCTAAGGGCACTGGTTAATAATTCATTTAAAGAAAGTTTTTATGGGAAATGAAAAAAAAAAAAAGTAATTAATATTTTGACAGCTTTTTTCATTTCCCATAAAAATTGTATAAAAACTTTCCTAAAATAGATTATTAACGAGGGCTCTAAGGGCACTCGTTAGCATGACCCTTCTTTGTTTTGTAAAATAAATAATTTCTTTATTATGTCTAAGTTTATTGATATGTGTAGCACTTACATTCTTTAATTGGCTTATTTTTTGGGATTCATGCTATAATTTTTCACTTATTTTAATGTGAGGTTTACATTTTTGATAGATCAATAATTGCACATTTAGAACCACTAATACGACTAAAAGTATCATAAAACTTCTCTAAAAAAATGAACAAATTCACACCCGAATATATGATTTCAATTCTATTTTGGTGTCATGTCCCTTACTCGTTGATAGCAAAATTTTATCCTGAAAAATATAAAACAACCTTATTAAGGAGAGAGAAGGGGAGAGATTAGAATAAAATTAGCAAAAAATTTTATTTTATTTAAAAAAAATAATTGATTATCCTATCCAATTTTTATCTAAACTTCTATATTACTATTTAAGGGGCTTCCCCTATTTGTATTCTTCAA
Source organism: Quercus aquifolioides (assembly GCA_019022515.1). Lineage (NCBI taxonomy): Eukaryota > Viridiplantae > Streptophyta > Magnoliopsida > Fagales > Fagaceae > Quercus > Quercus aquifolioides. The sequence continues at coordinate 59,923,913 of CM032332.1, forward strand.
TTTCGATACTCAAAATACCCTCAAATTTACCAGTTTATAAAGCTTAACTAGTAGGGTTAGACATGTAAAATTACTAATTTAAAAATTCCTAAATTTTAGATAAATTTTAAAAAACATTGCCTACAAAATGGGAACACTCCCACTAACCCACACACGCTTCTAATATTTTATTCTTAAAAAAAAAAAAAAAAAAAAAAAACCCTCACGTTCATAAAAAAAAATAAAATAAAAAAAGACACCTAAATAGTCACGTTTCTAATACTTTATTCTAAAAAAAATAAAAATAAAACCTCACGCTTAGTAAAAAAATAAAAATAAAACAACTAAATAGAGATTAAGAGCAGTTTAAATTGTCTCTATATATTAAGAAAATTCAAAAAGTTAGTTATTGTCTTTTTTGTTATGCTACTCAAACTTCCAGAGATGAATTTGATTTTTAACTCTTGAGGGATTGGGTTAAACCTATTTGGGTCAAGCAATTTTGAAGAGTTTCATCATCAATGATAATTTCTTACCTCTTGCAATATACCAAAGTGACAAGTCCTGTCCAGTAGAAATCATGATAGTACATTGCCACAAGTTGATTATATACAATGTGAAGAGCCAAGAGTTGAGGAGCAATGTGGTTAAACTTAAAGAATAAGGATCAATAGATGCATCCTCTCTTCCTCATTTTTCCAAGTTCACTTTTATCAATAGACATGTTTGTTGGAACTAATAATAATGTTATTAAGCTCACTCTTAGTTCTTTTATGATTCATTTGGATAGAGGTGTGTAAGAGAGAATTTTGGATTTCAATTTGCAGTTTAAGTAACTTGTATAGAGCATGGAGGTTTTTTTTAATTTTTTTTTTATTAATGATCTTTTTGGATGGATATGAGCTCTATAAAGAGTAAATACTAGTCGCAAACCCTCATAATGCGTGTGAAAAAATGTAATATAATTATTTTATATAAAAATATAATGTAAAATTGTAAATTAAATAGTGCGTGTCATTTAAAAATAATTTCTATTTTTATAAGTTTTATGTAATAAAACATATAATGTATTTTGTATTCAATAACAATATATAGTAATGTGTGTGTGTGTATAACGTAATTTAATAAAAAGATTTATTAAATTTACAAGCACATCTTTGCTTTACTTGTTTTCTAGAGTTTCCAAGCCCCATCCTCTAGAAAATTTACAAGCACATCTTATATTTAGAAGGCTAACAAGTGTTGATAGATTACACTAAATAGTCAATAATAGAATAATGTACAATTTATGGGAATGAAGTTATAAGAAACCTTGCCCAAATGGCATCACTAACAAGTGTGTATAAATTACACTAGTGTGCATTTTGCAAACGCAGAAAAATGCAAGTTTTTTTGGGCTTTTTAAGCTTATTTTGGCAAGCCCACACCAAAAAGAAACTTATTTTCTCTCTCCTTTGCTATAGTGCTTTCAACAAACAAATTAAGCTCATCCACACACACTCTAAATAGTTAATGATACAATGATGTATGCAATATTGACAATGAAGCTACTTTTAATGACAAGATATGAAACACCATAGTTTAACTCTATAGCAATCCATAAATCATAGAAGTAAGAACCAAGAAGAATTGAGATTGAAACCTTGCCCGCAAGGCATTGTTCGCAGTAATACAAGGGCCGAAACTCATTGAATTCTCTTCAACTGAAACGAATAAAAAAATTCAAATTTTAAAAACCAAGAACACTGCCAAGCACATAAAGAAACTAACTAAATCAATTTTTAAAAAAGCACCCAAACAAATAAAAAGAAAGTAAATTTATAGTGTGCCACTTACAATGGTGAAGGGTTTGATACATTTGCTTTTACAAAAGCCAAATTGCACAGCATCTGCAACAATAATAGAGAGTTTAACAACTAAACAATCCACTAATGGTTAATGGGTCTTGATGGGATAGCAAAAACTACATCTATGGTTCGTCCAGGTCGGTCGTCCATCATGAACGGTTAGCCAAACGACCAGACCATCTTTTATTCGTCTAGACCTCTCTTCCTTGATTTAAACTGACTTATTGGGTAAACCCCATAATCAAGCCGAAGGAGTCGTCCATGAACGAAGAGCATGGACGACCAAACGACGTGACAAAGGGTCGTCCATAGGCATCACGCATGGACGACCACACAACACTTGCAATTTCTGGAATGATTAACCAACCCGTGTTTATCGCCACTAATTCCTCCCAAGTATGTAACTTCCAACGACGGTTATGGTTTCAATGGCAGTTGAGGATCGGATTCCAAGAATCTGGGGAAAGTTATTCGGACCAATAACCGCCCCGAAGTACCCTATATAAGGACCGATCTGAACCATGCAAAGGTATGAAAAACCGAGACTTTTACTCCCAAAAAGGTTAAAAACTCCATCCGAGAGAAGATACTAACTTTACCATCGGAGGGTATTTGGCCGGTCCACCCCGGTCTCCCTTTGATTGTTTTTCTTTTTACAGGCCTCCGCTAACGCCGTAGTCCACCGAAGCCGAAGTGTTCAACCAACTGATTCTTCACCATCATCAGTTGGCGCCGTTTGTGGGAAGCGTAAATTGTTTTTACGATTTGGCTTTCTGGGACAAAAGGTTGAATGGTTCGGACTAGGTCGAGGGCTACAAGCCCAGGCCATCAGGGAAGCAGAGACGCTTCAAGCAACCCCCATCGCGATCGCCAATCAGCGCCTGTCATGCAGTCGCCTTCCATCCAACAGATGCAATCCATGGCGGCCGCTATGGCGGAGTTAACTCGCCAGAATCAAGAGCTGACTAGGGAAATGGAGAGGCAGCGCCGTGAAGAACATGCTGAGAGGCAATCCCAGAGTCAAGAAGATAGAGGGGGACATGCTGAGCCCGAGACTCAATCAAGAGGCACCACTTCGCGAAGGGTGCCACATTTGGAGAAGGAAATGGATCAGATGAGGAAGGTTATGGACGAGATGAAGGAGAACATGAGAAGGGCAAATCCTGTAGAGGATTTGGTTCATCGAACAGATTCCCCATTCACGGCTTCCATCAATGGGCATCCCTTGCCGCCGAAGTTCAAAATGCCTTCCCTGGATTCATATGATGGAGCGCGCGATCCTTTTGATCACATCGCTACTTTCAAGACCACAATGCATCTCCAAGGGGTTCCAGACGAGATTATGTGCAGAGCCTTCCCTACCACCCTTAAGGGACCAGCGCGAGTGTGGTTCAGCAAAATACCCCCGAATTCTGTAAGTTCTTTTGAGGAGTTAAGCAAATTATTTGTCAATAATTTCATTGGGGGACAGAGACACAAACGTTCCTCGTCCAGTTTGCTGACCATTGAGCAAGGAGAGAATGAAAGCCTGCGTTCCTTCATCACGCGCTTCAACAGGGAAGCCCTGACAGTAGACGAGGTGGACGACAAACTACTATTGGCAGCCTTCCACAATAGGGTTAACTCAGACTTATTCATTCACAAGCTGTATGAAAAAGAGCCCCAATCCATGGCTGAACTCGTCCATTCAGCCCAAAACTTTATGAATGCAGAAGACGCCATCATAGCTAAGAAGAGGAAGAGAGCTGAGAGAATGGAAGTCAACCCCCCACGTCATCCTGATCAAAGGCCTCGTCCAAAGAAGGGACGAACGGAAGACAAGAAGGATCGAGACAGGGATAACAGGAAGGCAGGCCCATCAGCAAGGAATCAGAATTACACACCCTTGAATGCCCCACTCGATCAAGTGCTCATGCAAATCAAGGATGATCCTTCCTTGAAGTGGCCAGAGAAGATGAAGGGAGATCCTAACAAGCGCAATAAGAGTAAATATTGTCGCTTCCATAGGGATCATGGGCATGACACGGACGAGTGTTTTGACTTGAAGCAGTAGATCGAGAACCTCATTAGACAAGGGAAATTGAGGCACTTTGTTGGAAGGGATCATAAAGACGAGAAATTGAAAGCAAAGATGGAAGAGTCCTCACAGCCCCCAATAGGAGAAATAAGGGTTATTATTGGAGGGACTTCTGAAGGACAATCCTCTAGATCAAAGAAGACGTATCTTAAAGTGGTACAAAATGTCCAACTCTCTGGACGATCCCCAAGGACGAGGGAGACGGACGAGCCAACCATTTCTTTCACAGATGAAGAGACTGAAAGAATTCATCATCCACATGACGATGCAATTGTCATTACCCTACTGATAGCAGATTACAGAACTAGGAGGGTGTTGGTAGATAATGGAAGTTCAGCGGATATATTGTATTATCCTGCCTTCCAGCAGATGAAGATTGGACGAGATCAGCTTCGTCCAGCATGCTCACCACTGATAGGATTTGGAGGAATGAAAGTGCAGCCCGTAGGTACCATTACCTTGCCTGTAGTGGTAGGGTCATACCCGCAGCAGATAACTAAGGAAGTAAATTTCCTTGTGGTGGATTGTTCATCCTCATATAATGCCATCATTGGAAGACCGACCTTGAACAGTTGGAAGGTGGTAACATCTACCTATCATCTATCAGTCAAATTCCCTACGGAGTGCGGAATTGGACAAGCACAAGGAGATCAGTTGGCAGCCAGGGAGTGTTATCTAGCTATGTTGGCTATGGACGAGCAGATGCAGACTATGAGTATAGAAGAAAGAAAAATTGTTGCAGAACCGATTGAAATATTGGAAGATGTTTTATTACAAGAAAATGATCCTGAGAAATTCACTAGAATTGGAACAAGTATGAAGGAGAAGACGAAAGAAGACCTCGTCCAGTTTCTAAAGAAGAATGCCGATGTTTTTGCATGGAGTCATGACGACATGCCTGGCATTGATCTAAGTGTAATCACTCATCGACTGAACGTGTCCCCCTCTTCTAAGACTATTCGTCAAAAGAAGAGGGTGTTTGCCCCTGAACGAGAGAAGGCTATCAAGGAAGAGGTTCAGAAACTGACCACAGCACAGTTTATCCGGGAAGTCCATTACCCGGATTGGTTGGCAAATGTAGTGATGGTGAAGAAGGCAAATGGCAAGTGGAGGATGTGCGTCGACTTCACTGACTTGAACAAGGCTTGCCCTAAGGATAGTTATCATTTGCCCCGTATTGATCAACTAGTTGATTCTACAGCCGGCCATCAAATGTTGAGCTTCATGGACGCCTTCTCAGGATATAATCAGATAAAGATAGACGAGGCAGACCAGGAAAAGACATCTTTTATTACCAGTCAAGGTTTGTTTTGTTACAAGGTGATGCCCTTCGGTCTGAAGAACGCAGGGGCAACTTATCAAAGGTTGGTGAACCACATGTTTCGTCCACAAATAGGACGGAATGTGGAGGTGTACGTGGACGACATGCTTGTGAAGAGCTTAGACGAGGGAAGCCACTTGGACGATCTTCGGGAAACCTTTGAAACACTTAGGCGGTACAAGATGAAGCTGAACCCAAGTAAATGTGCATTCGGAGTATCTTCAGGAAAGTTTCTAGGATTCATGGTTTCAGAGAGAGGAATTGAGGCAAATCCAGACAAGATCCAAGCCATATTGAACATGGAGCCACCGAAGAACATCAAGGAAGTCCAATCCTTAACCGGACGAGTTGCAGCTCTGAACAGGTTTGTCTCGAAAGCCACTGACAAGTGTTTACCCTTTTTCAAAATTCTCAGGAAGGCATTTGAATGGACGGACGAGTGTCAAAGGGCCTTCCAGGACCTAAAGCACTATCTTACCACGGCCCCATTGCTAAGTCCGTCCGTGCTAGGAGAAGAACTATATTTATACTTAGCAGTGTCCCCACATGCCGTGAGTTCAGCCTTGATCAGGGAGGAAGAAAAGGTGCAGAAGCCTGTGTATTACACTAGCCGGGCACTAAGAGGGGCAGAAGGAAGGTACCCATTGATAGAGAAGTTAGCCTTCGCACTAATAACAGCTTCTAGGAAGTTAAGACATTACTTCCAAGGTCATGTCATCAATGTCATGACGGATCATCCGCTCAAGAAGGCAATGAATAAACTTGAAGTTGCAGGATGACTAATTCAATGGGCAGTTGAGCTCGGTGAGTTTGATATTTGGTACCAATCGAGGAATGCAGTAAAAGCTCAAGCCCTGGCAGATTTCATTGCAGAGTTCACTCCAAGTTATGAGGACTTAGATGACAAAGAAGACAATAAAAAATGGGTCATCCATGTAGATGAATCATCTACACTGTATGCAGGAGGTATAGGAGTGGTTTTGCAATCACCAGAAGGAGATAAATTGAATCACAAGGTTCGCTTGCAGTATCAAACAACTAACAATGAAGCAGAATATGAAGCCCTTCTTAAGGGGTTGGAGTTAGCTAAATCTGTGGAGGCAGACTCAGTACTCGTCCTGGGAGACTCACAGTTGGTCATAGGCCAAGTAAATGGAACATGTGAAGCCAAGGAAGATAGAATGAAGAGATATTTGAAGAAGGTGTTACGCCTTATGAAGAAATTCAGAGAAGCTAATTTCGTTCAAATCCCGAGAGAAGAGAACATGGAAGCGGACACTCTAGCGAAGGAAGCCTCCGCTAATGAAGCAATGGACAAGTTGGATGAAATACGATACATGCCAAGCATAGACCTTCCAGAAATGTTGCAGATAGAAGGTGAGGTGAATTGGATGACCCCGATAGTCTCATACCTGAAGGACGGAAGGCTTCCAGAAAGGAAGGACGAAGCCAGGAAGCTCAGAGTTAAATCAGCCAAATACATCCTTATGGACGAAGTGTTATACAAAAGAGGTTTTTCATAACCATACCTGAGGTGCTTAGCTCCAGACGAAGCGAATTACGTATTGAGGGAAGTTCATGAAGGAGCATGTGGTAATCACTCAGGAGCCAGATCACTCGTCCACAAGGTCATTCGTGCAGGGTACTACTGGCCAACCGTCCAAGCTGATGCTAAGGCATATGTTAAGGTATGTGACCAATGTCAACGTTTCAGTGATATCCCTAAACAGCCTTCAGAATACCTCACCCCAATGATGGCCCCTTGGCCTTTTGCACAGTGGGGTTTGGATATTTTGGGCCCCTTTCCAACTGGAACCAAACAGATGAAGTTCTTGGTAGTAGGGATAGATTATTTCACTAAATGGGTGGAAGCTGAACCCTTAGTGAAAATTACATAACAAAATGTCAAAAATTTCGTCTGGAAGAGCATTGTATGCAGGTTTGGAGTACCAAGAGTACTAGTATCTGACAATGGACGACAGTTTGACAACACCCCCTTCAGAGAATTTTGTGAACAGCTTGGAATCAAGAATCATTATTCCTCACCCTCCCACCCACAAGCTGACGGACAAGTAGAAGTAGCAAACCGATCCTTGTTGAAAATCATCAAGACTCGGGTTGAAGGGGCAAAGGGAGTATGGCCGGATGAATTACCAGGTGTTTTGTGGGCTTACAGAACAACAGCGAGGACTCCCACAGGAGAAACTCCTTTCAAACTGGCTTATAGGAGCGAAGCAGTCATACCTGTAGAAGTACATATGGCCAGCCATAGGGTGATGAAGTATCAAGATGAGGAAAACAACGAACAGCTTCGTCTTAACCTCGATCTCATAGACGAGGTAAGAATGGATGCGGAGCAAAGAACAGCAAGGTACAAGAATCTCATGGCAAAGCAGCATGACGCTATGGTGAAACCCAGGCGCTTCAGCATTGGGGATCTCGTCCTTAAAAGGGTTTCTTTGGCCACCAAAAACCCGGCCCATGGGAAGCTGGGACCAAACTAGGAAGGACCTTACAGGGTAATCAACTGCAAGAGGCAAGGATCCTACTATTTGGAAGCCCTGGACGGAAGGAAGTTGGAGCACCCGTGGAACATTGAACACCTAAGGAGGTACTACCAATGAAGGGTGATCACGGACGAGCCATGAGATGGACGAGACCCTTGGACGTTTGAAGTAATGTGTTTAATATTTTCCAGTACTTTCTTATTATTATTGTGTTTTAAGTAAATAAGTATCTTATGCTGCTCATGGACGAAGTTATGTTGTATTATGTATTTTTAATTCCCTAAAAGCACAAGCTCTTAAGCATGTGCCATGATTGTGGACGAATGATTACATAGTATGGATTTCTGAATATATATATGATGTGTTTTATATATATGTGTATGATTGTATTGGAATCCTCCATTTTCTATGATTCAAAATGATCCACGGAAGGCGAAAAGCCAAAGACGAGTAAAATACTTGGACGAAGAAGTATCATCTAAACGCTTTCCTTTAGATAAGGATAAAGCAAGAAAAATAAAGGTATGTCCGTCTAAGCTCAAGACGAGACAAACCTGAAGTGTAATCGTCTATACCATGGACGAACAATGTGCGTGCTAAAACACCACAAGCTCATAGACGAATCTAACCAACAACAATCCAGCCCATGGACGAGAATTTGTTGGGAAAATTTTATTAAGGACGAATAAATAATCGTCCTAAGTTTGAGCAACAAATTAAATTTGGCAAAAAGACATCATTCATATACATGAAGGAACTCGTCCATATGTTCAAGACGAGATAAAACCTAGTCCCACAACCACAAGAATGGTATGGACGACATGAATGAAGTTTGTTCACAAAACTGAAGGAATATTCACACAATGAACAATGAAAGAAAAGCATTCATACATTTATAAAATTTAAAGGGTAGACGACCACCGTCCAAAAACCCTTGAGTAGTGCTTATCCATAACAGCTCGTCCATATACTTGGACGAGGAAATTGTGTTTGAATAAACTTTAAAAGAAATAAGCAAAAGCCCAAAACATTGGGCACCTCCAAATAAAATTAAAATATAAACGTTCTAAAGGAAAATGAAGTCACTTGGATTCACCACTGGGAGCACTCTTTGGATCATCTTGTGTCACCTCGTTATTGGCGTCCTCCACCACGTTGACGTCCTCAGAACTCGTCGCTAGCAAAGAACTTTCTGTAGCAAGAGGAAGCTTGAAGGAGTCAAAGTTTAAATCAGGGAAGGCTTCCTTGGCATCAGCACGGAAGTCTTCATAGCCAGCAGCATAGTGACTATCTAGACGATTCTTAAGCTCGTCAGACTTCTTGAAGGCTAAAATGGCTTCCTCGCGTGCTTTCTCCAAGGACGAAGCAAACCCTGAAACTTCTCCCTCCAAGTAAGCAATACGAGTGTCCTTCTCGACACCATCTGCTTTGCGTTCTTCCACCTCTTCCTTTAATTTTGTCTCACATGCTAGCAAACGGTTGACTTCATCAGTCAGCCTAATCACCTCTCCCTTCTTCAACAAATTTTCATTAGTCAACTCTTTAGCCTTCTCTCTTGCCGTCTTGGCCTCCTCAGCAAGTTCCTTGGCTTGGCACGTCGCTGTATAAAACTTTGACATAGCCTGTTCATAGACGAAGGAGAGTTCAAAAAAAAAAAGAGAGAAAAGAAAAGAAAAAGTACACAAGGACGAACTAAAGTCATACCTTGAAGAGGTCATGGATGCCAGAACGTTCAAATTCCTTCACTGACATGTTGTAGCATTGCTTAACTTCATTGTCAGTGACGATCCCTTTGAATGTCCTCCATGCATACTCTTCGTCCAATATCAAGTTAGAGGGACGATCTGATTGCTCTGACGGATGAGACTTCCAAGGAGTCTTAGTTGGAGGGGGAGTAGGGTCAGTCTGAACAGGATGAATTATCTGGACGGGCTCCACGTCGGCAGGAGGGTCGTCCAGATTCACCGTCGGAGAAGAAAATTTGGGGACCTTGGGAAGGGAAGTCTGAACGGTCTTTGGTTTTTTGGAGCCTCAACGACTGGGAAGGTTGTCCAGGTCCACAGCACTTGAAATCTTAGATTTTCTCTTCCCAGCCTGGACGGCAGTCTTCTGGACGACAGGAGGCACAGGAACGCCCTCGTCCCCACTAGTTACTGTTTTGTCTTTATTTTCTCTCATTGTCATTATTCTTGTGACGAGGAAAATCAGTTGAAAAAGAAAGAGAAAGAAAGAATAGAAAGAAGTATTGAGGGACAGACGACACTTACTTCGTCGAGTGGTCTCCTCGTGACCTAAATTCTCAGGGGTAGGTTCTGGGCCAAGTCCCCATGTAGCCAAACTACTGAAAGTTACTAAGTCGTGGAAAGTCCTTCTAGGGAAGGCACGTACGTGGTCGATTCGATCCAGGTAAGACCTGTCCAAACGTGGACGAGTAACAGCTGCACCAATAAAAGAATGGTGGTTAGACGATTGAAAGTTAGAAAAAGTGCAAGGAATAAAATAAATAACATGGAAAGAAAACATACCCTCAGGACGAAGGCGACCTATGGGGCTGGTAAAAGGAGGGAAGGGGGCATTACTAACATCTGTTGGGTCCCCAGCCCAGTTTCCAGAAATGATAAAAAACTCTTGCTTCCAGAGCCTATCAGACGAGCTACGGCCCTTTATTAAACTATAGTGAGAGCCTCTGGAAGAGAACTGGTAAAAACCAGCTGATTGTTTTATTTCTGAGGGCTTATAGCAGTAGAGGAACTCGTCTACTGTTATAGGACGATCCCCTTCCAGCGCCTCACGCCATAACACTTGCATAGCAACTATTGTCCTCCAACCATTGGGATTAAGTTGGTTAGGACCAACACCTAACCTATGAAGGAGACCTCTACAAAATGAATTTAGGGGAAACCTAAGACCAGCTAAAAGATAAGACGAATATACTCCCAAACCAGAAGAAGGTGAACAACACCACTCTCCTTCCCTGGGCAGACGAGGTTCAAACTCGATAGGAATTTGGTATCTATCTACTAAGGTTTTTAACTTAGGAGCGTCTAAGGTGGATGCTACTTCAGGTGCACAGCTATATATGATGTTTTCCTCGTCCTCCTCCTCGTCCTGAGAAGGGCTGGGTGGCGCTCTGGACGAACTAGCCTCAGTTCCAGAAGCCATCCTACGTTGCATCTCTTGAAATTCTTCTAAGGAAACGCCTGGAACCCCGGACGAATACTGCTCGTCCGAGGAACTGCTACTAAAACTAGTGCTACCCTCACCACTCTCGTTACTTCCAGATGAGACGTCTTGATACTCGTCTATTTCCCTCTGTGTACTACTAGACGAAGACATAACTAAAGTAGATCAAAAAGAAAACCTAAAGGGAAGAGGAAGTACCTGAGAACTAGGACGAATGCTAGACGAGAACCTTGGACGAGATAGCAGAAGGAAGTTTATGAGAGAGGTGAAGGGCAAGAAAGAGAATGCGCCTATTTATAGGGCCCAGGAGTAGGGTCAGTGAAACGACACCATCCACTAAGAAAATGACACGTGGCAATCGCGTGGGGAAACATAATCGATTTGATTGCCCAACGAATTAAAAAATGACACGTGGCAGTAGAAAGGGGATAAAATCCCTATAATATCCTTAGACGACACCCTGGACAAGGGGGCAACTGATGGGATAGCAAAAACTATATCTATAGTTCGTCCAGGTCGGTCGTCTATCATGAACGGTTAGCCAAACGACCAGACCATCTTTTATTCGTCCAGACCTCTCTTCCTTGATAAATTGACTTATTGGGTAAACCCCATAATCAAGGCGAAGGAGTCATCCATGAACGAAGAGCATGGACGACTAAACGACGTGACAAAGGGTCGTCCATAGGCATCACGCATGGACGACCACACAACACTTGCAATTTCTGGAATGATTAACCAACACGTGTTTATCGCCACTAATTCCTCCCAAGTATGTAACTTCCAACGACGGTTATGGTTTCAATGGCAGTTGAGGATCGGATTCCAAGAATCTGGGGAAAGTTATTCGGACCAATAACCGCCCCGAAGTACCCTATATAAGGACCGGTCTGAACCATGCAAAGGTATGAAAAACTGAGATTTTTACTCCCAAAAAGGTTAAAAACTCCATCCGAGAGAAGATACTAACTTTACCATCGGAGGGTATTTGGCCGGTCCACCCCGGTCTCCCTTTGATTGTTTTTCTTTTTACAGGCCTCCGCTAACGCCGTAGTCCACCGAAGCCGAAGTGTTCAACCAACTGATTCTTCACCATCATCATGTCTGATCAAAATTTTGACTTTGAAGTTAAAGACAGTGATATTGATCCAAATCAAGCATAATCAATGGCATGAAAATCCCAAAAAAAGGAAAATGCAAACGAATTCACAGTGTGAACATGGAGATCTAACAAAGTGGTGGTAGAGTTGAAATTTCAATTCAATACAGTGTTTGAAATCGTAGAACAAGTGGAAAAACTAAAGTGAAATAAAGGGTAAAAATGAAATCTTGAAAATGGGAAAAAGAAGAAAAGATTAGAAAGATGATTGATTTACTAGTGAAATGAAGATGAGTATTTGAAAAGAATGAAAGCTTGGGAATGGTTTTTCACTAGCTTCCATTATATATATATATATATATATATATAGAGAGAGAGAGAGAGAGAGAGAGAGAGTTTATGTATGAGTTGGGTTTGGCTTTTTGGCTTCTGGTTCTTCTTCTTCTTTGTGTTGGTCTTTCTTCTTGTTCGTGTTTCAGAGTGCGTTGGTTGATTAAGGAGGTGTGGGTGTTGCTAAAGTGCGCGGTACTAGCGCATATATATAGTTAGTAAAAACACACAAAATTACACAATATTTTGAGGGTACCATATATGCATATTCTTCTTCTTCTTGATTAGTGTCTAATTGCACTAAACTCATCATAATGGTAACATTAGACTTATCATAATAGTGACACATGTCGAATGCATGAGTTTGATGTAATTGGTTACCAGATATTATACTGGACCTAAGCCAAATTTCATTATGAATTTAATTAGTTAGATCTGTTGTTATATTTAATAAGTAGGAGAACACATTTATTCATTAATTATTCTACTTTAGAAGTATTCTATAATTACCAAAACACTAGGTGTACACTCTGCCAACCAAAATTTTCATTCAGTACTCTTGTTCACGAAATGGGTGAATAGCCTAATAAGTGATTATTTTAGGATACATGTCATGCCCGCGTCGCTTTATAGAACATTGGATGAGAGAATAGTCAATAAGTTATTAGTTTTGGACACGTGTCATACCCATGTCGCTTTACAAAGCACTAGAGTCAAGCAAAACTCCTTAGACAATTACTATACTTGGTGTAAATAGAAAAAGTATCCAATATTTCGGATGCATGCAACATCACACTAATGTTGTTAATTAAGCGAATTCTAACTCAAAGTATTTTACTCATTGTTAAGTACTCTTTTTCCGGCTCACATGGCATTACTTCATTGGCAACCCATGCCACATCAACATATTATTGATTTTTTGAGTAAATCTCTTTAAAACCCAAAATAAACTCATATCTCATTCAATTACATGGATTAGGCTCACATGGATCGTGAGATCCTTACTTCAAGAGGCGGATTCATGGTCCACATTTCCTTTTCATCAATTGGGATCATAACCCATGATATCATCAACATCAACATATGGATCGAGTTCACACGATGAATCAAAACTCACAGCCCATATTACCTCTCTCATATTCATGGCAAGCAGCTTCTTCAACAAGAGCCCATATTTACACAAAATGACAACAAAACCTAAGGTACGTCATCTCATCTTCAACTTATGATCAAAGCTCATAAGTCTCTTTTGGGAAACTTTGGGAGTCGTGGTTTGGAGGGCCAAGAGATATGTTCAGTAAAACTCCAGTAGTTTAAAGTTGATAAAAGAAACATGTTGCTTGGCGTGTTTTCTCCAACTCCCTAAACTCTAACGAGTCCGTGTGTAGCGGGTAACATATGGTAAGTATCTCTTATCACATAGCACTTTAGATGATAAAATTCCCCATTACTCTTTTCTTAAAACTTAATGTTCATCATATGACAAATACTCAATATCTCCAACCATTTAAATGCTGAGAAAATAACTATTTATTCAATCCCTAGCTGTTGCTATACAAATTTAGAAACTTCATTATATTGTTCTACATAAACTACATTACTACTTTCAGCTAAAATCCAATTCAAACACATGGCCTAATCTGATTGGCTATCTTTAATCTTCAACTATATACAAAATATTCATGATATCTCTAATACCCAGCTGCTATTTGCCACAATCAGAGCATATATTTCTCTACTAGCTGCTAGAGCAAAGCATTAAATGCTCTTCTTCCTCACCAAGATTAAGTCACAACATAATGAGACCTTAACTAGATCTCTAAAGCTTCATTAACTTTCAACCAACCATTCTATTATTTACTAAAGATGTGTTGTAATGGAACCTTGGACCAAAAACACAAACACCCGAAAAAGGAAACATTTTCAGCAGAACCTCAGTAGTGTATTCAGCACTTGACACCTGGCTGGAAGTGATATCATCAGTCATTTAATGCTGAAATCCTAGCAACCAGTTGCTATATCTAAAATAGCAAGATACCCTTGAAAGAGATCTTACAATTTTCAGCAAAATCCATGAAATAAATGCTGAATGTCCTCTCCAACAGTCTGAAATTACCCAGCTGACCTCATCTGCTTCTACCCAAAGCAACAACTGTCTTATGACAGCTGTGACAACTGTCTCATGATAGCTGTCACAACTTTTTCTGACAGCTAGGACAGCTTTTTTAGGACAGATGTAACAGCTGACCCAATAGCCTTAGCATTACTGATTTTTCACATTTGGCTAAAACCAAAACCAACTAAGGTAACTATCCTTTTCTTGCCAAAATACTTTCCTTTTCTGTTACTCTTTCCCCAGCAGCTCTTACCCAAAACAACAAGAACACCTTAAACCTAAACATACCATTTTTGGCCAAATCTTAGGATGAATTTTTTGAAGATTCAATGCTAGTTGGGACATATTTTGACTGATATTCTTTGCTAAAACCCCCCTTAACTCAGCTATAAGGAAGACCCTTCATCGACACCTCAAAGGGGGGACCAAGGAAAAAGAACAACCCTCTCATAAAACTTCTCCATTCTCTCTCCCTCTAATGATCTTCTGAAGCTCTTAATGAAGTTCTGAGCTTCTGAGTTTTTTAGTTTCTAAATTAGGAAATAAACTCTTCAGTCCTTAGCGCATAAATGCCCTTCATAAGCCTTCATACATCCTCCAGCAGAAGATCCCAGCAGTAAATCTTAGCAACATTGATAAACACACGACAGCACTATTGCCCCTCTTATACTCATTCTCTCACTCTCCATATTCAGAAAATACACATATCTTACTGCTCCTGTCTCCAAATACCTAAACACATCTCCATACCCTTCTCTTACAAAATCTTTCTTCTTGGAAAGCAATCTCTACAACTTCTCCAGCGGTTATAATCTCATATTTTTACTATCTTTAACCTCTATATCTCTCATACTTCTATATATCATATATATTACAAATATTAAATCCCACAAAACATCTATATCTTTTACCATCTCCACGCTTCTCAAGAGATATCAAACACTCATACCAAAAGCCCTTCTCATGGAAGGCATAAACTTCTAATGCTAAAGCCCTTCTCCTAGAAGGCACCAAGATCTTAAATCAAACCCCTTCTAATGGAAGGCACAAATCCATCTTACATAAAGCCCTTCTTTTAGAAGACACAAGTACTCCATACAAAAGCCCTTCTCATAGAAGGCAACACTATTCATAATTCCACAACAACTAAAAGAGCATTGTCAAGGAGAAAACTCATTTAAGTGCATGATAAGAGGGGCAAGTTTAACCAGTCTCTACACACAGCTGTACATACTCTCTCTCCCTCCAGTTGAACCCATTTTTCCCTAAATCTTGAAGTTATCATGGAAAACTGCCTCTCTACTGCTGGCATTCTGCTGGAATCCTATCAGCTCACTGATACTACATAGCTGGAGCTATAAACCATACAAAGATAAGTGACTTTGCTTTTATATTTTTAAATTTACATCATTGAGTACATGATTACTTCACATTTAAATACATATTACTTTATTTCAACTACTATTACAACTATTAACAAAGGCTTAAACTCATTTAAATGCATGATAAGAGGGGCAAGCTTAACTAGCCTCTATCGCTGACATTCTGCTGGAATCATATCAGCTCACTGATGCTACACGGTTGGAGCTATAAACCATATATAGATAAATGACTTTGCTTCCACATCTTTAAATTTACATCATTGAGTACATGATTACTTTACCTCTAAATAAATACTACTTTATTTCAACTGTTATTACAACTACTAATTAAAGCTATTATATCAAACACATATTTTATATTTATTCGACTATTATCGTGATTCTTAGACTTTGGCTTTAATGGTTTTGTAGGCTTAAAAATATGTCGGTAGCCATTGGACCATGTGGCCCAATGTTAAGTTCTAGATGCAACTCCTCAAACAGAACTCGGGCCTAGTAAGGTCATCCTTCCAACGGACCACACGTGGTTGGGCAATCGAAAAAGGCCCCCGAACACTCACTTTACCAATTGAGTTAAACAAAAACTCACAAATTTACAGTGTTTCTTGAATATAGAATCCATGTTTAATGAAGGGATGTATAGGATCACCGTTCACTGAATATATAAAAATACTTTTCTTTTAGGCCTACATGCAGGACTTATTCTGATATGAAATGAAAATATAATAATACACCAAATTACAAAATGAAGTGATTTTTTTTTTTTTAAAATGAAAACTGAAGTGATGTTTGATGCTATATATGGATAATACAAATTCTACTATACAAGCTAATGTGTCAATGTTTTAAAGCCAACAAAGGAAAAAAAAAATTGGGGGGGGGGGGGGATATACCATTTAAGTTCGATATTATAAGGTGTAGCAAATTATATCCACATCGTGTTTGAAGTTTAATTAAAATAGACTATGAATTTTATTTATTACCTTTTCAAATCTCAAGATTTTAATTATAGAGTTTAAAGTGTAATTTTTTTTATAAAAAAATTAATAAATTTATGTATTATATTATTGATGTGACATTATTATGTTGACTGACATGTTAATTTGTAAAACTTTTATGGTAAAATTTGATAATAGATTAGTATTTTTTATGAACAACTTTTTCAAGAGGTGACGTAATGCACAAACAATTTAAGGTGAAATATTTAATTATGATAGTGTTGTCACGAGCACCATTCCTAAACTTTTCGTCACCTTTGAAAGTAGAGAGACCAAAAGATTAGGTTAGTAAGCACCCATTAAGGAGTAATGATATATTTTTGACACCCAAATATTACATTTACATCTATGTATACTAGGATTGTACTTTATAATCACATACTCTTAAATCCAATTGTTTGAGGTGTGTTACTGACTTACTTAGATCCATATGATTTTTTTTTCCATATGATGCCTCTCCCAGAAACATGTATATACACATGGAGTCTATCCAGAAAAGAATACAAAGCAAAGGAGGGAGGTATATCTTTTGTTTCTTGTGAAAAAGTTGTTGGTGGTTTGTAATTAAACTTCATTTATGATTTCTGCATAAGTAAATTAGTTATGCATTGGATTTGGTTTATTTAGTTATGCAATTGGTATTCTATCTATTGAGACTATCAAGCTACATAAGAATAGTTGAGAGGAGAAATATGAACTCAGAAATTTACAGTTGAGCTATAAAACTCTTTACAATTCATGTATATATTTAGTCATAAAGAATAATGAAATACTTAATACTCTTTAGTCTTTGCTACCACCATATCATGAATCATGAATAAGTTTGATCTTTGTAAATCAGTATTAGGCTACACAAGTTCATCACATTGCTATCGTTTATATAAAAACCGAAAAAAATGTTCATCATATTGTACACTTTTAGGGTCATGTTTTCTAGGAGCAAATCATCAACTCCACATCACATCACATAAAACACTAATTGTAACATAAGATATTAAAACTTTGTAAAGGGAAAAATTTTGATGTCATTATAGAGGGTCAAGGCATATCCAATTATTTTATTTTTCCATGACAATGATATGTGAACCAATCTTTTTTATATATAAATTTTGATTAATAAGTTTTTGGCAAGGCGAAAGGGGAATGAGAGATTCAAAGTAATGACTTCTATTTCATAATACGTGATCTTCAATAAATTGTGCTATCTCTTGAGAGTGAAATTGTGAAAACTATTATGTATTTAACGTAATTATTACAAAAACAACTACAAGTATACAACCTATGTATTCAAATAATATATTATAATTATTTAAAAAATTCCTTTAAATAAATGGTTTTTATGATCCAATCATTGGGCCTACCCATCCCAACCAGGGGTATGCTGGGATTTGCAAAGAGCAGCACCTTACGAGGATAGAAAAAAGTTTATTTGGCAATGTGTTTTTATGGACGCACTAAACACTTCTTCTTCTTCTTCTTCTTCTTCTTCTTCTTCTTCTTCTGCTTTTTGTGTGTAACTCATATTTTTTAATGTGTGCCCAATTTGCAGTTTTTAAGAAAACTTAGTGGTGGAGCTGAGCATGGAAAAGAAATCAAATTCTCACATATTGTTGTTTGGATCAAGATGTCATCTTTGAAATATTAGCAAGACCATTGGATGAAAGCCTTATCTAAAGGTTTTGCAAAAGTTGGTTTAGAATGATTTGTGATTCAAACTTTGTCAAGGTCCATAATATAATGATATACAAATATCTAAGTGGGTATTCATCATTGGAAAAAAAATTCAAGGTCTGAATACTTTGCTTTTAATGTAAACAATGGCAATTTGACAGCAAAATATTACACCACTCTTGCTGCACAATTGCTGATATTGAAGATACCTATGATGGGTTAATACTTCCCAAATCTATATTTGGCAATGATATCCATGTCTATAATAGTAGCACTAGTAAAATGACTAATGAGTTCAAAGAGCTACTATTCACTAGTATTTGATGTGTCCTTCCAAAAGTACAAGGCAGTTTGCTTAAGAATATGTTTGAGTGTCATATATGTGTTATGGATAGTAATGATGATGAAGTAAATGAAAATGCTGCTTGGAAGCAATTGAACTGTTCTTTCCAAGTAATCTTTCCTAGTTATTTCATAACTTGTTTTGATATTTTCTGTTATGGGGCTTTGAATTGGATGACAGAAAGTATTGAAGAAAGTGATAAAGATATAACAGCAATAAACATATCAAGTGTGAAGCTTAGGGAAGGAATTGAGTTGCCGTGCAAACCCAACATATACTACATGGAAATGTTCAATTGCAAGTTATTAGCTTTGAATGGAGTTCTTTGTTATGCTACTCAAGCTTCCAGAGATTTATTTGATTTTTGACTCTTGAGGGATTGGGTTCAACCTATTTGGATCAAGAAATTTTGAAGAGTTTCATCATTAGTGATAATTTCTTACCTCTTGCAATATACCAAAGTGACAAGTCCTGTCTAGTAGAAATCATGATAGTACACTGCAGGGATGTTGATACCCCATTTTGCAAACCGCATTTAACCTCACACGAAGGGTAAAAGGGTAATTTTGCCTTGGGAATATGTATCTTGATTCTGGTCATTAGATCCTTAATCTCATTTCACCAAAATGATCTTGATGTTGTAACGATTAAATCGACTAATCATAAACTTTAATCGAACCATCAGATTGAAAGTTATTATCAAATCAAGTTTTAATGGCCGAGATGCACTATCACAAATTGAGTCCGACTATATGTAATTATGAACAATTGATTCCAATTAGTTATAATTATAATCAATCTGAGATTAATAATCTGTCATAATTCGATTGGTTAGGACTACATTTTATGGTGAGATTGCATACACCTAATTAATTAGATAGTTAAACATTAATTATTCAATGAGTAATTTGTGCAATTATCTTTTAATTAGAGTGTATTTGGAACCAATTAAGTCTGAAATGGGAGTGATTGGAGCCATTCAATGTTAATTGGGAGCTAATTTGGGATCTATTAATGTTAATTGTGCTGAAACCATTTTCTAACAAATGACCTCTACTCATCATTTCATCGATATCTCTTAGAAAATTTTGAATCTATGAATGAGGTTAATTTTCCCAGAAACCAGACATCCGGGGCTTCAATTTGAGCATAAGAACGAGACAATTCTGATCAGAATTGAGTTAGATATAATTTTTCAAAATTAACTCTACAGGCTGTTATAGCTGCTATGAGAAAACCGAATTTTGGCTTCCTCCTCACTCTCACCAATCTCTCAATTTAATGCACCATATTTTCCCCAATGCTAAAATGAGATCTAGGTTTATGATTCTTTGTCAACCCTCATTAAATGGCATTCTATTCATATTTTCTTCACCACTTCTATATAAACTCTCCCTCTCCTTCATTCCAAAGCACACAAAAACCCCTTCTCTTCTCCTCTCTTGAGTTTTAGGAAGTTGAGTAGTCTTGTCATATCTTGATTTTCTTGAGACTCACTCTTCCTCTCCTAACTCTTTTTTTCCTCCACTTTTAGGACCTCTCTCAAGAGTCTCCTCCTTTACCATATGGATCTTGCATGAACGTATAATCTCTTTCCCTAATTGTTTTTTGTATTGCCATGTTGAGAGTTTAAGATTAAAACATGATAATAATCATTTAAATTCTTTTGAATATGTTTGAATGTTCTTAATTATCTTATATGTTCTTCACATGTTCTTGATTGTTTATCATATGTTCATGCATGACACTAGTTTCGACCTTAAATCCACATCAAAAACACAAAAAATATGTTTGTTTCATAATTCTTTCAAATCCTTGAATCTAGGATATCACCATCCACACACATTCACTAGAATTTATTTTTCAATCCAAATGCAATGCTTAATAAATTGAATTAGGGTTTATCACATGCACACACATTAAATTCAACATGCAAATTGATTGACATATTGGATTATATGATATGAATGTTGACCACCATAGTCTAGAAGACTGGTTTCACCAGGCAAGGTGGGTGCCTAACACCTTCATACCTTGTAACATAGCCTTTGAACTTAGATCAAGGGTTTGTAGAGCAAATGCTTATCTATGTAATTTTCGATTTCTTGATTGTAACTAAGAAACAAAGTCATGTACTTTATCTTAGATTGTATCTAGGACTAAAACCATGTAAATTTCCTATAATTAATGTAAATTCAATTTCAAATTAATAAAATGAAAAATTTTTCAATTTTGGTTTTCTTATTTATTCCAATAATTAAATAAGTGACAACTCCATTGTAAAACCCTTAATCTAAAGGGGAAAATATAATTAATCAAACCTCCATTTTGAAAGGCAATAACACAACTCCATCCATTTACGTGGGTTTGGCCCAACATCCATAAAAAAAAAGGGTCTGGCGGCGCGGTCTCTCACAAGGGACGAACCTAGGATTTTAAGCTGTCGGGGGCTGGAGTATAAAGAAGAAAAAATCCAAATAGACATTTATATATTATTAAAAAAAATTATAAATACACAAAATTGTTGTTTCTGAATACATTAAGATGCAATCATCTACCAACAAAGACAAAAACAAAAACAAAATAATGTTTTTTTTTTTTAATACTAGGCTGGCTAGGATTTTTTTTTTTTTTTTTTTTTAAGTTAGAGAATTTACAGTAGTGATGCTAAAAATTTTAGTTTTTGCCTTTTAATACCTCAAAAAGCTAATTTATCTATTTTATTACATCGCTTTACAATACACCTAATATCAAATGTTCTTTTTTTTATCACTTCATTTAAAATATTATAAACAACTCATTAAAATAATAAGGAAGATGGAGAATTAGAGGTTTTTAATTGAAGAAAGAGATATAATCTTAATAAAATATTGTATTTTATTTTTAACAACTTGCTACAGTCAACTGGTATTTATACCAGTTTACTGTAGTTGCAAATAATACATGATTTTTTTTTTCTTTGGTGGTAAAATATTTTTTTGCTAAAATACAATCATCACTGTGAATATTTTTATTTTTTTGTTAAGTTTTTGGGTTGGAGAGTTACTATTTGAGTTAGGCTAACTAGACTGATTAGAGAAGGGGCGAAAATACAAAAATAAAATAGAGAATTACTAAAAAAAAAAAATGGACGCAAGACTTGAGGAGTAATGTGATTAAATTTAAAAGAATAAGGATCAATAGATGCATCCTCTCTTCCTCATTTTTCCAAGTTCACTATTATCAATAGACATGTTTGTTGGAACTAAAAATAATGTTATTTGTTAAGGACATCTTTTTATGTAATTGGCATATTCTTTGACAAAACGCACTTTATTTGTATTTAGGTAAATCTAAGTAGATTCAAGATGATCATTACAAGTGATTACATTGAAGACATGAAGATTACTCAAGAACTGCTCAAGAAAAGTGTAATCTGCAGGTCTCGATACCTCCTCGATAGAAGCTCGATCTGTCGAGACTCATAAAAGCTCGACATATGTCTCGATCTATCGAGCTTACGAGATTCAGACTATAGCCATTAACGTTTTTATTCTAAAAGACTATTTGTTTATGGGTTTGTATAATCCTTATAGGACTGGGAAAATCCAAGGTTTGTGGGTTTGTATAATTCTTATTGGACTAAGAAAGCCCAAGGTTTGTGTAAATCTATTTGGAATAGGAGAGCCTATTAAGCTTCTATTTAAAGGAGGTGAAAAAAGAAAAGCCTAATCCTAGAGGGCTTCATAAGGTTTTCTTTTTGAAACCCTAGTCTCCTCCTACAGAAGAAAGAGTTCTTGCTACATTTTTTGTACACCTTTGGGTTCTGTAATCAAGCAAAGTCTCTTGCATCAACGTTGAAGATCTTATTGGTGTTTCTATGTGAAACTGCTACAAATCAACTACAACAATCAAAGAGTTTCTATAGAGTTAGTCATGTACTAGGATTTGTGCATCATTGGTTAGTCACGTACTGGGATTTGTGCATTGAACGGAGAGATTGCCGCTACAATACAAGTCCAATTAGGTATTGGGGTAAGAGTTCAACTGTAGGTTTGTATTTCGGGATAGGCTAAAGGGTTTGGTAAGATTCCTTATACTTGTAATCGCTTGTGATTGATAATAGTGGATTCTCGGGAGTAGTGACCTTAAATTCACTCGGTGGGGTTTTGCCTTGATAGTTTTTCCCATTCGTAAACAAATCACTTGTGTCAAATTTATTTTTCACTGCATTTAAATAATTGGTGATTTGTTTGTGCTACCATACTATTACATGTAATTCAACCTAATTAATTAACTTGGGCAATTAATTAATTTGTAAATGGGTCAATTCATTTTTGGCCTAACATTATTAAACTTGCTGTTAGTTCTTTTATGATTCATTTGGATAGATGTGTTTAAGAGAAAATTTTGGATTTTAATTTGTAGTTTAAGTAACTTTTATAGAGTATGGAGGATTTTTTTTTTAATTTTTTTTTATAAATAGTAAATACTAGTCGCAAACTCATGTGATGCGTGTGGAAAAATGTAATATAATTATTTTATATAAAAATATAATGTAAAACTGTAAATTAAATAGTGCGTGTGTTATTTAAAAATAATTTCTATTTTTATAAGTTTTATGTAATAGAACATATAATATATTTTATATTCAATAACAACATATAGTAATAACATGTGTGTGTGTGTGTGTGTATAAATTAATTTAATAAATAGATTTAAATTATATAATTATAATATTATTTTACATAAATGGAGAAAATGTTATTGAAAGGACTTTTTTTAAATATTCCATAATCAGTCGACTAAATTGAACATATTCAAGAATATTAAAAAAAATGTACATCACTATTCCATGGAACACATGTAAAATGTTACATTAATCTAAATGTAAGTATAATGTCTATATTATTGTAACTTGAATTTTAAGGCATTCTTATGAATATTTATAATTTTTATTGCTTTTTTAGGACCCATATCTCTAAGTTTTAATACCTATTTTGTTTGTACTTAAACATAGGGGGTGTAGGGGCATTTTTGAACAAAAAAATGAGGATCCCAAACAAGAGAAGTCCCTTAAATAGTAGTATAGAATAAGAATAATACAAATAACAAAACTCATTTTGAGTTCATAGACCTTGGACCTAGGCTACTAATGTTTGCCTCTCACATGCTTCAGTTTCGTCTGCAAGCTCTGTCTCTTGCATTAATTTGATTGGGTTTTGGCAAACAGACTTGAGTCGTGACTAAAAAAATGGAAAAAACACTCAAGAAATTATCCCATTGAAGGCCATACCAATCAATTTGTGGAGAGAACAATTGAAAATTTATAAAGAAAAAAAATATGACAAGTGAGGAGGTGAGGAGGTTGTTATCTATTGATGACTGTCAAAATTCCATATGATAGCGGCATGTGAAAAGTCTAGGTTAATTGAGAGACACACGGTAGAATTGGAGATAGAGTAACACCTGAATTTAAGGAGAGGCTCAATAAATATCAACAGGTAAATCTAAAAATAAAAAAGAAAGAAAGAAAATAAATGATGACATAGTGCTAATGTAGCTTAACGGGAGCGTAGCAACAATAAATATTATGCTTCAATTTTATATATATATATATATATATATTAATTGATTGGATCTAGTTCTTAAATTTGGGATTGTAAGTTAGTTTGAGCTCAACTTTGAGTCTAAAAACTTATAAGCAATTTGGTCAGTAGTTTGATTTTTTTTTTTTAATAATTATTCTTAGGTCACTCCTCCAGTTTTGGGAGATCCATTAGATTTATAGGTTACAAAGATAACATGTAACTTTCTTCTTCTTTCTCAAACCCCTTTTCCCCATTTTAGAGATGACTTATGTGCCTTGCATAGTAAGTCACTAACAATAGTCTTACCGGTTACACATTTATAGGATAAATTACTAGCAACAGACATAGGATTTAGCTTAAGTTCCAACAAATTTTTAGCTAGGCTTAGACCAATTGGCTTGTTTGTGAATATACCATCCCACGTATGAAAACAAATTTCACCTACAAGTTGAATCCTAGATTTCTAATATTGAAATTATAATATATATTGTTATGAACACAGACTATGACCTAGCTACTACTGTTTTTTTCCCTTTAATTTATTCAATATTTTTGTTGACAACAAAATTAAGTTGAATAGTCTAGATCTCCTTCTTGCTGCAATAGATGCCCAATTTGCTAATTTTGTAGAGAGAGCCAGTTTTAACTTTATTTGAATGATTAATTAGAATACCAAGCACTCACACCGGCAAATGAGCTATTTTTTTTTAACATCTACTAAAGTTACCAATGTACTAGTACAACGACAAAAGACACAAGTGTTGCATATCTGACCAAACACCAATTAAGAGGACAATTCCTCTCTAACCAAACACTAATTATGCAATCATACTCAAGAATTAAAAGTTCTTTTAACAAATGTCAGGCTAACCAATTGTGATCCCCTGCTCGCTTTTTCCATGAACCTATCTTTCTTGAGCTAATAAAAGAGAGAATAGCTATTTGCTGTTGCACTGGCCCCCTCTGAACCTAAAATTTGGTCCATAAGAAAGATAGGTCAAAATACCACTATTAATGCTATAGCAATGGCCAAAAAACAATTCCCAAAAAAAAACCCGGTTAATGTAAACACTGATCAAGGTGACACAAAAGGACAGATGAAAAAACAGAATAAGACAGACGGAGGAGGATAGAAATATTTCAGGAAGCGAAGGAAAAGAAGATTTAGCAAAAAGAAGATGACAGTGAGCAATGGCGATAAACGCAGAATGGAAAAGACGAAAAACAGAAGAAGAAAAAAAGATAGAGAAGATTACAACGTTAGACCCACAGAAAGACAAAAAGAAAGATAATGAAAGCCAGCGAAGATGAATAAAGCAGGGAAACGAAAGGAGGTGATTCTACTCTAAGAGGATTTGCACTTGCAATCCTTACTTGGAAATAGCAGTGAAGGGACGATTCGACTTGTTTGTACCAGTTGAAGACGAACAACTCAGCTTGAAAACGGGACCACTGACTCCCACACGCAACGTGTGAAAGAGACGAAGACTTTTTTATATAAAAGAAACTTTGTTTCGTGCCCTTACTGATATCAAGAGAAAGACTATTGATATCGATGTACTATGCTAACCACAGCAAATTGCTTGCGTTATGGTGCCCTTACTGTATTGTGTTGCATTTCCTCTGTCGGTGTAGCTGCAATCTCTCGATCCATCATACTAGAGTAATATAAGTGGATTTCGAAAGTATATAAAAGTGATCATACCATAACTTTGGTGCATCCTATGTAATTGATTGCACCTTTAAAAAAAATGATTTGCTTCAAAATACAATTGTGTTGTTTAGTAGTATTTTGTAACCCTTGGGACAGACATAACTCCTCCTAAGAGGGATATGAGATAATTCATGCATTTTCTATTCGCTATTAAAACATATCCTTGGTATGTGATCGCCACCCTTATGGGATTGTCATCATTCTCTGGGGCCAACAGCTAAAAGCATTTTGGCTCTATTGTTTGACCCAAATCTCAGTTTTCCTTAAAGTTTAGCAGGTATTTAAGAAGATATTTTCCTTCTCTTATCTAGCTTTTGTTGTTTGAAAATCTATGTTTCAAATAGTAGCATGAATAGTATATCCCATAACTTCGGCTAACGGGCTATTTCTTGTAGTCAAATTGAACTTGTCCATATAAGACTTTTTGGATTTAGTAGTCTGTGTAGAATTTATAGAAGGATAGGGGCCTAATGTATGACTTTTTTTTAATAAAAAAAAAAATTACACATCCTCCCTTGAAGTTTCACAAAATGATATGCATATCAAACTAAGGATGAAATGACAATGCTCTTGAGGTTTGTAAGTAATTAAGACAAGTACATGCCTGACTTCCTCAACGGAATAACCTAAAAAAAAAAAAAAATCAAACTATGGATAAAATGAAACTCTTCCTTGTGATTTGTATAAGTACTAGGAATTGTTTTTTTTTTAAAATAATATTTTATTAAAAATGCCATAGTACGTATTAAAGACATAGATTTATTTATTTTATATATAAAAATCTCAAATGAGAGTGTCATTTTATTTTCTATAGTTGTAGGGAATAATTTCATAAACCCGTAAGAGAGTTTGGCATATTCTTTAAAATATATATATATATATATATTTATTCTATTGTGTAATAAAGTATAGATTTAGGTTGTTTTTTTTTAGTATTCACCAAATCACCGGTAAAAGTAGAAAAGATTTTCACATACATAGAGTTAAAGTTTCACTGAGGTACCTCAAGTTCCACAGAATTCTGTACTTTAATAGTGTGCACAAGTGTGAACGGGCGGTGGTGCGTTGTTTGAGATTGAAAATGAGCTTTAAAAGCAAAACATTCTAATGCAAGTTCGAGGCAATGTTGATAAAGGAATGAATGGAATGCATTTAACACTATTTGTTTCACTGTAAAATATTTCAATAAAATATTTTCAGGTATTTAGTGTGATATATAAAAAATTTTAAGCACAAATCATCAAAATCAATGTCTAAGCTATCGCCGCAAGTAACTGGACCGGTTTCATTGGTCACTGGATTGTTGGCACCAGCCACAAGACTGGAGGTTCCAGCCATTGGATCATCAGAACTGGCTATCAAATTGGCGGCTATGCCGATCTAGCCTCTTGATGGGGGGGTGGGGGGTGTGACAATGTGATTTTGTAAAACATCTCACCAAGTTTTTAAAGGTAAAATATTCACAACATTTTACATAGGAATTTACAGTTAATAGAAAATATTTTCAAGTTAGAAAAAATTTTCCAAAAAACAAACATAGTAAAATGTTGAAAATATTTTTTGTAAAACATTTTACAACAAAGCAAACGAAGCATAAGTAATGGAAGGGAAAGGAAAAGAATGAATTGAATTGAATTACAGATCAAGATGAACCGAGTCTGAATTCATGTGTTTTTTCTTTTTAATTTAAAAGCTAACAATGATACAGGAGTGACATTTTCAAATGCAAAATAAAATTTTAAATATTATTTTAATTATCACATCAATTTCATGTTTGACAATGGGGCACTCCTGTGCCATGTATGTATTTTCCATTAATGAGATGATAGTAGGAACTACATTACAAGCGATTTCAAAAATTAAGGGACCAAAATAAGAGCTCTAAAAAACTGGAAACCTACCCAAAATATAGGGACCAAAAATATATTTTTGTGTTTTTATTTTTTATTTTTGATACATTAATAGTTAGGGTCTTAGGAGTGATGAAGATTTGAATCATGGATATCTCTGTTGAAAATATCATAAGATGTCAATTGAATTACAAGGTTCTTGACAAAGATTGTTACAAATCATAAAAATAGCTTTTAAGTTGAAGTTCAAATTCCAGTCTTTAGCATTTCATAAAAATAATGAATTAATGCCCTTTTATTATAAAAGAGACACGGATACAACGAGTCACTACAACAGATAGAACTTATTTGTCTGAAGAACAAATCATTAACTCTACAAGAGGTTCTCTAAAATCACAAGGAAAATTTTAGAATCTACTAGAGAAAGAAGAATAGGAAACCTCATGAAATTTTTTTATTAATTATCATAGTTTGAATGAGCAGGAGTGGTAAGAACACAATTGTGGGTTGGTGGTTTTAAGGTGAATCAAACGGTCTCTTGATATAGAAAGGTGGGATTTTAGGGTTTAAAGGACCCTGAGGTTTTGGTTTACCTCCTTGAAATGAATGGAAGATTGGAATGCGATTTGAGATTTTAGTAGGTTGAAGACTAGGGCTAGGTGTTTAAGAGGTTGGGAAATTTGGGTATGACTTGGTTTTTATGGGAGTGATAGTGATTTAGGAGGCAGGGATGGACCCAGGTAAGAGGGCTAAGGGGGCTCGGGCCCCCCCTGGGCCCAAAAGAAAAAAATTTTAGCAAGTAAAATTTTCCACAAAAAAAACAAAAGAAAGGGCTTGGGCCCCCCTGAGATTTTAGCTTGGGCCCCCCTAGTTTTTAACTCGGGCCCCCTCCCAAAAATCCTAAACCCCTAGCCCATCCTCCGGCCAGCCCAGGAGCCCATGACCCAAAAAAAAAAAAAAAACCTCAGCTCCAGCAGTCCAAAACCAAACGGAGAAAGCAAAAAATGAAGGAAAAAGAAAGAAAGAAAGGAAAGTGAGAGGCGAGACAGAGAGATAGAGAGGAGAGACAGAGAGATAGAGAGTACTTAGAGACCCATCTTGATCGGAGACCCGTGTCGCCGTGACAAAGAGAGACAGAGAGATAGAGAGCCATGCCGTGACACCGTGACACTTGCGAGACTGGAGACCCATCTTGATCGGAGACCCGTGTCACCGTGACGGAGAAAGACAGAGAGATAGAGAGCCATATTGCCGTGACGCCGTGACACTTGCGAGACCGGAGACCTACTTGCTGCCGCTGCCGCCGTCCACGAAGACCCATCACAGGTATTTACTCTTATTTTTCCTTCAAAACCTAATACTTTTTTTGTGATTTGAGAATCTGAGATTCACAAAAACTGTGCTTGTGCCTTGTGGACTTGTGGTGTTTCATGTTTGTGTTTTTTCTAGATGATTGATGAACTGAACTGATGTTGGTGATTGTGAATTGAATCTGTGCTTAGTGTGCTACCTGTGGTGTTTTCTTTTCTTTTCTTTTTTGGGCTTTTTGGCTTTGTGACTCTGTCACTTTGTGTTTGTGACTCTCTCTCTTGCATTATATAGATAAGAGAGATGGAGACAGAGAGTAGAGTTTGTAGAGATAGTTTTTTCTTTGTTGACTGGTAGTTGGGCATAATAGGGACAAGTGGAGTTGGGCAACGGACAAGTGACAAAAAAAAAAGGTAAAGTTAAGAAAAGTTTTTGTTAGTAGTGTCAGTAGTGGGATTCATTGAGTTAGTGGGTCAGAATTAGAAAGATGGAGACAACACAAAGACACAAAGACATAAATAAAGGCAGACCAAAGACAAAAAGAAAAAAACAAATCATATAATATAAAAAATTATCACACAAATTTAAGAAAACAACGGTGATTCTTATATGATTTTTATTTTATTTGTAGATCATGAAAAAATCAACTACAATGCTTGATTTTTTCAAAAGAAAAGGTTCAACTTCAAATTCTTCCGAAGTTCAACCAACAACTAATGTTGCTATTCCAATTCTAGAAAATGTGGATGTTCCAATTCCGGAAAATGTCGATGTTCCAATCTCTCAAACACAATTTCAAAGAATTGACCTTGATTCTATAGATTTCAAAGAATTTGTCTTGGTTGATAGTTTATTAATACTATATAGATACGTATTTGAAATTTTTTTTTTTTTCGCTTATCTCCAGTCCCCCAACTTAAAATCCTGCGTCCGTCCATGTTAGAAGGGTTCTTGATGGTAAATGCAACTAGGATTTGGGATAGGAAATATGAATTTGATGGAGTACGGAATGCACAAAGAGAGCGTGCACAAGTGTGAATTCTTGATGGTGGAGCTCGGTTAGAGAGTGAAAAATATTGGCCTTTGAAAGCAAATTATTGTACTGCACGTTCAAGGGAACCTTCAAGAATTAAGAAAGCTTTTGTCAACACAAATCTGACAATGCTACGTGTTATTGACGATGCCACATCAATAATATTTATAGAGTAGCGCCCAGAATTGCCATGACCCATTTCGATTATTTTTGTGTCACTCTCAGATGATGACATGGGCAAAAATAGTCAAAGACCTCTATTTTTTAAAATTATTAATATTTTATCATTATTTGAAAAATATTTAATAATATATTACTCTTTTTGAAACTCAAATTTGTAAAACTTAACATAAAACTCAAATTTATAAAAATTGAATATTTTAAAAAAGTCAAATTGGAACTCAAGTTCCATAAATTCAAATTCCTTTTCCTCTGTTCCACCGTGGGTGATGGTGAAGTGTGTTGAAATGGATATATCCTGTACCCGGCATATATGCCGGGTACAAGATATCCTAAATCGTTGAGATGGGTGGACACTTTTCAACCCACGTAAGCATGTGTCCTTCTGACACAACCCTTTCAGAAGAGGACCCCTATATGCATAAAGTCACGGAAGTACTGTACCTCTATGAATATGATGGACACATTAAACCAATGTTCAACGTTATCTTTCTGTTTTAATGGCCGAGAATTCATGTTCAACGTGGGCATTTTTATGATACTCAATTTTCTTAAACTCAAGTTTTATGTAAAATTTACATACTCGAGTTTTAATTGCTAAATATTTTTTAAATAATAATAAAACATTATTAATTTTAAAAAATAATGGTATTTGACTATTTTTATCGATAACATGGCTTTTTCGCTCTGTATTTGTGGTACATTGTGATTGGAAATGGCCAATGAAAAACAAAGATTAAAAAAAAAAAAAAAAAAAAAAAAAAAAAAGACCTGAAATCTTGCCACAAAAGTCACTATGTGGTAACAGTAACTTCTAACTTTGAAAGCAATCAGCTTTTGGGTGCCTTCCACAAATCACGCACAGCTCTCAACAAGTTTGTTTGATTTAATTTCAACACTAAAAAATTAAATCAAGCAAATTTGTTCAACTTTTAAAAATTTTAAAAATTTTATATAAAAAATTTATTTTTTCTATTTTACATAATTATTTTTACAAAACACGAACATCAGTTTATTTATTATACATTTTTTTTATTAAAATAATATTTTCCCTTACTTTTTTTATTATTTCCCACTTATCCCCACCTAAAACTTACTTCTTTTTTCTATGAGAATATGAGACTCTCTTAACACTCCCTTCTTCTTCTTCTTCTTCTTCTTCTTGTCCTTATCTCTCTTTCCGCCTCTCTTTCTTCTCTTTTTTTTTTTTTTTTTTTGGAGAATCTTTTTCTTTCCTCTTCTTCTTTTACAATTTGGGTTTTATACTTTTATTATAGATGATGATTTTGGGTTGGGTTTGATTAAGGGCAGTGATTTTGGGCGGATAAAGCAAAATTTTGGTTTCGGTTTTTCTTTCCTCTTCTTCAACATCTTCTTCTTTCTTTCTTCTTCTCCTCCTCCTTCTTTTTTCAATTTCGATTTGATTATTTATATGAATTTGTATATGGGTTTGATGAATTTGGATCTAGATTTAGAAAGATTTTGATGATTTTGTGGTATGTCCATGTTGTTGTGGTGGTGGTTTGCGGTACTGGGTTGCAGTGGTGGTGGTTAGCGATGCTGGGTTGCAGTGGTGGTGGTTAGCGATGCTGGGTTGTTGTGATGGTCGGCTTCTTCTTCTTCTTCTTCTTGGCATTGAAGAGTGTGAGAGAGAATCTGACAAGGCAAGAGAGAGGAGAGAGAAAAAATATAAAATAATAAATAGAAGAGTTACAGTAACCGTGCATATACCAGATATGCACTGTTACTGTAGCAATTGCACGGTTACTATAACAATTGTGCATAAATGCACAATTTTACACCCACTGATGTGAGTGTTTTTTTGCCCAAAATATATAAAATGAGCAACTTTTTCTATTTTGTAAGATTTTACACATACTGATGCTAATGCTGTAATCATGTCATCAAACCCATTGCATTTGTAGCCAAACGAGAAAGTAAACAAGAAAATCAAGAACATTACTTCTTATACAAAGTCATAAAAATATCCAAAATGCGATTCACCCAATAAGAAATACACCACTACCAGTCTAATTTTGATACTAGCTACCTTGTGTATTTGTCTCACACATAACCTTGCTTGTATTTGCGAAAGAGGTCCTCAGTTTTGGCATTCCTAAATGCACAGCACCCTACCAAATATACACATATCAAAGCCACAAGAGTAATGAGCAATATAATATCCGCTCTTCTCCATTCTTTTTTGAGATTAGCCAATAATCCGGCTTTGCATGAATCACAATTGTAGCAAAGTTGGGTCGGCTCGTTGCTCCAATTCGAGCAATCCATATCGGATGCATTGTTAATGGGACTTATCCAATACGTTGGATTCACAAATGTATACCCACATTGAGTCCGTGGCTTACAGCATCCTGACTGTAAAGAAGAAAAAGCAAAAAAGAATAAAGTATAAAGACGAAGAATATTTGGAAAAAAGGAAGGTTAAAACATATGGCTCAAGAATCATAACTGATTAACTTTGTCAAGTGGTTAAGTAATATTCTGTGCTCAAAAACCCTAGTTTAAGATGGATGTGACTCTGAGAATAATATTATCAGATGACAAAGTTGTGCTTTTTTGAAAACTTAAAAGAAAAAGATACTACTTAATTTACTTCGTTCCCTAGCAAAAAAAAAAGGAAAAAAAATGTAAATGAGAAATAAATAGAAATCGGTACTTATTTCTCATTCTATACTTAAGGTCTATTCGGATAACGCTTATTTGCTGAAAATTGAAAATACTGTAGTAAAATAATTTTTAAATGTGTGAATAGCGCTGTAAAATCCAAATTTACCTAGAAATCTGTGTTTTGCTGAGTTTAGTGATCTATGAATAGTACCATGAGACCCCAAAAAAAGCAAAACCCAGCTTAAATAGTGGGTGAAACTTGCACTGTAGCCGTGGGTCCCACTTTTTCAAATGCTAAACGCAGACTTGGGGGAAAAACATGCAATCCAAACGCACACTTATTCTTCGCAAACAAATAATAACAATAATAATAAAAGTTCAAACACATTAATATAAAAAAAAAATTGTAAACCAAATGAACCATTGTTTAACAAAGGTTAAAGGCTAGGGTTTCTCGTACATTTCCACAAGGAAAACAAATCCCACTTTTGGAAATTAGTATTAAAGAAGAACTTAGTTAATTTACCTGTATGGGGGTAATATTTGCATTAAAGAAATCCTGAGCCATTCTATATGTCTGGTTCAACTCAGCACACACGGTTGTTGAGCTGAGACAGTTCCTTATGCGATCCCATTTTAATGGACTTCTAACTCTTCGACGAAGAAATCCAGAGAAGTCATCAAGATGATATTCCAAGTAACTTCGACTCGGTTCAAGGTGGCCAGAGCCCCTGATGGTGACCATGTAGATGAAAACCACCAAACACGCAAGCAATATTATCAGAATAAGCATGGCAACGAGGTAGAAAATCAGGAGCAAAGGGATTCTCCAAAACCCTCCAACAAAGCCTGCTAGTGCTACAACCAAGATCAATATCCCAAGAATAATGACAGGCCCTTGTAAAAGTTTCACACAAGGATTGTCTGGTTCATTTGCTAGCCAGATTCCAGCTCCAATGATTGGAATTGAAAGGAGCATAGCAACAAAGACATTGTTGCTCACTGAAAGGGACTTGCGGAAAAAGAAATCTTTAATCGTGATGCATGCAGGTATAAAATTTGAAAAAAAAAAAAACACGACTCCAGTAAGCAATAGCATTAATGACATCATTGTGCGGGATGGTTGCTGAAGAGAGTTGACCAGGAGCATCATTCTGACGAAGGGATGGAGCAGTAGATGATTCCTCATTTAGTTTTTTCAGAATGTTCTCAACAATTTCCTCTATAAACTCTGACTCTGGCCTGCAATTGGAAGTGTAACCACAGTTATATTTTTTAAAGAATAGAAGTTAGTGAATCAACAGATCATACAATAAGAGGAAATGAGCCATGAAAATAGAATGAAATGCAAAAATCTTATTGGTTATTCATTGAAATTTAATTGATTCACAGTATTTCCATGGCAATGAACGAACTAATTCAAAGTAACAGCTATAGATAATAACTTCTTTTTTTTAAATGATTTGATTGTAGTTTTAAAATTTCTTAATATATTACGAAAACCCAATTAATTAAATATTCATGTTTTTAAGTATATTTATTTTCCGGGTAGTGTTTTTACTTTTTATGTAAAATAGTAAATTAAATTATATTTGAATTAAAATTTAATATACGTACAAAGGTAATATGTTTGTTTTAAAATTTGATAATATCAAATTATAGAAAAATCTTGATAAATTAAAAAAAAAAAATCAAGATTATAATATCAATATGAAAATATGGATGTTTACAATATAAATAGTAAAAGCATAAAACTAAAAAAATATTGGGAGCCAAGCTACCAATATTTGAGATTACACATGGCTATTCATTCAATGTGATTCTGAGTAAAGCTTCTTATTGAAAGATTGAATTCATTTTTTCAAAAAAGGAGCCAAGCTACCACCTCCATTTCTACATGGAACCACAAACATGTTTGCATATTGCACCCTACACTAAACTCTTTCAAGATAAGTCATTTGATCTCGTAAACATCAAGAATACAATCAAGGGATCTTTACTTCTCACTATTATATATCCTTGTGAGCTCATGAACTATACGTGGGTCCTAAGCCCTTGGCAATTCCAGCTTTAGGCAATTCATGGATGCCTATAGTACTAGAAATTAACCAACCATCACATATAAATCTCCAATATTTTTATGAGCCTTCATGCAACGCTGCTCTTCTCTTTGCAATCTGTCCATCATCTGCTACAATGGGAGACCATTTTTTGCTCAAAATCATCCATCACTACCTTGCTGCCAATATCTTTATACCAACACATCACACTCCAACATATACGTAATCAGGCAAAGCCTTCTCCTTCCTACAATACCACATGAAGAGAAACAATTCCCACCCAAGCACCCACTAAGGAGGAACACTGGTTCTACAGAAGCCTATGGTTTGGTGCTAACAACACCTAATCTAGAGAGAAACTCATCCTGTGATGCCATTTTATCAATTTGGTAAGTTTCCTCAAAAAAGAAAAAAAAAATTGGTAATTAAAAAAAATAGAGAATGAAAATCATTAATAATGTATTTGTACTTAAAATTGTACAAAAGTAACAAAACTAGTAAGTAATCTTGTCTAAATATGAAATATGATAATTATGATAGTTATTAATAAGTATTTGTTATGATTTTATTTGTATATAAAACTATAAATTCTTGCAGTGGGAATTTTTTATTATTATGTTTGTATATGAAACTAAGTCTATCCAACCACCCGAAAAACAGATCAAACCCGAGCCAACCGCCGCTTGACCTGACTACTTTAGGGAGTTAGTTGCAGATCTCTTCCCCCAAAACCTAAAAAACCCGAATAGAACGATTGAACAAGAGTTTTCTAGTGAGATTTGCCAAATCTGGCAAGACCTTATCAAATCCAGCGAAATATTACAACCTTATATGAAACTATATACTCTATGTTAAAAAATATATGGTAGAATTTAAATTTAATATATAAATACATACATATACATATACATACATACATACATATATATATATATATATATATTAAAATAATGATGTGAAAAATTATGAAACCTCCAAAACTAATGAGACAAAATTTCAAAGGGTTAACCAAAAGTATATTACTAATTAGTTATCCATGCAATTCACAAGAAAGTTTAACATAATATAATTTTAAGAATATTTTATTTAATTTTTGTCTAAATATGAAATTTAATAATTATGATAGTTATTAATAAACATTTATTATTATTCTTTTTGAAGCTTATTAATAGACATTTATTGTAAATTTGTCACGAAAGAGTTCAACATTATACAAGTATAAATTGTGAAGTCTTAGAAGCATATATAACACAATATTATTATGACAAACAAAAATCAAATAAATTTAGTTTTAATATATCATAGACTACAGATATATATTAAAAAAAAATCATATATGTACATACTATATTACCGATTTGCTTTCAAATGAAAGCCAGCCAAGTTTGCAGCCTCTTCAAAATTTCCCTTTTGTTCCCGCACCTCTGATGGAGACACGTCATAGAAAATGGGAAGCACCCTTAGATTTAGCACCCTATTGCATTCCATGATTATCGCCAGCTCATCTAGGCACCGATCTGAAGTAGCATAGCTTTTCGAGAACACCATAACTGCCATCCTTGATGTCTCAATTGCCTTCATCAGTTCAGTCCGATTAAATTCCCCTCTACACGCACAAATCTTTTTACGATCTAAAGCGGCAAAGAGATGGCAGGTAAAGCTTGTGCGGGTATCTTCCCCACAAAAACTAACGAAGACCTCATATTCATACCTCAATGCTGAGGTCGATGAGGATGGAGCAAAGGAAGGAGTCATGATTTCCTAAACTCAAGGGCAAACAAGAAAGAACTAGTTGTTTCTTTAGGATTTCTCTTCTTCTTCTTCTCCTCTCTCTCTCTGGTTTTTAG
This sequence comes from Quercus aquifolioides, assembly GCA_019022515.1. Taxonomy (NCBI): domain Eukaryota; kingdom Viridiplantae; phylum Streptophyta; class Magnoliopsida; order Fagales; family Fagaceae; genus Quercus; species Quercus aquifolioides. The sequence continues at coordinate 59,960,956 of CM032332.1, forward strand.
CTTTCTCTCTCTTCCTTTTTTTTCTGTCTTGTGCAAGAAAGTACGGTGAATGACTCTGTGCAATATGACTTTTATGATGAAGGAAGATACTCGGAAATTGGCATCACGAACACACGAAGGACTGTTTATCGAAGAAAAAACACAAGGATTGGGTCTAGTTTTCTTGTTCCATAAACAAGAGAGAAATTTGAAGAGGCTGGTTCCATTTACGATTCCACGAAAAAAAAAAAAAAAAAAAACGCTTTTTCCTTCTTTCAAGGCGATTCCACGAAAAAGAAAAAAAAAAAAAAAAGAATGCTTTTTCCTTCTTTTGTGAAAGTAGGACATAACTTTCGGTTTTCACGCCATATGCTAGTAGTATATTCAAATAGTATATTGAAGAGAGAAATTTGAAGTTCTGATGTCTTAAAAATACCAAGCTACCAACTAGTTTATTTGGAACATAAACAAGAGTTTTTTTTTCTTAATAAGAAAAAAAAAAAATCAAATGCAGATATAATATTTACCGATTTGGTTCCAAATGCAAGCCTTCCAAGTTTGCGGCCTCCGTCAGTGCAGTTCTCCAACTGTTCATCTTGTCTTCAGGGCCATTTGGGAGCTCAGCAAAATTGCCCTTCTGTTCTAGCACCTCGGGTTGAGACACATGGTAGAAAATAGGGAGCACCCTTTGATTGAACACCCTTTTGCATTCCATGATCTTCACCAACTCATCCAAGCACCAATCTGAAGTGGCATACTTTTTTGAGAACACCACAACTACAATCCTTGAAGTCTCAATTGCCTTTAACAACTCAGGCCCAATCTTTTCCCCTCTAGGGAGGTTTATTACATCTTTATAGGCATGAATCGTTTTGCGGTCAAAAGCGGCAAAGAGATGGCTGGTGAATCCTGTGCGGTTATCTGCCCCACGAAAACTAACGAAAACCTCATATTCATATGTCAATTTTGGGGTTGATGAGGATGGAGCAAAGGAAGGAGCCATGGTTGCAACATACAGGCCGGATTGAGGTAATACACTTGCGCCGGCCAAACTCAAACAGCAAAGCAGTAAAAACTGGTTGTCTTTTTTTTTTTGGATTTCTCTCTTCTTCTTTTTTTGGTTTCCAAGTTCTTTCTCTTCCTCTTTTTTCTGTCTTGTGTAAGTTTTCCAAAGTAGTGTGAATTTTTTACTTTGTGCAAGCTAGCATATGGCGTGAAAACCATGGCCAGAAGAGTTGGGTCCTACTTTCGGAAAAAGGATTTTATTTTTTATTTTTTATTTTTTTTAAGAAACAAACACACATACAAGGAAAGGGAAAAAAGTTCTAATACAAAAGCACGTCACAACTTCACCCAAAAGTCATGATAACTTTTAAGGAAATGTGAGACAAGTTATATTACACACAACACACTCTCTTAAGCAATATGGAATAATGTTATATATATATATATATATATATCTGTATCTTTGTGTATATATTAAGACATTAAGATCATTCAGAAAGTTAGATATTATTTTTTTTACTATCAAAAATACCTTAATTTAATTAATCTATTTTTATTCCATAAAAAGAAAATTAAGGTTTAGATGATAAATCAACTAAAATTTTCCTACTACCCTTACACTTCCCACTTCTCAGCTCTACTACCCCACATTTCTAACCAAAAATAAGAAAAAAAGGCTACCCACCCACAGCTCCTATTAAAAAAAAATACCAACGGTTCCAATAAAAATAAATAAATAAATAAAACTTCCATAATTTTTTTTAAAAAAAAAACACTAACCTCTAAGCAACTACTCACATTACATAAAATTATTCACCACAAATGCTTAACACTCATTATGCCCCTAAATTTTTTTTTTTTTTTTTTTTTTTTTTTGTGATTGGAAAATATATTAATCTCAAATTATAATCTATGCAAATTATTAACTTTTGCTCAAAAAAATAGAAGATCATCTGAGCACGCACTCAAAGGCGTGTGCTCAAAGGTTAGTATATTTGAAGAGGATTCAGAAAGTTAGTTATTACATTTTTTATTATAAAAAATACCTCTAATTTAATTAACTTAAAACAAAAGATGTGAGGTTAAAATAGTAAACTGACAAAAATAATAAAAACAAACCTACAAAGTAAAAAGTCTCTCCTAAATAAATTCCTACTTCTCCGTTGAAATACCTTCCCACCCGTTTTTTTTAAAAAAAAAAAAAAAACCTTTCTGACCCAAAAAAATACTCAATAGCTTAAGAAACTCCCCACCTATTTACTTTCCCCACGTTTTCTAAATAGAAATACTCACAAACAAAAACACTTCACATTACTCTGTTACGTGTACAATAAAAGTTCTCAATAAAATTTCTCACAAAGAAAAACTCTTCCTATTCCTATTATTCCTAGTTGAAATAGAATTTTTGTCAACTTCACATCAACAAAAACTCTTCTTAGTTGTTTATCTAAGATTACTATTCCTATTCCTAATTGATATATAGTTCCTGTCAACAGCTACTTCTTTATTTAAAAGTAGCGTGGGTGTGGTTTAATTGAATAGGAGAAAGAAACAAGCCGGAAACTAGAAGAGAAAAACATGTTCTTTGATTGCTACAGCTGAAGTGAAAAAATATTTTCCCACAAACCTTGCTTTATTTCATTAAAACTAATGTAACTTTTCTTCATAATGGCTTGTAAAATAAATAATTTCTTTATTATGTCTAAGTTTTATGATATGTGTAGCACTTACATTCTTTAATTAGCTTATTTTTTGGGATTTGTGCTATAATTTTTCACTTATTTAAATGTGAGGTTTACACTTTTTTTTTTTTTTTTTTTAGAGAGTTTCAACCTATGACGTCCGCTCCTGATAATAGATCTTTTTGAGAGGTTTACACTTTTTGATAGATCAATAATTGCACATTTAGAGCCACTAATATGATCAAAAGTATCATCAAGCTTCTCTAAAAAAAATGAACAAATTCACACCCGAATATATGATTTCAATGCTATTTTGGTGTCATGTCCCTTAGTTGTTGATAGAAAAATTTTATCCTGAAAAATATAAAACAACCTTATTAAGGAGAGAGAAGGGGAGAGATTAGAAAAAAATTAGCAGAGAATTTTATTTTATTTAAAAAAAATAAATAATTGATTATCCTATCCAATTTTTATCTACACCTCTATATTACTGTTTAAGGGATTTCTCCTGTTTGGATTCTTTAATTTCGATGTCCAAAATACCCTTAAATTTATCTGTTTATAAAGTTTAACTAGTAGGGTTAGACATGTAAAATTACTAATTTAAAAATTCCTAAATTTTAGATAAATTTATAAAAAAATAAAAATAAAACACTGCCTACAAAATAGGAACACTCCCACTAACCCACACACGTTTCTAATATTTTATTCTTAAAAAAAAAAAAAAAAAAAACACACACACACACACACAACTAAATAGTCACATTTCTAATATTTTATTCTAAAAAAAAAAAAAACCTCACGGTAAAAAAAAATAAATAAATAGAGATTAAGAGCAGTTTAAATTGTCTCCATATATTAAGAGGATTCAAAAAATTAATTATTATCTTTTTTGTTATGCTACTAAAACTTCCAGAGATGAATTTGATTTTTGACTCTTGAGGGATTGGGTTAAACCTATTTGGGTCAAGCAATTTTGAAGAGTTTCATCATCAGTAATAATTTCTTACCTCTTGCAATATACCAAAGTGATAAGTCTTGTCCGTAGAAATCATGATAGTACATTGCCACAAGTTGTTTATATACAATGTGAAGAGCCAAGAGTTGAGGAGCAATGTGGTTAAACTTAAAGAATAAGGATCAATAGATGCATCATCTCTTCCTCATTTTTCCAAGTTCACTTTTATCAAAAGACATGTTTATGGAACTAATACTAATGTTATTAATCTCGCTCTTAGTTCTTTTATGATTCATTTGGATAGAGGTGTGTAAGAGAGAATTTTGGATTTCAATTTGTAGTATAAGTAACTTGTATAGAGTATGGAGGTTTTTTTTTTTTTTTTTTTTTTGTTAATGAACTTTTTGGATGGATATAAGCTTTATAAATAGTAAATATTAGTCGCAAACCCTCATGATGCTTGTGAAAAAATGTAATATAATTATTTTATATAAAAATATAATGTAAAATTGTAAATTAAATAGTGCGGGTCATTTAAAAATATTTTCTATTTTATAAATTTTATGTAATAGAACATATAATATATTTTGTATTCAATAACAATATATAGTAATGTGTGTATATGTGTGTGTATACATATATATATATATATATATATATATATATATATTTATATGAAAAAAGTAATTTAATAAAAAGATTTATTAAATTTACAAGCACATCTTTGCTTTACTTGTTTTCTAGAGTTTCCAAGCCCCGTCGTCTAGAAAATTTACAAGCACATTTTATATTTAGAAGGCTAACAAGTGTTGATAGATTACACCAAATAGTCAATAATACAATAATGTACAATTTATGGGAATGAGTTTATAAGAAACCATGCCCAAATGGCATCACAAACAAGTCTGTATAAATTATACAAGTGTGCATTTCGCAAACGCAGAAAAATGCAAGTTTTTTGGGCTTTTTGAGCTTATTTTGGCAAGCCCACACCAAAAAGAAACCCCTTTTCCCTCTCCTTTCTATAGTACTTTCAACAAACAAATTAAGCTCATCCAAACACACTCTAAATAGTTAATGTTACAATGATGTATGCAATATTGACAACGAATTAAGCTATAAGCTTTTAATGACAAGATATGAAACACCATAGTTTAACTCTATAGAAATCCATAAATCTTAGAAGTAAGAACCAAGAAGAATTGAGATTGAAACCTTGCCTGCAAGGCATCGTTCACAGTAATACAAGGGCCAAATCTCATTGAATTCTCTTCGACTGAAACGAATGACAAAAATTCAAATTATAAAAACCAAGAACACCGCCAATCACATAAAGAAACTAACTAAATCAATAAAAAAAAAAAAAAAAAAACCCAAATAAATAAAAAGAAAGTAAATTTATAGTGTGCCACTTACAATGGTGAAGGGTTTGATACATTTGCTTTTACAAAAGCCAAATTGCATAGCATCTGCAGCAACAATAGAGAGTTTAACAACTAATCAATCTACTAATGGTTAATGGTGTTAGGTTCTAAAGATTTAGGATTTTATGTATTTAGAACTCTAATGTGTAATGTTGGCAAACCATGATCAAAACAATGTGCTTAGTCTTGTTTAGGCTTGCTCAAAGTTGATAAAATATTGTAAAGTTGGAATCGAGTGACTGTAGATGCATTGAGGCATTTCGGTCTGCCTCGATCGATCGAAGGAAAGGCTCGATTGATCGAATCACGGACCAGATGCGTTTTCTGCAATTTTTCCAACTCAGCCCTAACTCATTAAACATTTTAGGTTTTCTGTTTTTACCCTAGGTATATAAAGAAAAACCCTAGCCACGTTTTTAAGGGTTGCTCCAGTTGTATTGTTGCTCATACATTGCTGTTTTGTGTAAATCTCTTGTGAGATCTAGAGGAGTTTTCCTTTACACAAAGTTTAGGGTTTTCGAGATAGAGATTACTTCAACATCTTCATGATCAACTCGGTTGCTACCATTGAATCTTAAAGAATATCAAGCGTGGATGCTTGTAGCTGATTAAAGAATTCAAGAAAGAAGGAGTCCGTGAATTCGAAACTTGCACATAGTCGTGTCAGTAAGTTCTACTGGTAGGTAGCATTAGGAAGTCGAGCGGGGAGCTTGTAGTCCTTTTGTATGAACTTCGATTCTTTCATAGTAAATTCAGGTTTGCTTTGAGGATCGGTGGGTCAAATCCTCCCTAGGTTTTTGGTTTCCTAGGTGATCATATCATTGTGTCTTTTATTATTCTGCAGCTTTATACTTTTGATATGATTATTTGATTGCTTTAACCTAGAATTGCATAATTTGACTAAGTAACAACTTGGCTAATTAATCTAGGCTAACCAATCTGGTTGTTTTTAAAGGGTCTAAATTTCCATCAAGTGGTATCAGAGCAGGTAGCTCTCTTGTTAGAGATTTTTTATCTCTAAGCTGATCCTTGACCCCTGTTGTCATGGAGTATGGACACTCTCTTGTTGTTCCTCCTCACTTTGATGGGAACAACTATGCTTATTGGAAAGTAAGGATGAAAGCATTCCTGAAATCAATTGATAAGAGGGTTTGAAATTCCGTTGAATACGGATGGCAGAAGCCCACTACTCCTGTGAGTGAGTGGCAAACTTCTGAAAAAGAAGCAGCAGGCTTCAATAGCAAATCTATGAATGCCATCTTCAATGCTGTTTCAATAGAGGAATTTAAGAGGATCTCAAACGTTGAGGTTGCTCATACTGCTTGGAAAATCCTCCAAACTGTGCATGAAGGCACAAAGGCAGTTAAGATAAACAAACTGCAGCAATTAACTTCTAGGTTTGAAAGCATTAGGATGTCTGATGATGAATCCTTTGATGAATTTTATGCCAAACTGAATGATATTGTTAATTCTACTTTTAATTTGGGTAAAATCTATGATCAACCTAAAATTGTTAGGAAGATACTTAAATCTTTAACTGAAGACTTTAGACCCAAAGTGACTGTCATCACTGAAAGCAAGGATGTGGACTCCATCCCTGTTGATGAGCTTGTAGGATCTCTTCAGTCCTATGAGTCTGACCTACCTAAAGTGAACAAATCTAAATCAATGGCTCTTAAGTCAGTTGATGATGTTGATAGTAGTGGATTTGATGATGAGCTTTCTGCTACAGAGATGGCTTATCTTGCCAAAAACTTTAAAAACTTTTTTAGGAATACCAACAGAAAGGCAAGAGGTACATACACTGCTGAACCTAGAAATTTTAGGAAGAATGATCCCACTAAGGTTAATAACTTTGAAAAACCTAGAGAAAAAATTGGTCAATCTTCAAATAATTCTATGGGTCCTCAGTGTTTTGGCTGTCAAGGGTATGGTCATGTGAAATCTGAATGTCCTACATTCTTGAGGACTAAGAGTAAAGCTATGGCTGTAACCCTTAGCGATAATGAGGTTTCTGATGATGAGAATAGAAACTCCATTACTTTCACTGCTACAGCTGTAGTCAATGAAAGCATATCTGTTGAAGAGAACCCTTCTGATGGGGAACTCTTTAAGGATGTAGATCTTCAAAAGGCCTACAATAAACTTTGCAAAATTGTTGCAAGGGATGCTATGAATGTTGAACTGGGCCTAAAGAAAATTGAGTCTCTTGAGCTTGAAAAGAAAAACTTGCTTGTTAAACTGTTTGATGCTAATGATCTTTTGAATAATGTTAAATCTGAGAACATGCTTTTGCTTGATAAAGTTAAAACTTTAGAACATGATTTATCTGTTACTAGATCTGCTAGTTCTAAACTTGATCACATGCTAAATGTTCAAAAGTATTCTTCTGATAAATCTGGGTTAGGATATGTTGAAAGCATCTTTGATTCTGTACCACATTCCACGAATTTTGTTCCTTCTTCTTCTTCTGAACCTTCCGTGAGTGAGGTTGTGAGTGAAACTGTCAAACCCCCTATAAGTGAGGTTGTTAAACCTGTAGAAGTTTCACCTCCTATGAAGATTAGGGTTAATGTGAGAGAGTCTAAACCTAAGGATTCTATCCCTTCTAAGGACAAGATGCATGGTAAACCTGCTTGGGTTTGTCATTATTGTGGTAAGTTTGGACACATTCGTCCTAACTGTTACAAGTTTCAAGCTGCTAAGAGAGCAAACAAACCAAAAGTGTTTGTGCCTCAAGTACAAGATCCTATGGCACTTATTGGTGAATTGGTAAAGGTGTTGAACCTTTATTTCAATCCTGGAGTTGGAAATCACTTAAATATGAATAAGAACTCCAATGCTCGTGATGCATCTAAAAGGTTTTGGATGCAAAAGACTCGTCCTAATTGAGTCTTTCTGACATGGTCCTTATGCTTCAATGCTCTATCCTTTGTGACCATTGTTCTTTGGTATTTGTGTTTTTGTTTTTTTTTTCTAGGATTTGCATTGCATTACATTCATGCATTTCATTCTAGGATTTATTTGTTTTCTCTTTTAATAATAATAATAATAATAATAATAATAATAATAATAATAAAAATGAGAAAAGGAGAAAGCAAATATATGTTTGACATTATGTTTCTTGGTTTTTGAAAACAAGATTGGTCAATTTATTTACACATAACATGTCTTATGTACCTTGTTTAGCTTTGATGAGCTTATATATTGCACTTGACTAGTTGAAACATTGTAGTGCATGTTGTGTGGGAAAGATGTTTATGGTGTTTATCACTTTGTCTTAATCTTAAAGTCACATGTTATTTGACTGTCGGACTTGATCCTTTTGAGAAATGCATAAATAACCATCTCATCACTGTTCACTAGCCAATCATGAACACCTTAGTGCATATCATAAGATTTTGTGTTCGAGAAAGTGTAGCACATGCACAAAAAGAACATAAGGTGTAGCCTCTGTTAAATACTTAATGCTTAAAATTGGTGTGTACTATTAGGCTTGATGCCAAATTTCACCTAATAATGGGGCAAAATTTCAAGAAACTTACATGATTGCAAGCTTTTGTTCTAGGAGATGTGGGAGTTATAGGATGTAACTCTTTAGGTGATAGTTTCTTTTAAATTCTATGTGATGGATTTTGTAGACTTTGTGATTGATTGCTATTCACATATCACCTCACATGTATCTCAAGTTTTTGCTAGTTGCACCTCTTTGCTAAACTTTGTACATGTTATTGTGTGTGTTTTTGGTCTGACCAAACGAGTTTGAAAATACTTTGAGAATTATGCAAAAAAAAAAAATTTGCTTGAGAATTTGAAAGGAAAAATGGCTGAAATTTTCTTTGAAGAAATTGGGATTAAAACTTGGGTTTTTGAAAAAGCATTCCATCTCATACTCATGCATTTTGTTTCAATAGTTTAATGCTTTGAGGAGTTATTTTCAAAATATGGTTTGTGTTTCTCAAAACTGTGTTTTTTTCTAAAAATTTTGTGAGTCTTTGCCCATTTCGATCGATCCATTCTTATTTTCGATCAATCGAAAAAGTGCTCTAATTTGTTTCAAAATGACTGTTTGATTCGATCGATCGAATGTGTTTTTCGATCAATCGAATGTCGCGAATCAGGTGTTAAAACACTGTTCTTTGATTGATTCCAAACACTTTTTCAAAAGTTTTTTTCAAACTTTTTTTCTCTCTCCGACGAGGCAAGGCTCCGCAGTCAAATTTTTGTCGTTTTCCTCCGAAATTTTTGCAAAATTTCTCTTTCCTCAAGCTGGTAAGTCTGTTTTGTCCTTCCTTTTTGAGTTTATTTACATTTTTCATACATTTTTGCTCAAAATTTCGGAACTTTTTCTTTTTGGAATTTGTGTTAATTCAAACCTAATTTTGTGAAATTAATCAATGGGTTTTTGTGGGGACATGCTATAAACATGATCTTGATAATTTAATTTGATCAATTTTGGGTTTTGTGAAAAATTTCAAATTCTAGGATTTCTAATTGATCCGAATTGGGGATTTTGTTCAATTAATGTTTAATTGATGAAATTGGCTTGTTGTATTGATGAAATTGGTTATTCTAATCTGTTTTCAACCTTGTGTAATGATCAATTCATCAATTTGTTGCAAAATTTTTCAAGTGGTTTTCAAATTTTTAGGGTTTTTGTTAGAAACTCTATGTTCGAGCCAATTTTGTGTAATTGAACTTAATTTGAACTGTGTTTACTGCATTAGTTCATGCATCATAACATTGTTATTGTTCATGCATCATATAGATTTTTGTTCTATATTTTTTTTGTGCTAACTTGCAGTCTGCCCTTGGTTTTGTTTTCTTGTTCTTTTGGTTTTCACTTTGTGTCTCTGTCCTTTCCTTAGCACTATGCCTAAGAAGACTAAAGCCCGTAGGAATGTTTCCTCACCTTCTCCACCCCCTCCCTCCTTTGACAGTGAGAAGTTTTCGAGTGAGAAAAACCAAGAGATTTATGAGAAGTTAAACATTAGGAGAAAGATTTGTGCTGAGCGTTCTGTTCTCTTAGATGAACTTGATCCTGCCATTAGGGCAAACTTTGAGTGTAGGGGTTGGTTACCCTTGGTGGATATTTTTGATCCTCCTCCACCTTCTGCCTTGATTAGAGAGTTCTTTTCGAATATCTCTATCCGCATCTATGATTCCAACACTTTAGTAAAGAGTTGGATAAGAGGCGTAGAGTACACCATTACTCCCAAGGTAGTGGCTGATGCTCTAGGGGTACCTTTGGTCCAGAATCCTGTCTATCCTTATGATGAGTCTCCCGAGTTGAGTGATGTCTTGTCTTACATCACTGGGACTTCTGTCCAGTGGGGTTCTGATCCTAGGATCACCTCTGCTGAGCTTTCTGGGTTGCACTATCTTTTCTTTAGGATAGCTTGTCATTCTATCTGGCCCATATCTCATGTTCACACCATTCCTCTCGAGAGGTGTGTATTTTTGTACGCTCTGGTTACTGATGCTCCTATTAGTTTTCCCCATCTTTTTCTTCGTTCTTTGAACGATGTTTATAGGAGTTCATCTTCTGCTCATGCTCTTGTACATCCTATTTTCATTCATAGGATTCTCCTTTATCTTAATCTTGGTGGCTTCCCTTCCTTTGAGCTTGTTCATGTTATTGCTCCTATAGGTGCGTCTTTTCTTAGACAAAGGGCTGCTCATCTTCGAGCTAGCTCTAAACACCCTAGGTCTGAGCCTTCTGGGTCCGCACCTCCTCCCTCTTCTTCTACAGGTCCTACTAGTGAGAATGTTCCTGATCCTGATAATGGTGTTGCTGCTGATATTCCTCCACCTCCTTCAATCAACTTTGATGTTCGTCGTACCTTGGAGATTGTCATGACCGTTCAGGCGGCTCATGGTCAAATTTTGGTGGACTTGCTGGATGAGATTCGTGCTCTGCAAGCCGACTTTGCGCATCTTCATTCACCCTCACCACCTCCCTTTGATGATGACTTTTGATTGCCCTTTGGCATTCCGTCACAAAAAGGGGGAGTAGAGTTTTAACTTGTAGAGGAGTTTTTGTAGTTAGGGGGAAATTTTTTTTTGTTTTGAGGAGCTTGTAGAGTTTTATAGATTGTATCTAGGTGCTTCACTTTGTATATCATTTTTTTTTTTGGATATTCATGTTAGGGGGAGTAACATTGATTGATATATTGATATACATGATTTATATTTGATTCTTGTTACTTTGTGATTCACTGCTTATTGATTTATATTTATGAGGTGTTCATTAATATATGTCTTTATTTTGTGTTGTGTGAATCTTACAAGAATGTTATACCTGTTTATATACTATTTTCTGTCACACATGCATTTATGCGTTTGTTGAGTATTTCAGGAATATACAGGTTGATTCAATTGAGCTGCTATCTACACTTGCAACTGATGGATAGTAGTTAGGATTGAATTTTAGTCTTTATAAGCATTATTTTGTAAAGGGCTTTTTTATTGTACACTTTGAGCTTATTGTTTGTGTTTTGTCACGGATTGCCAAATGGGGAGTTTGTTAGGTTCTAAAGATTTAGGATTTTATGTATTTAGAACTCTAATGTGTAATGTTGGCAAACCATGATCAAAACAATGTGCTTAGTCTTGTTTAGACTTGCTCAAAGTTGATAAAATATTGTAAAGTTGGAATCAAGTGACTGTAGATGCATTGGGGCATTTCGGTCTGGCTCGATCGATCGAAGGAAAGGCTCGATCGATTGAATCACGGACCAGATGCATTTTCTGCAGTTTTTCCAACTCAGCCCTAACTCATTAAACATTTTGGGTTTTCTGTTTTTACCCTAGGTATATAAAGAAAAACCCTAGCCACGTTTTTAAGGGTTGCTCCAGTTGTATTGTTGCTCATACATTGCTATTTTGTGTAAATCTCTTGTGAGATCCAGAGGAGCTTTCCTTTACATAAAGTTTAGGGTTTTCGAGATAGAGATTACTTCAACATCTTGATGATCAACTCGGTTGCTATCATTGAAGCTTAAAGAATATCAAGTGTGGGTGCTTGTAGCTGATTGAAGAATTCAAGAAAGAAGGAGTCCGTGGATTTGGAGCTTACACGTGGTCGTGTCAGTAAGTTCTACTGGTGGGTAGCATTAGGAAGTCGAGCAGGGAGCTTGTAGTCCTTTTGTATGAACTTCGATTCTTTCATAATGGATTCAGGTTTGCCTTGAGGATCGGTGGGTCAAATCCTCCCCAGGTTTTTACCGTGTGGTTTCCTGGGTGATCATATCATTGTGTCTTTTATTATTCCGCTGCTTTATACTTTTGATATGATTATTTGATTGCTTTAACCTAGAATTGCATAATTTGACTAAGTAACAACTTGGCTAATTAATTTAGGCTAACCAATCTAGTTGTTTTTAAGGGGTCTAAATTTCCATCAAATGGGTCTGATCAAACTTTTGATTTTGAAGTTAAAGACAGTGATATTGATCCGTATGAATTGGGTTTGGCTTTTTGGCTTCTGGTTCTTGTTCTTCTTCTTCGTGTTGGTCTTTCTTCTTGTTAGTGTTTCAAAGCGCATTGGTTGATTAAGGAGGTGTGGGTGTTGCTAAAGTGCGCAGTATGAGCGAATTTAGGTAGTACACAAAAAATTACACAATAATTGGAGGGTACCATATATGCATATTCTTCTTGCCTAGTTTCTAATTGCACTAAACCCATCATAATGGTAACATTAGATCTATCGTAATGGTGATACATGTCAAATGCATGGGTTTGATGTAACTGGACATCGGAAGTTACACTAGACCCAAGCCAAATTCCATTATGAATTTAATTGGTTAGATCAGTTGTTATATTTAACTAGTTGCGGACTTGCGAGTTGTGCATGATAATTATTTTATAGTGGTTTTATTAATTTTTTTTTTTTACAATTTAAACTAATTCAATAAAAAGTAATGTATTTCATAATCATATTTTCATTTATTATAGGAACAATCATAAATCATAAATATAAATTTTGTCATACGAAAATAAAAATAATACAATTTTTCATAGAAATTCAAAAGGCAAGACGAAAATTTTCATTTTTTAATAAAATTTATTTATAACAATTTGTGAATCGTTAAAACGAATATAAAATTTGGAAATTAATCTTTTAGTTTTAAACAAATTTTCTTAAACCTTATTTTTTCTGCCTACAGTCCAAAACACCGAAAAAGTAACTAAGAAAATTAATAAAACTTAACAATGATTAATTGGACCAATTAGGAAACCAATTTGTTGTAATTTCATCCACCCAAAACATATTATTAAATAAACAATTATTAGCAAAATCTAAGAATTACATTTCTATATATGCATTGTTATAAATTATAAAATAATAATAATAATTAAAATAAAATTGTAAAAGCTAAATTTGTCATCCATCTGATTATTTTCTTTTGGTTAACCATTGTTTTTTTCTAAATAAATGATATTATAGTGTGCTTCTAATACAACTATTAAGAGTATTTTATCCACCATAAAGGATTAAAGAATAAACAAAAATTAGTAAAATTTCATAGTTTAACATCTAAATTAAGCACTATAAAAAATCATGCTATGTAATAGAAATATCAATTTATAATAAATAGCAAATTATCCAAATCATGCTATGTAATTGTGGGGGAGAAAAGCCCAACCTGGCGCATTCGGCCCGAGGCCCTATCCGAGGACCATTCTTCGTCCGAGGAGACCAAGACACCCTGTCAGAAGCCCATGTAAAAGGGAAATGTCCGGATATGAGTACGTGCACTGTCCGAGGAGATGTTCATATGTCCGAGGAGGCCGATACCCTCGGGCCCGACGGGGTTTTTGGCCCGACACGTGTCAAGCGATCTGTTTGATAAGTGTTAAGGGAGAAAGAGGGCCTCGGACACACAAGAAGGTAACAGGAACAGAGAAATATCAAGGAGACAGACTTCAACCACCGCATTTAATGCACTGCACCTACCCTCCTGGCAGCATTTATGTGGAGAAGACCCCTGAACAGTGCATCCTCAGCTACCGCCACTCAGACAGGGCTAAAGGGGGAGTGTGATGGGACATGCACTCAAGTGGACACCCAGATGGTGAACAAGTGGACGGTGGAGATGGAGAGAGGCAGTACTATATAAGAGAGAGAGGTCTCTGATAGAGGGGATCGAAAATTAAGAGAGAAAAGAGCATATTATTTTACTGTAGCTCCAATATTTGTAACCTAAGTCCATCAATGAAAATCACCTCCTCGGACGAGACATTCACCTCTGTCCGAGCACGTATTAGTTCAAATCTTTCTATCATCAGTGCCGTTTAATACTGTTATTTTTCATTATTAGCCTAGCTCTTTCACCCACTCTCTACAAATTTATTGTTTTGGGTTCAGTGGGCTCCAAATCCACACCTCCTTGGGCTTGGGCTGCAGAATCTGACCCTACAATTGGCGCCGTCTGTGGGGAGAGCTTGTGCAAGAGTGAAAACAACAGTTGACAATGGCAGAACAAGGTGAACAACAAGCAGAATCTAGGGCATCCCAACACGTGGACCGTTTTGTCAACTTGGAGAAGAGACAAAACCGTGAGGGCAGTGTACACACTGTGCGCCTTAGCCAGAGCCAATCACGGAGCGGAAGTCACATGTCCCATGCAGAGAAGAACCGTGACTTACAACTGGAGGTGGAAAAACTAAAGAGAGAGTTGCGACACGCAAAGAGGAAGCGGGCTTCCTCGTACTCTGAAGATGATCTTGATGACGAGCAAGACGTCTCTTATCAACGTAAGTCTAAGACACCAGCTAGCGAGTCCTACACCTATGTAGAGGAGACCCATCGTAAAAGGGAGCGTAGGAGCCCATCACGCGAGGACATGGAGAATGACGCCATGAACAGGGCTCTAAATCAGATATCTAGATCACCCTTCACGCGCAGGATAGAGGAGGCCAGACTCCCTCGGCGCTTTAACCAGCCAACGTTCACCGTTTACAATGGTAAAACTGACCCCGTGGAGCATGTGAGTCATTTTAACCAAAGGATGGCTGTCTACTCCAGAGATGAAGCTCTGATGTGCAAAGTTTTCCCTTCCAGTCTTGGGCCCATTGCTATGAGATGGTTTGATGGTTTGAAGGCGGGCTCCATCAACTCCTTCAAAGAGCTCACTCAGGCATTCGGCTCC
This sequence comes from Quercus aquifolioides, assembly GCA_019022515.1. Taxonomy (NCBI): domain Eukaryota; kingdom Viridiplantae; phylum Streptophyta; class Magnoliopsida; order Fagales; family Fagaceae; genus Quercus; species Quercus aquifolioides. The sequence continues at coordinate 59,976,158 of CM032332.1, forward strand.
CGTTTTGTTACGTGCCGAAGAGTGGCCAGGCCTCTCTCGTCCCTGCTATCCTTGTCCATGCAGGAAGGCGAGTCCTTGAAGGCATATTCAGACAGATATTGGGAGATGTTCAATGAGGTGGAGGGCAACAACGATGCAATGGCCCTCAGCACGTTCAAGCTCGGCCTCCCTACTGACCACGGTTTGAGGGGATCCCTATCTGGCAAACCAGTCACAAACGTGCGTCAACTGATGGACCGCATAGAGAAGTATAAGAGGGTTGAAGAAGATCAACAGCAGGGTAAGGGAAAGGATAAGATTACCCCTCAGGATAGGAGAGATTCGCGGTCGGACCGGTACAATTACAACAAACCGCGGAGGGATTTTGCCGGACAATCAGGATCGATGAATCCTCAATCGGTCAACACCGTGTTCAAAGAGCCAGTGCATCAGGTCTTGGAGAAGATTAAGAATGAATCATTCTTCAGGTGGCCGAACAAGATGGTAGGAAACCCCGAGAGACGCAACCACAATCTCTACTGCCAGTACCATCAAGACCACGGGCATACAACGGAAGATTGTAGGAGTCTGTGGGATCACCTGGACCAGTTGGTCCGCGATGGTAAACTGAAACATCTTCTGCACCCCTCCAGCGGCCGAGGGCAGACAGGCTCGGGGCCACGCAGGGACGACCCCTCAAAGCCACCGCTTGGGACTATAAACGTCGTCTTCGCTGCCCCGGGGAGAACAGGGTCCTGGCCTTTGAAAGTTATGTCAGTAGGCCGACCACCCGCAGGGGAGTCGAGCCGAGGACCGAAGAGAGCTAGGTCTGGTGCCCCGCTGGTTATGGGATTCTTGGACGAGGACATGATCGGCACCATCCAACCCCATGATGATGCACTAGTCATCACCCTCAGAATAGGAGGGTACGATGTAAAGAGGGTAATGGTGGACCAGGGCAGCGCCGTGGAGATAATGTACCCGGACCTCTACAAGGGGCTAGGCCTAAAACCCCAGGACCTGACGCCGTACGATTCCCCCCTATTCACCTTTGAAGGAAGGCCTGTCATCCCGAAAGGCCGGATACGCTTGCCTGTGCAGTCCGGCTCTGAGGTTGTGGAGTTGGACTTTATCGTCGTGGACGCATATTCGCCCTACACGGCACTCGTAGGCAGACCTTGGATTCACGCACTTGGGGCTGTCCCCTCTACTTTGCACCAGAAGGTCAAATATCCATCAGGAGGACAGATACATGAAATCCGAGGAGACCAGTCTGTTGCTAGACAGTGCCTGGTAGCCGCCATTCAGCATGAGGCCCCGGCCGAGTCCTCGGACGTAGCTGGAAGGAATTTATAGCAACTACAGTCCCGGGGATTGCCCTTTGAAGAACCAGATGAAAGCGCTCGGTGTGAGGATCTGACGAAAGTGATCATTGGAGATGATCCTGACAGGTTCTTTCAAGTCGGATCTCAGCTGCCTCTTCAAGAGAAGGAGGAGCTGGTAGAGTTCCTCAAGCAAAATCTCGACGTATTTGCCTGGAGTGCTTACGAGGCCCCAGGGGTGGACTCGGAGTTCATATGCCATCATTTGAAGGTGAATCCACTGGTCACCCCCAAGCAGCAACCTATTCGGCGCCCATCCAAAGAGCATGCCGACGTAGTGAGGGACGAGGTGGCGAAACTCAAAGCAGCTGGGGCTATCAAAGAGGTTTTTTATCTCGAATGGTTAGCGAATACCGTGGTGGTGAAGAAGAAGAGTGGGAAGTGGCGAATATGTGTTGACTTCACGGACCTGAATAGGGCATGCCCCAAAGACCCGTTCCCTATGCCAAAAATCGATCAGCTGGTTGATGCCACTGTCGGCCACCCTCGGATGAGCTTCCTGGACGCCTTCCAAGGCTACCACCAGATACCATTAGCCCTAGAGGACCAGAAGAAAACTGCTTTTGTCACCCCTATTGGCAACTACCACTATAAAGTGATGCCGTTCGGCCTGAAGAACGCGGGAGCTACCTACCAGAGGATGATGACGAGGATGTTCGAGCCACAGCTGGGCAAGAACATCGAAATTTACATAGATGACATGGTGGTGAAGAGCAAAGTTATAGCCGAGCATGTGAAAGACCTCGAAAGTACTTTTGAGGTTCTACGGAAATACAAGCTACGACTAAATGCCTCTAAGTGCTCGTTTGGGGTAGGTTCCGGCAAGTTCTTGGGATACATGGTCACCCACAGAGGAATTGAGGTCAACCCCGACCAGATAAAGGCCATCAACAACCTCCGAGCTCCTCGGAATCCCAAGGAAGTTCAAAAACTGACCGGAATGACTGCTGCCCTCAATCGGTTCATCTCGAGATCAGCAGACAGGTGTCGGCCCTTTTTCTCTCTGCTCAACAAGTGGAAGGGATTCGAATGGACTGAGGAATGTGCTTTGGCGTTCCAGCAGCTCAAGGATTATCTTTCTCGGCCACCAATCATGTCCAGTCCTGAGCCAGACGAGGTACTGTTCGCCTACATCGCTGTAGCGCCCTATGCGGTGAGCCTGGTGTTGATACGGTCGGACTCTGGTGTACAAAGGCCCGTCTATTACGTAAGCAAGTCGCTGCATGAGGCTGAGATTCGTTACTTGCCGCTGGAGAAGGCTATCTTGGCAATAGTGCTTGGCACACGGAAGTTACCTCACTACTTCCAAGCCCACACGGTGATCGTTCTCACACAACTCCCACTCAAAGCTATACTCCAAAGTGCCGATTACACTGGTCGGATTGCCAAGTGGGGTACAATCTTAGGGGCTTTCGATATAAGATATATGCCCCGCACATCGGTCAAGGGACAGGTCCTCGCAGATTTGGTGGCTGAGTTCACGGAGCCCCAGCTAGAAGAGGTGAAGCCCACGTCGGGCATGGATGAAAAATCAGTTGGCATGGTCTCTCAACAGAATCCCTCCCATTGGGAAGTGTATGTCGATGGCGCGGCAAACCAAAGAGGCTCTGGAGTTGGGCTAGTATTGATATCCCCCGAGAAAATCATTATCGAGAAATCGCTAAGGTTGGACTTCTCGGCAACGAATAATGAAGCAGAGTATGAGGCCCTACTGATGGGGATGACTATGGTCCGTAGAATGGGTGGGAAGTCCGTGGAGTTGTTCTCGGACTCAAGATTGGTAGTAGGTCAAGTACAAGGCGAGTTCGAGGCAAAGGACGAGAGAATGCAGGCATACTTGGGCCGTGTTAAACATCTGCAATCAGAGTTCGAATTTTTCAGTTTGCAGCACATCCCCAGGAGTGGCAACTCACATGCTGACTCCTTGGCCACGCTAGCCACCTCTTCGGCACAGGACCTGCCGAGGGTCATCCTCGTCGAGGACCTGCACAGGCCTACAGAGACAAAGTCAGGGGGAGTCCAGGTTCACCAGATCAGGGTCGGACCGTGCTGGATGGACCCTTTAATCAAATTTATCAAAGAAGATACATTACCCGAAGATAAGGGAGAAGCCGATAAAGTTCGGAGGAAGGCGACTAAGTTCTGGTTGTCCGAAGACCAGAAGCTATACAAGCGCTCCTATTCGGGACCATATTTGTTGTGCGTGCATCCCGAGGCGACTGAGACACTGCTAGAGGAGCTGCACGAAGGAATCTGTGGGAGCCACACCGGAGGCAGGTCCTTGGCTCACCGAGCCCTCACCCAAGGCTATTGGTGGCCTAACATGCAGAAGGAGGCACACGAATACGTCAAAAAGTGCGATCAATGTCAGCGCTTCGCCCCAAACATTCACCAGCCAGGGGGAAACCTCAATCCACTATCTAGCCCATGGCCCTTTGCCCAGTGGGGCTTGGATATTGTGGGACCCTTCCCCAAAGCTGCAGGAAACAAGAAGTACCTCCTGGTCGGAACAGACTATTTCACCAAGTGGGTTGAAGCCGAGCCACTAGCCAATATCAGAGACGTTGATGTGCAAAAGTTCGTGTGGAAGAACATTGTCACACGGTTTGGAGTTCCTCACACCCTCATCTCGGACAACGGTTTACAGTTCGACAGCAAGGCATTCAGGAATTACTGCAGCGAGCTGGGAATTACGAACAGATACTCCACTCCAGCCTATCCCCAAGGTAATGGCCAAGCAGAAGCTTCCAACAAGGTCATACTGAACGGCTTAAAGAAGAGGCTAGATGATGCAAAGGGCAAATGGGTAGAAGAGTTGCCACATGTGCTTTGGGCTTACAGAACTACGCCCCGCAGGTCCACTAGAGAGACCCCCTTCTCGATGACCTATGGGGCTGAAGCTGTCATTCCTCTGGAAACAGGGTTCCCAACACTAAGAACTAGCTCATTCAGTCCAGCCGACAACGACGAGCAGCTACAGAAGAGCTTAGACTTAATTGAGGAAAGAAGGGAGAACGCAATGGTCCGGCTGGCACACTACCAACAAAAGCTCAGACAAGGCTACGACGCTAACGTGAAGCTGAGGCCTTTAGAGCCCGGTGATCTGGTGCTGAGGAAAGTTGTGGGCACCGCGAAGAACCCAGCTTGGGGAAAATTGGGACCCAATTGGGAGGGACCATATCGCATCACTTCAGGCGCTGGTATTGGAGCATATTTCTTAGAAGATTTGGATAGTCATGTAATCCCTCGCCCTTGGAATGTAAATAACCTCAAGAGGTACTTTTATTAATCAAGTCTTCTCTTCAGTTGATATACCAATTCGCTGCATAAAGTTTTCTCTCAAGTGTTTAAACTTAAATCCAATCATGCATGTAGTCCTCGGACCAGATGATTAGGGTTAGTTAACACTCATTCACCGCTTTCGCTCAAGTGTTTAAACTTAAATCCAATCATGCCTGTAGTCCTCGGACCAGATGATTAGGGTTAGTTAACACTCATTCGCCACCAGCTTAGGTGTTTAAACTTAAATCCAATCATGCCTGTAGTCCTCGGACCAGATGATTAGGGTTAGTTAACACCGTTAGCTCAAGTGTTTAAACTTAAATCCAATCATGCCTGTAGTCCTCGGACCAGATGATTTGGGTTAGTTAGCACTCAGTTACAGTTCTATAGTGTTTAAACTTAAATCCAATCATGGCTGTAGTCCTCGGACCAGATGATTTGGGTTAGTTAGCACTCAGTTACAGTTCTATAGTGTTTAAACTTAAATCCAATCATGCCTGTAGTCCTCGGACCAGATGATTAGGGTTAGTTAACACTCATTCACCGTTTTCTCTCAAGTGTTTAAACTTAAATCCAATCATGCCTGTAGTCCTCGGACCAGATGATTAGGGTTAGTTAACACTCATTCGCCACCAGCTTAGGTGTTTAAACTTAAATCCAATCATGCCTGTAGTCCTCGGACCAGATGATTAGGGTTAGTTAACACCGTTAGCTCAAGTGTTTAAACTTAAATCCAATCATGCCTGTAGTCCTCGGACCAGATGATTTGGGTTAGTTAGCACTCAGTTACAGTTCTATAGTGTTTAAACTTAAATCCAATCATGCCTGTAGTCCTCGGACCAGATGACTTGGGTTAGTTAGCACTCAGTTACAGTTCTATAGTGTTTAAACTTAAATCCAATCATGCCTGTAGTCCTCGGACCAGATGACTTGGGTTAGTTAGCACTCAGTTACAGTTCTATAGTGTTTAAACTTAAATCCAATCATGCCTGTAGTCCTCGGACCAGATGATTTGGGTTAGTTAGCACTCAGTTGCGGTTCTCTAGTGTTTAAACTTAAATCCAGTCATGCCTGTAGTCCTCGGACCAGATGACTAGGGTTAGTTAACACCGGTGCGGTTCGTGTTTAAACTTAAATCCGGTCATGCCTGCAGTCCTCGGACCAGATGACTAGGGCCAGTTAACACTCGAGTACACTCAAATCCTATGGTCCTTGAACTAAACGACAGGTTAGTCAATACCCCCACGCGGCCAGTGTCACTGGGGCTTAGTGCTAAAACTCCTAATCGCGTTTGAATTGATTTTAATCTCTACATGTCTCCCCTAGTTGTGTTTAGTTTGAAGCCGAGAAATAATAACTTATGTTTAACTTGGAAAGACGTGCTATCCATCAATAACCCTTGGTTGGCCTATCTTTTTCAATATTAATTTTGGTTACTTACCCCATAAGCATGATGTATCAAGCAGATTTATTTGCATTGTTTGGTTATAAGTGCAATGTACAGTTATAAGTGACAGTAGTAGTCAGTAAGGCAGATATTTAAAACATCATAGACAGGAAAATCTATTCCATAAATAAAAATATAGTTTACATTTCTTCGGATAAAACAAAAGAAAACACAGGTGCAAAAGTAAAAGCCCTATGCGTCTATTCTTTTGCTGAAGGGAGCACGGGGTCAGCAGCCTGGCCTATCCGAGCAGCTGCTTCAGGGGCTCGATCCTTGGGCTCAGAAGGGATTTTCTCTTCGCCTGACCCTTGGCCTTTCTCTTTGGCTGGTTCAGCTGGCTTATCCTTGCCGCTTGGCTGACCAGTTTCCTTGCTTGCACCGAGAGTGAGTGGAGGGTCATGGCCGACCAAAATTGGCTCCGAAGCCTCTGGAAGCTGTGGAGCAGGAGGGAGATCAGTTCCTGGGAGCTCTCGAATATCAGGATCATAGTATACACTCCCAGGCAGCCTCAGCTCCGAGTCGGCAGGGACTCCAGCTGCATCCAGGGCTTTGCCCCAACTTATGTTGCAGTAATCTCGGCTGACCGAGGCGAACTGCTCTAGAAGCTGGGACGTGGCCGTCTCTACCCCCAGCTGGTAAGCTGTCTTCTTTTCAGCTTCAGTCGCCTCCTGGGCCAATTGGGTTTCTCTTCGGCATATCGGGCGCTGTCTTTGGCTTTTCGGAGTTCATCCCTTAGCCCGTTTACCAGCTCCCTCTCGGTCCTCAGATTGGCCTCTGTCGCTTTTAGCAACTTACGCTGATCCTCAGCCTGCTTCTCAGCGTTCTTTATCCCAGCGTCAAGGCTTTTCTTCTGGCTGGTCATATCCACGAGCTCCCCGGACAGACGGTTATAATCGTCTTTCAGTTGGCCCAGAGATTTCTCCGCCTCATCTCGGGAGCAGAGCGCCGCCTGGGTTTCAAGGCGATTCTTCTTGTCCCACTCCTCGGCAACGTAAATCTGCTGAGTGACCTGCGTGATGGAAACTCTAGTGTCAAACACAGAAAAATAGGAAAGGCAAAAGTCAATGGTTCAGCTAATCGGATTGAGGTTACTTACGATGGCCAAATCCCTCTTCAGGGATCGAAAGAGCTCCGGCTGATTGAAACGCCTGAAGGACTCCATGTCATGAGGGAGGAGAAGTGGTTGCTGCAGGGCCTCAGCAACGTAGCCGGCCCTCCCTCCATCGTAATTCCTGAGGGAGGTCTCCCAGAGGATTGGAGCGCCCTCCAACTCCAATTTTGGAGACCAAATCCGCGGTCCCCCTCCTCCTCGGCGAACCTCTGCCACTGTGCCCTCGTCTCGACTTTCAATAGACGGAGCCCTGCGAGTTCTGTTGTCCTGTGCCACCTTTTGCTGCTTGGCCCCCTTGGTTGGAGGCACCTGTTTTTCCTCAACCTCAGTGTGGGGTCTTTTCTTCTGCAGTTTTAGCGTGGGCTTCAAGTTGGGGTCAGGGATCTGAGTAGGCACCGGAGGAAGTGTCACCACCGTCTTAGATGTCCCAGCATCTTTCGGGTCTGACTTTTTGCCTCTCCCCTTCATCAAATTCCTCAGATCCATATCTTCGTCCGAGGAGTCTTCTAAATGGGTGGCTAACAAGTTAAGCTGGGCGCCTGACTGCTCGTAGGCCTCTTCCTCGGCGTCTGAGATCTCTACCACCTGGTTTACTCTTGAAGCCTCTCCCTCAAACTGAAATTCGTCTATCTGTTCTTCTAGCGACGAGGTAGAAGAGCCAGCCCCCTCACCTTCAATCGCTTGTCCGAAGGGAACTTGCTGGAGTGGTTGGATAAGGGGAGGTGCAGCCCGAGGAATTGGACGGGGTACAGGCTCAAGATCGTCTGGCGCCAAGAAGCCCTTCCGACCGACGTCAATACGCGCAAGGCGATAGTCTCCCTGGACGATTGCGTTACCGACCGGCTGAAAACCCTTTGATTTCGCTGTATATCCAAGAATCAGGGGAGCAGATCGTAGTTGCCCGTCCTCGCTCACGAAGATCTCCGACCTTAAAAGGTAGTTGAGGGCATTAACATTCGTTAGGCTGAGCTGAGGAGAAACTTGTCTCTTATCTGTTGCAAGTAAAAGAAAAAATGGTTAGAAGCTCAGAAATAGCGATCGAAGAGAAATCAAAGACAGTTAAAAGACGGGAGCCCTAAGCCTATGGTCAGTACGCCTAAATCTACATGTCACACCTGGCTTCCCAGGCTTGGTTGGGCAACCAGGGCCGTTGCGCCAGGCGCCCGAGACGATCACATAGTCGTCTTTCATCCCTTTGTTGGATTTAGGAAGGCAGGAAATGAGCCTGACAACATCCGACCGGGATTTTAAGTAGTACCCAGCATCTTGCTGGCTATGGCATTCGTACATATGTACCACGTCAAGCCAGGTGAGTCCCAACCCCAAATGGCGCTCAAGGTCCTCAATCGCTCCTAGGATCCTAAACATGTTGGGCGCGCATTGCCAGGGAGTAAGTCTATGGTTCCGAAGGTAGGCAGTGGTGATGGGACCCATGGGGATTGTCATTCCCCCTTCTTTGAAGGCGATGAGGGGGATAACCACCTCTCCCGTCTCCCGGTCTGTTAGTATTTTTTCTGGGGGGCAATACCTCACACCCACGTCAGGGGGTATGCGGTACGCGGTCCTAAACGCCTCTATTTGCTCAGGGCTATCCATCATGTTCTCGAGTTTTCCCATGGTGCTTAAGTGAAACGGAGGGCCGAAGAGAAAACTAAAAGATTCGGTGGGCGGCGACTTACAAGGGCTAGACCGGAGAAGCGATCGCAGGCTCGTAGGAGGACTCGTGAAGGTTCTGAGTAAGATCGGCACCGGCGACGGAGAGATGTGGACGGAGTGGCGCGTCTGTTCTTGCTGGAGCGTCTGAAGATTTGTAAAGTGAGGAAGAAATGATTTCCTCTGAAGCTTTATATGGGGTCAAGCGAAAGGTCAGGGGCACTCCCGCCCAAATCCTGAAGAAAAGCCACAGCCGTTTGATCAATCAGCCACCGTTGGATGCGAAGGACGAAACGTCACCTTGTGCAGTTAATGCAGCGCCTTGGGAATAAGGAAACCGCAGCGGCATTAATGAGGCGTCTGTTCCCACGTTTCCACACGTGCCAGCTCGGTTGTGCGTGTTTCCAAGCTTTTGCTCCGTGGCAAGTCAAAATCCCACTTCTTTCTCCTCGGGTGCGAGGGAAAAATTGCAATTTTGAGGGGCTATTGTGGGGGAGAAAAGCCCAACCTGGCGCATTGGGCCCAAGGCCCTATCCGAGGACCATTGTTCGTCCGAGGAGACCAAGACACCCTGTCAGAAGCCCATGTAAAAGGGAAATGTCCGGATATGAGTACGTGCACTGTCCGAGGAGATGTTCATATGTCCGAGGAGGCCGATACCCTCGGGCCCGACGGGGTTTTTGGTCCGACACGTGTCAAGCGATCTGTCTGATAAGTGTTAAGGGAGATAGGGGGCCTCGGACACACAAGAAGGTAACAGGAACAGAGAAATATCAAGGAGACAGACTTCAACCACCGCATTTAATGCACTGCACCTACCCTCCTGGCAGCATTTATGTGGAGAAGACCCCTGAACAGTGCATCCTCAGCTACCGCCACTCAGACAGGGCTAAAGGGGGAGTGTGATGGGACATGCACTCAAGTGGACACCCAGATGGTGAACAAGTGGACGGTGGAGATGGAGAAAGGCAGCACTATATAAGAGAGAGAGGTCTCTGATAGAAGGGATCGAAAATTAAGAGAGAAAAAGAGCATATTATTTTACTGTAGCTCCAATATTTGTAACCTAAGTTCATCAATGAAAATCACCTCCTCGGACGAGACATTCACCTCTGTCCGAGCACGTATTAGTTCAAATCTTTCTATCATCAGTGCCGTTTAATACTGTTATTTTTCATTATTAGCCTAGCTCTTTCACCCACTCTCTACAAATTTATTGTTTTGGGTTCAGTGGGCTCCAAATCCACATCTCCTTGGGCTTGGGCTGCAGAATCTGACCCTACAGTAATAGAATAATATTATATTTTTATATGTTATATTTAATTCTTTATAACGCAATAAGATAACATTTAACAAAAAAAAAAAAAAAAAAACTATGGAGATAACAACCCAAATGTGTATATTGGGCCTTAGGCCTTATCCAAAAACGTGGATATGTCCGATGAGGAATAAATGATTGGGAAAGGTCTCAAAGTTGAAAATCACGTAAGTAAAGAATGGAGAAATATAGTCCGAGGAGTAGCTCTTTCTTGGATACGATGAATATCGGTCAAGCATGCGTTTGGATAAGTTAGGTGACCTTCCAGAGAGTTCCAATGATTAGAATGAACCTTAAGCATGTACAAATGTGATAAGAACACAAAAATATCTAAAAGAAAAACTGCTACCACTGCATTAAATGCACTGCAGCAACTTTTCTGGCCACATTTATGTGGAGAGGACCCCTGAACAGTACAGCCTCAACTACCACCATTCACAGAGAGTTAAAGAATGTGTTTGATGGGACATACACTCAAGTGAAGATTCAGATGATTAACAAGTGTACGATGAGAATGGTCTGAAAGTAACTATATAATGTAAAAGATCTCCCATAAGATAGGGTGAGGAAAAAATCGGAGAAGAACAATTGTAATATCCAAGTCTATATTGGCACTCATTGCTTTTGGTTTATTGGATAATCCATCTCCTCGGACAATCATTTCATTCAGTTTTTACGTGTCCTTCTTATTTGCTCATCGTTCAAATCCTTAATAGTCATTGTTAAATTCACTGAAGGCCCAGTTCTTTCACCCACTCTCTACAAATTTATTGTACTGGGCTCATTGGGCCTACATCCCATATCTTTTGGATTTGGGCTACAAATTGTGACCCTACAAAAACAATTTAAAAAACAAAACTAAATCGCATTAACCCAAAGTAGAGTTTTAAAGAATATAAAAATTTATCAACCTAAAGCATATATGCAAGAAAAATAAAAAAATCCACCAAAAATTTGAGAGAGAGAGAGAGAGAGAGAACCTTTTTGTTGTGAGGGAAAATTATGCATAAAATGGAAGAGATAATGACAAATTTATAGTAAGAGAACCTTTTTGTTGTGAGGGAAAATTATGCATAAAATGGAAGAGATAATGACAAATTTATAGTAAGAGAGTGTGAATAAGAAAAAACAAAATTAAAGGAAGATAAAGGGAAAGAGGGTGAATGATATTAATTTAGAGTGTACTGGGGAATAGGTAAGGAAGGGTGAAAGGTTGGAGAAGTAGTGGGGAGATAAAAATGTAAGAGAGGGAGAAAGGTAGGAGAAGTGAAAATATTAAAAAAAAAATAAAGGTTAAAAACAATTACAGGAAAATTTAGAAGAAAAAAAAAGAAAAAGAAAAGATAATGACGTGAACGCTGATGTGGCTTAACTAAAGCATAGCAACATTAATTGTTACGCTTCATCTTTTAGAAATATATAGATTCTCAGAAATTCAAAATGCAAGTTAACAAAAAATTTCATTTTTTAATAAAAGTTATTTATAACATTTTGTAAATCGTTAAAAAGAATATAAAATTTGGAAATTAATTTTTTAGTTTTAAACAAATTTTCTCAAACCTTTTTTTTTTTTTTTTTTGCCTACAATCCAAAACAACGAAAAAGTAACTAAGAAAATTAATAAAACTTAACAATGATTAATTGGACCAATTAGGAAAAGAATTTGTTGTAATTTCATCCACCCAAAACATATTATTAAATAAACAATTATTAGCAAAATCTAAGAATTAAATTTCTATATATGCATTGTTATAAATTATAAAATAATAATAATAATTAAAATAAAATTGCAAAAGCTAAATTTGTCATCCATCTGATTATTTTCTTTTGGTTAACCATTATTTTTTTCTAAATAAATGACATTATAGTGTGCTTCTAATACAACTATTAAGAGTATTTTATCCACCGTAAAGGATTAAAGAATAAACAAAAATTAGTAAAATATCATAGTTTAACATCTAAATTGAGCACTATAAAAAATCATGCTATGTAATAGAAATATCAATTTACAATAAATAGCAAATTATCCAAATCATGCTATGTAATAGAATAATATTATATTTTTATATGATATATTTAATTCTTTATAATGCAATAAGATAACATTTAACAATAAAATAAAACAAAAAATAAAACAATTTTAAAAAATAAAACTAAATCGCATTAACCCAAAGTAGAGTTTTAAAGAATATAAAAAATTATCAACCTAAAGCATATATGCAAGAAAAATAAAAAAATCCACCAAAAATTTGAGAGAGAGAGAGAGAGAGAGAGAACCTTTTTGTTGTGAGGGAAAATTATGCATAAAATAGAAGAAATAATGACAAATTTATAGTAAGAGGGTGTGAATAAGAAAAGACAAAAATAAAGGAATATGAATGGAAAGAGGGTGAATGATATTAATTTAGAGTGTACTGGGGAGATGAATAGGTAAGGAAGGGTGAAAGGTTGGAGAAGTAGTGGGGAGATAAAAAGGTAAGGGGTGGAGAAATTTAGGGGAAGTGAAAATATTAAAAAAAAATAAAGGTTAAAAGCAATTACAGGAAAATTCAGGAAAAAAAAAAATAGAGAGAGGGAGAGAGAGAGAGATAATGACGTGAACACTAATGTGGCTAAACTGGAGCGTAGTAACATTAAATACTATGCTTCAACTTTTAGAAATATATAGATATAGATAAGTAGGAGAACACATTTATTATTTATTATTCTACTTTAGAAGTATTCTATAATTACCAAAACACTCGTGTACAATCTGCCGATCAAAATTTTCATTCAATACTCTTGTTCACTAAATGGGTGAATAGCCTAACAAGTGATCATTTTAGGATATATGTTATGGTCGTGTCACTTTATAGAGCATTGGATGGGAGAATAGTCAATAAGTTATCAGTTTAGGACATGTGTCATGCCCATGTCGCTTTACAGAGCACTAGAGTCAAGCAAAACTCTTTAGTCTATTACTATACTAGGTGTAAATAGAAAAAGTATCAAATATTCGGATGCATGCAACATCACACTAATGTTGTTAATTAGGCGAATTCTAACTCAAAGTATTTTACTCACTTTACTAATTGAGTTAAACAGAAACTCACAAATTCACAATGTATCTTGAATATAGAATCCATGTTTAAGTGACGGGATGTATAGGTTCATTGAATATATAAAAATATTTTTCTTTTAGGCCTATATGTAGGACTTATTCTTATATGAGATCAAAATATAATAATACACCAAATTACAAACTGAAGTGATGTTTAATGCTATGGATAATACAAATTCTACTATACATGCTAATGTGTCAATGTTTTAAAGACAACATAGGAAAATTTAATGAATTAAATTTAATATTTCAAAAAAGTAACAAGTTAAATCTTAACTTATTTAAGTATAACCACATTGTGTTTAGAGTTTAATTAAAATAGACTATGGATTTTATCTATTATCTTTTCAAATTTCAAGATTTTAATTTGTTATTTTTAAAATTTTAGAGTTTAAATTGTAATTATTCTATAAAAAATTAATAAATTTATGTATTATTTATTGATGTGACATTGTTTACATGCTAATTTGTAAAACTTTTGTAGTAAAATTTGTTAATAAATTAGTATTATTCATGAATAACTTCTTCAAGAGGTGACGTAATGCACAAATTATTTAAGGCGAAGTATTTAATTATGATAGTGTTAGCACGGGCACCATTATTGCTAAGCTTTTTGTCACCTTTGAAAGTAGAGGGACCAAAAGATTAGGTTAGCAAGCACCCATTAAGGAGTAATGATATATTTTTGAGACCCAAATATTACATTTGCATCTCTGTATAAATGCTAGGATTGAACTTTAATTCGCATACTCTTAAATCCAATTGTTTGAGGTGTGTTACTAACTTATTGTTAGATCCATATGATTTCTTTCCCATACGATTCCTCTCCCAAAAACATGTATGTACACGTGGAGTCTATCCAGAAAAGAATACAAAGCAAAGGAGGGAGGTATATCTTTTGTTTCTTATGAAAAAGCTATTGGTAGTTTATAATTAAACTTCATTTATGATTTTTCCATAAGTAAACTAGTTATGTATTGGATTTGGTTTGTTTGGTTATCCAATTGGTATTCTATCTATTGAGACTGCGAGTCACATAAGAATAGTTGAAAGGAGAAATATAAACTTGGAAATTTACAATTGAGCTATAAAACTCTTTACAATTCATGTATATATTTGGTCATAAAGAATAATGAAATGCTTAATACTCTTTAGTCTTTGCTACCACCATATCATGAATCATGAATAAGTTTGAGCTTTGTAAATCAGTATTAGGCTACACAAATTCATCACATTGCTATCATTTATATAAAAACCAAAAAAAAATGGTCATCATATTTTACACTTTTATCGCACAATGACAGGCTGTCATGGGTGGTTTCACTGTTGCTTCTTCTTCATCTCTATCAACTTCTGAGGATGAGAGTGATGATGGCTCCCCTTCCATATGGGGATTATATTACTACCAATGTATAATATTCTTTTTCCAATTAATTGGGGTCAACTATAAGTAAGATATATATTCTCTTTTTTTTTTTTCTTTTTTCTTTAGTTAGAAGTGTCTTACATCCTAACCATCAGATTTGACTAATATGAGTTTTTTTGATTGCTTCTTTTGGTTTTCTTTGGAGCTTTAAACTGTCAAGTTATAAATCGAGTCTTAGAGACTTGATTTCTAGGTGGACGCCAACATCATAATGAAGAAGAACCCAACAAGGATTGATTCCACAACATCTGTGTCTTCCAACCATTCTTAGAGAGCATCTACACTTATGGAAGCTAAGGAATACGTGGGGAAAGTAAGCAGTCAAGCCTAATTTTTTAATATGAATTCACCATTGCAATGACTTTTTTGACCACCATTTACAACAAGTAATAACGTACTATCTATGATTTGTTAGGAAAGTGTTGTAGAAATGTTGTAGATATAATATTTCTCTTGTAAGCCTTCCAAGCTTCTTGCTCCAACAAGGTTATGCCGAACCGTGTCTTCTCTAACTTTTTGGATCCCGCAATTAGCCTATTGCATCAACCAATATGAATTGGTTCTCTCTTAAACTGCTTCCCAAACACCAAGAACCTTCTCAGTACTGTGAATTTGGTGAGGTAAGGATTTGGGATGTCTATACTTTACCATAATGTTGTTGATAGCCCTGCAATCAACACATATTCTCCAAGTTCCATCCTTCTTAGGCACAAGCGGCACCGGCAACCAATCTTTTTTTTTAATATTTTGATTAATAAGTTTTTGGCAAGGCGAATGGGAAACGAGAGATTCAAAGTAATGACTTCTATTTCATAATACATGATCTTCAATCAATTGTGCTATCTCTTGAGAGTGAAATTGTGAAAACTATTATGCATTTATCGTAATTATTGCAAAAACAACTACAAGTATACAACCTATGTATTCAAATAATATATTATAATTATTTTTAAAAATTCCTGTAAATAAATGTTTTTTATGATCCAATCATAGGGAGGATAGAATATAGTTTATTTGGCAATGTGTTTTTTGCGTGTAACTTATATTTTTTAATGTGTGCCCAATTTGCAGTTTTTAAGAAAACTTTAGTGGTGGAGCTGAGCATGGAAAAGGAATCAAATTCTCACATATTGTTGTTTGGATCAAGATGTCATCTTTGAAATATTAGCAAGACCATTGGAAGAAAGACTTATCCAAAGGTTTTGCAAAAGTTGGTTTAGAATGATTCGTGATTCAAACTTTGTCAAGGTCCATGATGTAATGATATACAAATATATTAGTGGGTATTCATCATTGAAAACAGAATTCAAGGTCTGAATACTTTGCTTTTAATGTAAACAATGACAATTTGACAGTAAAATATTACAATACTCTTGCTGCACAATTGTTGATATTGAAGATGCTTGTGATGGGCTAATACTTCCCAAATCTATATTTGGCAATGATATCCATGTCTATAATAGCAGCATTGGCTAAATGACTAATGAGTTCAAAAAGCTATTGTTCACTAGTATATGATTTGTCCTTCCAGAATTACAAGGCAGTTTGCTTAGGAATATGTTCAAGTGTCATATATGTGTTATGGATAGTAATGATGATGAAGTAAATGAAAATGCTACTTGGAAGCAATTGAGCTATTCTTTCCTAGTTATTCCATAACTTGTTTTGATATTGTCTGTAACGGGGCTTTGAATTGGATAGCAGAAAGTATTGAAAAAAGTGATAAAGATATAACAGCAATAGACGTATCAAGTGTGAAGCTTAGGGAAGGAATTGAGTTGCCATGCAAACCTAACATATGCTACTTGGAAATGTTCAATTGCAAGTTATTAGCTTTCAATGGAGTTCTTTGTTATGCTAGTCAAACTTAAAGAGATGAATTTGATTTTTGACTCTTATGGGATTGGGTTAAACCTATTTGGAACAAGAAATTTCGAAGAGTTTCATCATCAATAGAAAATTTTCTTACCCCTTGCAATGTAAGAAAGTGACAAGTCCTGTCCAATAGAAATCATGATAGTACCTTGCCACAAGTTGTTTTTATTCAATGTGAAGAGCCAAGAGTTGAGTAGCAATGTGGTTAAACTTAAAGAATAAGCATCAATAGATGCATCCTCTCTTCCTCATTTTTCCAAGTTCACTTTTATCAAAAGACATGTTTGTTGGAACTAATAATAATGTTATTAAGTTTGCTCTTAGTTCTTTCAAGATTCATTTGGAGAGATGCGTTTAAGAGAAAATTTTGGATTTCAATTTGTAGTTGAACTTTTATAGAGTATGGAGGTTTTTTTTTTTTTTTTAATTTTTTTTTTTTATAAATAGTAAATACTAATCGCGATGCGTGTGGAAAAATGTAATTTATATAAAAATATAATGTAAAACTGTAAATTAAATAGTGCATGTGTTATTTAAAAATAATTTCTATTTTTATAAGTTTTATGTAATAGAACATATAATGTATTTTATATTCAATAACAATATATAGTAATGTATGTGTGTATATGAAAAACGTAATTTAATAAATAGATTTAAATTATATAATTATAATATTGTTTTATATAAATTGAGAAAATGTTATTAAAAATATTTTTTTTAAATATACCATAATCAGTTGACTAATTTGAATATATTCAAGAATATTAAAAAAAAAATGTACATCACCATTCCATGGAACACATGTAAAATGTTATTAATCTAAATATAAATATAATGTCTATATTATTGTAACTTGAATTTTAAGGAATTTTTATGAATATTTATAATTTTTATTGCTTTTTTAGGACCCATATCTCTAAGTTTTAATACCTATTTTTTTTGTATTTTTAGCCCAAAACTAAAGAGTTTAGTTTAAATAGAATAAAATTTCATACTTTTTCAACCCAAAAATGAAGAATAAAAATATGAATTTTTGAGTCCAAAACTGAAAAGAAAACCCACAAAAAGAATCAATTTAAGGTCCAATTAGCCTAAAATGGACCGAGGCGACCGAACTAGACAAAATGGACTAAAGTGGACTGAAATAGACCTAAATGTTACGCAAATGTAGCTTAACAAGAATGTTAGAATAATAAGTGTCACGCTTTAGCCTTTAGATATCATATAAATATACAAATTTAAATAAAGTAGGTGTATAATGGCATTTAAATCCATAATATCACAAGTGCTTTTGATTGAAAAAAAGAAATTCTAAACTCAAATCTTTTATGTGCTGTTGAATTATAGTAGCAATATTTTTAAAATCCTCAAATCAACCTCAATTTCAAGGCTATGCCCGCATTCCATGTACAGGGTTCTTTGAATTGTTTAGCCTATTCTATTGCTGATATCATATAAGAAACACACCTCTATCCGATATAAGAAGCCATTAAATAAGACTACTCTGTGATGCTCTTCAATTTAAAAATAGGAGCAGTGAGATCAGATGGGTTTTACTAATTTATCAACTCAAAATTCAGATGCATGACATGCACTCAGAAAGAATGAGATCTTCATGTCTCTTAGACAAAAATGAATCATCACCAGAACCAAAAAGGTCCATAAGCACAACACAGCTCTTCAATCCTCCACATGGTTGTATAAAAAGATTACATAACCATACAAGTATATTTTTCACACTACTGATAAGACGATGCTAATCAAGTTTCTTTGCTTCACTACTTTAATAATCACAAGCTAGAAAATGCAAAAACTCGCTAGAATGAGAAACTTGAGAAGAAAGAATTCTTGATATTCAAACTAATGGATCCCAATATATAATATGCAGGCTTCGGGAACAAAACTAATAACTTTGTAACACATCCTTAAGCACAACTCACCAGACCTTCTAGATAATTACAGTCCCGCTGCTAAACACTCATTCAGTACATACAAGTCACCAGTAAAATAATAATACTCATTGTAACTTACAAAAGATCACATTAATCAAAATTAAAAAATAAAGTGGTAATTGTTGTTTTTCATGAGTAACAATCAGGATACAAGTGAAGAATTATGCTTGTACGCACCAGATGTATCAAAGTCACCTTACTCGGGAGGAATTTTGATAGGCTGGATTTCCATCCAGTCTTGGATGAAGTGGAGAACGATGGTGCAATGGCTGCTGGCCTTGTCGATGAACCATAGGATGACTAGCGTGATTTCTAGGTTCCCTTGGTCTTTCATTGGCAGCTTCAAACCGTTCTAATTTCTCTAAAACTTCTTGCATTGATGGTCGGTGCTTAGGTTCAGCTGCAAGACACTTTAGAGCAAGCTGAGATATATGGAATACAGCCTTGGATGGATATTTTCCCTCCAACCGGGAGTCCATGATTTGTTTCAACTTCCTTCTTTCTGATAGATATGGTTTGACCCAATCCACCAGATTATGTTTCCCATTTGGACGATTGGTATCAAGTGCCCGTAAACCTGTTAGTATCTCAACTAAAACAACACCAAAACCATACACGTCGCTCTTGACGTACAGATGCCCTGTATAATCAGCATAACATATTGTCATGGAACAGTTTTTAAAACATTCAGGGTTAAGTAGCTGAAGTTTGCCAAAATTTAGGTCAAGCTTAAGCCTCACCCTCATTGACCTCAAGAGCACCAAAGTCCAAAAGTTTTGGCAGAAATAATACCTGTGGCAACATACTCCGGAGCAGCATAACCATATGTGCCCATTACTCGTGTTGTCACATGTGATTGACTAGCTGATGGACCCAATTTCGCCAAGCCAAAGTCTGATATCTTAGCAGTATAGGACTGCAATAAAACCAAAAGTTAGACAAGTTCAAAATTTATTTGTGAGACATTCTTTTTGTGACCAAGGAATTTTTAAACTTTTTAATTCCATGACGTGGTGGATCAATTGTGAGAGGTGGGTTCACAGAGGGAAAAATGGGTGTGCATAAAGGTTGGAAATGTGAACAATATGAATAGATGATATAATAATCAATGGGCTAGGGACAGTAGCAGTATATCATTCCTTAGTGTATCTCTTGTAGTTTGATAGTTATTCACTTTTCAATAGAAATTTACCCCATCCAGCAGTATATTGGAGGCCTTAAAATCTCTATAAATAACTTGCTTTTCAGATGTGTGCAAAAATGCCAGGCCCCGAGCTGCTCCAATTGCAATCTTAAGCCGTATATCCCATGGAAGTGGCTGAACAGCTGACCCCCCTGCATAAATAAAAGATATGTATGGTGAACCAAATGAACTTTTATATTTGAATCACATTCCCTGCACATATGGACAGTAATAGAATTCAATTATGTTTTAAGCTCTTACTTCCAAACAGATGGTTTTCTAGGCTGCCTTTTTGCATGAATTCATAAATGAGGAGTAACTCTCTGTCCTCCCAGCAGTAGCCTAACAGCTTGACAAGATTGGGATGGGAGAGCCTTCCTAAGAAATTCACCTCTGACTGTACCAGTAAATTAGCACTGAGATAAGCATACGTATTTAAAATGGTTTGAATGTAATATCAAAAAGAAAATTAGTGAAACATCTAACCAGACTCTGAATAATGCACCAGTGTGTGTGTGTGTGTGTGTGTGTGTGTGTTTGGGTGGGGGAGCTCTGATGTGGTTTAGAAAACCAAGAACTCTGGCTTAATTTAATACAGAACAAGCATTCACAACATCAGGTAATTAATTTTCCATAAAGCCTTGGTCTCCACTCAAACTAGTTATGCTAGGCACCATCTGCAGATTCTGCACTAATCATTATAAACCAGTATAATTTTTTGTACCCCAGACTCAGAAGCAACGAGGAAGTAGCAGTTCAGCCAAAGTAGCAGAATATTTTTTTTTTCTATGCAATTGTTTACAGTATTTAAGACACAACAAAATAACATATCCAACAGTTCCTTTTTTTGGGATATAATATATCAAAGGGTTCATCATAAACATATGGGGTTGTTTGCGACGTCCACTCTGAATCACCAATGTTTGAAATCAACACGCTAATTTGAGCTTAATTAGCAATGTTTACCCAACCATCCAAAATTAGTGTAAAAATTTTAACAAATTAGTGAGATGGTTAGGGTGGACATTGCAAATTAATGAAAACTAACACATTAGAGCATCCCACAGCCTAATCAGCCCACTAATTTGTTTAAGTTTGATACTAATTTAAAAGTGTAGTAAACATTACAAATTGATCTCGAATCAGGGTGTTGATTGCAAGAAAAATAAAAAATGATGATAAACACTGCAATGAGCTTATAGTTTTGGGTGAATGGTTGCAATTAACCCAAACAAGAACGGGAAGTCGTGAAAAAGATCTTACATTACTACAATTGAAAGTGGTTTATACTATTTGCAACTACCTTTCCTGTCCAATTACCTTTTGCATGATCATTTTCTAGAAGTGGAGAAGGGTACATTAGAAAGAAACAAGCAATGATGAATATAGCAACAACAAGCACAGTAAAAGTGCCACTGAGAGGCCTAAATGGATTCACAAGAAGCACAGTAAAAGTGCAACTGAAAGGACTAAAGGAATTCAAAACACATGAACTTCACAACTATATATTCTTCCCTGGCAAGTTGGGTAGAATTACCTGCCACTCCTGAAATCCTTGCAAGCTCTCGGAGTTCAATTTCTTTACAGCAATTACAGTCCCATTTCCACTCTTGGATTGCCCCTTATCCTCGAGCCAACCCTTAAAGACCTGCCCAAATCCTCCTTCACCAAGTACTGTATCAGGTCTAAAATTCTTGGTTGCAACCTTTAATTCTGTAAAACTGAAGATCCTCAAGTTTGCGGTGGGCAAGATCTGACCCTCTGGATAAGCCTCATCCCCACTAGCAGCTGAGAATTGGCTTTTTGCAGAGATGGTACTACCCTTAGAAGAAATTGTGTTGCTGATTGTCTGAGATGTCCCTGTCCCTGTCCCTGTTAGAATTACCCAAATGACATAATTCAATGTTACAAACTGGGGATTTAATTTGGTGTTGATCATACAGTAGCTTACATCCAAATCAACTTATCATGTAGATTGAAGAAGTTGTAATTAAACAAACATTAAAAATACTAAAAACCCACATGACAAAATTGAAGACAATCGAGGTGTTCATGTTGTAATGACAGATCAAAATAGTCCTAAAAACAATACTGAAAATCCATAACAGAGAATTTTTTCACTAATTACAAAGTCAATAATATTAATAAATAATTAATTTTAAAAAAAAAAAAAAACAACTTTGTGACCAAAAAAGATAAATTATGAAACATGAAAGAAAAACAACAAAACCCTCATAAGAAATTGAAGAATTTGATGAATATATACAGCTCAAAATCACAACTTTTTATATTGGGTACCTGAACTGAGACGACCAGTAGTGCTTGGAGTTGGGTTAGCTTTGGAACCCCAACAATTCCCCATCTGAAACTACCTATTCTCTTCCTGCTAGAGCCACAAAATTTGGTGTAGTCTTTGTTATGATATTGCTGACGATTCAGTGCTATTTCAAGATTCAACTCCTGTGATTTTGACAATCTTTTTTATATATCCTTCAACAACTTGAGATGGGTTTTAATTTATTTTTGCTTGAAACTTCCCTTCCTCCTTGCACTATCTACCTATTAACAAGTCTAAACCTCTGGGCTCTGACTCTTACTTTCTGGGGTTGTGTATAATGACCGTATGTCTACGTTTATTCAAACAAGAATAAGCAATAAACTGTAGCATTCAACTTGGAATAAATATAAATATATTACAGGGAGACACTAATTGCGTGAAGACCGAGTCTACTAAGAAAAGGAAATGGGTTTTTACAACTTTTTAAAGCTTCGCGCGTTGTTGCAGACTTTTAACACCGTTATTCTAAGTCAATTGCCGTGCTCACAGGGCTTGGTCAAGTCAGAGAGAAGAAATTCAATGCAATTCCTTTTTTTTTTTTTCTTTTTTTCTTAAAATTCAACAGTGTGTTTATGGCCATAGGAGGGCACAAAGTACAAACAAAAATAAATAAATAGTTGGAAAAGGAAACTTCGTCATTTTCCAGGCACCAGTTTTTCTGCGTCATACATAAGTTGACAGCTTTTACTGTTTCACTTCAAAGTTCAAACCCAAGCTAGTTACAGTGTGGGAATTACCTTAAATTTTTCACATTACATCAGACATGACGCATTTCACTAACATCTATAAGGTGCAGTGTAATTAGTTTTACATCAAATCTTAGATCAGATCATCATTTACAACGTTACTGTGCACTAATCACAGGCTGCTACTTTAACAATTATGGAGAAAAAAATTGTAAAATCTATTGTATTTATAGACTTATTTCACTCTTATTATAATTTTTAAATCTCTCATAATACATAATCTTTTCACAATAGATTATTAATAACTGTGATTAGTATTACCTCAATTTCATATAAAACCATTATTTACAATTATTTTTATTATACACTAATCACAATCACAAATTATTACCCTAATAACTAAGAAATATGAAATATATTGTGTATATAGATTTATTACATTTTTATTATGAACTAATCACAAACTTTTATTTTATTGAGCTATTTCAATTTGACTCGCTTGAGTTTACTAGATTTTCTGCATTATACAAGGTGACAAACTGACAGCTAGCACTATTTCATTTCAAACAAAGTTATTTTGACTCATTCGAGGTTACTTTACGAGTTTTTCTGAATCATATTCATACAAGGTGATAACTAGTACTGTTTCAGTTCAAAAAAAGCTATTTGAGATTGATGAGGTTGAGTAAAGCACTGAATTTAATTTTTTTTTTTTTTTTAATAAGTTTTTTTAACAACCTTGCTGTATAGGTGTTTTTAGTCTTTGGATTGCTAAAAGCCTAAAATAGCAACCTCATTGTGAGTGCTAATAGTATAGACGTAGAGTAGCCACATCAGCTCTTCTAAATGATTCTGTCTATTTTATATAAAAAAAATTACTTTTTTTATTTTACATTATTATTTTTACTAAACACCAACATTAGTCCATCTATTACACACTATATTTTATATAAATAATATTTTTATGAGTTGAAGAGAGAGAAAGAGTCAGGGGAAGAGAGAATGTGAGGAGAGAAATAATACTAAAATATTGTATAGAAGAGCTACAGTAACCATGCATATATGCAATGCACAGTTACTGTAGCACTTGTGCATTTATGCACAATTTTACACACACTGATGTGGGTGTTTTTTAGTCAAAATATGTAAAATAAGTTATTTATTTTATATTTTACAAGACTTTGCAAGAGCTGATATGGTTGCTCTACTACGTGTTACATTTTTTATTTTTTTATTTTCTTTTCTTGTTTAAGTAACTTTTTTTTTACTCTTTAAAGGAGCTTACTAGTTATTGCTAGTCTCCTCATTTCTTGGTTGATTTTAGTAATTTACCTAATTTGGATATTCTTTTTTGAAACATCATGTTTTACTTTTGCTGTGCAGTAAAAGAGTCTTGGTGTTTTTCTTTTTCTTCTTCTAAATGAATTTCATTTAAAAAAAAAAAAGCAAACCAAACAGAAAATATAAACTAGGCACAGATTCCATCTGATTTACCAGAATATGTCCACAATAATTACATAAAAAATAATGATGGTCACATAGAAAAGAATTACAGAGTCTTGACGGCTTTGGGATTACCTTGTTGCTCGCACTTAGAACTCAAACACAGTTTATTCAACTTTTCAACTCATGTACAACTTAATATTTTTTTACCATATTTTTATCCAAATTATTTTTAAAATAATAAAAATAAACTCACTCGGACAATTTTTATTTCAGTTGTGAAACCTCGGATTATAGCTTTCCACATACACCATTAGAGAAAAGTCAAAGTCATGGCACTCCAATACATAGCTTCTTTCTTTGACTGAATATTATCTTTCATAATTTCTCTATTTTTTGTCTGACTTGTTAGCCTTTCGTTTCAAGAAAAATGATAGATGAGTATACAACATTTTTATAATATTTTTACAATAAATTATAATTGATTAGTTGTTATTAATTCAAATTTGAACTTAACATTAAGATTATTTTTTTACTCTAACAATAACAACCAGTAACAACCTGCCACTTAAGATTTGTTGTAAAAATATTATAAAAATGTCGTGGACATATCATTTTTAAATATAAAAAAAAATATGAACTTTTAATCTTAATTGGGCTGGGCCCCACTGTATAAACAATTCTATTAAAATGACTAAATTACCAGCATGCTGGATTATCAGGTAGTTGGTGAATAGGGTCCAGGAAGCCTCAATACAGCTTGTATTCCATTGAACCACTTCTGGGGTTTTTGGTCATTAAGAAACACACTTCTCAATCCCATTTTTGTAGGCATTGACCATATCAAAATCAAGATACCCATTTTTGAATGCCAGCTTAGAGTTGTCTATTATGGGGCAGTCACAGGTCAAGTACTCATAACATTGAAACTCAGGCCTGTAATAATTAATCCATGCTTTTCATGAATAGCTTTATCTCAATCCCCACTGTGCAACCGGTAATGTTCCACCCCAATAAGGCAGACTAGTTTTCAGAATTCTATTGATTGCATATCCTAGCAAGAGCCGGTCACCTATAGTCATGTGAACCATTTCTTGGCATAGCTGAGGTCCTTTTTTTTTTCCTTTTTTTTTGGAAAAATGCATTTAGCAAGTCCAAAAAGAGTCAGTTATTTATGTTTTTTGAGTTTATTTTGGCAAGGCCCACACCCAAAAGAATACTTTTCCTTCCCTTTCTGTCTACAACACTTTCAACAAATAAGCAATCATATATGTTGAAAATCAAATTTCATGAAACAAAGTCCATTTGTTCAAGAACACTCAATTATAGAATGATACTAATAATTAGATGACCTTATATGTATTATAGGGGAAAAATGAAGAGAAGGAATTAGGAAGACATAATTCCTAAAAGTACATGCAAGTATGCAACAAAATTAGAAGTACCAAGGTCCTGAACCATTTAACTCTTTGCTTCTAAGGTTGGGAAGCTTTTTAGTGGACTTGGTATTATGTAGGATCAAATATTGGAAGGTCACCAGTTAAACATTCATATTTAGTCTCATCGTCAAGCATGCAACGTTGCAGTCTACAAATTATCAAATCTCAAGCAATTTCTATTTGTTATAATTAACAGAGGATTATAATATAAAATAAACATCTTACATTATCTAACAAATTCTTGCTAAATAATGGTTTCCAATGTTACAAATGAAACCTTTTTTTTTTCCTTTTGGGCCTAAGAATTAGAATACATTAATCTGTACAGGAACAACCTACACTCTTCTACAATACAATTAGGTGCGGCTCCAATCGGCTCCACATTTAGAAACACCCTGCTGGTCTCATAACTAGGAGCAACAAATCATAAACCCACCTTTCTATGGTTAAAAGAGATGAAAAAAAATTGAATTATTCTCATAGCTGCAATGCTAAATCTGGCTGTGCTGAATCAACCCGGCTAGAACTAGGGGATCCTGGAGACTGAAATATGACATTCAAGTCAGGTGGAACCGAATCTGGTTTCTGTTGCGGTGTCAATCTAGCTTCGCTTTTCTGTTGTGGTGACAACCCTTGCCAAGTTGGCCGCGGATGAAGCCCCCTTATTGGGGGAGTCAATGCCCCACTCCCAGAGTTTGGCAATGAGCTGCCAGAATTTGTTGAAGGGTCTTCTGAGTTAAGGCTGTTTGCAGTCACTGGATGGATGAAGTTAGTATTAGTCCTAGAGACTGTGTCAAGCACCTGCGACGACTGTAAGTTAAAACCAGGAGGCCTGGCTGCTCCAGTTAGTTTCCCCATGTGAGCAGCAATGTTAAACCCATATGAGCCACTAAATCCATTCATGCCGGGGTGAGTTACAGGGCTTTGGTGAGTTGGAAAGGACGGCCTTGGCCTGATTGCACCTGTACTGCTATTCAATATGTTAATCCCAGCGTTAGAATTTATTCCTTGAGCAACGTCTGCTTTTCCTGTCAGAGGTTCAGGAGATTTATTTGCAGCAAATGGGGATGATGAGGTGGTGGCAGACGGAGGGAGGTGCTTGCTTGGATGTTCATCCAAAGCTGAGTGAGCAGAAGGTACATGTTTCTCGGATGAATTATTCCCTTCAGGCATCATCTCTGACAAATCATCTCCCTTCGATTCAACAGCACAAGGTGTCGCAGTAGAGGATGAACTTTTGATAACAGGAAATGGCTGCAATGGTGATAGCTGCCCTGGTAACGATGAAGGGAGTAGCAGTGGCCTCTGTGGTATGACATCGTTCTCTCCAACCCATCCAGGGCCAAACTTAATGCCAGCAGGCAAAGACCTTTCTATCTTTTTAGAAGCAACTTTCCAAGCGACGGGTCCAAGATTTGCAGCAAAACGAGCCAGACTTCTTGCATACCCCTGCTCTGAATGAAGCCCTACCTGATTCATATAAAAGCCAAGTCAACTAACCAACAAAATCCAGGGTCAGATAAGAGAACCAAATAATTTGTCAACCAAACACAGACTGCAACACTTCTGAGGAGTTTTATACTGATTATGTAATGATTCCTGAAAGCGAAATATTAGAGGACAGGACCCATACATAGTTGAAGGGTGAAACCAGTTAAATCCAATTATCTTTTTTTATTGGTGATTGTTTTGTAAGTTTTTGTAACTCAATCATTTGGCCTTGGTTCATTCTAGATTTTTTTTTTTTTAAAGATCTCCCATCAATCAACAGGGATTTCATGCATGGCTGAGTAGCATCAGTTTCATCTTCAAAGAATTAAAAAGAAAATTCAACATTAATGTGATACATACAGCCATTAGCTGCTTCCTCTCTATATCAAAAGTAGCTAACACAGATGGCTCTCGTCCACTAGCTGATGGATGGGATTGCCTATATGTATTCCGTCTGGTCTCATCAAGTACAAATGGTTTCTTCCCATTCTTTATTTGATAACCCTTCATCATGGAACCTGTAACGTAAGTAAAAAAGCCTCAAGCCTCCACTAAAAGTGGATTTATGCATCAAAGCAGGAGAATTGAAGTGAATGGACAACCAAAAGCAAGCCAATGCTCAAATTTCAAACCTGGAAATTCATCATTCCTCTCAGATTTGTTATCGACCATCCAATTAGCATAAACATCATTATTGCGAGAACCATGGAATCGTCCAGATGAATCTGCCAAAGCAGATTTGTCTGAAAGATGATTTCCTTTTCTCAGATCATTGGACCAGTTGTTTTCTCCCCCAGTAGCAAGAGTGGCATCAGCGGAAAACTCTGAACCAGCACGCTCCAAGGAAGGCCTGCCCAGCGATTTTTTTAAATTCTTGGTTGGTGGTCTGCCTCTTCTCACTATTTTGGGCTCTGCTTCATTATCATCACTATCTTGCCTCAAATTTTCGAAGTTCCTTTTTGCCAGCTCATGTATGGATCGTGCCTGAAAACAAAATGAATATTACAGACAAACACAAAGGGATGGCCTAAGAATGGCAAGGTAGAAGCTTAAAACAAACCATACCTGTCGAAAATATATGGTATCAGGTGCATTATACTGCATTGCATTCGAACAGATTAAGAATACATCTTTCTGCACAACAAGAACATCAAGTTAATATTCAGGAACTTTAGTTCAAGCATTCTTGCAAAATATGCATGAAGAATGACTTCCAGAGCATCATTCCACTAAGCCATTGGCCTATAATTCTAGGGGCATCATCGAAAGACTTTCCAGAATTAATAAAATATAAATCTGTAACATATTATTATTTCCACCAAGCAATTATATATGGAGATAAGTATTAGCAGCACATTAATGCCTAAAACAATATATAAAAAAGCCAAAATATATATAGCAGAAGTTTACTAGTAGATCTTGCCTAAGACTACTTTAAAAAAGATTTTTAACTGTTTCAGCTGAACCAACAGAAACATCTGAAAGAGACTCGCTCTCTCTCTCTCTCTCTCTGAGGTATGTCAGCCATACAAGATAGAAAGCAATGATGCTAAAAGAAGAATAGACAAAGACTACCGCTAATCACTAACATTATGTATGCATAGCATACATCTGACATGCTTAGCACATTGCTCTCATAATTGTAGATTCCCTTATACATGCAAAAGCGGAAGACTGTAATATATGCTGCATATGCAAGGTCTATAAACCAAAATGCATTAACTGACACATGGTGCAGCCTAACTTTTGCAATGTGATTGTCCTCCCATTTATTCTTCCCACAACACATCAATTATGTCAAGCATCACATTAATCCTGACGTCTCTTGTGATTTGAATGAAACACTAATGTGACCCTGTGAAGCTCCTTCACACACATCCAATCTCCCATGACACGCTACAATCTAATGCAAAGACTGCAAGAAAATACTTGCACATCAGCTTCTACTTCCTATGAGCAGATTGACAACCAAACTGCAAATGGACAAGAATTATATAAACAGCTTGTTTTGGGATTCTCCAACAGTCAAAAATTATGTAAACAAGTTGAGTAGTATGCTGTGCATGTTGGAAATTTTAGTTAAGACTCTGTATACTGAGCAATATTAATTCTAAAACCTTTCATTTTCATTCTTTAATTGGTAAGATTTAACCTAGGTCCAAACCCACCAAAATCCTTTACCAACAGACTTAAGGTCTAGAGGTGTCTTGGTTCTAAAACCGAAACAGTTCCTAGTGAGTAGTAGAAACAAGGAAAAATTATGATTAACAGATCTTTAAGAGGTAAAGCTCACTCAGAGTAACATTGATTAGTACTTATCAAAAGAATAACATTGGTTAGTATGAAAACCAAATTTCACATACTTGAACTCGTTGACTTGAATGCAGCTTATTAAGCTACAATACATTGGACACATGGTAGATTACTAAATGTTAATCTGGACAGGATCATGATTCAATTATTAAACCACGGCTTGGATATATATCTAAATGAATATAGTGCAAACATTTACACCATTGCTACAAAGAAAAAAATGAGACAGATACTTCCTTCTACAGAAGCTACAAAACACAACAGCTGACGACAAGATCATTAAACTTATAAATATACAACAAGGCATTTTAAAAGGAATGAATCAAAGACACTTAGTATATTCCAAAGTTCAATCCCGACAACAGTAGATCCTTAAAAGATAAATTAAATCAGTTGTAATGCATGGCAGGCCAACCCGGCAGTAGCCATTCCAGACAATAAGACACTTAAGACAAAACATGGCCAACACGAACAATTTGAATTCCAAATTGGACATCTTTTACTCAATCCATTCAGTCTGGAGTTAAAGGAAGAGTGAAGACAAAAGTAATCTCACTTCTTTAGAGAACCAAACGCCAATTGGAGCATTTACAGTAAATTAGCAACTTAGTAAACTAAAATTAGAAGAGAATTTTAACTAAGATAAAACCATAAGAGCTCAAACCAACCTCAAACTGTTCCAAAGTGGCATAAGCTCCACCAGAAACTTTCTTCCTCACAGTTCCAAAATCCATTGGGTGCTCAATTACCTCATGATAGTCAGGAAGCTGCATAAATACATAAATCTCAGAATAGTAGCATAAATAAAAGCATACAATACAAGTCCTAGAACTTAATGCATCAGCATTTTTTGTCACCCTCAAGAACAGAACTAACCTCACTCGGGTCCACGGGCTCAGAAAATACACCATAAGTGTCCTTCCTGATATTAAATTTCAAAAAAAAAAAAACACCTCAGCAAACTGTAAACCAAAAGTTACATCAAAGTAATCAAAAAAATGCAAATCTGGGAAAACTGAAAAACACACTTTTGAAGCCTGTCGAGGATGAATAGTAGCAGCTTTTTATCTGGTAAAGGCGTTGAGGGACCCGAATCCAACTGACCCCCTACACATAATCATCCACTTAATCATCAAAAAAAAAAACAACAAACAAACAAAAAAAAGTAATTTTTTTTTCCTTTTTTAACCAAATGGATGTCAGATTATAAGCAAACCTTGGTGGGTGCTTGTGGGGTTTGTACCAGAAATAGACTTCTCACCCTGCAAAGCAAAGAAAAAAACAAAAATAGCAAATAGAATCAAAGGAATGAGCTATGAAAACAAAGAAACAAACATATAGGGAAAATAGAAAGTATTTTCTATTGTGAGTAGTGAAGCAAAAAAACCAAAGTAGCAATGAAAAAAAAAAAAAAAAGCAAAGTTTTAAGGTGACATTCAAAGCACCCAAAAAGGGAAAATACAGTTACAAACTGTAAACTAATTATTAAAAAAAAAAAAAGATAAGACAAATTAACACTTTTTTTTAGATTTGACAGTCAAATCATTATTAAGGTTGAGTAAATAAATACTGATTAAATTGATTAACAATCCCAAAAACAAATTCAAAAAAGTAATTCACTAATTTTGCCTCCACCCAGAAATTCAATTTGGATTTTTGATTTGCAAAGATATAGGACCAAGTCAAACCCTTTTTTCACAAAATACAAGGTCCAAGACTCTCTATAAAGGGTGCGAAATTCAAGGAGTTTTCAAATAACGTCAACGTTCAAAAAAAGAAAACGAATTTTCGCGCTTTCAACCGCGAAATTGAAAACCCAAATAGAAAAAAAAAAGCAATTTTTTCAAAAAAATATTTTAAGAAAATTTTGAAGCTTTTTTTTTTTTTTTTTCTCAGACAAAAAAAATTGAAACTTGTAAGAGGAAAAATTGGCGCTTTGAAAGCGCGAAATTGAACAAAAATTCGATACCTTGAGAGAGTCAGATCCAAGAGCGATCGCATTGATCTTACGCTTCTTGTTGGAATCGGAGGCGGCGGCGTTGTCGTCGTCGGCGATGGAATCGGAGTTGCACGAATTCAAAGACGCGGAATTGAGCGAGGACTTCTGCGAAGGAGGCAGCCGGAGAACCAGCTTGAGCTTCTTCTCCCGGCGGCGCTTTTTCTTCCCGGCGGCGGATTCGGTGCCGTTGTTGCCGTTGCCGTTATCGTCGGAGTTGGAGTTCGAGTTCGAGTTCGAGTCCTCTTCTTCTTCTTCCTCGTCTTCGTCTTCGTCGGGGATAGGGTTGCGGCGAGTGGATCGGCGGAGAGGAGCGGTGGAAGAAGGAGGAGGAGGAGGAGGAGAAGGAGGGGTAGTTCGGTAATTAGGAGCGGAATGAGGGGCAGAGTTGTAATTACGCTTCTGGTGTTGTGGTTGCGGTGGTTGAGGTGGTGGTTGTGGTTGTTGTTCTCTGAGAGTGCGTTTTTGAAGATCTAAGAGAGAAGGACGACCTTTCTTCTTCTTCTTCTTCCTCTCTACTACCTTACCCATTTCTCTGCTTCTCTTTGTTTCTCTCTCTTCTTTCTCTCTCTCTCTCTCTGCGAAAGTCTCTCTCTCTCTCTCTAGGGAGAGACAGACAAACAAACAGGGTGTTAATTTTTTTATTTATTTTAATTTTTGTTTTTATTTTAAATTTTTTTTGTTTATATATTTTTATTTTCTGAGGGGTGCATGCCAATCACGTGATATTCACACGGGGTTTATCCTACTTTAACACGTGTTGTTGTGAAGAATCAAGACAATGGGATTTTAGGATAAATCCTTCTTCTTCTTTTTTGTCTTTTTAATTAATTTAATTTCCTAAATCATGTTAGAACTTTCTATTCAAAGTGGTTAATAGAATAAAACGAATATTAGCTATTGGACAAAATATGTAGTATTTTTTCACATATTTTAAAAATTTAACTGTTAAATTATACTATGTTGTTTATGTTCACCAACACATATATTAAATTTTGTACTAATTGGATATTATTTACTATTTAATCCATAAATTTATATTTTTTGTATAATTTCTATCTACAAATATTTGAAATTTAAATATTTGATTAATAGCATAGCTATTGATTTTTGATTTTATGGAAATTTTGTAAAGATGAATGATATGAGAAGAAAATGTAATCTGATGACGGATTTGTTGAAATTCATATCCAATAAAAAAATATTGAATAGAGTTATAGTGTTAGATTACAACTAAATTTATTGTCAAACTTTGTCCTTAGATATATTGAAGTTAATTTTTGAATCACTTTTGAGTTTTGATGAATAAATATGTTTAGGTTCAAAAATGATTAATATATTTGGAATGAACTTGATAATTATAGAATGTACCGTTAAAAAAAAAAATTATAATTTGTTTTAATACAATAAGGAGGAAAAATTTGAATCCTCAATATCATGAATAATCCTTGATAAATATAGGATATATCTATGTGCAAACATTGAGTATAGAGTGATTAGTTTGTTTATGAATAACTCAGTAGTATTGTTTGTTGACTTTGTTCTTCTTTAATAGGGGAATTAAGATTCAAATTCCTTCCTTTGTTGTACTAATTTTTTTTTTCTTAGGTTTGTTTATGAATAGGGCCATAAATATCTAGTTGTTGTTTTTTGACTCATGCATTACATCCTATGACATGCTTTTTTCTTTTTTCTTTTTTATTTTTGAGGAAGTATGACATGCTTTAATAGTAGCTTAAGTAACGTACATATGTGTCTATTTGGCACAAACTTATTTGACATTTTACTATTTGTTTTTAATTGAAAGTTAGTTAAAATATGGTTGTATCTATAAAAAGTAAATACTTAAAAAATTGTACATAAAAATATAAGCTTTTTTTTTTTTTAATAAAGGGTTAATGACAAATAATCTCTTCTTTCTAGTTAGTCTACGCTTGAAATAACAAGAAATATTATTTGATTTAGAGGTTGGCAAATTTTTTTTTTGCTGAATAATAATAAAAACTTATTCATACAGAAAAATCATAGAAAATTAACATTGTTTAGTAAAGGTATTATTTATCTCATGTGTTTTTCTAACTAGAATATTACTTCACATTTATGTGAAAAGTTTTTAAACTATTCATAGAGATCATAATGTAGTTTCACACTTTCACTAAGTTCTTATTATATTTATTTATTTTTAAAAAAGTAAAAAAAAAAATTGAAAAAAAAGGAAGTTGCAACATCAAGACAAAACATTAATACTATAGAAACATTAGGATATGGGAAGCAAAGTAAAAGTCCCTTTTAGGATGGGAAGATGCATATTTTTTTTATTTTTTGTTGGTTATCATGAAGACACATATTTCACTTCTCACCAACTTTAACCATTCGAAATGGGTTGAGTTAAATTCATGATCAAAATTACTATTTTTAACGAAACATGAAACATAATACATAGTTCCAATCCAATGTCAAAGGAAAATATCTATTAAAAGCGAAAAAAGAAAGAGAAAAAGTTCGGCCAACACCACTGATCCATTGTGTGTGTCATGTACTCATGTCATTACTCATTAACCAATATTTTAGTGGGGCCCAAGAAGCCACGTGGTAAGAGCTGGTTGGATCACAGAACAGACAGTGCCGTAGAGGAATAATCAACCTCTGCAGAGCAGCGAGACCGAACAAAGAGGAAGATCAAGTAGTTTGTAAAGTACTAAAAACCAAAGAGTCAAACACGATTGTTTTGTGCCTACAAAGAAATTGAACATGTGTATTGCAGTGTTTCTATGGCGAGCTCACCCTCTATACCCACTCA
Source organism: Quercus aquifolioides (assembly GCA_019022515.1). Lineage (NCBI taxonomy): Eukaryota > Viridiplantae > Streptophyta > Magnoliopsida > Fagales > Fagaceae > Quercus > Quercus aquifolioides. The sequence continues at coordinate 60,010,372 of CM032332.1, forward strand.
TTCTTTTGCTTAACAGGGATGAATATCACAGCAGGTGAGCCCAAATCTCTATCTGGGTCTACGTTTTTTTTTTTTGGGATTAGTTTTGCTGTCTGATATGGTTTCTGAGGTTGACAAGGTACTATTGTTTGTTGGGTTTGTTTTGGTTTTGGTTTTGAAGGCCTACAAGGCAATTGGAATGGTGGGATGGTGGTGAAATATTGGGAGGGAAAGATGAGCTTGCAGGTGGGACATGGTTGGCTTGTAGCAGGGATGGAAGGGTGGCTTTTCTCACAAATGTTAGGGAAGTTAAGTGTCTTCCTGATGCCAAGAGTAGAGGGGATCTCCCATCTCGGTTCTTGCAGGTAATCTCATTTTGCTTTTGTTAAATCTAAAGAGGAAAAATGTAGAGATTGATGTAGAGAGTGGAAGTAATGAGAGAACGAGAAAGATGGAGAAAGCTAGGATTACATGGATCGGCTTGATGGGATAAAGCCCTTGACGGCTAAATTGTTACTATTATCCCTGTCCATTACAATGAGTCATTGTCAATGACCCCAATATGGTTTAGGTGTACATGAGCTGAGTAATACAGTTAGGCCTCTTGGGCCATTACACAAAGTTAACACATAAACCCAATATAAACATTATCTTGAAAAGCTTTTGATAAAATTCTTTGCTATCTCTCACTCTTTATGTTTTGTTTGTTTTCCTTTTAATTTGAATGATTTAAAAGGGCAGTGTATAAAGGACAATACTTAGCTACAATTTATTAAATGTTGTACCTTAGATGCTATACCATAGGTTCCTTAATGTGATTGCATTGATCAATGAGTGCGAATGTATTATCTTTCTCATGGTAATTGGCCAATGTGGCAACATAATTCAGTTTAACTGGGAATATCTGTTCAGCTCATAAAGAATGTAGCTAAGTTTTGTCCATGTATGAATTGTTATGAAAGAAAGCTGATCTTGTATCAAGAACTGAAGCGGGCCATGCCTTCTATCGTATTCTCTCTTTATTTACTGTTTAAGACTTGCAAGTAGATCGCGACTGATGTGAGATGCCGAATGATTTTGGAAATTTCTAAAATTACTACCAAGGTCACAAACTGACATGCCAGGGAATCTGATTGGTGTCTCAATAACATAATAAATAAAGTTCCAAATTAGTTGTTTTGTTGTGTGTAAAAAAGTTCCCACTTATCTGGTAAAATTTAGAGTATCCATAGCATCACTCACTGATCCTAGTTCTGTGCACTTTGGATGCTTTACCTTTAAGCTTTTAAACTCATAATTCAATAGCTAGCAACTTTAATGAGATTGATTTTTTTTTAAAAGGTAACTCTTTTTAAGACCTTGAATGATTGTTTTATCATGGCTGTAGAGCAAGAAGAAACCCATGGATTTTGCAGAAGAAGTGGCAAAGGAGGTGGATCAGTATAATGGGTTTAACCTGATATTAACTGATCTTTGTTCCAAAACCATGGTATACGTAACCAATAGAGCAAAAGAAGATAACAAGTTTGTCACTGAGGTTTCAACTGGGATTCATGTGTTAACAAATGCAAGCCTAGACTCTCCATGGCCTAAGGTAAGAAGGTGTGTTATACTTCTCGTCTACATTATATAATTGCAATTCTGTCCATATTAAAAAGTCATATTTTCTTATTCATGAACACAAAAAGAGAAATTTCAAATCTGCATACTCAAAAGCTGCATATTGTATGATCTAATTGCTACTTCATTTCCTTTAAAGTAGATAAATTAATAGGTCAAAACAAATCCCATCTCGAGTAATGTAACTTTAATTGATTTGGTTTGTCTTCAATACTATATCAGCTAGCCTTTTTATACTTAATATCCTGATTTGTGGTAAGTTTCTGCATCATTTACTCTCTCAGCAAATTAGTCTGAATCATTTTTCTATTTCAGGCTCAAAGACTGGGCAATAATTTCAAAGAGCTATTGGATACATATGGTGAAGAAGAACTACCTGTGAAAGAGATGGTTGAAAAACTAATGAAAAACACAGAGAAAGACGATGAAAGCTTGCTACCTCACATTTTTCCTCCAGAAAGGGAGTACAACTTAAGTTCCATATTTGTTGACACAAATACTCCATTGGTAAATCTAGATTCTGTTCCATTATGATTCAGAAAATGTGAAATTTATATCACAAATTTACTACAATTTTACAAATTGACGTGACAATGAATGTGATTGGAATGTTTGAATTACTTCTTGATACATCAATTTGTAAGGTTTATGTAGTAAAATTTGTAATATTTTTGACAGAGTTTCTCAAGTTTTTCTCTTTTGCATAGGGACGTTATGGCACTAGAAGCACTTCTGCATTGTTTGCTGAAGCAACTGGGGAAGTATTCTTTTATGAGAGGCGTCTGGAGAATGATCTGTGGAAAGAACAGACTGCAACTTTCCAGATAGAAGAGACAAAGTGATTGATAGAATATGGTGGCCCAACAATCTCTATGGTCAATCTTATCTGAGTAGAGTCAAGCTAGATAACTTGTGAGTTTTGACATCCTTGTTCTTTCTTTTAGTTGTTAAGAGGAAAATAGATATAACTCAACCTTACACGATGTGAGGCATATACAAATCCTCTCCTACACTTGTTGAATAATCATTCAATAAAACTGGACTTAATTGATTAGTTCACCATGTTTGATTTGGTTGGTACTATTTATGATTTTCTTTCAAGTGCTTAATGCGATGCAATTGTTTAGTGTCTTTAAATTGAGCTCTTTCACGAATCCTTGTTCGAAAAGAGAGTGGAAAACTGCATAGAGCTGGGTTCATTAAGGGCATTTTTGCCTCCCCATTCTTAAAAGACAAGATCACTCAGCTTTAAGCTGCACTTTCCCGCTAATGAGCTTCAGGTTGGTTTATAATTGGTGAGTGTGACTTATGAGTGATGCTACAGTTATGACTACTACTAAGATTTATAAACTGATGTGTCACAAAGCAAAAAGTAATTTCAAATTTTATTTATTATGTTATTGAAGATGTTATTGAAGTGATATCAATCGCATTCATGGTTATCTCAGTTTATAAAGCTAACAACTTTGCATTTTCCTTGACTAATTATGTGTTTTTAAAACAAGTGACTGTCTGACTGATAGGGGGGTTGCAAGTACACAGCTTTTATTACTTGACATGATGTCATTAGAACTGTACTGAATTGTCAGCTTTGCTTCCTATGTTGAGACCTGATTCTTGTCTAATTTAGAATAGCTGCCTACTAAAAAACACAAGGGAAAAATAAAGGAGAACATTCAGAAACAATAGTGTTTGTGTACATCAACAGCCTCAGACTTATTTTTATATATATCAATGTAAACCACACACCCAGCCCTGGTCTACATTATTTGCCACTCATCACAGTAATGATGAGGCTTTTAGCTGTTTACCCCTAGTACACCCCAGTACATAGTAACTCAATCTCTCATTTGGCAAGGCAATTTGCACATGTGCAACCATCACCACACTTGCAAAAGGCCCTGCCAGTTCCCATGGTCTGCACATTCTTAGGGCATGTGCACGGATTGCAGCCGCAGTGCTCGCCGCATGAGCATGTCATATGATCATCTTTGGCTGTGGTTGAGCTCACGCTTGTGGTAGTGCACCTGTTCATGATCACATTACAAACATATTGCATTTCTATGTCACATGGATCAAAATTCACTCCACAGTAAGGTTTGGTGATAAATAGTAATGTGGCTTAAAATGTAATAACTGCTTTGTGTAAATTATTTTAAAAGACAAATTTTAGGTACCATTCCTCATATGTGATTCATTAGCCAATAAAATCAATTGGTTAAAGTATAACACTTACCTAACTCTTACTCTAATTTTTTTTTTTTAATCAATGACCTGGACTTCATGTACCTCTTCATTTGTTGTTTTACCACCTTATTGCCACTCTTTATGTTTTAAAGCTTTGGTTTGAAAAAATGAGAACAATCTAGGTATTCTTTTTTTTTTTCTTTTTCAGTTACAGTTCAGTATAATATTACTACTTGGTTCCTTGATCCTGCAGAGTATCTGGAAAATTTCTCACTTTTTTGAGTTTTGGTGGTCTCTTAGTCTTTAGGTAGACTGCCTAACAATTTGGAAGAAGAGGCAATAATAGCATGTTTTCATTAGAAATGAGAAAAGTCCAACCTCAGTTTTCAAACATCATCACTAAAAATCCATTTTCCACTAGAATGATACTCTGTTCCTTGATCCTGCAAAGTATCTGGAAAATTTCTCACTTTTTTGAGTTTTGGTGGTCTCTTAGTCTTAGACTGCCTAACAATTTGGAAGAAGAGGCAATAATACCATGTTTTCATTAGAAATGAGAAAAGTCCAACCACAGTTTTCAAACATCATCACTTATTAAAATCCATTTTCCACTAGAATGATACTTGTACCAACTTTAAAACATAAAGAAAAATTTTGCAACTTTTTATGGTAAAATTAGTAATAGTTTTAATATATTTTTTTCTTCCACAAATCAGCAACAAAAGGCACAGTTTGTAGAATGCAAGAAGTGAACATTGACTGACCTACAAGTACACTTCCGGGACAGGGAACAGGGCAGCCACAGGTTTCGTTGCAAACAGCAGAACCTCGTCCTATAGTATCCATTTTTGAACCTCAAAAAAAGTTCAGACTGAAGGCGAATTAGCTAAGTAACCACATTATATCTTTCTTTTAATAGTAGTAGTGTCTCTTCTTAGGCCTTGTAATGCTGCCAAATGGACATCCAAATCTTAGAGATCTACATGTGGCATTCCAGTCACATTACAAAATTATACGTGTCATCAAGAAACTTTTGGTTTATGAGCAACGTCAGAGATACAAAAATTTGCTGAGATAACGCATCATAATTTTCACCACTTTACAACATTGCACCTCAACACTTTGTGAATAAAATTGTAAAATGTTTTGCATCATTAAACTTATTGTTAAACCAAGATACAAAAAAGTTTCACAACTTAGTAATAAGGTGATAAATTGGGATTGATAAGTTACTTTCACATGGTCTTATAGCCTGTCACTAATTTTGCAAACAAAATCTTAAAATACACAAGGCCAAAGGCTGTTTTAGCAGAGTCTAGAATATGGCAATCGACGTGTCAGTGTGCATTTGAGGCATCTGTTTGTGTTCACCCATCCGTATGTGAAATACAAGCAATGGAACTTGTATCAAATATGCATAGAATTGTTTTATCCTTATTTGCAAGTTCTCACAACAAGTGCAACCTAAAGTATTTTACCGATATTTTCTGTCATAGTTTGAATTCTGTAGTTACTTGGTTGTTCCACTAGTCTTACCCATAGACCAACGTTGTTGTTACCTACCATTGGTGTACTTCATGCAAATGTTTAGATTGAGTCTTTTGGGGACATTGTGTGCACCCTTATTAGGAAGATAGAGATTACACTGCACTGCATAGAGCCGCACTAGCAAAGGTTGAGTTACATTAGTTGTTGGTTGGTCAAAGCAGGAAAACAAATGAAATGGCTCTCTTATTATTGTGGCACTAACACAGCCACGGAGCCACCAACTTCCCAGGTTCCAAAAGTTGAACAAGACCAACAATTCACACGCGCACACACACCAATCTAGTCTAATTTCGGAGTCTGCATAATAAAGGTTCCTGAGGCATTTTACCACTTAAAAGTCATAACCTATTCCTAGTACTAATGACTGGCCACCCCATGCCTTCCTCATATGGATATTTATCTTGAAACCTATTGTGTCTCACTCTTTGTATCAATATTGTTTATGTTAACATATTACTTTCTTCCTTAAAATTTTCATGAATTTTATTTTATTTTCCTAAATTTTAAAATTAAAAACTTTATTTTCCGATTTTTCGTTTTCTAGTTTAAGGAGAAAAAACAAACTTAATAATAGTTTAGAGATTAAAAAAAAAAACTTTTTAAATTGAAAATTGTTCACAGTAAGTAACATGGTTAATTATTTAGGGATAAAAAACAAGGACGAAAAGCAATATTCATGCAAAGTTTAAGAAAAAACAGTATTTTAACCTATTGTTTATGTCTGGTATATGAGGGGCAATAAGAACACATTCATGCAAAGTTAATATATATATATTTTAACATTTTCTTTATGTCTAGAATGTGAGAGATGATAAGAACAAATTGCCTGTCTTGCCTCTATCCCTTAGTTTTGTAATAACAGAACATTGTTTTAAAATTTTGATCAATATATCCCCTTTATATTTTTAAAAAAATATAAATTAAAATAGCTACCTTAAATACATTAATTGAATATACATTTAAAGAATTTAGAAGACCTTTAAACACATCTAATTGGAGTACAGAGAAAGCACTACAGCCACTAATACATATATAAAAAATAATAATAATAAATCCAACAACCTGCATTATCTCTCTTTTACCATGGGCTAAAAGTGATCCTTTGTTAAAAGCCATTTCTTTTAATAATCTCATCAATTAAAAGTTTACCTGGGGAGGCAATGAGGAAGAATTTGAGAGAGAGAGAGCAATCGCCCTTAAAATTTTAAACTTGATCTAGACAAAATGCAAATTTAAGGTAAGTTTTGTTGTCATATGAGATCAAAATCCTGTTATTTTTCTCATATATCTGCATAAATTCCTCCACCTTTCCCTTCTTATTTTGGATGATTGATACTTTATCTTGTACTACCCACATAACTAATTAAAGGGGGAAAAAAACATTAAGAAGAAGGTAGAGCAGAAGAACATTCCATAGCATATATAGTAGAAATAATTAAAGACGCCACAAGAGGTTGCAACTTATTCTTAATTATTCTTGGAAAAACCATACACAAACCAACATTAGTTAACCATTCATCACATAGATGATGAGGCTTTTTTAATAGTCTAAAGCTGCATAATAAACCAAAACACCTAGCACATGGTAGATAATGTATATAAATATAGTTCTCCAATTCAGGCTTGGCAAGTTGAACATGAGCAACCAGCACCACACTTGCATGAGCCCCTGCCAGCCCCACCAGCCGCTGCACTCTCTGGGCATGAGCATGGGTTGCACCCACAGTGCTGGCCACAGGTGCATGTCTTGTGTTCACCCCCACTCGCAGTAGAATCCTTGTTACTGCACCTGTTTCATATTGCAAAATTCAAAAAAAAAATTCTTAGGTATAAATCCAAATTCACAAAGTTAATTTGGTGGTAATTTTTGGATCAAAGTATATAAAAGTATTAAAGGTTGCGTTGAAAAATACTGAAGTTAATTAGTATCAATTCTAATAATAATAGTAAAATTTAGAGTACCCTAATTCTTTTCAATTCTACATTTTGTTGTATTTTTATCATAACTCTAATGCTTTTCATATACCCTTTTGTAACATAATTAAATGAACAATGAAAAACACACTTTGGCCATGTTTGTTTATATGAGTAAAACACGGGGAGCTAATTGCACAAACACAACACATATATATCGAACACTGAGTGATTACCTGCAAGAAACCCCACCGGGGCATGGTACAGTGCAGCCACACTTGTCATTACAATCCATGCCTGAAACTCCTCGAATATCTGCCATTTTTTCACAACACCTTTCAATTGAATTACTTGCTATAAAGCTAATTAAGGTCGGTAGTCTTCAGTTTGTATATTTTCCTTGAAACAGTGCTTTCCTTTATATAGTGCAATTCCTAGGCCTTGCATGTCTCATGCCAACTGGCACACATAAAAGATTTTCGGAAAATCTTACACGTACATGGCATTGTTGGGCACAAATAGTAAGATCAACATATGGCAAATTGACTTCTTCATGGTTCTTCTTTTGCTGACAAATGGTACACATTTAAGGAGGCTAACAATGTGTCAACTTTTAAGGTAGAAGAAGAGGCAGAGACATTTTCATGCTTCTTGAAATTACTCCACATAATTGTAGCTGTTTGTTACTTTCATATTAATTCATCATTTTTTTTCTACTATTCACAGTTTGCCACGTGAATAGTTTTGACACAAAATATACCATTTTATGTGGTTTTAGAATTTTTCTGTACAAAAACCCAAATTGCGCTTAAAGATATTGTCTAATCAATAATACAAGTTCCGTCCGTAATTAGCTAAAATGTTAGGATATCATTGTTCTTTGACAATGTCATAACATCATGATAAAATCAATGTTGGAAATAATTTCTGTAAACTCGCACAGACAGAAACACAAACAAAAACAATCAAATTAAAGCTTTGACATCAATGACATGTATGCAATTTGGGGGTTAATAAGTTTTCATGACTTGATGATTATGAATAAGCTTGGAGGGGCTATGAATCCCAAAAGGGCCAGGAGTATTTGAAAATTATTGCTAAGTCTTTGACCTTAGATTGTATGTTAAACAGCTTTCTCTAATTAAGTTTACATTCTCTTTTTTTCTTTAAAATGGGAAACTAAATTAGTATTATTTGATTCATAATAATACGACCTTAAAATAATGTGTGCAAATAAGGTGTGCATGACATCCCACAAAATGTAATATAAAAACAAAACAAAACGTTTAGGATTTAAATCTCCATTGTGCTATTGAATTATTAAAAAAAATTAAAAAAAAAATTGACTCTCTTGAAAACATTCTTGACCTCAACCTATATATCCTAAGAGCACTAGCAAAAAAAAAAAAAAAAAACTATTTTGCATTCTCAAACACTACTTTATCTATTTTACCAACTTATTTTACAACTTACCTTACATTGTAGTTTTTATTTTTACATACAACCCAATAAAATAATATAAACTACTACTTGATAAAATAATAAAAAGTATTATTCTCTCTCTTTCCTCCCACTATCTTTTTCTCTTCACACACAACCACAAGATTAAATATTATTTTTTTCTTTACAACCTATGAATAGTAAGGGTGCATATATACAACCTTACTATTCATAGGTTGCAAAATTTTTTAAGCATACAAACCTGGATGGAGTGGATTTTCGCAGCTTGGGTTGTAAAATAGCAATTGGAGGGTGTTTACACCTCCCAATGCTAGTGCTCTAATAAGTGGGTTCTTACGAAAAATGATTAGATATATAGTTCGGAGCAATGCTCCCTCCTTTTACATGAGAGGTGGGCTCCACATGTGGGTCCCACCATGAGACCCACCCCTCATATAAGAGGAATGAGCAATGCTCCCAAAGTAAGTATTACCCAATTTTTACTATAAGAGATAATGATATATGCCACGGTGGGACGATAGCTCATTACTTTCATCCCCTTTAGGCCCAACACAGTGCTAATGCAATACTAATTGATATCTACAAACAGGCTTTCAAATAGAGGGGTTTAAAAAAGAAAAAGAGAACAAGATAAAAGGCTTTCAAGCAGCGGGTACGGAGGGAGTTTTGTTATGTACATTCTGCAGAAGCACAATTGAAACTAGAAATCACTTGAACTTTGAATGCTCCTTCAATAAAAAGATGTGGATTTCTATTCTAAGAAGACCATTTCATTGCAGGAAATTGATTTTGAGAACACTATTTGTAAGCTAGTCCTAGAAAACTGCAATATATATAACTAATCTGTGTGTTGTTATTATGTTGTCATTGTGTATTGTCACCATTTTGTTGACATTATGTCGACATTATATTGTCATGGCTAATTATAGCATATTGTAAGAATAGCAGAATACGATAAATGTGTATTCTCTGCTCTCAAATAAGAGTGAGTCTTTCTAACTAAATTCACGTTGATACCTAGTATTCATATGAGAAAAAATGAGCACGCATTTATTGTACTTATAGAGTATTTTATAATTTTTCATTCCGTCTTGTTTCCATCATGCAACATACACGAAATTACATTCTTAATTCAGATTATGACATTTTTCAAGTAGGCAATGCATTAAAAAACTTGGTACATAATTATTAAGCATGGACTAATAAGCTAATGTGCCAATGTCCGTACAATCCAATAGATAAGTGGAGGGACTGGGTTTGAGTACTTTTTCCGCTGGACGAGTGGACTCAGACCCAACTAGCTCAATACAATAAATTTGTAGAGAGTGGGCCAAAGAACTAGACTTTAATACATGGGCAGCGGTCAATATGGCGTTCGTAACCACCAAACCGAGACGAACTTAAGATTATCTAAGAGAATTTGTCCTCGGCACAATCCGAGGAGCTTTGTTTTAATGATTAAGGGATGAGAGTCACTCCAGAGATCCCCCCTTTTCATGGTTAGTTTCTCCTATTATATAGTCCTCCCTAGACGATCTTTGCCTTCCACTTGTTGATCATCCAAGCCTGTACCTGACTGCCTGTCCCATCAGCCACCTTATCAAACCTCCTATGAGTTACAGTAACCTAAACAACTCTGTTCAGGGGTCACCTCCTCATTAATACGGCTAGAACGTTAGTTGTGGGCATTTAATGTGGAGGAGATCGTTTATCCTAGAATCGTTCCTCCACCATGCTTCTATGGCTGACACATTGTACTTGTCCTTTCTCTTGAGATGCTCTGAGAGGCTACCTTTGATGGCGTGCCACTCTTCCTTTTCATGATCTCGGCAAGCCGAGGACAAGATCGTCCTCGGCAATGTTTCTTGGCAACTTGGGCTTTCTTCGATCATCCCCGGACGTTTCTCTATCCTCGGCATGGGCCTTGGATCTAATACAGAGTGGGTTGGGGTTGCAAGACTCTTAGGCCCCACAATAGCCCCTCAAAATCCTGTTGTCCGGCTCCTCGGACGGGGAGGAGAATTTTGATGTCCTCGAGCCTTTGTCACGGCTTGTCCAGTCTTGTCTAACGTCAGCGTTAGAGCCTTTTTGCCTATCCAAGGCATGTTTCTGGTGCTTCGATATACAGTGCACACCCTCATTAAATTCTGGCAGCTCTACACTCCCCACGTTCAACGGTGTGATGATAATCTAACAGTGGAGACTTTTTTAGCTTTATGGGCGGGAAAATCCGCACAACTGTTTTTAATCGAAGGTATAAATACCTGTTTGAACCAATTTGTTTCTTTACTTCTACATTCAAGAGTTCTTGCGCACACACCCTGAATCTGGTCAAGTCTCTAACCCAACTCGTGTCTCTTTGCAACATAAAATGCCTGTCCTGGGAGCTTTTCCTCATTTCTGTAAGTTTTCGTCCTCGCATTTTCTCCCTTCTGACTTTCTCTTCCCATTATTCCTCTTTTTCTTTCATTATTCCCTGAGCTTTTTAGCCGTTCTTTAAGATGGGTAGGTTTAAGAAGTTGGTTGAGTTTGAGGAGGCGATGGAGAAATTTATCGCCGATTATAGGATACCGAGTAATGTGGGTTTGAGGTACTGTGAAGAAGGGGATTGGTACATCAGGAGGGAGGTGGGTGAAGTAGTGATTCCCATAATCGCCTTTCTTGAAGGCGGTATGAGAATCCCTATAGGGCCAGTTATGAGGGACTACCTTAGGCACTTCCGATTAGCCCCTACCCAATGCGCTACTAACGTGTTTAGGATCCTGGGTTGTGTGGATGTCTTAAACGAGAAGATGGGATTGAGGTTAACCCATCATGATGTAAATTGGTGCTATAACCTCCAACACCTGAAGGGTAAGTCCTATTACATGAAGACGAGGGAAGATAAGGTTCGGCTTATTCAGTGCCTTCCCGAGTCCAGTAAGGGGCTAAATAAGGACTTTTACATAGTGTCTGGGGAGTGGCACGACGGCCTTCACTGTCCAACAGAGGAGGGGACACCAGGTGGGGTGCCTAGAGTAGGAGAGGACTTGATATTTTGTATTATCGTAGTTGGCATTGTTTGGTTCCTAATATGGACGTGCCTTCTCTTTTGCAAATCCACACGCCTTCAGACGACACTTCCATTTGGTCAACAAGGAAGACTTGGAAACCGTACTAAGGGCGGAGATCTTTGTGAATGAAGCCGACAATCAAGTTAGGGCTGCTCACAAGATCCTCGGGTACGATCCAATCCAAAAGTCGTTCTCGGCTCCGAAGTACGTGATCAGAGCCAAAGATCCTCGGCTTCACAAAATCACCGTAGCGGAGCACGGGTTTTTACTCCCTGAAGGGTCTCCTATCCCAGAGGGCGTCCCATTGTCAGGCCCTTCTTCATCACATCAAGCTGCAAGGGAAGAGGGAGAAAGAGCAGTGGGGGAAGAGGAAGTTGCTGATTTGGGTATGCCCGAGGACGAATTTGGCGCTTTCGACCACGTGAATCCGTCCGAGGACCCCTCTGGTGACCTAGGCGACCCCAACTTGACCGAAGCGGGTATCTTGTCAGGAGGGGTTTCTTCTCAGGCCGAGATGGGTTTCAAGAGGAAGCCTTAGACCAGCCTGCTCGATCTGATTGAAGGCCAACCGGGGAAGGACGCGCCAGGGAAGCAACAATCCAAGCTTTCTCCCCCTCCGCCCAAGCCTCAGCCTGTGCAGACTAGGTCATCTTCTGCCCAGTCTAAGCTTCCACTTCTTCCCCCTCAACCAAGTTTGCCACTGAGGCCCAAGCCCACCGATCCTAAACACAAAAAGGACAAAGGCAAACATCCCATGGGGGAAGACAAATCTCGTTCCTCTCAGGAGGAGGGCGAAGCTCGTTGGCTTTCTAAGCAGCAAAAGACCGGGCACCAGGGCCAAGAGGTCGCCACACAGCCTGAGCCCCAGGCCTAGCTCTATGCCCCAATGCTCCACGGGGAGCCTTTAATGGATGACGCCTCCCTCAGGGACTTCCGAGGGGGAGAGGGCCTTGCTGCTTACCAGCGACATGGCCGAGCCGGGGAACTTGAGGGGACACGAGGTCTTCCTCAGCCTCAAAAGGTATTTGGGCATGATAAGACATCTAACCCTTATGATTCTACTAACTTTCGTTCCTTGGTCTCTAGCTTATCGTGTACTTGTTTCGATTGGCATGCTGTCCAGGCCACCTATAGGTTAGAGGAGAAGGCCAACAACTAGAGCCGGGCCCTGGATCAGGAGCGCAACAAGCGCTTGGATGCGGCGCGGACCCTTAAGAACTCTGAAACTGACCTCAAGAAGGTAAGGGAGGAACTGAAGGAGATGACGAGGGCCAGAGATAGCGCGGTATCCGGCTTAGCTGGCGCTCAAAAACAGGCCGAGGATCAGACAGGGTGCCTGCGAGAGGCCGAGGATCAGCTGCAGATTGCCAAGGAGCAGATTGCTGATTTGAAGAAGAAACTGGTTGAGGCGGAAGGGGCCAAAAATGTCACCGAATGGGCTAGGGACGAGGCCCTGAGGGCTAAAGCAGAGGCTGAGTTCGCGAGGATAGAGGCTGAAAGCTCTAAGAAGCAAGCCAGGAGGAAGCTTTTGCTTCAGGAGTGGCTGAGACCGAGGCCACTCTCAAGGCTCAAGTACCTGAGGTGTGCAGACGTTACTGCTCCCAGACTTGGAATGAAGCCCTCAACCAAGCTGGGGTTGAGGCTTCGTCCGAGCTTAGGAGGGCCGAGAGAGTGTACTACCCTTCCGTCATTCATGAGACTACCTCCGCCAACTCTGAAACTGACTCCGCCTCTAAGGCGACAGACGAAGGCCAGGCCGGTGCTGCCAAGGATCCAGTTTCAACTGATAAGCCTGCCGAGGAGACTGAGCACCAAAGGGCGTTGGAGAAGGAGGAAACCAGTAACAAAGAAGCGCCCCAGGATGTGGTGAAGTCTCCCGCTGAATCCCAAGCCACACCTGCTGACTCTCAAACTTCTCCTGCTGAGAAAGAGCTCTCCGAAGTTGCCCCTCCGAGCCAGGATCCCAAGGCATCAAACGCAACCTCTTTGTATCAATATTGTTTATGTTAAAATATTGAAACCTATTGTGTCAATATCTATCTTGTAACCTATTGTGTCTCACTCTTTGTATCAATATTGTTTATGTTAAAATATTACTTTCTTCCTAAAATTTTTCATGAATTTTATTTTATTTTCCTAAATTTTAAAATTAAAAAGTTCATTTTTCGATTTTTCGTTTTTTATTTAAGGAAAAAAAACAAACTTAATAATAGTTTAGAGGTTAAAAAAATAAAAACTTTTTAAATTGAAAATTGTTCACGGCAAGTAACATTGTTAATTATTTAGGGATAAAAAATGCGGACGAAAAGCAATATTCATGCAATGTTTAAGAAAAAACAGTATTTTAACCAATTGTTTATCTGGTATACGAGGGGCGATAAGAACAGGTTCATGCAAAGTTAATATATATATTAACATTTCCTTTATGTCTAGAATATGAGAGATGATAAGAACAGATTGCTTGTCTTACCTCTATCACTTAGTTTTGTAATAGTAGAACACTGTTTTAAACTTTTGATCAATATATCCCTTTATATTATATATATATATATATATTAACATTTTCTTTATGTCCAAAATGTGAGAGATGATAAGAACAGATTGCCTGCCTTGACTCTATTCCTTAGTTTTGTAATAACAGAACACTGTTTTAAACTTTTGATCAATATAACCCCTTTATATATTTTTTTTAAATATAAATTAAAATAGCTACCTTAAATATGTTAACTGAATATACATTTAAAGAATTTAGAAGACCTTTAAACACATCTAATTGGAGTACGGAGAAAGCACTACAGCCACTAATACAGATATAAAAATAAATAAATAAATCCAACAACTTTTACCATGGGTTAAAAGTGATCCTTTGTTAAAAGCCATTCCTTTTAATAATCGCATCAATTAAAAGTTTACTTAGGGAGGCAATGAGGAAGAATTTGAGAGAGAGAGAGAGAGAGAGCAATAGCCCTTTAAATTTTAAACTTGATCTAGACAAAATGCAAATTTAAGGTAAATTTTGTTGTCATATGAGATCAAAATCCTATTATTTTTCTCATATATCTGCATAAATTCCTCCAACTTTCCCTTCTTATTTTGGATAATTGATACTTTATCTTGTACTACCCACATAACTAATTAAAGGGGGAAAAAATACATTAAGAAGAATGTAGAGCAGAAGAACATTCCATAGCATATATAGTAGAAATAATTAAAGACGCAACAAGAGGTAGCAACTTATTCTTAATTATTCTTGGAAAAACCATACACAAACCAACATTAGTTAACCATTCATCACATAGATGATGAGGCTTTTTTAATAGTCTAAAGCTGCATCATAAACCAAAACACCTAGCACATGGTAGATAATGTATCTAAATATAGTTCTCCAATTCAGGCTTGGCAAGTTGAACATGAGCAACCAGCACCACACTTGCATGAGCCCCTGCCAGCCCCACCAGCCTCTGCACTCTCTGGGCATGAGCATGGGTTGCACCCACAGTGCTGGCCACAGGTGCATGTCTTGTGTTCACCCCCACTCGCAGTAGAATCCTTTTTACTGCACCTGTTTCATATTGCAAAATTCAAAAAAAAATTTCTTAGGTATAAATCCAAATTCACAAGGTTAATTTGGTGGTAATTTTTGGATCAAAGTATATAAAAGTATTGAAGGTTGCGTTGAAAAATACTGAAGTTAATTAGTGTCAATTCTAATAATAATAGTAAAATTTAGAGTACCCTAATTCTTTTCAATTCTACATTTTCTTGTATGTTTATCATAACTCTAATGCTTTTCATATACCCTTTTGTAACATAATTAAATGAACAATGAAAAACACACTTTGGCCATGTTTGTTTATTTGAGAAAAACATGGGGAGCTAATTGCACAAACACAACACATATATATCGAACACTGAGTGATTACCTGCAAGAAACCCCACCGGGGCATGGTACAGTGCAGCCACACTTGTCATTACAATCCATGCCTGAAACTCCTCGAATATCTGCCATTTTTTCACAACACCTTTCAATTGAATTACTTGCTATAGAGCTAATTAAGGTACAGTAGTCTTCGGTTTGTATATCTTCCTTGAAACAGTGTTTTCCTTTATATAGTGCAATTCTTAGGCCTTGCATGTCTCATGCCAACTGGCACACATATAAGATTTTCGGAAAATCTTACACGTACATGGCATTGTTGGGCACAAATAGTAAGATCAACATATGGCAAAGAATGAAGTTGAAGTGGCAAATTGACTTCTTCACGGTTCGTTCTTCTTTTGCTGACAAATGGCACACAAAGTTTGAGGAGGCTAACAACGTGTCAACTTTTTAGGTAGAAGAAGTGGCAGAGACTATTTCATGCTTCTTGGAATTGCTCCATGTGGTTGTATCTGTCTCTCACTCTCATATTAATCCATCATTTTTCTCTACTATTCATTAGAATTTTTCTGTACAAAAACCCAAATTGGGCTTAAAGATATTGTCTAATCAATAATACAAGTTTTGTCCGTAATTAGCGAAAATGATAGGATATCATTGTTCTTTGACAATGTCATAACATCATGATAAAATCAATGTTGGAAATAATTTCTGTAAACGCGCACAGACAGAAACACAAACAAAAACAATCAAATTAAAGCTTTGACATCAATGACATGTATGCAATTTGGGGGTTAATAAGTTTTCATGACTTGATGATTATGAATAAGCTTGGAGGGGCTATGAATCCCAAAATGGCCAGGAGTATTTGAAAATAATTGCTAAGTCTTTGACCTTAGATTGTATGATAAACATCTTTCTCTAATTAAGTTTACATTCTCCTTTTTTTTTTTAAACGGGAAACTAAATTAGTATTATTTGATTCATAATAATACTACCTTAAAATTAGGTGTGCATGACATCCCACAAAATGTAATATAAAAAAAACAAAACAAAACAAAACAAAATGTTTAGGATTTAAATCTCCTCCCTGTGCTATTGAATTATTAAAAAAAAATAAAAAAAAATTTGACTCTCTTAAAAACATTCTTGACCTTAACCTATATATCCTAAGAGCACTAGCATCCAAGGATGCGCGCGCACACACACACACACACAAAAATCCTATTTTGCATCCTCAAACTCTACTTTACCTATTTTGCCAACTTATTTTACAACTCACCCTACATTCTAGTTTTTATTTTTACATACAACCCAATAAAATAATATAAACTACCTAATAAAATAATAAAAAGTATTTTTCTCTCTCTTTCCTCCCATTATCTTTTTCTCTTCACACACAACCACAAGATTTTTTTTTTTTTTTTTCTTTACAACCTATGAATATTAAGGTTGCATATATGCAACCTTACTATTCATAGACACTATTCATAGGTTGCAAATTTTTTTGAGCATACAAACCTGGATGGAGTGAATTTTCGCTGTCTTGGGTTATAAAATAGCAATTGGAGGGTGTTTACACCTCCCAATGTTAGTGCTCTAACGAGTGGGTTCTTATGGAAAATGATTAGATATATAGTTAGGAGCAATGCTCCCTCCTTTTACATGAGAGGTGGGCTACATATATGGGTCCCACCATGAGACCTACCCCTCATGTGAGAGGAATGAGCAATGCTCCCAAAGTAAGTATTACCTGATTTTTACTATAAGAGATAATGATATATGCCATGGTGGGACGATAGCTCATTACTTTCATCCCCTTTTGGCCCAAAACAGTGCTAATGCAATACTAATTGATATCTATAAACAGGCTTTCAAATCAAGGGGTTTAAAAAAGAAAAAAAGAACAAGATAAAAGGCTTTCAAGCTGCGGTTACGAAGGAGTTTTGTTATGCACATTCTGCAGAAGCACAATTGAAACTAGAAATCACTTGAACTTTGAATGCTCCTTCAATAAAAAGATGTGGATTTCTATTCTAAGAAGACCATTTCATTGCAGGAAATTGATTTTGAGAACACTATTTGTAAGCTAGTCCTAGAAAATTGCAATATATATAACTAATCTGTGTGTTGTTTTTATGTTGTCATTGTATTGTCACCATTTTGTTGATATTATGTCGACATTATATTGTCATGGCTAATTATAGCATATTGTAAGAATAGTAGAATATGATAAATGTGTATTCCCTCCTCTCACATAAGAATAAGTCTTTCTAACTAAATTCACGCTGATACCTAGTATTCATATGAGAAAAAATGAGCACGCATTTATTGTACTTATAGAGTAATTTATAATTTTCCATTCCGTCTTGTTTCCATCATGCAACATACACAGAATTACATTCTCAATTCAGATCATGACAATTTTCTTTTTGGTAAAAGTAGGCAATGCATTAAAAAACTAGGTACATAATTATTAAGCATGGACTAATAAACTAATGTGCCAATGTCCATACAATCCAATAGATAAGCATTATAACAAAATAAGGACAATGAACATATATTCCACAAGTCTCCTTTCTTTTCTCGGAGCACATGAAGTGAATTCACCATCCATTTCATTGCTTTGAAGCTCCCTTAAATCATTAACCAAGGAAGAAATTCCAAAAGAACAATTGGTTAGTAATGAATCTAACTCCAGTAAAATATGCCTAGAGATTATGACTTTTTTTAAATGAATATATATTGAAATTTGGGGTGATAAGCTCAGCTACTTTGAGGGGCCACTCTCATAATGTTGTTCCATCACTGCTTAACAAAACAATAGTGAGACTGCAATTGATCACCACAACTGTTGGTTATTTTATTATTTAGACACTCCTGGGGAAGTGGAAAGCACTGACTACCATGGAGTCAACTTTTTATCAGCAGTGTAGACACTGAAACTATTTTTTTGCTGAATGTATTTTTTTTTATTTTTTTTATAGGTTTTTTTGTTGAATGTAGACAGTGAAACTTAAAACTCATGGAAATGCTTGCATATATATTATGGGTCCGGTTAATGTATACCCTATGGGCACACATTAAACCATCTATATTTGAAAAAAAAATTTGAGAATTGAAAAAATATTGATAGTTTTTTTAATTCCTGAGAAAATGTTTTCAAAAATAAATGGCTTAAGGGCACATATTAGCAAAAACCATATATTATAGGGACTAATTTCATGAAGGTATATTCAAAAACTGTATACATATTCATGTTCATCCAATCATGTTAACTACCAGAGTTCCTGCCGAAGCCCATATATAGTGGGCATGGCCTACAAGGGCGTGCAAGCAAGGAAGGGACGGGTCATGATGGGGACTGAGTTGAACAAGACCAACAATTAACACACACCAATCTAGTCTAATTTCGGAGTCTGCATAATAAAGGTTCCCTGAGGCATTTTACAACTTAAAAGTCATAACCTATTCCTAGTACTTATGACTGGCCACCCCATGCCTTCCTCATATGGATATCTATCTTGAAACCTATTGTGTCTCACTTTTTGCATCAACATTGTTTATGTTAAAATATTACTTTCTTCCTAAAATTTTTCACGAATTTTATTTTACTTTCCTAAATTTTAAAATTAAAAAGTTCATTTTTCATTTTCTAGTTTAAGGAGAAAAAACAAACTTAATAATAGTTTAGAGGTTAAAAAATAAAAACTTTTTAAATTGAAAATTGTTCACGGCAAGTAACATTGTTAATTATTTAGGGACAAAAAACAAGGATGAAAAGTAATATTCATGCAAAGTTTAAGAAAAAACAGTATTTAACCTATTGTTTGTCTGGTATATGAGGGGCGATAAGAACAGGTTCATGCAAAGTTAATATATATATATATATATAATTTTTTTTTAACATTTTCTTTATGTCTAGAATATGAGAGATGGTAAGAACAGATTGCATGTCTTGCCTCTATCCCTTAGTTTTGTAATAGCAGAACACTGTTTTAAACTTTTGATCAATATATCCCCTTTATATTTTATATATATATATATATATATATATATATATATTTTTAACATTTTCTTTATGTGTAGAATGTGAGAGATGACAAGAACAAATTGTTTGCCTTGCCTCTATCTCTTAGTTTTGTAATAACAGAACATTGTTTTAAACTTTTGATCAATATATCCCCTTTATATTTTTTTTAAATATAAATTAAAATAGCTACCTTAAATATATTAATTGAATATACATTTAAAGAATTTAGAAAATCTTTAAACACATCTAATTGGAGCACAGAGAAAGCACTACAGCCACTAATATAGATATAAAAATAAATAAATAAATCCAACAACTTTTACCATGGGTTAAAAGTGATCCTTTGTTAAAAGCCATTTCTTTTAATAATCTCATCAATTAAAAGTTTACTTAGGGAGGCAATGAGGAAGAATTTGAGAGAGAGAGAGCAATAGCCCTTTAAATTTTAAACTTGATCTAGACAAAATGCAAGTTTAAGGTAAGTTTTGTTGTCATATGAGATCAAAATCCTGTTATTTTTCTCATATATCTGCATAAATTCCTCCACCTTTCCCTTCTTATTTTGGATGATTGATACTTTATCTTGTACTACCCACATAACTAATTAAGGGGGCAAAACAAACATTAAGAAGAAGGTAGAGCAGAAGAACATTCCATAGCTTATATAGTAGAAATAATTAAAGACGCCACAAGAGGTTGCAACTTATTCTTAATTATTCTTGGAAAAACCATACACAAACCAACATTAGTTAACCATTCATCACATAGATGATGAGGCTTTTTTAATAGTCTAAAGCTGCATAATAAACCAAAACACCTATCTAAATATAATTCTCCAAATCAGGCTTGGCAAGTTGAACATGAGCAACCAGCACCACACTTGCATGAGCCCCTGCCAGCCCCACCAGCCGCTGCACTCTCTGGGCATGAGCATGGGTTGCACCCACAGTGCTGGCCACAGGTGCATGTCTTGTGTTCACCCCCACTCGCAGTTGAATCCTTGTTACTGCACCTGTTTCATATTGCAAAATTCAAAAAAAAAAAAAATTTCTTAGGTATAAATCCAAATTCACAAAGTTAATTTGGTGGTAATTTTTGGATCAAAGTATATAAAAGTATTAAAGGTTGCGTTGAAAAATACTGAAGTTAATTAGTATCAATTCTAATAATAATAGTAAAATTTAGAGTACCCTAATTCTTTTCAATTCTACATTTTGTTGTATTTTTATCATAACTCTAATGCTTTTCATATACCCTTTTGTAACATAATTAAATGAACAATGAAAAACACACTTTGGCCATGTTTGTTTATATGAGTAAAGCATGGGGAGCTAATTGCACAAACACAACACATATATATCGAACACTGAGTGATTACCTGCAAGAAACCCCACCGGGGCATGGTACAGTGCAGCCACACTTGTCATTACAACCCATGCCGGAAACTCCTCGTATATCTGCCATTTTTTCACAACACCTTTCAATTGAATTACTTGCTATAAAGCCAATTAAGGTACAGTAGTCTTCAGTTTGTATATCTTCCTTGAAACAGTGCTTTCCTTTATATAGTGCAATTCCTAGGCCTTGCATGTCTGATGCCAACTGGCACGCATATAAGATTTTCGGAAAATCTTACACGGGCATGGCATTGTTGGGCACAAATAGTAAGATCAACATATGGCAAAGAATGAAGTTGAAGTGGCAAATTGACTTCTTCATGGTTCTCCTTTTGCTGACAAATGGCACACAAAGTTTAAGGAGGCTAATAACGTGTCAACTTTAAAGGTAGAAGAAGTGGCAGAGACTTTTTCATGCTTCTTGGAATTGCTCCACATAGTTATAGCTGTTTGTCACTTTTATATTAATTCATCATTTTTTTTTTTTACTATTCACAATTTGCCACGTGAATAGTTTGACACAAAATATGCCATTTTATGTGGTCTTACAATTTTTCTGTACAAAAACCCAAATTGCGCTTAAAGATATTGTCTAATCAATAATACACGTTTTGTCCGTAATTAGCTAAAATGATAGGATATCATTGTTCTTTGACAATGTCATAACATCATGATAAAATCAATGTTGGAAATAATTTCTGTAAACTTGCACAGACAAACACAAACAAAAACAATCAAATTAACGCTTTGACATCAATGTCATGTATGCAATTTGGAGGTTAATAAGTTTTCACGACTTGATGAATATGAATAAGCTTGGAGGGGCTATGAATCCCAAAAGGGCCAGGAGTATCTGAAAATAATTGCTAGGTCTTTGACCTTAGATTGTATGTTAAACATCTTTGTCAAATTAAGTTTACATTCTCCTCTTTTCTTTAAAACGGGAAACTAAATTAGTGTTGATTCATAATAATACTACCTTAAAATAATGTGTGCAAATAAGGTGTGCATGACATCCCACAAACTGTAATATAAAAAATAAAAAAATAAAAAAACAAAAACAAAAACAAAAACAAGAACAAAAAAAAAAGAAAAACAAAACATTTAGGATTTAAATCTCCTCCGTTGTGCCGTTGAATTATTAAAAAAAATTTAAAAAAATTTGACACTCATAAAAACGTTCTTGACCTCAACCCATATACCCTAAGAGCACTAGCATCCAAGGATGCAAAAAAAAAAAAAAAAATCTATTTTACATCTTCAAACACTACTTTATCTATTTTACCAACTTATTTTACAACTCACCCTACATTCTAGTTTTTATTTTTACATACAACTCAATAAAATAATATAAACTACCTGATAAAATAATAAAAAGTATTTTTCTCTCTCTTTCCTTCCACTATCTTTTTCTCTTCACACACAACCACAAGATTAAATATTATTTTTTTCTTTACAACTTATGAATAGTAATTCATAGACACTATTCATAGGTTGCAAATTATTTTAAGCATACAAACCTGGATGGAGTGGATTTTCGCTGTCTTGGGTTGTAAAATAGCAATTGGAGGGTGTTTATACCTCCCAATGCTAGTGCTCTAACAAGTGGGTTCTTACGAAAAATGATTAGATATATAGTTCGGAGCAATGCTCCCTCCTTTTACATGAGAGGTGGGCTCCACATGTGGGTCCTACCATGAGACCCACCCCTCATGTGAGAGGAATGAGCAATGCTCCCAAAGTACGTGTTACCTGATTTTTACTATAAGAGATAATGATATATGCCACGGTGGGACGATAGCTCATTACTTTCATCCCCTTTTGGCCCAACACAATGCTAATGCAATACTAATTGATATCTACAAACAGCCTTTCAAATCAAGGGGTTTAAAAAAGAAAAAAAGAACAAGATAAAAGGCTTTCAAGCAGCGGGTACGGAGGAGTTTTGTTATGCATATTCTGCAGAAGCACAATTAAAACTAGAAATCACTTGAACTTTGAATGCTCCTTCAATAAAAAGATGTGGATTTCTATTCTAAGAAGACCATTTCATTGTAGGAAATTGATTTTGAGAACACTAATTGTAAGCTAGTCCTAGAAAACTGCAATATATATAACTAATCTGTGTGTTGTTATTATGTTGTCATTGTATTGTCCCATTTTGCTGACATTATGTCGACATTATATTGTCATGGCTAATTATAGCATATTGTAAGAATAGTAGAATATGATAAATGTGTATTTTCTCCTCTCACATAAGAGTAAGTCTTTCTAACTAAATTCACGTTGAGACCTAGTATTCATATAAGAAAAAATGAACACGCATTTATTGTACTTATAGAGTATTTTATAATTTTCCATTCCGTCTTGTTTCCATCATGCAACATACACAGAATTACATTTTATGACATTTTTCTTTTTGGTAAAAGTAGGCAATCTGGCAATGCATTAAAAAACTAGGTACATAATTATTAAGCATGGACTAATAAACTAATGCGACAATGTCCATACAATCCAATAGATAAGCGTTATAACAAAATAAGGACAATGAACATATATTCCACAAGTCTCCTTTCTTTTCTCGGAGCACATGAAGTGAATTCACCATCCATTTCATTGCTTTGAAGCTCCCTTAAATCATTAACCAAAGAAGAAATTCCAAAAGAACAATTGGTTAGTAATTTAAAACCTATGGATGAATCTAACTCCAATAAAATATTCCTAAAGATTATGACTTTTTTTAAATGAATATATATTGAAATTTGGGGTGATAAGCTCAGCTACTTTGAGGGGCCACTCTCATAATGTGGTTCCATCACTGCTTATCAAAACAATAGTGAGACAGCAATTGATCACCACAACTGTTGGTTATTTTATTATTTAGACACTCCTGGAGAAGTGGAAAGCATTGACTACCATGGAGTCAACTATTTATCAGCAGTGTAGACACTCAAACAATTTTTTTGCTGAATGTATTTTTTTATTTTTTTGATAGGTTTTTTTGTTGAAACAGTGAAAGTTAAAACTCATGGAAATGCTTTTGATGAAAACTCATGGAAATGCTTGTATATATATTATGGGTCCAGTTAACGTATGCCCTAAGGGCACATATTAAGCTATCTATATTTGGAAATATTTTTTCGGAAATTGAAAAAATATTGATAACTTTTCTAATTCCCGAGAAAATGTTTTCAAAAATGGATGACTTAATTCCATGAAGGTATATTCAAAAACTATATACATATTCATGTGCATCCAATCATGTTAACTACCAGAGTTCCTGCCCAAGCCCATATATAGTTGGCATGGCCTACAAGGGCGTGCAAGCAAGAAAGGGACGGGTCATGATGGGGACTGAGTTTAACAAGACCAACAATTAACACACACACACACACACCAATCTAGTCTAATTTCGGAGCCTGCATAATAAAGGTTCCCTGAGGCATTTTACAACTTAAAAGTCATAACCTATTCCTAGTACTAATGACCGGCCACCCAATGCCTTCCTCATATGGATATCTATCTTGAAACCTATTGTGTCTCACTCTTTGTATCAATATTGTTTATGTTAAAATATTACTTTCTTCCTTAAATTTTTCATGAATTTTATTTTATTTTCCTAAATTTTAAAATTAAAAATTCATTTTTCGTTTTCTAATTTAAGGAAGAAAAAACAAACTTAATAATAGTTTAGAGGTTAAAAAATAAAAACTTTTTAAATTGAAAATTGTTCACGGCAAGTAACATTGTTAATTATTTAGGGATAAAAAACAAGGACGAAAAGCAATATTCATGCAAAGTTTAAGAAAAAAAAAGTATTTTAACCTACTGTTTGTCTGGTATATGAGGGGCAATAAGAACAGGTTCATGCAAAGTTAATATATATATATATATTAACATTTTCTTTATGTCTAGAATATGAGAGATGGTAAGAACAGATTGTCTGTCTTGCCTCTATCACTTAGTTTTGTAATAGCAGAACACTGTTTTAAACTTTTGATCAATATATCCCCTTTATATTTTATATATATATATATATATATATTTTAACATTTTCTTTATGTCTAGAATGTGAGAGATGATAAGAACAGATTGTCTGCCTTGTCTTTATCCCTTAGTTTTGTAATAACAGAACACTGTTTTAAACTTTTGATCAATATATCCCTTATATATATATTTTTTTAAATATAAATTAAAATAGCTACCTTAAATATATTAATTGAATATACTTTTAAAGAATTTAGAAGACCTTTAAACACATCTAATTGGAGCACAGAGAAAGCACTACAGCCACTAATACAGATATAAAAATAAATAAATAAATCCAACAACCTGCATTATCCCTCTTTTACCATGGGTTAAAAGTGATCCTTTATTAAAAGCCATTTCTTTTAATAATCTCATCAATTAAAAGTTTACTTAGGGAGGCAATGAGGAAGAATTTGAGAGAGAGAGAGAGCAATAGCCCTTTAAATTTTAAACTTGATCTAGACAAAATGCAAATTTAAGGTAAGTTTTGTTGTCATATGAGATCAAAATCCTGTTATTTTTCTCATATATCTGCATAAATTCCTCCAACTTTCCCTTCTTATTTTGGATAATTGATACTTTATCGTGTACTACCCACATAACTAATTAAAGGGGGGGAAAAAACATTAAGAAGAAGGTAGAGCAGAAGAACATTCCATAGCATATATAGTAGAAATAATTAAAGACGCAACAAGAGGTAGCAACTTATTCTTAATTATTCTTGGAAAAACCATACACAAACCAACATGAGTTAACCATACATCACATAGATGATGAGGCTTTTTTAATAGTCTAAAGCTGCATAATAAACCAAAACACCAAGCACATGGTAGATAATGTATCTAAATATAGTTCTCCAATTCAGGCTTGGCAAGTTGAACATGAGCAACCAGCACCACACTTGCATGAGCCCCTGCCAGCCCCACCAGCCTCTGCACTCTCTGGGCATGAGCATGGGTTGCACCCACAGTGCTGGCCACAGGTGCATGTCTTGTGTTCACCCCCACTCGCAGTAGAATCCTTTTTACTGCACCTGTTTCATATTGCAAAATTCAAAAAAAAAAAAATTCTTAGGTATAAATCCAAATTCACAAAGTTAATTTGATCATCAAATTGAATTTGGATTTATATACTTTGATGGAAATTTTTGGATCAAAGTATATAAAAGTATTGAAGGTTGCGTTGAAAAATACTGAAGTTAATTAGTGTCAATTCTAATAATAGTAGTAAAATTTAGAGTACCCTAATTCTTTTCAATTCTACATTTTCTTGTATGTTTATCATAACTCTAATGCTTTTCATATACCCTTTTGTAACATAATTAAATGAACAATGAAAAACACACTTTGGCCATGTTTGTTTATATGAGTAAAACATGGGGAGATAATTGCACATACACAACACATATATATCGAACACTGAGTAATTACCTGCAAGAAACCCCACCGGGGCATGGTACAGTGCAGCCACACTTGTCATTACAACCCATGCCTGAAACTCCTCGAATATCTGCCATTTTTTCACAACACCTCTCAATTGAATTACTTGCTATAGAGCTAATTAAGGTACAGTAGTCTTCAGTTTGGATATCTTCCTCGAAACAGTGCTTTCCTTTATATAGTGCAATTCCTAGGCCTTGCATGTCTCATGCCAACTGGCACACATAAGATTTTCGGAAAATATTACACGTACATGGCATTGTTGGGCACAAATAGTAGGACTAACATATGGCAAAGAAAGAAGTTGAAGTGGCAAATTGACTTCTTCATGGTTCTTCTTTTGCTGACAAATGGCACACAAAGTTTAAGGAGGCTAGCAACGTGTCAACTTTTAAGGTGGAAGAAGTAGCAAAGACTTTTTCATGGTTCTTGATATTGCTACACCTAGTTCTAGTTGTCTGTCACTTTCTTATTGATCTGTCATTTTTTTTTACTATTCACATTTTTTTTTTAGTATTCACAATATGCTACGTGAACAGTTTTGGCACAAAATATGCCATTTTGTGTGGTCTTAGAATTTTTCTGTAGAAAAACCCGGCTTGCGCATAAAGATATTGTCTAATCAATAATACAAGTTTTGTCCGGAATTAGCTAAAATGATAGGATATCATTGTTCTCAGACAATGTCATAACAACATGATAAAATCAATGCTGGAAATATTGTCTGTAAACGCGCACAGACAGAAACACAAACAAAAACAATCAAATTAAAGCTTTGATATCAATGACATGTATGCAATTTGGAGGTTAATAAGTTTTCATGACTTGATGAATATGAATAAGCTTGGAGGGGCTATGAATCCCAAAAGGGCCAGGAGTATTTGAAAATAATTGCTAAGTCTTTGACCTTAGATTGTATGTTAAACATCTTTCTCTAATTAAGTTTACATTCTCCTTTTTTCTTTAAAACGGGAAACTAAATTAGTATTATTTCATTCATAATAATACTTCGTTAAAATAAGGTGTGCATGACATCGATCCCACAAAATGTAATAAAAAATAAAAAACAAAAACAACAAAAAATAAAAACAAAACAAAACGTTTAGGATTTAAATCTCTTTTATTGTGCTATTGAATTATTAAAAAAAAAAAAATAAAAATTGACTCTCTTAAAAACATTCTTGACCTCAACCTATATATCCTAAGAGCACTAGCATCTGAGGATGCTAAAAAAAAGAAATTTGCATCCTCAAATATTACTTTATCTATTTTACTAACCCATTTTACAACTCACTCTACATCCCAATTTTTATTTTTACATACAACACAATAAAATAATATAAACTACCTGATAAAATAATAAAAAAATATTATTCTCTCTTTCCTCCCACTATCTTTTTCTCTTCACACACAACCACAAGATTAAATTTTTTTTTCTTCTTTACAACCTATGAATAATAAGGTTGCATATATGCAACCTTACTATTCATAGGTTGCAAATTTTTTTAAGTATACAAACCTGGATGGAGTGAATTTTCGCTGTCTTGGGTTGTAAAATAACAACTAGGGGTGTTTACACCCCCCAATGTTAGTGATTTACCAAGTGGGTTCTTACGGAAAATAATTAAATATATAGTTTGGAGCAATGCTCCCTCCTCTCACATAAGAGGTGTGCTCCACATGTGGGTCCCATCATGAGACCCACCCCGAGAATGAGCAATGCTCCCAAAGTCAGCATTACCCGATTTTTACTATAAGAGATAATGATATATGCCATGGTGGGAGGATTACTTTCATCCCCTTTTGGCCCAACACAGTGCTAATGCAATACTAATTGATATCTACAAACAGGCTTTCAAGTAGAGGGGTTTAAAAAAGAAAAAAAAAAGGCTTTCAAGCAGCAGGTATGGAGGAGTTTTGTTATGCAGATTCTGCAGAAGCACAATTGAAACTAGAAATCACTTGAACTTTGAATGCTCCTTCAATAAGAAGATGTGGATTTCTATTCTAAGAAGACCATTTTATTGCAGGAAATTGATTTTGAGAACACTATTTGTAAGCTAGTCCTAGAAACTGCAATATATATAACTAATTTGTGTATTGTTATTATGTTGTCATTGTATTGTCACCATTTTGTTGACATTATGTCGACATTATATTGTCATGGCTAATTATAGCATATTGTAAGAATAGTAGAATACAATAAATGTGTATTCTCTCATCTCACATAAAAGTGAGTCTTTCTAACTAAATTCATGTTGAGACCTAGTATTCATATCAGAAAAAATGAGCACGCATTTATTGTACTTATAGAGTATTTTATAATTTTTCATTCCTTTTTGTTTCGATCATGCAACATACACAGAATTACATTCTCAATTCAGATTATGACATTTTTCTTTTTGTTAAAAGTAGGCAATGCATTACAAAACTAGGTAAATAATTATTAAGCATGGACTAATAAACAAATATGCCAATGTCCATACAATCCAATAGATACGCATTATAACAAAGTAGGGACAATGAACATATATTCCACAAGTCCCCTTTCTTTTCTCTGACATCTTTCGCTAGCATGTCAGCAGTTTCATTAGTCTTTCGGAGCACATGAAGTGAATTTACCATCCATTTCATTGCTTTGAAGCTCCCTGAAATCATTAACCAAAGAAGAAATGCCAAAAGAACAATTGGCTAGTAATTTAAAACCTATGGATGAATCTAACTCCAGTAAAATATTCCTAAAGAATATGGCCTTCTTTTAAATGAATATATATTGAAATTTGGGGTGATAAGCCCAGCTACTTTGAGGGGCCACTCTCATAATGTGGTTCCATCACTGCTTATCAAAACAGTAGTGAGACAGCAATTGATCACCACAACTGTTGGTTATTATTTAGACACTTCTGGAGAAGTGGAAAGCACTGACTACCGTGGAGTCAACTTTTTATCAGCAGTGTAGACAGTGAAACTTTTTTTTGCTGAATGTATTTTTTTATTTTTTTGATAGGTTTTTTTGTTGAATGTAGACAGTGAAACTTAAAACTCATGGAAAGGCTTTTGATGAAAACTCATGGAAATGCTTGTATATATATTATAGGGACTAATTTCATGAAGGTATATTCAAAAACTATATACATATTCATGTGCATCCAATCATGTTAACTACCAGAGTTCCTGCCCAAGCCCATATATAGTTGGCATGGCCTACAAGGGCGTGCAAGCAAGAAAGGGGCGGATCATGATGGGGACTGAGTTACAGACATACCCAATTTATTTATCAACTGTAGCTCTGCTCCTTCGTCCATTCCTTGGAAAACACAAATCAGCCATATGGTTATTTATTTTTGTCTCTTACTGTTATTCTTATTGTACCAGCAAATACCTACCTTTACTTTGAAGAAGTAAATACTAAATAATTTACATTTACCGAAAGAAAAAAGAAGTAAATAAATTACGTACTCTATCAGACTTTTGTGGCACAATTATTTTGACATGCCATGAGTGATATTAAACAACAGGAGTCACTCAGTCACTGTAAAAAGCATAGAATTTGAATCATATCATGTGGTAGCATATGGGACTAGATCTTCTTTGTTCTCCATGACCATCAAACTTAAAAACATAAGGATAATAAACTATTCGATTCTATACCTATAAGATACCGAAAGTTTACATTTTTCCATTATAGTATTTTATTTATTTTGTTCGTTTGTTTGTGTGTTGGGGAATGAAATGGCAAGATATTTTTGCTAGATTTATGGTAAAATAATTGAGGTCCCCAACTTTGGAATATGTTAAAAATGCTATTCTTTATAATGCTTATTCAATTTTAAATTAAACTATAAAATACTAAAGACCCCTATATTCTAATTGAAGTATATAGCTTGTGATATTCTGTGATTCTGGCCTTTTAAATCTACTTTTGCCAGAAAGTGCAGCTACTTTGGCCAGTTCTTCATTAACTTAGCCCCGACACAGAAGTTTCTATTGACTTTGGTAACTCTCTCTAATGGTTTGTATAATCAGTATGAAAATAACATTCTCATGTAAGCAACCAACTGATTGATTACATTTCGTACGTGCACAACATTTTACTCGATTAAAGTCTTGATTTGGTAATCAGAATCACACTTTTCTTGACACATTACTGAGCCGAATTTTTGTCTTAGACTAACATGTCCAGAATTGGATGAAAATCAATGGTGTATGAGATTTTGTTTGCTAATCTGATAACGTCAAATCGGTTTCAAATCCAAATCCCCATCTGGAAAATTGTATCTTTTTTGACATTGAGAGCTACTTCTTGATGGTATTGCATGTGGCTCTTCAACTCTCATAGGTTGCTGACAGATTTTAATTTCAACCAAATGGGCCACAGTTAATATAGATCAGTCATCAGTGTTTCATAAAGGCCCTCACATGATGGAGATATTTTTTTTTTCTTCCTTTGGATCTTTTCGTTGTTTTGTTAGTGTTTTCTTCGAACTTTTATAATAATCAGAAAAGACATTTATGGTCAATAACTAAATATGCACATGCAGATAATATTTTCAAATCCTAGAATTTTTTTTTTATCAGTTGTTCTCAGTGACTGTGCCACCAACAAAAAAATCTTAACCCAACACTATAATTATAATCATTCTTACTACTGCTAAAATATTGGGACATCTATGATGCTGTGTGATCCAATTCACATGATCGAGTCCATTAAAAACTCTAGGATTCATAATATTAGTTATTACTAGTACTGAACAAATTGTGCACTCCTTTAATAAAAAAATAATTGTGTAATCCGACTCAGTACTGTGTGCTTGTATTATTTTTTTATTGATATGTTTAATTTATTTACTTACTAAAAGAAAATTAATAAAAGTTATATTTAAAAAGTAAGATTTTAAAAAATTGCACATAAACAAAATTCACATATAATAGAATGAAAAAAAAAAGTCATTCTCAATTACAAAGCTATAATTGCCTCTAAATCATATGGTTAATTTGAAACTTTTTTTTTTAGGTAAAAAGAAAAAATGCATAGAACGGGATGATGACAATCCTTACACGCCGTCTAGAATAACATGGAAGGAAATGGATATCAACTCGCTCACTAATAAGGATCAAAAGGACCGGAAGTCTAGAATGCAAGACCTAAAATTTGAGACTAATTTAGCAATTAGGAGTTAATTTGGAAATTAATTAAAATTCTATCCAATTCTCCCCTTCATTGAAATTCCATTTTGAGATTCACAATTCTATTGGGAAAAGGGACAGTTGTTTATCACTCACCTTACCGGCACCAACAGGGTTTGGTAAATGGAGGTTTGGACCCTAGCTAGTTTTGTATCATTCTTTTTTCACATTGAAACCAGCTAGTTTAACGGTGGGGGCCATCATGCATGGCTTGAATTAGATATTTAGATCACATAACTCCTTTGTAATAATTTACCTCATTTATGTGTACTTTTGTGGGTCCTAGTATTAGCTGTGAATCACAAATGTTCAATTAAAGTCACTACCTCCCACTTGCCTTAAGACTTAAAGAGAATCAGAAATTGCCTGTCTGCTCTTGTGCCATCAAAACTTTTAAAAGGGCAAAAAGCCAAAACCCTCACCAAAAAGGGAGGGGAAGGAAAATTGCTGACTAGGAAGACACAGATTATACATCATTGTTATCATGATTATCACATCCAAGGGGAGACTGCCGTGTAAACCTTTTTGCATTTTTTGACTTAGCCCTCAATTATTATAATAAAGTAGCTTAATGAAAGATTACACATTTCCTATCAAACTTAAAGTATCTGAGACTTGAAGCAATCAATAAAGCTCCACATTGGACTCATGTACACACAAATTATTGTAAATTATTTCAAGATATTTCATGATATTTTGCTCAACTTTTAACTTTTGGTCAGTGTTGCTTTTTAAGATGGTAGTGTACCACACAGCATTGAAACATACTGACCTACTCTCCTTCTCCCCTTAACTATTGGTTACTAACTAGTAACTAGTGCCTCATCCTTTATGTATTAATCTTGTTATTTTGGTTATGCAGATATAAATTGATGCCAAAGTTGTGCCTAACAAGCACGATTGTTGTAATTTACATCATACATCTCTCATAATAGTCAGTAAAACCCATATCATCTAAATCATCTAAATTTCTCAAGTGAAGATGAATCATTACTACTGCGAAGCTAACAAGTGCCCGAATGCCTTAACTAGAAAAGGATTGGCAATTAACCATGACTTTGTTATTTTTGATAGCATGCCTTTGGACATTTGCATGCTTTTTTATTTTATGACAATTTGGGTATATAGTTTATGAAAGTCAGTTTTTACCACAAACAAAGAAAAGAAAAAAACTAGTGCCCTCATCAAATTACTTCAATGATTTCTTTTTTTTTCTTTTTTGTTGTGAAGGTGTAATTGTTATTTGCCTTATCAAAAAGGGCATTCTACCATGACACTACCATTCATTTTAATAGCATTTTTGCCCTGAAAAAGCAGACTGATGAGTATTTAAATTTTTTTCCAAGTTTGATCTGCCGAGTAGCATTGTCAGTGAAGGCTTGGCGCATGATTCTCTCCAATCACAACTAAACTGAAGTTCTTGCTTCAATGCTTTAACTCAACCCAAACATCAACAATCCAACATTTCACCCATCAAAAAGAAAAATCTTTATACGAAAGACGAGTTCCCCAAAAAAAAAAAAATCAATATTCATCTCATGAATATGAATTCTATTACATCTCATGAATATGAATCCTATTACATATATACCATATTATCTAAAATCTCAATCCCACCATCACCACCTTCAAGAATTATGCATCACATACATAAATTCCTTCCCTCACAGTATAGGCAACAAAGGAAAATACATATATGCGATCTTCTTAACAACCAACCTTGCAGCCACCGCCACTGCCGCCACTGCCACCACCACCACCACCACAATCCTAAATTACCCACCAAAAGAACAGCTCAAAAAAAAAAAAAAAAAGCTAAAGCATAGCTCATGAGCCACATTCCATTACAACCCCACTTAAAAAAGTTTCTTTCTTTTTCACTAATCCAACTTATTAGGACCAGTACAAGCCTGCAAAACCGGGCTCCAAATCCACTGCACAAGAAACCTCCTATTTCTAATCCCATTCATATTAAAACTCATCCCATCCCTACCTTTCATCACCTGTCCAATATACCCACCACCCCCACCGCTCCCATACAACCCTTCACACAAATCCCCTATCTCTGTTGGTGCCGTTGGGTCCTCCCCAGCATACCAAGCATTCACCAATGGATTTGAAGACAACTCTGCCAACTCGTGAGCTATCACACTGATCATTCCATCAATACCCACATCACCATTAGGCGGTGTAAGAGCTCCGGGCCCGCCACCAGCCATGTACCCAGGAATGGCAAATGGGTACGCACAGACTTCTGGGCATTGCTTTGCTGAGTTTCCAATCCAAGCGTATGGCATGGTGTAGCCTACCATTGATGGAAACGTGAAGTAGTGGAAACCACAAACGGCTCTGCAAAACTCTTGGACTGTGACGTCTTGGGATGTGAGGATGAGGAAAATTCCGTTCTTGTGGTCGACGGGGAATGGGGCGGACTTCACGGCGTTGGAGATCACTTGCTGCATGCTCAGACGTGTGAGTTGGGTCCCATGAGAGTACCTGTTATACAACATTAAATAAGCATAGTATCAAAACGCGTCATCCTAAGTTAAGTTAGAGTTAAGTTAATTCATTGATGTGGACACGTATCCCAAATCGCAAGTCATCCTAAGTTAATTCATCGACACGGCTTGAGCCCAGTGTTCCAGCTCATTGAACCGATATGTGGACACGTATCTAAATGTGTCGCACATTGCATCAGGTCTCAGGACTCGTGCACACAAGAACACTGAACTAAGGCTTGGATCTTAATTTATCATGTTTATTAGCCATGTATAAATATAATCCTCTTCATTGTAAATAAATACTTCTATAGTTTATATTAATTTTACAAATTTAAAAGTATACAATGTATGTTAGATCTAAAAAAAAAAATACTAGATTCAACTTGAAATAGAAAGAAAGCTTTTTTCAGAGTTTAAATAATTTTTTATAATTTAAAATGTACAGACATAACAAATTTAAAAATACTAAATCTAACTTGAAATAGAAAGGAAGCTTTTTTCATGGTTTGGATAAAGTTTTCTAATTTAAAATTTTAAATGACCAAATTTACACTCTCAGATCCAAAAATGTACTAAATTTTAAAACTTTAAATACTGTGAGAAAAAAAAAAACATTTTTGCTTGAAATAGAAAGCAAAGTAGGAATCTTTTAATGTAAAATTATTGGTACCTGAGATCGGAGTGTTCGCCGGCGATGAGAACGGTGCGGGAGATGTTGGCGCCGGTTTGATCAGTGTAGAGGGAAAGTGTGTTCCACCAGTCAGAGACTGAGGGAGAAGGAGCAGAGGTTGAAGAGAGAGATAGCAAGAAGTGTTTGATGGTTTGCTTGTGAGAGTTAGGCCAGTTGCCATACCATATGAGGTAGATGTTGATTGGGGAGGAGGAGAGGACAGGGCCCATGTGGTAACGGAGGTGGACAAGGTTTGAAGACCCTTCATATTTTTTTGAAGATGTGAAGGCTTTTTGTGGGAGTTTTGGGTTTATGTATTGTATTTGCGGTGGGTTTGGGTTTGTATTTGTATTTAAGGTTTGTGTTTTGGGTGTTGTGGAGGCATAGGTGAGAGCGGTGGTGAGGAAAATGAGGAAGAAAATTGGGACAAAGAAATGGGTTTGTGGTGACATTGTTGATGCGTTTTTGGTGTGAGAGAAATTTGAGTTCGAGTGTGAGTGAGAGAGGGGGAGTGAAGGCAAGGGTATATAAAGGAGGGAAATGGGCTGGAGACAGCTGCAAATGTGTGGGTACTCTTTTACTTTGAGACAGAGTCTCTCTCTCTCCTTTTTCTTTTACTTTCTGGTTTATGTTTCAATCTATTCTGTTTTGTTATGGAGAAATGGGAATCAGCTTTAAGGTGTATGGGTGGCATTGGACCCCCTTTTTTTCCTTGTTTTTGAAATAGTTACCGTTTTGGTTTACTTTCAGCTTTAATGATTTATTTATCTTTCTTTTTGGTATTGGAAGTATTAATTTACAGTGTAGAGGTTGTATCTGGAGTCTGGACCAAGTTAGTACATTTGTGGATTTCAAAATTGGTAACTAGCCATAATTTTTTAACTATATAGTTAGTAGGTAATGTTTGTAAACTATATTTTTTACTAGCATCTCGATTTTAAGAGGCTCGATTTTGGCCTATAAATCGAGTCTCAATGACTCGATTTTTATGTTTTGATCACGTCTGATGTGGCATCTTTTTTCATGTGGTGACCACATGAAAATCGAGTTTTAAAGACTCGATTTATAACCAAAAATTTTTTAAAAAGTTTTAAGTCTCATGGACAAACCGAAATTTCCAAAAACAAATTTAAGAAATCCTAAACACAACAATCCCAATCCTAGAGACTCAAATCAGAGGGAGAGAGAGAGACAACAATCCCAATCTTAGAGACTCAGATCAGAGGGAGAGAAAGAGAGGCCGCGCGGCCTGGGTC
This sequence comes from Quercus aquifolioides, assembly GCA_019022515.1. Taxonomy (NCBI): domain Eukaryota; kingdom Viridiplantae; phylum Streptophyta; class Magnoliopsida; order Fagales; family Fagaceae; genus Quercus; species Quercus aquifolioides. Next base: position 60,046,526 of record CM032332.1, read on the forward strand.
GCCTGGGTCTCGTGCTTCGGCTTTTTTCTTTTTTTTTTGGCTCTGATTTCTTTGTTTTGTTGGTGCTGTTGTTCTTCTTCTCTCTTTCTTTCTTTTCTTCTTTCTTCCCGTGTTGTTTCTGCATTTTGGGTTCTGAGTATGAATGTTTGTAATTATTTTTGGGATATAAATTGAGTCTTAGAGATTTGATTTCCATGTGGTCGCCACGTGAAAAAAAATGCCACATCAGACGTGATCAAAGCATAAAAATCGAGTTATTGAGACTCGATTTATAGGCCAAAATCGAGTCATTGAGACTCGATTTATAGGCCAAAATCGAGCCTCTTAAAATTGAGATGCTAATAAAAAATATAGTTTGCAAACATTGCCTACTAACTATATAGTTGGAAAATTATGGCTAGTTACCCATTTTGGCCAAACATTAGCCCCAGTTTATAGTAAATTACTACTCTTTTGTGACTAACTACTTGAATTAAGGAGATGATTGTATGAAAGTTTTAAGCTTTAATTCTAAACCCACCTCTACTACTTAAATATCATTAGACTTTAAAGCTTTGTGCTTCGTAATCATTAAAAAATTTGTTTTTTAATGGATGGGTGTTACTATATAGATCTTGTTCAATAGGATTTTTACAAAGTGGTCACCCTATACACTTTTTATTCAACGTAAATTATAAATAATAAAAATTTGGATTGAGAATATTCATCCATACAAATTTTTCTAAGAAAAAATGGACTACTCTTTTTCTTTTTCTTTTTCTTTTTCTTTTATTAATAGTAAAATGAGGAATGCATTAAGGAGACAAAAAATTGAGAGAAACCTATTTCCTTGCTAAAGCATTTGCACATGAATTTGGTTCCCTATAGTAGATGTGTGTGGATTCAATGTTGATCAATATGGATGGTCGTCACTTCACTTGCACGCACAATTGGGCTAAGCAAGAGTTTAATAGAGGTGGGAGACTTGAACAGTTGGACACTTGGACCATACATAAAGCATCCAACTCCACCTTTAACTAATTGATAGGTGTGTGACCCATCCCCCTCAAACCCCATAATTTAGTTTGAGCACTAATGGTTGCTTCAATTCTCTCTCCAGGAATCATAAAAAACAAGTAGTTTTGCCAAACTTTGGAGTTTTTGTCAGCAAGAAGAACTCAATTACTCTCAATAAGTTACTAATTGGTTGATGTTAACGAATGCAATTAAGGCAGTTGTTAATAAATCATATTAAGAAAGTTTTAACATCATTATTATGAAAAATTGTTAACAAAATTAATTGTTGTATCATTTTCTTATAAAACATTTCTAAAAATAAATTTTAAACCAATATCCGAGCATTGATTAATATTTCCCTTACTAATTTAATTCCAAAAGGTTTTAGCCTCGTGACATTCCCCAATCAATCACACTTCGTAGTGCTGGTTTATCATCTAAAAGGCTAGATAAAGTAGAATAGAAAATTTGGGCTTAGAATATTCCTCCAAAAAGATTTGCCTGAGACCAACAAAAAAGAAAAGAAAAAAAGAGTGAGACTCTTCAATACTGTGAGTGATTTGGGGTTTCTCTAGATCAATTGGTTCACCTGGCTGCCTTATTGCTGAACTTTGGACTCTAAGACATGGTCTTGCTATGGCTAGGTAACCAAATATTGAAAAATTTAATTGTCAATGTGGATGCCTCTAAAGTTATTAGCCTTCTCTGTAACCCAAAAATACTTCTAATCGGTTCATCGAGGCTATTGTGGCTGATTGCAGTAACATTCTCCAAGTTTTTCAAGAATTCCATCTACAACACTGCTACAGGGGAGACCAACAAAGTGTTGATGCCCTTGCAAAACTTGGCTGCTGTCAAGCCAAACTTTTTGTTTTTTATGTAACTCCATTCAAAATTATGGAGGTCTTATCTTCAATCAATGATGCTGTATTAAATTATTTACTCATCTAATTCAGGCCTCTACTATTTCTGATTAATACAATTATCTTTGTATTTTTTAAAATAAAATAAAATAAAATAAAAAACACTCTTTCATTGTGATTTAAAAAATAAAAAAGGTTAAAAATGCTTATATAGTATGTATGTTGCAACTCCTGCAGTCCCTCTGTCATAGCTCCCCCAAACACTTATGGCGTGGGCAGTGGCGGAGCCACACACAAGGGTGGGGGGCCAAGTCCCCAAAATTTAAAAAAATTATTTTATAATATGTATATTATATACATTTTAAAAAATGTAGATTGATTCTCAAAAAAAAAAAAATGTAGCTTGTAAAAACTAAAATTGATCTCCCAAATTTTGAGTAATTTCAATGGTGCTCTTAAAAGAAAAGAAATTATATTTAAAATTATATAATTTAAGAGGTTTAACAAATTAAACTAAGTAGAAAATGATAAATTTTTGTATATGTCTAATATAAGAAATACACAATTTTTATATACTCATTAAAATTTAGAAAAAGATAAATTCTCTTAGTAAATTAATTTGTATATATATATGTGGAGGTTTGTCTTAACTAATATATTAGTATCATAACTTGACTTTTTCAAACTAAAATTTCTTACTCCGTCCCTAGGCATGGAGAAATATCAACTAGCCCAACTCAACCGTTGTTTGAGCAATATTACTTTCGCTTATGTTCATCCATGACATCATTTTTATATCATGCATTAATCATAAAGAACCCTAAAATTTTACATTTTTACCCCAATTTGATCTATTCAGACTATTTTGGATCTAGGTTTGTCGACCTATTTATTTGTCAGCACTCACGAGAAGATTAATGAACAGTGAATGTCGAATTGTCACGCTCGCAGATGACGTTTGCCCCTTTTATTATATATTTGATTGCCGCAAATCGTTGCAAAGGTTGAAAATGTTTTTCCAAGTTGGGTGTTGAAATTCCTATCTTCAAAATCATTCATTGAATTCGAGGATTTAGTTGACTTTTTCAAATCTAACTTATGGAGCAGTGGCAGGGCTGTGCTGTACAGAATGCACCACCGCAAGTCCATAACATCTATTGCATATTGACCAAGATCTGTCATACAAGTCTCTGTAGTTAGCAACAGCTACACCAAAAAAATTAATATCAAAGCAAGTTCTAATAAAATAGTAGATGATGATGTCGAGATTTTCACCAGTGAGCCACACGATACTATGCGCTCGAATGCGAACCTGCACAACACAAAGAAGGAAAACCTAATAGAGAGCATCGGTGTGGTGCCGGCCAAATACCCTCCGAAGGTTAAGTCAGAAAATATTCTCACAACTCTAGAGTGCTAGAGAGGGTAAATTATGCGTACCTTGATTCGTATGGGTATTGGGACTTTTATAGTAGTAGAAGGTGGACCTCTCTTCCTTGGAGTCGAAGTCTTTTCCTTATAGGAATCCTTATGAGCGTTGATTGCAGAATCTTTTCCTTATAGGACTCTATGAAGTGTGTCGCAAGTATCACGTACCAAGGGCCTTTCTGCCTCCCTCATGGGCCTCGGACCCGCTAATACTTCATATCGGACTCTTTTCCCTAGACTCATCAGATAACGGGCCCGTCCACCAATGGACCACAGTATATAACCGTCAGGCCCATCATAAGCCCAAATCCATCCTCTTCAGTAGAAATTTCAGTTAAAAGTTTTTTAATGCAAAGAATCACTGGTTGTTCTAACTTCTAACATGTTGGAAATTTAGAGAAAATATAATGTTATAACAGATACATGTGGAGCAAAAATGATTCTTACTTTGGCATGGTAAGATCCTATTAGAAATTGACAGTTGTAGCCTTGTAGTTTGACTAACAAAAAATTAGGACTCAAATAACAATCATTGTACAAAAATAAATGAAGAGTGAAATTGTAAATTCAAATCGAATTTAGTATGTGTGTAATTTACCAATTAAAAGAAATTTAAGATTTATGAGCTTGGCTCATGTTTTTCCATTTTAGATTGAGTCATCCGAAATTATTAGATCCGTCTTATATGCTCCTCTTCCCTCACAATACTCAATAGTGTAGTTTGGGATAAATTATTTTATGAGACGTGTTTATGCAACATCCTTCTCAAAATTGATGAACACCACACATTTGTGAGACTCAAATGTTAGGAGGGAGGTGTTGTATAAACCTATAATTCTTTTTCTGACCTTTCTTGCCGAACAAAATTTAGCCACATTGGGATTCACAAGTCCTACCATGAAGTCATTCGCATGATATTACCACTTGATGTAAGTCCAAGTGGTGGACCACAGTACTCTAGTGCAGCAGTAACATAAATCCAATTTCTGCTATCCAACACAGTTTATTGGATTGGTAGACTTTTTTTTTCCCTGTGATAAAAAATGGTGATTATGATGATTACTAGTAAAACTCAGCTCCATCACATCCTTTTCCATCCCTATCATAATGTCTCTTCCCACTTTCCTCATGGCAGGCAAAAGAGACCCATATTGGAATTTATGTGATGCTAAAATGTTTAGGCTCGTGGCAGATTAAAGGGCCCACGAGTTGCTAAGGTTTATAGAATAGAAGATAAACTATAGTCCCATATATACCAATGAAAATTAAAGAAGATGAATTGGTAATTTGGGTTGTTGGTGAGCTGTTGTTTTGTAACTTTGTGACAATGTCACGAGTCATGACAAATATCTATGATTTATGAATGTGGATAGATAACTTTATCACCTTCATGTGATTTTTGAGCAACTTGAATGAGTAATCTTGGTGTCCGATGCATGAATACAAATTTAATTTCTTCCCCACCCCAAGGAGAGAGAAGAAGAAGAATCATGAGGTTTATTGTTTGTTTCTGGGTAGAATTGTCCTAAACATGACCCAGCTGACTCATCTAATTGCTACATCAGGCTTAAGATCTACAGGTCTTTGATAAGAAGGTATTTTAATCATCTAATATATGCATATTCTCTCTTACAATATATGAATCTTAGAATTATGTAGGATCCATATATTATGAAGGAAAATGTAAATATCGTATGTATAAGATAATTATTACCTCTAATAACATATGCACAATATTCTTTTCACGGTGTAAGGATTTGAAAAAAAAAATTAAAATGTATAATAACATATTATTTTAAAATGTAAATATCTCCTCTCTTTTTTTTGGGTAAGTTTTATTTGAACCCAATTTATTTTTTAGGGGCTTTTATAAATATCATTTTTTTTTTTAACTTTAAGTTTAATATGAGTGTTAATTTGATCTTTCAACTTTAAATTTGAACAATTGGCCCTATACATTAGGTATGTAACACATTAGATTTTATATTAGAATTTTTCTGTTAAAATGAATAGATTTAATCACATGATGTATACATGATAATAACTACATTTCAAATTTATTGATAACATGGAAAAAATTTATTTGTACGACACATCATGCAATTACATGGGTCAGTTTTTAATGAAAAATAATAATAAATAGTTTTATTTGTTATAAACTAAATGTGCAAGAGGTTAAATGGATAATTGTTCAAATTTAAAGTTTAAGGACAAATTTGACGCTCACATTAATGGTAAAAAATCCTATCTTTTGAAGCCAAACAACGATTTTTATTTAATTAATTTTATTTTTTTTTGCTAAATGAAAAAAGGGATCTCTAGTGTGGACTCATCGATCCCACGCCACGTGACGGTAATGAATAATACCACATATACCACTGAGGTCTTGTTGGGGTTATCACTCGAATCACTCACCAATAAATTTAAGCACTCTCAAAGATTCAACATATACAATATTAACATATTGTCCATATCAATATGGATGGGAGATATACCACTAGATATTACATCTGTAGTCTAGGTTGATTTAATCAGCGTTCCTTAATAATTCACATTTTCCTTTTTCTTAACAAAAAAAAAAAAAATTATGTAGGCTTAATTTAGAATTTGAGTCATAAAATATTCCCCCCAAACATATTCTTCGGTCACGGAAACAAAACAAAAGCCCAAAGCCTGATATAAAAAATTTACCAATTCAAAAACAAAAGAATAATGAGCCCAATTTACCAACAAAAATATAACAAAATCAATCCATTTTTATGGGTCCATTTGGAATAATTTATTTTTGCTTTTTTTTTTTTTAATGAAAGTGTGCATTTGAAAAAAGTGAAAAAAAGGGAAAAAAAAGAAGTTTTAAATAACTATACATAAAAATTAAAAGTTAAAAACTTAATTTTAAAGCAGATGCAAACTCACCCATAGTCAAAATTCAAAATTCAAACCATGGCTTTTGAGTGGAGTTGTGGTGTGTCTTTGTGTTAGAACTCATTTTACTCTCTCTTGTGTGTGTGTGTTGTGTGAGTCTGAGCTGACTACCGTGCCTTCTTGCTCAAATTCTGACAAGGTAAAAAGTTTTTGGAAGTGCATTTGGCGCTTGGAAGTCCCGAGTAAGGTCAAGGTGTTCTTCTGGCGTGCATGTTCTGATGCACTTCCAACAAAGCTAAACTTGAAAAAAAGGAAAGTGTTGGAAAATTCTGTGTGTGAGCTATGTGGTTGCGGAGAGGAAAACACGCTTCACACTATTTGGGATTGCGAGCAGGTTCATGTGGTATGGCTTCTGTCCTTTATAGACGTGAGGACAAAATCCCAGTGCATTGATTCTTTGTGCGACCTGGTTGGTATTATCATGGCTAAAAGGAAAAATCTAGAAGAGTTTGCAATGACCGCCTGGCTTATCTGGATTCAGAGAAACAAAATGAGATCAAATGAACCAGCCTTGCCAACCTCAAAGCTGGCTCAGTCAGCTTTGGCCCTGTTGGCTGAATTCTAGCATGGAAAACAACATCAGCTACCAAAGGTTAGGTCCGGTCCGGTGAGGTGGCAGCCACCCCTAGTAGACACAGTGAAAGCCAACTTCGACGGGGCAGTGTTCGGGGCTGACCAAGAAGTCGGTATTGGCGTGGTCCTTCGCAACAGTGATGGCCGAGTCTTGGCTGCCTTGTCTGAGAGGGTAATGATGCCAGTTTCAATGGAGGTTCTTGAGATGCTTGCAGCCCAGAGAGCTGCCCTCTTTGCTCGGGAGCTTGGCTATCGTCATGTGTGCTTTGAAGGCGACGCTGATCTCGTTGTGAAGAGCTTGCAGGCTGGGGCTGTTTCTAATGCGCTGGTTGGTCATCTTGTAAAAGACTTTATGTCTATAAGAGGGATTATTTTCAATCCCACTCTATCATCCATATAAGGCGACAGGGCAACCATGTTGCCCATGCTCTTGCTCGGGATGGAGGTTATTCCTCCAAATATTTTCAGCCTTGTTGTAAAAGACTTGCCTCCTTAATGCAATTTCTTCCCCGTTTTGGGGTTTTCCTCAAAAAAAAAAAAAAATGACATCTCAATTTGTGGGTCCAACTGCTTTCTTTCTTTTTAAAATTCTCTTATTTATTATTTTATTTACTTATTGTCAGGATAAATGTTAATATTTCATTTACAGTATGTTAATAGTTTCAACTTTCAACCGTTTTATATTCTTATTTAAAGTCCAAACTCCCAATCAAATAGTTCATTATTTATCCATTTAAACTTTCTGTCTCCTTTCTCCCTAATCCAAAAATAAACTATATACCATGGAAAACAAAGCTTCAATTCAATTTATATTTGTAAAGGATATGATCAAAATCAAACGGGGGGAGATAATGTCAATTTGATGATATATTCAACCCCCCCCCCCCCCCTAAATTAATTTTAAAAAAGAAAACCCCTTTTTTTTAATTAAACTATATTTTTTCCGATATGATTTTGATGATAAATATTAGGGTAAATTACGATTTTGGTCGCTAACTTTTACGTTGTGTGTGAATTTGGTCATGATGTTTCAAATGTATCATTTTAGTCCTTAACATTTTGATATTGTGTTAAAATGGTCTTTAATGTTAAGTAATAGATAGAAAATGTTAATGTAGCTAATGATAAAAGTAAAATATCATTTTCATGCCACATATACTACCACATCAGCATAAACTAAGGTGAGTCAGATCAGTGGAGAGAAAATCTTGATGAGATAGCTTCAGTCTTGACCACTTATTATCGAGGTCTTTTCTCCCCCTCCAACCCGAGCCCTTCTTCTGGTGTTCTATCTCATGTACCACAGGCCTCGTGTGATTACAGAAAAAGAAGATTATGCATGATCAAGGCCTAATTGAAAAAGATAAGAGGGTATCACACGTTTTGAATTAATCCATTTTCAAATAGGCCTTGATCATTCATAATCTTCTTTTTCTTCAAGTTTATGTTTATTATGGCTTATTATCTAGCTTATATATACGCAAAAATCTTACTTCACCCCCTAATTATAGTTTATCAAAACCTTAGGGTCCGTTTGGATACAGCTGAAAACTGGAAATTGAAAAACACTGTAGCAAAATAATTTTTAAATGTGTGAATAGTACCGCGGTACCCATTTTTAATGAAAAAGTTGCTGAAAAGTGAAATTTGTGGGTCCGTGAACAGTGCATGATGTGCACTATTCACAAGAAAAGTCAAACATTTCGGCAAAAAAAAAAAAGAAGCGCTTAAACGCAAAACGTGCGTTTGGGAAGCGCGAAACGCACACTTACTATAATGAGCCACTTTTTAAACAAGGTGCCAAAAACAAGTTATCCTAAATCGATACTAAAAATAATTAGATAGGAAAGAGAGTGAAGTTCATACTCACTTAATTAATGTTAACAAATATAATATATATGACGAGAAAATTTTGTATGTCATATGAATGACAATTTTGTGTCACTTCACATGATTGGTGCATATGAGGAGTATTATACAAACAAGAAATTGTTCTTGTATATAATATTATAATGTTTTTCTTAGTTAACAACATGATAAATCAATTTTTTATACATTTTATTATTACGTTATCATTTGAAATAGTGGAGGGAACGAAAGATTAATAAGAAAAATTTATAATAAACTATGTTGTGAACTTGTAAGGAGGAGAATAAAGAACATAATTCTCAATGTTTGGTGTCTAGTGAAAAGGGATAACAATATCAAAAGGATTACACCGAATGTTAGTATCTTTTTATCCATATTTGAGGATGCATCTAGATTGTCTAATTGGTGAGAATCAATTTAATTTCTAGATGAGATGATTTGCGTGCCTTCTTAACCGCTAGTGTTCTACATCTTTCTTCTATAATCTAAGTTTGTTTGTTTGTTTTTTGTTTTTTGTTTTTTTTTTTTTTTAAAATTAGGATATACTTGCTCAGATGAGAATGTCCAAATGGAGTCTAAAAAGTGTTTATAACGGTTATAAATTTTTAATTAAGTAGTTGGATACATTCTCTCTTGATAGATTGTGATTTGTTTTTTCTTGACAACTTTGTTGTGCCCCTCAAATTATGCCTTTTTTCACTATCTTTAGTGAGTCTATTCAAGGATCTTATCTGTTTCTTCCTAACAACTGCAAATATCAATTTGCATAAAGTAATAGGACTGCTTAAACCTGCCTTTTTCTTCATCAATTACTTATTAAAAATATGGTTAGATAATCAATTCATAACCTTGGGAACCTTGATCGCAGTTATATCAAGGCATCAAAAGTTCAACACTAGTTTTTTTTTTTTTTGGTTTATTTTCTTTATTGTGAATTTGGGATTGATTTGAGGCTCCCTTTTATTCTTGCTATTGCAATCTAACTTATCTACCAGGGCAAATTATTAGGTAGTCCCAAAGCACTGCTTGGGACTACCTAGTAATTGGCATTGATTAAAAAAATGGTATTGATTTAGTTTTTTTTTTTTAAATTGTAAACTAGCTTGTTTTGGTTATTGATAATATTGTTTGGTGTTTTTTTTTTTAGGACTACTCGTTTGGAATACCCTTATTTGCCACACGAACGCCAATTGGAATACTAACCAGTTCGACATATGTTTCTACTCTGCAACTTGACACTCTTTTTAGTGTTCACTAAGAACCCTCCCTCCAAGACCATCCTAGGCTTTCGGTCCATTCAAATTCAAATATACACCTCATTCTTTTCAAATCTCTTCTATTTCCCACATTATATAAAAACCTACACCTACACACCTACAGCGTTGCATTTCCATCATATCCACTCCACTTACAGAAGCCTTTCTAGAATTTGTTTATTCAATTACTTTCGTACCCATTTCTTTTCTTCTCTCTTTTTCAAAATTTCAAAACTTTCTTGAAATTTCCCTTCTTCTTCCATGAACGCATGGTTTTTCACCACCTTACATTCCTTAGAGGTTTCACCACCACCACCACCACCACCATCATCACCATCAGCTCTACCACTACTACTGCCACCGCCACCATCGCTGCCACTACTATTTTCACGACTGCAAACCCCAAAATTTTCTTTTTTAATAGTCCAAGACAGTGAAATGCTTAGGAGCCGTATGCATTCCAGATTACAGACAACCCAATCAACTACAATATATTTCCACCCTCCCTGCCAAGAGGGTTTATGCCTTTCACTGATGAAAAGCTTCATTGTAATTTAACCAACATCCCCACCAGGGCATAACCAGAAATTTTTACTTGGAGGCCAAATTGCAATATTGATAGAATATAATTCATAAATACAAAATTATCAACTTTGACATATTGTCATATTCTTAAATATTAATGAAAATACAAAAAGCAGTCAATATTACCATATAAATATACAAAAATTTGCATACTATTATTTTAAGCACCATCAACCTATCATTATTCATAATATTGAAAATTTTCTTATTTTTTAAAGAATTATTTAGCACCTAATTTCAAATTTTTAAAAAATGATGATATGGAAAGAGATATAATATATTATCGTATAGCAATACAAAAAGTTGAACAACTTAATAAACAAAGCAATATTCATAATACTAAAAGACCATTATCATATATATAACAAAAGCACAAATCTAAATGCCCATATGATGTTGAAGAAACAAACAAACTTGAAATGCTAAGAGTCTAAGACGCAAGTACTTTCTTAAAGGCTAAAAAAAAAATTAAACAAAATAAGAATGATGGTAAAAAAAAATGGTGATGATTGATGACAGAGGTAGAAAAAAAACTACTCCTGTAGATTTAATTTAGCAAGGAGAAACTGGAACTTAAAGCAAATATGGATAGATTTTTTTTTAGATGAAAGGAGTTTATTTGACTCCTACCCTTGTTGAGAAGAGAATTAATGTGTTTAGAGCAATCAACAATGAGAGGAAAGAAACATGGGTTGTGGGCTTGTATCAGCAAGAGAAAAAATAGAAGTGATAGCTTCTATTTTCTTTGAGAATTCCGTAGGCGGCTTCTTGAGATTGAGAATGATGGGGAAAAAAGTAAATTCCTGTTTGAAAAAATGGGTGGTAAAAGATGATATTTTGAGAGTGTGGGTTATTGTCTATTGGATATTTGGCTTGAGTACAAATCATTTGGACAATTAGGAGAGCTAGCTAGTATTTTATTTGAGGAATTTGAGTTATCTATTGGACTAAGTAGAGATCTTAGAAAGAATTAGAGGGCTGGTCATAATTTCCCGAGGGGGCCATAGCTTGATCCTCACCTTGCGGCCCAATTTCATATGCCCTCCAAAAACTAGAAGACAATATTCTGTAATTGGGATCTCCAATCCAATTTTTTCTCATTACATGAAAAAGGAAATTAAAAAAAAATACATAAATTATTACTCTTTTTCATGAAAAAAGCACATGAGAAATAGAACCTAAGCTCCTTCTGTTAGGTTCTAAGTACTTAAGAACTAATGTATTAGAACTCTAATGTGTATTGTTGGCAAACCATGATCAAAACAGGTTGTTTAGTCTTGTTTAGACTTGCTCAAAGTTGTGCTTTTTATGTAAAGTTGGAATCGAGCTGTTGCAGAATTAAGTGTGTATTTCGGCCTGGCTCGATCGATCGAATCTCGGGCAGAATGTTTTTTCTGCAGATTTTTCCAACTCAGCCCTAAGCAAATATGACGTGTAGGGTTTTATGTTTTACCCTAGGTATAAAAGGGAAACCCTAGCCACGTTTTAGAGGTTGCTCTTTTGCTGTATGTGTGAATCTCTTGTGAGATCTGAGAGGTGGTTGCCTTCACACATGCTTAGGATTATCAAGAAGGAGATTTCATTGATAGCTTGATGATCATTCAGTTGTTGCACTAAAGAGCTTAAAGATACGTAAGGGGGAGTGCTTGTACTTGCTGAAGAATCCAAGAAAGAATGAGTCCATGGTCTCGGAGCTTGCACGTGGTCGTGTCAGTAAGTTTTCTACTGGTGGGTAGCAATAGGATGTTAGTGGTCTAAGTCGCTATTGTAAAACTTCGATTCTTTCATAGTGGATTCAGATTTACCTTGAGAATAGCTAGGTTAAATCCTCCCCAGGTTTTTTACCGGTTTGGTTTTCCTGGGTCATCATATCTTTGTGTTTTTTATATTTCGCACTTTGCATTGATATGATTATATGATTGTGTTAACCTAGATCTGAAATTTGGACTAAGTAATAACTTGACTAATTAACTAGGTTAATCTGGTTGTGTTCTAAGGGGTCTAAAACCAAACACCTTCCTTTCAGGAAGTCAGTACCTACAGACTAACCACTACACTGAGTCCCTTTGCTCTGTCCTTCTAGGATTTCATATTTTATTTATTTTGAGTTTATATTATAATTTTCAATTTATATATAAGTTATACATTTATGTTGAAAATGATTTTATTTTAGACTATTTATATCTGATTTTTTTTTTTTTTTGAGAAAGAAAATATCTGAAAAATTGATGACTCTACTCTGACACACGCAAACAGTCTTTAAATTTTTTCTACATACATTGACAGCTACCTGTAAGAGCAAACCCACTGATCGATCTCACTAATACAATACAATGCAAGCCAACAATCAAGCCAATCAATTACCTAATATTGATATTTTGACGAACCTGATCGGACTCTAAGAATTTGACAACGATTTCAGTAGAAACCCACCTTGTTCTCCATATGCATTCCATTATCACGTACTTGTTGCAGGATTGGTAAGTGATATAATATAATTGTTTTAATTTGACTAATTATTATTAGTCTCTGATGTAGATTTTTTTTTTTTTTTTTTTTCAGACTTTCTACCAGTATCTAAGCATGGACCATACTAATCTCTTATCCCATTCCCGGTCAAAACCTTCTTAACTCTACTATTTATCAACGGACTCCATCCATTCTTCTTGTCTGGGTTTGAAAGGCTTTACTACCTTGGGGATTATGTACTATCCAATAGTTCATCTTGTTCCTTTAATCCAATAACTTGCAAATGGATTTCAATCCCTGACCCTCCATATCTCCCCCAAGACCTTCTATTTTTTCTGTAGGTTTGGAGGTGTCACATCCATTGATAGTAGTAGGTTGTAAGGAGCCTAATGCCCCCATTGTTCAAGTGTTAAATGTTTTCACAAACCAGTGATCAATTCAACACTTTCAAAAAATTGCCCTATACTTTAAAAAAAATTGCCCTATATCTACCAAAACTAGTATACATCAATGTCATGTGCAATTGCTACCAGATGTGCGAGGTGGGATGGCTTTGTTGTCTTTAGTGAAGCTATACATTAAAAAAAATACACATGAAAAAGAACAACATTAATAATGCCCTATACTTTCTAAAAAAAAAAAATCCCTATACTTAAAAATAAAAATAAAAATAAAAAATGACTACATCATTAATCATTCAGGCATGATGTAGTCTTCGTAAAAATGTTTAGGATATTACTGATGTAGTATTTTCTCTTTTTATGTATAGGGTATTTTGGTCAACTTTTAGGTTTTAAGGGCATTTTGGTAATTTTGATCATTTTCCTATATCGTAGGCATCTTGGTATTCACTTAGACTACAGAATATAATCTTCATATTTTCCTTAAGATGCACCACAAAAGAGTTCATGAAATTCATAAAAAGATGACGGATATTGAACCTCTCATAAGAAGAAGATGAACACTGCCCTATACTTTAGAAAAAGAATTGCCCTATATTTGGCAAAACTAGTACATCTATATCATGTTTTATTACTACCAGAGGTGCAAGGTCAGATTGGGCTTTGCTATATTTTTTTAAGAATATACATAAAAAAGACAACATCAATAATGGCCTATACTTAAAATAAATAAATAAATTCCTTATACTTAAAAAAAATTATGATCTGACTTCAAAAAAAAAAAAAAAAAACGATCTATTGCTTTCTTCTTTTTTCTTTTTCTTCATGTAATTTCTCTTGCATCTTTTGGTATGTGACATGTAGGGGTGGCAATTTTTATCCATATCTATGAACCCACCCATTACCCACCTTATTTGGATAAGTCTTAACCCAACCCATTTGAATATTTGGGTTAAATGGGTAAAGACCCATTTGGTTATTTAATTAGATGAGTCTAAATGGATAAATCCACTAATACCCACTAAACCCATCTAAAATTTAAATTTAAATAAACCCACAAATACCCACTAAACCCTTCTAAAATCTAAAACTTAAATAAACAATATAACCTCTAGATTTCTAAGCCAAAACATTCGGCCCTCAGTCTCACTCTCCTTAAACACTTTCCCTCAGATTTTCTCAGTAACCAAACAAAAGTAAGGAAATTCTAGAGAGAGATGGAAGGTACCTGAATAGCGATTTGAGGTCGGGCTTCAACGATGGCATAGAAGGTCGTTGAAGGCATTGTTGAAGATCGTTGAAGGCATCAGATTTCTCAGGTAAGTCACTCAATTCTTGGGTTGATTTCTAAGTTAAAGTTTTTGAGAATTTTGGGTTTGGGGTTTTCGGAGACAAAAAAATTTTGGGTTTGGGGTTTTCGTATTTTTTGTTTATTGTTTTGTGATTGTTGTTGACCATGATTTTTTTTTTTTTTTTGGGTTTGATTAGAGGGAAGCAATGAAAAAGACTTGGAGAAGATAGCTCAACAAGAACAGAAACTATTTCCCTTTGAGACCTTAGTTGCTGCTAAAGATTTTCACAATTCACAAGCTCGGTGTGCCCCATAAGGATAGTGATGTGTATGATTACTATGTTATCAATAGGACATTTGGTCCTATTGATAACCTGTTCATAAATTGGTTGAGGGTAGTATAATGAATTGGTTGTTTGTAACCTATTCATAAATTCAACATTATCTGGAGTCTTTCAAAGGTACTAAAGATCAGGGGATTGATAAAATTTTGCAGAGGTATTTATATTTAGTTGCAATTACAGTAATTTTAAGTGGAATTGTTTTGTCTTCTTTTATGCTTTCTAGCTACTTTTCGTTGTGAACTTCATAGGAAGGAAACTATATGAATGGCTTTTTTTAGATTGGTGGGTGGCAGGGTTGATGATAATCCCATGTTATGAGTTTTAGTGGCAACAATTGTGATCGTTTATTCTGATTTAACAATTGGCTTCATTAGATTCCTTATTATATCTGCTAAAGGCTAAAAAGCTTTGTGTTCTAGGGATAAATTAGAGGAGCTTCTTATTGCTGATCCGAAATTGAATACTGCATTTGCAATGTAATTTCATATAATTATTATAGTTCAGAGACCCTAATTAACCAATCAAACTCTGATTCAAAGTTTGATGTAAAGTCTCTGGCAGTCTATAAAGAAGTTCTTAATTGTGTGTTCATGTATCTAGAACTTATTCAAATAAAAATTTAGATTGGATAATTTTTATTCAGAACTTAGATTGGATAATAAATTATTTTTATTCAAAACTGTGTTTATGTTCTTAATTTTTACTTTTTTAAAATGATTTTCAAGGGATTGTATTCAGAACTTATTCAAAGTTTGAGACTAACAGGGAGATGGGCTCTAGTTCTAATGGGAGTTGTATGGCGTCTGTTTTGGAAATCTCAGAATTGTTCTGAATCTTACCATATTGGCATGCTGTTGTCTAGTTTAACAATTTAGGAATATGGAATATCCAATTGTTGTTATAGCAGTAGTATTGAAAACTCAGATTCTTTTATTTGAAGTTATCGTCTTCTTTCTTTCAATTGACATTCTTTTGGGACTTTGTTGTACCATGAAAAGTGACAAGCATGTCTTTTTTTTTTTTTTTTGAGTGTGTTAGGTGAGACTAAATTTATTCACCTTGGTTTGCAGATTTGCTGAAGCTTAAGTACTTCGGAAAGCATGGGACGTAAAGGATGGTGCCAATCCCTGCTTGCCTTACTCTTTTGTTTTTGATTGCTTGGAAGCCCTAGTTTTATTTTAGGCAGTTGTTGGTTCTTGAAAGTTGGGATGGTTTATTATTTTGTTTTGTTGGATATGACAAATGAACAAAATTGGGTAGAATGCTATGGTACTCATCCATTTCAGTTACACTTATCATTCTTCTTAAGCTTAATTTTAACTCTTATATACCCAGTACCATATTATTTCTTAAAGTTTGTTTTTTCAATGTATGTATGCCATTAGATACTTGCTGAGATTGATGGGCACTTGTCCTTTTGCTTATTTGTGTGGATAAAGTTTTGGAAATGAAGAGGTCATGGCTGTGAGTTTTGCAGGTGGTTGTTCCCTTGGTATGCATAACATGTCTTTGGTGTTACTTGTATAAAAAGGGGGAAAAACCTCCTCCACGGTTTGAAATCGTGACTTAAAGTCACGAGTTCAGTTATTTTTGGCAATGAATGGATCTACACATTGTATGGAATAGACACTGCCCATATAAAAAGGCAAGTATTTGGCGTTGGAAATATGCTTTTGTCGGACCGTGTGCCTTACCAATCCATCCAACCACCAATTGGTGAAGGATGAGGGGGCACAAATCTTTTATAGCATTCAATCGCAGACCAAGCCCATTGGTATTGGAGCGAATTGTGAAATCCCTCACTGTTAGAAATTTAGACCCCTTAAACAACCAGATTGCGTAGCCTAGATTAATTAGCCAAGTTGTTACTTAGTCAAATTATGCAATTCTAGGTTAAAGCAATCAAACAATCATATCAAGAAAAATAATGCAGCGGAAAATAAATGAGCACAAGATATGATCACCCAGGAAACCACACGGTAAAAACCTGGGGAGGATTTGATCCACCGATCCTCAAGGCATAACAGAATTCACTATGAAAGAATTGAAGTTCTTACAAAAGGACTACAAGCTCCCCGCTTAACTTCCTAATGCTACCCACCAGTAGAACTTCCTGACACGACCACGTGCAGGCTCCGAATCCACAGACTACTTCTTTCTTGAATTCCTCAATCAGCTACTAGCTCCCCGCTTGTTTTTCTTTTAAGTTCCAATGGTTGCAACTATGTTGATCATCAAGATATTGACAACCCTAAGTTTATGTGAAGGAAAGCTCCTCAAAGATCTCACAAGAGATTCACACAAACAGCAAATATGAGCAACAGAGATTTAGAGAGGTTTGGGTACAAAACCCTAAAAATAAAAGGAGGCACAAGAGGCACTCTAATCTCTCTCTCAAAAAGTCCCAAAAACGTTCTAGGGTTTTCCTTATATATAGGAGTGTTTTACTTGAAACCCAAGACGTTTAAATAGAGTTTGGGCTGAGCTGGAACTCTGCAGAAAACGCATCTGACCCGAGATTCGATCGATCGAGCCTAAGCTTCGATCGATCGAGCCAGGCCGAAATGCTCCAGTACATCTGCAGCCACTCGATTCCAACTTTACAATATTTAATCAACTTTGAGCAAGCCTAAACAAGACTAAACATATTGTTTTGATCATGGTTTGCCAATATTACACATTAGAGTTCTAAATACATAAAATCCTAAATCTTTAGAACCTAACACTCACAATCCCTCCCTCACAATGCGGCTCCAACGACTCGAACCTATGACCTTGGCTCTGATACCACTTGTCGGACCGTGTGCCTTACCAATCCATCCAACCACCAATTGGTGAAGGATGAGGGGGCACAAATCTTTTATAGCATTCGATCGCAGACCAAGCCCATTGGTATTGGAGCGAATTGTGAAATCCCTCACAGTTTTGATATCTCTAGCTTGATATTTTGTGTTCCCAAACTGTTATGATTGTATGTAGTTCCAAAAGAAATGCCTCGGCCTCTATTATAACTGGATCTTCCCTTGCCTTTGTTGATGTCTGCATGAAGCTCTTGAGTAAAAGAGTTAACCTTTGCCTTTTGTACTATTGATATTGTTGCGATAGCCATGAAATACTTCGAAGAGAAGTCATTTGATGAGCATCTTTTGCCAACAAGGCTTAATCAGAAGTTCCTTGCTCCCAGTCAAATGAGTCCCTTGCTCCAAGTCATTCAGAAGTTCTCTGATTTGGTTGTCAAATGCTTAATCAAACTTACAAAGGTAGATTATAGTTTAAATCTTTCAGTCTATTTTACAACAAGAAGAAGATAAATTATAGTTTTATTAGATTTGTGGGGAAAGGGAAGGAAAGGAATAGGTTCAAGTGTCTTACTGGGCATGGGCAATTTCATCAATCCAATGGTTTTTCTAAAAGCTCAGATTTATCATTCTAGAGGTATTTTGGTAATTTTGGATGTCCAAGGGTATATTGGTAATTTTGAAAGTGTAGGGGTATTTTGGTCATTTTGGGTATTTAAGGGTATTTTGGTAATTTTGAAAGTCAATAGAGTATTTAACTAGTTTTAGAGGTATTTGGGTCATATTGGTTAAATGGTTGGGTTACTAATTAAATGGGTTGGGCGGGTAATGGATAATTAATTTATATATAAATGGGTCATAAATGGATAAATGGGTAATTACACACCTAACTCATTTATGACCCAACCTATTTATGACCTAATCCGCCCATTTGCCACCCCTAGTGACATGACATAGTGTGCTTAGATATATTTGAAAATACATGACATGACATAGTGTGCTTAGATATGTTTGAAAATACTCCCCCATAGTTTGGCAAGGACATGTAGCAGAATTACGTAATTGTTTTTGGGCCAGACTCAATACCCACAACCACCGTGCCGGAGACTCTCAACCTCGTCTAGATACCATAGCTGCTAGTGTTGGTGGAAGCCTGTACAGTTGTGTACATTAGCTATCCCCAACAATGATTAATTCCAATCCAATGCTACGATTCTACTACCTCAAATTCATCTTGACCAAGAACCAACCTCCCAGAGGATCAACAACCTTCTTAGATACACAAATTTTGTGCTGCCAAAATTTTCTTGTGTGGGGTCGAAAAACATATTTACACTCGTTCAATAGGTATGATTCTACATTTTTCTTTTATAATCTAAGTTTATTTTATTTTATTTATTTATTTAGGGTATACTTCCTAAATTTATAATCTGGTAGATTGTGGTGGAAAAGAAAAATGACCCTAGCTTTTTTGAAATTGTTTTTGGTCTGTGATTGGTTTATCCTAGAAGATGCCAGGAAGAGAGAGATGGTCCACTTGCATACCTATTCTGTTTTGCCAAAAAAAAATCTTCTTGTAATTTTTTTTTTTTGATGAATTGTACTTTGTTATTCTAGTGATGTTTTTGTTCCAATGTGTTACTGTAATATGAATCATTGTCATTCTCTTAGAGCATTTATATTTTTAAATTAAATGCTTTTAATGGACCAAGGATTTGATAATATTTTTTTTATTATTATTTTTTTTTAGGGCTGGCCTTTGGAATACCCATATTTTCCACACCAACGTCAATTGGAAGACTAATCAGTATGTTTCTACTCTTTTCTAAGTATAATTTCCTTGTTTTTATTTTTTGGCCATGGAATAGAATTAGCCTTGAAAGTTGGAAATAACATAGATCTTAAGGTGTAGGATGTGATGGACAGAATGAAGATGTCATTTGCTTGTCATGAATGTAGTCTTTGGATGATAGTATGTGTTTGTGCCATATCTGTATGGGGGTAATCACTAGATTGTGGATAGTCAAGATGGTTGTAGAGGGGGCATGTTTGAGCTTTAAACATCTTGTATCTGCTGTGTTATTAATCAGTTGGTTGTGTGTGTTCCAGGGAACTTTTGAATCTCGTCCTCTTTAGTTTTAATATTCTTTTCTTTGCAATTGTAAATCCCATGGCTCCACTTGGATACAGACCTTTTATTTGCTTCATGGAGGATGCTACTATTTAATAATATTTTAATCTAAGGATGGTGATTACAATTTTCATTTAGCTGTTCTAGTAAAGGATCATTGTTCTTTCTAGCTTTTGGTCCATACCACTTGTCTTAGAAATTGTTTTAATGAAGATTCTGATATTTATCCTATTCTTAGTTAGTGTCCGTTTGGCATAATTAATTTTGTCAACTTATTTTACTATTTAGCTTATTTTTGTTACTATTCATAGGTCCTATTGCATTTTTTGATGCTATTCATGAGTCTCACTTTAATATTTCAACTAATTTTTACCTTTATTTATAGTACATTCAGCAAAAAAATTTCAGTTTCAACAAAATAAGCGAATTCCAAACAAACCCCTAGTTTGCCCAACAAACATTGATGCCTTTTCATTTATGCTAGATTTAGATGTACTCTTGCTACTGGCTTGCAACTGATGTGAAACTGTTTTGTAGAATGAGGATAGGACTCTTTGGAAACTTGGTTCATTGCTACCGGGGGACTGATCACTTTCTATGACTTGATGTATCCACTGGCTATGATTCAGCTCTGAATCAATAGGAGATGATAGAGAATGCCGCTGTTATTCGTTTCAGTGGAAACTACAAGCCATGGCTGGATTTGGCCGTTTCAAAGTATAATTCTTACTGGCCTAGATATGTTAACGACCATTATCTTCAATTTTGTGAAACTATTCTCTCTCTCTCTCTCTCTCATGTAATGTTTGAATTTCGAGAAAAGAATTTCAAAATGTCTCGTTGCCTACCGAGGAGGTGTCAATGCTAACCTTTTGTTTTATGATCTTTCATTTACGCTGTATTCAAATAATAAGTTCATGGACACTTCATTTTTTCACAACATTTATATTATATTTAAAAAAATTTTACAACTCTTGACATG
This sequence comes from Quercus aquifolioides, assembly GCA_019022515.1. Lineage (NCBI taxonomy): Eukaryota > Viridiplantae > Streptophyta > Magnoliopsida > Fagales > Fagaceae > Quercus > Quercus aquifolioides. The sequence continues at coordinate 60,067,437 of CM032332.1, forward strand.
ATACTGTTGTAATTGGTGCATAATATAAAGAATGTTAAAATTGGACCTAAGTGAAATTATGTTTACATTTAGCCATGTCGGGAGTTGTGAAAATGTTGTCCTTATATACTGTTGTTCAAAGTTGAACATGCAGGATTGTGCCTTAAAAAATGGTGCTTGCTGAAAGAATAGCATGACTGAATGAGGATGACTGTTCATTTTTTTGTAGTAATATTTGGTAGAAATTTTATTAGCTAAGTAACACAATTTTAACCCTTACAAACCATTCATCTACTTTTCTTTCCTGCCAACGATATAATGCATATCTGCAACATAATCATAGGAAAAAAAAAATCTTGGAACTAGCTTTGACTTTCTAATCCACATGTTTGTTCAAGCTTCCAATACTCAAGATCAATGAAGGAACTTGAGATTCAAAGACTTGAGTTCTAATTGCTAGAACAATTGACGTAGAATATTAATTCATGTGGACTCAAGCCTCTATAAATATATTTTGTTACCATTAATACCGGTATATTGAATGGTAATCGCCGAAAAATCTACTAAAGAATTAAAAGATCTTGCCCAGCAATTGCTCATTCAGTTCGAGAAGTTAAAGTTAGAAGAAAGAGTTTCTCTTGCCTCTTCAAAAGCCTCAGTCAATCGTAATCCAGTTGACCCCTTCCAGGATTCCCAAGATCCTTATGATGGTTACAATTTGGATGACGATTAAGCCCTTCTGGATAGCACCAGTCACTATTCAAAACAGTTTTCAGAACCAGTTACTATTCATCTACAGTACCAATCATTGTACATGCACAGTACCTGCACCAGCAGCCGTATAAGGACAAAAGGACAGGCTACTATTCATGAACAATGACCGTTACAGTACCCGACACAAAATCCAGAATCACTGTTTGCTTTCGTTTGAAAAGAAATTCACCCGCAATAAAAGCATTTCACTTTTCTAGATTTTCAGCAATCTTCAGAAGGATCCAAGGCTCCCTTCAGCTATAAAAGGCAGGTCCATCTCTAGTCTGAAGCAAGTTTAGTTTTAAGCCTAGTTCAGCAAAAACTACTTCACAGCCCTCTTCTTTACAACCCTCAATCTTGTAATCAGATGGCAACCTTAGTTTATATTTCAATTTACACTTGTAACACCATAGTTGGTCTTCACAACTATAACTTGCATTTCTGTATGGCCTTAGTCGGCCTCCCCCTTTACTTGTAACTTACTCCCTTTTTGGTATCAGAGCCAAGTTTGGCCGATAATAGTTGTTGTAAGTTACATTTTATTTTGAATCAAGTTGGCTGGTAATACCGCCATAGTTATCCATTATTTTCCGCATTATCATTATTTTGATTATTTTCATGAATATATCTCCTGACAGTTTTATTTTGTTTTACATCTATTTTTTGATAACTCTTCCATTACCGTTTATCACATTCTACATCTATTATTTCTTCATCATCTACTATTATCTCTACGTTTTCTTCTGGTATGTTTATGAATGGTAGGCTGAGCCTCCTTCTTTACCTATCTGTTTATCATTCTGTGATTACTTGTTCATGTTGATCAGTTATATCCCAGTTACCTGCTTCTTCTTGTTTCTGTGTTTATCCCTCCAGTTTGTTGCAGATGTGTACTGTTAAGACACGTAAGACCAGATCTGTGCTGTTCGATCAACCCAGTAAGTCCAGTAAGTCCCAGGCTGAGTGTTAGTCCCAGACCAAACAATAAGTCCCGAGGGTAGGGCGTGAGCGGAAGGGTAGTCACCAGAGTAAGGATTGTGGCAGCAAGAGGTTGTAGTTTGCACGAGATTAGGCGATCGTCTTGTTAGAACCTGATACCAAACCCGTACAACCCCAACCCCTAAAATTGCCTAAACAGCAAACCACCAGTAGTACCAGTCAGGCAAAGAACCCTTCTAGTCAGTTAGTTCCCCTCTCTCCATCAACCATTGCCAACCGATATGTGGTATCCACCATCCCAAAACCAAATTACCGGAGACCACCCCATTGTCAACCCAGTTATAGCTCAGCCTTAGCAACCCCTCCTCCTAAGGCAATCACCCCATACACTGTAGAAGAACCTTTTGGCCCCTTAGTACCCCAAAAGCCTTCTTCTTCCTACCCATCCAGAAAAGGAAGGTCTTCTTATGTTAAAAAACCTTTTGTCCAGCACATCTCTTATATTGAACCATACCTAGTTCATATAACAGATCCTTTAACCTTAGCCATAGCAGTCTTGCCCCAAGGATGGCACTTCCTACCAAAACACCCAGAGAAGAACATCAGATTCTATAAGAGCATCCTCATACAAGAAGAGTCTGCTTGCATAGAAAACATCATGAACAAAGGAGACCCTTCACAGGTTCTCTATCACAAGTTCATCATCACAGGTTTTGTCAGTTGCAAAGAATGGGGACCTCATCCCTCCTTGCTCAAAACCCTCACAAACATCAAGAGTCTCACAGGTTCAGAACTCCATTACAGTTATAATGACTACATGGACGCCTTTGAGAAAGTTCTCTTTTACCAGAATAAGAACTTTGATTATTCATGGTTCATAATGTTTGATAAGAGGTTTTCCAGCCTGATACCTTCGTGGTTCCTAAAGTGGTGGGAAATGTTTGGTTCAGTTCCCCAAATCTTCCCAGATCCTTTACAGGATGCCTTCAGGTATTTCAGCTCCAGACTTCAAACTTCAAATCATGGTTCACAGTTCCCAGCAATTCTGCATATGACGGTCATGTACAGGATCCACTGGATTAGTATGTGGAACTATAATATCAACTCCAACTTACTGGATAGAGAATTCCTTGTAAAATGGTGGGACAACTTTAGAATTCATACTGTCATTAGTCAGATCCATAAGGACTTCCCTGGAAGTCAGGGATACTGTTTTGAGTTCCTTCTATGAATTCAATGTCAAAGTCAAAAACTGAAAGGATGGCTTGCCAACGTGCAAAATCTGTTTTGATGCAATGTTTTGAACATCTTTTTCTAAAACATGTTTTGCAGATTTACAATCAATCCTTATTAAAAACTTTTGATTCAAAAGATCACTTTGAAATTTTGAAATGCATAGTACTATAGATAAAATTTCTTTCTTAATAGTACTATAATTAATCTGAGTGGAAGTCCAAATTCCTGAATGGAAACAGACAATCTGTTCAGGGGAAGTGGGACTAACACGCTGAAGGAGAATGCCACCATAACCAATGTTAGAGGCATCAGTCTGGACAATCTTGAAGGAATTTTCTGAGGGAATTCCTAAGCAAGGGAGAGACTTGACATATTTTTTGATTTCTTGGACAATGGCTGTGTGATTTGGAGTCCAAGGAGGAGGATTAGCACGAAGTCTATCAAAAAGAGGTTTGCATTGCTGCCTGAGGTTCTGATAGAAATCTGCTATGTAGTTGAGAGATCCTAGAAATCTTTGAAGTTGAGTTCTATCTAGGATTTCATCTGGAAACTTATCTACAAACTGGATAACTCCGTCTATGGGTTTGATGACACCATGATGGATATCAAAGCCTAAGAATCGAACTTTGGTTTGAAAAAGTTTGATTTTTGGAGTTGAAACAACAAGACCATTAAGCTTGATAGTATTGAGAAATGCTCGCAGGTGCTTCCTATGTTGATCCAAGGATTCTGAGAAGATGAGTACATCATCAATGTACACAATTATGTGACTGGAGAATGGATTAAAAATCTCATTTATGATATTTTGGAATTCAGAAGGTGCATTTTTGAGCCCAAAAGGCATAACATTCCATTCATAATGGCCAAAGGGTGTGATGAAGGTTGTCTTGTACCTATCAGACTCTTTGATTTGTATCTGCCAAAAACCACTCTTCATGTCAAACTTACTGAAAACCACTGCTTTGCTAAGCCTGTTAACTAAATCTTTTTTGTTTGGAATTGGGTACCTTATCCATTCTAAGACTTTGTTAAGGGGCTTGTAATTGATGACAAGTCTAGGGACACCTCTTTCAATCTCAGCATTTTTCTGGACATAAAAGGCTGAACAAGACCATGGGGACCTAGATTTCCTGATGATTCCCTTTTTAAGGAGATCCTCAATTTCAGCTCTACAAGTATCCATAAGTTCTTGATTCATTTGGATAGGTCGAGCTTTGGTTGGGATGTCTTTTTCTTGGAAATCTTTGACATATGGGAGAGCAACTTCATGTCTCTTCCTATGCCAAAAAGCTGTGGGTAGATCAGAACAGACTTCTTGCTTAAGTTTTTCTTCAAACTTTTTGATCTCTGCTTGGATGGTTTTACAAGCTAATTGTTCCTCAATTCTCTTGTATCTCACATCATCTTGGAGGTACTTAAGATGGTGAGTTTTAGCATTAATGAGGTTAAGGGTCTTGGAGATAGCAACTTCCTGGAGACTGCTAATGTCTCTAGGTTCTGGGCTCCTAAGAAACTTAAACTTAACTGGCTGGCCAAAAGGATGGGTAGTGATTCCTTCACTATCAGTGGTGAAAGGATACAACAGACACATGAAAGGGTTTCCTAAGATCACCCTATCTATCATATTCTTGACAAGGACAAATGTGGTTTTGAAACATGTGTTGTCCTGGCACACATGAGCTTTGGGAATTTTGAACTCAATCTGCATTTTTCCTCCACTTGCAGAGGTTAACCTTTCTTTGGTCTTTCTAAAGTACTTAGAGGGAATGATTCCTTCTTGAATGCAGTTGAGATCAGCACCTGAATCTATTATGGCAACGACCTCAAATTCAAAATCTTTGCTAATGACAATCCTGACTTTGGAGTGCCATTTCTGGAAGTTAATCCTACTGATGGCTTTTAAGAACGGTTCACTGGATTGTTCTTGGACCATATCTGCAGTGGGGTTAACTGTTTCTTCTACTTCTTCATCAGAAAGGTTCTGGAATGAGGGTCCTTCCTCATTGCTTTGATGAGAAGCATTTTCCAAGTGTTTAACTCTTTGATCAAGGAAATTGTGATCAACTCTAAGGATGGTTAGTTCTTGCTTGAGGATTCTAACCTCAGACTTGGTTTCCTTGATTTCCCTTTGAAGGTCGTTGACTGTGACTTCCTTCTTGGATTTGGTAAACCTGTTGTAGATTTTTCCCAAATCAACTTTGGGTTCTTGAATCCTTGGTTTGGGTTCATTGGTTTCCCTAACTAAGGTTTTCTTGAATTCACTAAGTTTTTGGGCTTTGATGACTGGGTCCTCGATCTGTTCTATGAGATCTAAGAGGAGTTCACTGCTAGAAGACTCACTTTCTGAGCGGTCAAGTTCTAGGAGCTTAAAGATCTCTTCCTTACTGGTTTGGTCGCTAACAAGGGTGTTGATAAGGGATTTGGCCTTAGCTTTACACTCTTTTCTGAAATGACCTCTTTTTCCACAATTGAAGCATTTTCCTGATGCTTTGGATATGGGTTTGCCAGTGGACTTGGATTTTCCTTTCTTATAGAAATCATCTTTGCTGTACTTTTGTTTTCTATAATACTTGGCTGCAGTTTTCTTTCTATGGAAATTCTCAGAGGATTCCTTGCCTCTGTGTTTGGATTTTCTTTTGGGAATGGCTGAGGGTAAGCCATACTGTGTACAGAAGTTTCCTACTTCATACTTGGCTTTGCCTTTGCTGGCTTTGCTCTGGATTTTCAAATCTCTGCACATCTTCATTCCTTCACTTCGAATGGTGCTAGAGATGTCTCCATAGGTTAGGTTATCATAATCTATGACACCTAAGGGGCTACAAAGGGTTTCTTTGACCTTTTTGCCAAAAAGTGTAGGTAATCCATTGATGAACTTCTCCTTCCAAAATGGAGAGTTACAATCACTTCTGTGCATGACTCTGGTGGTGAACACATCTTTGTACCACCTGAAGTCTCCAAGGGTTTTACATCTAAGGTTACTCAACTGGTCATAAATCCTAGATGTGATGTTGCTGGGTTTTCCTACGAAGTGTTTCATGATCGTATAGATCAGGGTATTGACTCCGTCAGGGATACCTCTACCTATGGTGTCATCAAAGATGGGGATTCCTTCCTCATCTTTTTGGACAGCATGCTTGATGTCTTCCTTAGATTCTTCTGTTAGGCAATTGTTCCACCATTGCAAAAGTTTTCCTGTGAATCCTAAGGATATGAGTTCTATGACCTCAGTATGGGGATGTCCTTCACTGATGTAGTTATTGGCTACCATGGTCATATGCTATAACTTGTTTAGGATTTCCTGTTCAGATAAACCATCTATGTTCCATTCATAGAGTTTACCTGAAAATACTGAGAACTGGCTGCTAACATTCCTTTCCTCATACTGGAGGTCCGGAAGGGTAGGTCTGGGGTATCAATTCTTGGTTAGGCTAGTAGGGGTTACCTTGGGATGGGTAAGCCTTTTTACCTCTAAATTACGGAACTGGTTTTCTAGATGTTCTATCTCTTTTTCTTTATCTGAGGAGGTTTTGCTAGAACTGCTAGAAACTGTGTGGACATCTAGGACAACTAGTCTGAAATCTAGTCGGGGATCGACACTGCTTGATGTAGTAACTGGTGAAGCGGTGACTGGTTCTTTCTTCACGAGTTCTTCAAGCTTCTGGGTGACTATTTCTAAGGTTGTTCTATCCTTAGGTATGAGGCTGGGTTGCCTAGTTGTGGGAAGCTTGACTAAAGGCTTTTCTAAGTTTTGGATAGGTTTGCTAGGGCTTCCTGGCTAGAGGATGACCTTGTTTTCTATCCTATCTTCTATCCTATCAAGTTGTTTTCCAATAACACCTAAACACTGGTTGGTGTAGTTATTCTGCTCTATCACCTTCTTGACAACTTTCTCTTCAGTTGTGGGATACTTGAAGGGAGAGGCAACTAATTTACTTCCACGGTGTTCAAAGGTTATGTTTAGCTGGGGTGGATGACTAGACCTAACAACATTTTTGTTACCTTTATTGTCTTCTATGGTCCAGTTGGTTTTGGTGATGACACAAGACTTTTTATGCCACTCAAAATGGTTCTCAAAGTATTCAAAGAAAGGGACATTGCTGGATATCTCTTTCATGAACTCTTTCCATTTTCCCAAAACCTCTTTCTTTTGTTCTAGAGTGTGGTTGGCTCTATAGGCTTCTCTTTTGAGTCTGTTTTCTTCTGACTCAAACTCTTTGCCAAGGGCAACTAGATCAGGAGTGAACTCTTTCCTGATAACTATGAGCTGGTGATCGATTTCAGTTTCTTACTGAAAAGGATCTTGGGGGTCTTGCTGGTATGGGTCCTCCATATCAGTTTTTGAAATGGATGGTGTCTTGTGACTGTTGTCGTCATCTTGATCGGCAACTGAGTCTTGTCTAGCTGTGTAGCATGGTGTACTAACCTGGGATCTGATCTGGACTCCTTGGAGCTCTAGTCCTAAATCTCTTATGGATTTGGGAAAGGGTGCTAGAGGTCTGGATAAGCTACACTGGGATGCAGGTCTATCACTAAGAGGGATAGGAAATTGCCTAATGGATTGGTGTAGATCTATTGGGGATCTAAACCGAGGATCATATTCTAAAGGTGCTCTAAATCTAGACTGATCAAAGCTTAGTCTAACCGTACCATCGGCTAGTTGCTGGACAAAGTCTAGATCTGGATTCCTTGCTGGGTTTTGGATCTGTAAATGATGACTTTCATTTTCCTGAGTCCAATTGTCAGGGAAAGTGACCTCAGACCATTTCCGGGTCTTGGGAACCTGAATCTTGGATCTAAGATCTTTGGTTTGGATGAGAGTGGTTTCTCCCATCTTTCTCTTATCAAGGGCTTGAACATTCATGTTCGTTCTCATGCATTTATAATAGACTCTGTATATCAAGGCAACTTGCTGGACACCTTGCAACATGAGGGTTCCATGGGTCTTGATATTAAGGGTAAGGGCTTTCATGATATGTGGGTCATGGAGTCCTACGGTGAAATTGGGGAAACATTTAAAATGGACTGGTCCACTGCTAAGACTGGTTTCAATGGTCCCTAAGAGACTGTCATTAAATCTGATATAAAGGGTGTCTCTAAGGGCCATTAGGATTGAACAATTCAAACCTTCTCTGAACAAGGGTTTGACTCCAACTTGGACTAAACCTACGTGAAGAAAATTGTGTCCTTCATTCATGTGCGCCAACAGGATGGAAAAGGGTAACAAGTAGCACGTCTCATACTCCTTGTTGATGCTATAAACCTGCTCTATAGTTCTAACATGGTAATCTATCTTGAAAGCCTTTTTCAAGGACCATGAAGATGACTTATAGATCTGGCAAGTGGGAATCTTTGGGATGTTCCAATCTCCTAGTTTTAGATCTGTATCTGATAACGTATAAGACTCAGAATTGAGAATTCCATCTTCTTGAGGGATCTCTGGGAGAGATGAACTGGATGACCTAATGCTGGTAGAAGAGTTACTTCTAAACAATCTATTCATTGTTCTGAATTAAAAGCCTAGTTAAGCAATTAACACCTAACTACCTTTAACCTCAAACTTCTGTGTCTATCCTTGGATATGAAACAGAGTGTTCAAAGAAGACAATCGCCTAATCCCGTGCAAACTACAACCTCTTATCGCCACAATCCTTACTCTGGTGACTACCCTTCCGCTTACGCCCTACCCTCGGGACTTATTGTTTGGTACGGGACTAACACTCAGCTTGGGACTTACTGGACTTACTGGGTTGATCGAACAACACAGATCTGGTCTTACGTGTCTCAACAGTACACATCTGCAACAAACTGGAGGGATAAACGTAGAAACAAGAAGAAGTAGATAACTGGGATATAACTGATCAACATGAACAAATAATCACAGAATGATAAACAGATAGGTAAAGAAGGAGGCTCAGCCTACCATTCATAAACATACCAGAAGAAAACGTAGAGATAGTAGTAGACGATGAAGAAATAATAAATGTAGAATGTGATAAACGGTAATGGAAGAGTTATCAGAAAATAGATGTAAAACAAAATAAAACTATCAGGAGATATATTCATGAAAATAATCAAATTAATGATAATGCAGAAAATAATGGATAACTATGGCGGTTACACCAGCCAACTTGATTGAAAATAAATGTAACTTACAACACTATTATCGGCCAAACTTGGCTCTGATACCAAAAGGGGGGTAAGTTACAAGTAAGGGGGGAGGCTGACTGAGGCCATATGATTAGAGAAATGCAAGTTACAGTTGTGAAGACCAACTATGGTGTTACAAGTTGTTAGGACATATGTGGTTCACTTGTTAAGAACATATGTCATTCTTTTATGTAATTGGCTAATCCTTTGACAAAACGCACTCAACTTGTAATTGGGTAGTTCTAGGTGTTTTTAATACTTCAAGAAATAAGGTTTCAAGATCAAGTGTTGAAGTCATCAAGTCTGTCCAAGAAACAAGCTGAAGAAGTGCTGAATCATTAAATCTCGACACCTGCTCGATAGCTGCTCGACACCTTGCTATCTGTCGAGGTTTATAAAATCAGAAATTCTGATATGATTTTCTTGGGATCCGTGAATGTGTCTTTGGGCCTTCTTTTCTCCTAACCCTAGACATATAAAAGGATTTTTTTTAAGGGCCGTTAAACAGTTCCCAAGTTGCATAAGCATTGAGCAAACTTTGTTCAAGCAAATTGTGACCGAAGACACAGTTCTGCCCTTGTTCATCTCTTCTGAAGAAGTTGCTGTGTATGTGCACCTTTGGGTTTTGTGACCAAGCATCTTCTTGATCTTCATCGTGGATGAACTGAAGAACTTTGCAGCCAACCTCTCTTTCCAGTTGGTGTTGAAGTCGCGTACTGGGATCCGCGCAAATTGGTTAGTCACGTACTTGGGAGTTGTGCATCAAAAGGGGAAACTATCACTACAGAACAAGTCCAATTGGGTATTGGGGTAAGGGTTCAACTGTAGATTGGTAAGGTACTTGAGATTTCTTTACTTGTAACCGCTTGTTGTGATAGTAGTGGAGTTTCGGGAGTGGTGACCTGAAAATCACCCGGTGGGGTTTTTGCCATCAGGTTTTCCCCATTCGTAAACAAATCACCGTGTTATTTATTTTCCGCTGCATAATTAGTTTATTGGTGATTTGTTTGTGCTACCACGCGTTTGCATGTTAATTAACTTAATTAATATACTTGGCTAAATTAATTGGTTAATTAATCACAAGGGGTCAATTCGTTTGTGACCTATCAAGTGGTATCAGAGCAGGATGAACTGTGTATGTGCTATCACGCGTTTGTGGCCTATCAAGTGGCCTAAATTAATTTATTTTTCGCTGCATAATTCGTTTGTTCATCTCTTCTGAAGAAGTTGCTGTGTATGTGCACCCATGGGTTTTGTGACCAAGCATCTTCTTGATCTTCATCGTGTAGGATGAACTGAAGAACTTTGCAGCCAACCTCTCTTTCCAGTTGGTGTTGAAGTCGCGTATTGGGATCCGCGCAAATTGGTTAGTCACGTACTTGGGAGCTGTGCATCAAAAGGGAAAACTGTCACTACAAAACAAGTCCAATTGGGTATTGGGATAAGGGTTCAACTGTAGGTTGGTAAGGTACTTGAGATTTCTTTACTTGTAACCGCTTGTTGTGATAATAGTGGAGTTTCGGGAGTGGTGACCTAAAAATCACCCGGTGGGGTTTTTGCCGTCAGGTTTTCCCCATTCGTAAACAAATCACCGTGTTATTTATTTTCCGCTGCATAATTAGTTTATTGGTGATTTATTTGTGCTACCACGCGTTTGCATGTTAATTAACTTAATTAATATACTTGGCTAAATTAATTGGTTAATTAATCACAAGGGGTCAATTCGTTTGTGGCCTATCAAGTGGTATCAGAGCAGGCACACTCTGATTAGGTTTAATCTTTGCTGTGTTGATCCATTGACCCCTGTTTGTCATGGATAGAGGATAGTCGTTAATTATACCTCCTTTATTTGATGGCACTAATTATGCATACTGGAAAGTACGCATGAGAGCTTTCTTGCAGTCTTTAGATGAAAAAGTGTGGCAAGCTGTAGAGATTGGCTAGACTAAGCCAAAGGAAGCGCCAGCCGATTGGGATGAAGCCAAGATCAAGGCGGCAAACTTCAACAGCAGAGCGTTGAATGCCTTATTTAGCGCAGTCACCAATAAGGAATTCAAGAAGATATCCTCTACTGAAACTGCAAAGGAAGTATGGACCATCCTCCAAACAACCTATGAGGGTACAAAGGCTGTGAAGGATTCAAAGCTTCAGAGGTTCACTACAAGCTTTGAAGAGATTAAGATGAAGGAGGATGAGTCGTTTAATGAGTTCTATGCCAAGCTGAAGGACATAGTGAACTCTGCTTTCAATCTTGGGGAAACTATTCCTGAACCCAAGATTGTGAGAAAAGTGCTCAGATCTCTACCTGAGAGATTCCATACCAAGATTACGGCGATAAAAGAATCAAATGATATTGATAAGATTCCTTTGACTGAGCTGGTTGGAAACTTGCAGACCTATGAGCTAGGGTTGACCAGAATTGGCAAGACGGGTAAAGGAAAGAGCATGGCACTGAAGGCCAAGAGCAGTGAGACAGATGAGTCTTCAGATGATGAAGATTCCAAGATGAAGTCCTACATCACCAGACAGTTCAAGAAGTTTATGAAGAATGCCAATAGAAGGAACTTCGACAAGGACCGCAAACAATCTAGTTCTTCTCAGTCTAAGGGCCAAGACAAAGGGAAGAAGGATGCAAGGGATGACGGTCAGTACACTGTTCCCACAGGACCAAAATGTTTTGGGTGTCATGGATTCGGTCACATGAAGCAAGAATGCCCCACATATCTCAAGAGCATTGGGAAGAGTAAGGCACTTGTTGCTTCCTTAAGTGACACTGAGCCTGAAGATGATTCCGATAGTGAGGATGACGGAATCTTAAATGCCTTCACTGCCACAGTCAATCCTACTGAAGGGATTGTTGATGAAGTGGAAGAAGAAGAAGAATTAGTGGATTCTAAGTGTGAGAAGATGGATGATCAAGATGATACCCATTCAGCCTATGAGAAACTATACAAGCTGTCTGAGAAACACGAGAAACTCTATAGGCTAACCACCAAGAAGCTCAGCGATGTGGAACTTGACTGTGAAGAGTTGTCCACAAAGTTTGATGACGCGAATCAGACTATTGGAGCGCTGAGGTTCGAGAACAATTTCTTGGCTGAGAAGACAAAGAAGCTTGAGGCAGAGCTATTTCAAGTTAGAGCTCAGTTGGAAAGGACCTCGAGTGCAAAGCTTGATGAGATGCTCAGCATTTAGAAATCTGCTTCAAATCGAACGGGTTTAGGGTATGGTCTTTCTTCCTCTAATATTGCTTCTACTAGTTCTACTGTTTTTGTTCCACCCGCTAATAATATTGAAATTGTAAACAATGATGCTAAAACTGAATTAGCTGGTGAGAACTTAGATAATGATAAATCTATTTTAGGAGCACCCCCTAAGCAAGATAAGAAAGATGTTAAAAACCATAGGGCTAAGAAGGCTAACTCTCAAAAGCTCAAACAGAAGAAGCAGCATCTCTGTCATCATTATGGAGCTGCCAGTCATACTAGACCAAATTACTATAAGTGGTTAGCCACTCAACAGAGCAATGGCATGATAGCATCTAGAAGCCAAAATCAGCTTCAATCTTCTCTTGCTCCTCTTGGAGATCTTCTGAAAGCCCTCATGTTCCTTTCGAACTTGAACGGGTTCAATTCTTCCCCCTTACCGCCGATTCAAGGATTCAATCAAAGGAAAGGTTCTTCCAAGGTGTGGAAGAAAAAGGACTCTAAGTGATTATATCACTTTCTTCTTCTTTTTCTTTTTTTTGTTTGCTGCATTACTTGTGTGTTTTGCTTTTATTCTGAGTCAGTCTAGTTTTATGCTTTGCTTTAATAACATGTTTTTGTTTGTTTATTTTTAGTTTTGTTTATTTTCAGTTTTGTTTATTTTGTCTTTGATATAAAAATTAAAAAAAAATTGAAAAATCAAAAAAATACAAAAACAGTGTGTGTTATGTGTACATTGGTACTTGTGTACCTTGGATGGCCATTGAAATAAAGTTTTCTAAACTTTATATCTTCTGTAGTTTAGATGAGTATTTTTATGCACAACTAAGCAAGTGAGCTTTGTGGCTCTTGTTTGTGATGAGTAAGATTAAGTTATCTCTTGAACTTAACACTCATATCACTCTTTTTGACGGGTATGACTAGAAAATCCTAAGAGAAAGGCATAAATAACCATCTCACCACTGTTGCTTGCCAATCATAATATGACACATGTATGCTTCGACATAGTAAAAGTGCAGTGTCATAGACACCTGTATGCTTCGGCATAGTAAAAGTGCAGTGTCAAAGACATTTGTATGCTTCGGTATAGCAAAAGTGCAATGTCAATACTTAACATGTTGGGTATTTCTTTTCTCTCTCTTATATGCCCATGCATGATATGCTTAAAAGAAAATATGCAAAGAAAATAAAAAGCAAAAAGATCAAAAATGCTTTAAACATGATCGCAAGCGTGTTTTCTAGGAGATGTGGGAGTTATAGGATGTACCTCAAAGGTGATAGTCCCCATCAAACAGTTATGATTGTGTGTGAGTTAAAGTGAATTTCTCATATCTCAAATCGTCATAACATGTATACACTTATGCAATCTTGCGATGTTTTTCACACACAACACGCAATATTCTTTGCTACTCTTGATACATGTGCAGGTACAATGTGATTTGGCCATCACTAGGTTTACATGTGCTTATGTATGCTCACTAAACTGTCTTGACTTGTTTTTGAAATATAAAATTGGTTAGATTTGTTGTGTGTGTGTGTGTGTGTGTTTCTGAGGATCCATGTGCTTAAAATTTTTGTTGAGAGATGATTTTGAGAGCTTAATATGTTGATTGGATCATTGGTTGAGTTGCATGTTGGATTGCATTCATGTCTGTGTTTTTCACTTCTCGAAAAACTGTTTTTAAAAGCTGGCTCGACACCTCCTCGATACCTAGCTATCTGTCGAGCTTCTCAAGCTTTTTCTTATCGCAATCTCGACACTTCCTCGACACCTGGTGGATCGATCGAGAAATCTCCTGCCTCCTCGATAGCTTCTCAATACCTGGTCGATTGATCGAGCTTCTGTTCTTGGTTCTGGTGTTTATTCCTCGATACCTCCTCGACACCTGTAGCTGTCGACGTTCATTTTCTCGACACCTTCCTTGACAGATGGCTCGACACCTCTCGATACCTTATCTGTCGAGATTTACTGAGGTTTCTATTTAAACCCCTCGTGCGATCCGCCTCTCATTTCTCTCGATCTCTCTCTCGATAGCTCTCTGTTTTTCTCTCCCAAACACTCTCATCTCACTCCAATCTTGTTCCTCAAGGTTTCTTCAAGCTTCTTCAAGTTTTTCTACGCTTGGTAAGCTTCTAATCTCTTCATTCTTCATGCATTTCATGTTTTGAAACCTAGGTTTTGGGGTTTTTGAAAAATTTTGGGGTTTTTCAAAATTGATGAGTGTTTATTGAAATTTTGGGATGGGTTTTCACTTACATGTGTTTAAAATCTCATGCATTGCATCACATTAGCATTATAACAGTATTTTCATGCATTTAGATGTGTGTAATATGCTTGTGTGCTGGTAGGATTGGATTGGGCTGAGCCCATGATGTATTTTCTTTTGCATGTCACATGTTCATGCATTTCCCATGCATACGTACTCTCTTTTCAATATATTTGATATATTTGAATTGTTTGGGACTTTTCTGATTGTCTTTCTTTCTCTCCCTCTCTTTCTGTTTACGTTAGTTGTGTCTATGGCACCTAAACGTAAGTCTGCTCCGTCCCAGAACCCTCTGCATTCTAGGACATCTTCATCTTCTGATCCTACTCCTTCTAACATTCGGTTCCATGATGAGGATGCTCGTAAGGCCTTCTCGGAGAACTTCTCTAGACGAGGTGTTCATTCGGAACGCCAAGTCATTTTGGCAGACTTCGCCGACACTGACCTTCCCTCTGTCATTTACAGTCGGGAATGGGAGTCACTGTGTGACGTCCCGATCACATGTCCTCTCGTGCTCGTTCAGGAGTTTTACTCTAACATGCACGGGATTGATCGTTCAGTACCTCTTTTCTTCACTCGCGTTCGAGGTACGCGCATTCCTGTCACACCGTAGCTTGTTGCGGATGTGCTTCGGGTTCCTAGGATAGAGCATCCTGACTATCCTAGTTGTGCGCGTCTGAGGACTGTATCCAAAGATGAGTTCGTGGCTGCTTTTTGTGAGCACACTGCTGACTGGGGTGAGCGTCAGTATACACCATATAAGGCTTTTGCTAAAGGCCCTCGCTTCATGAACATGGTGATCAGAGCCTTATGCTCGGTTTTTGTTGTCTCTTCTTGAGCATCTTACCATAGAATTTCCTTCTCATTTCATTCTCTCTATCATAGATGTTCATTTAGATTCGGCATCTCGTGATAAGCTCATCTTTCCTTCCGCTATCACGAGGATCTTACGCCATTTTTCTGTCGCTTTTCCTGTGTCCGACCACTTCACACACATTTGTGCCATAGACACTACTACAGTAAAACGTAGTGAGACGCAGTTTAGGTCGCGACAGCCGGATTCCACTCCTCCCTCCCGTCCGGCTCCATCTTGTTCAGCTCCATCCACCCTCGCTCCCTCCACATCCATGGGCGATGTATCCCTTGGAGACATCATGGCGCAGCTGCAGTGCATGGATGCTCGCCTTGATACACTCTCTACTGAGTTGTATCAGGTGAACATTCATGTCAGTCGTATTGCACGATGGCAGGTGACTATGGGTGGCTTTGCTCCTGAGGCTTCTCCTTTACCACTTCCTCCAGTGGCTTCTGATTCTGATGCTGAGGATGATGATGATGATGGTGATGACGATGACGCTTCAGATGATGATGGAGATGCTAGCTCTGCTGAGGAGATGTCTACTTGACACTCTTACCCTTTGTCACTCGTGACAAAAAGGGGAAGTAGTTTTGGATACTGAGAATAGTCATTCTTAGGGGGAGAGTTAGTGTAGGACATTTTTGTTAGGGGGAGAGTGCTGATATGAGGGATGTAATGAGGATTTGATGTATCTTGTTCTTTTCTACTTTATAGATACATTATTCTTGTACATTGGGTCTTGTGACCAGTTTTTACATACATTGTACTTATTTTCTCTATATGTGGATGTATGTTTCTTTCACCTACTTTTACATGTGTTGTTTCTTCTCTATCTTTATACACATGTTTCTTATACTTGTATGCAATCTATTATTTCTGTTTCACACTAAGATGCCTTGATGAGTTTTGTTTAAAGTGTTTCAGAAATACAGGTTGTCAAAGTCTACTTGCCATAAACTCTCTTTTTGCAAAGTTTTTCAAGAGTTTGTGTTAGGATAGATTTTATTGTATTCAACAAGTGAATATGAGTTGAGTGATTTATGACTTCTCTCATATGTTCATTTGTTTGTTGTGATTTTGTCACGAATTGCCAAAGGGAGAGATTGTTAGGACATATGTGGTTCACTTGTTAAGAACATATGTCATTATTTTGTGTAATTGGCTAATCCTTTGACAAGACGCACTCAACTTGTAATTGGGTAGTTCTAGGTGTTTTTAATACTTCAAGAAATAAGGTTTCAAGATCAAGTGTTGAAGTCATCAAGTCTGTCCAAGAAACAAGCTGAAGAAGTGCTGAATCATTAAAGCTCGACACCTGCTCGACACCTTGCTATCTGTCGAGGTTTATAAAATCAGAAATTCTGATATGATTTCTTGGGATCCGTGAATGTGTCTTTGGGCCTTCTTTTCTCCTAACCCTAGACATATAAAATGATTGTTTTAAGGGCCGTCAAACAGTTCACAAGTTGCACAAGCATTGAGAAAACTCTGTTCAAGCAAATTGTGACCGGAGACAAAGTTCTGCCCTTGTTCATCTCTTCTGAAGAAGTTGCTGTGTATGTGCACCTTTGGGTTTTGTGACCAAGCATCTTCTTGATCTTCATCGTGTAGGATGAACTGAAGAACTTTGCAGCCAACCTCTCTTTCCAGTTGGTGTTGAAGTCGCGTACTGGGATTCACGCAAATTGGTTAGTCACGTACTTGGGAGCCGTGCATCAAAAGGGGAAACTGTCACTACAGAACAAGTCCAATTGGGTATTGGGGTAAGGGTTCAACTGTAGGTTGGTAAGGTACTTGGGATTCCTTTACTTGTAACCGCTTGTTGTGATAATAGTGGAGTTTCGGGAGTGGTGAACTGAAAATCACCCAGCGGGGTTTTTGCCTTCAGGTTTTCCCCATTCGTAAACAAATCACCATGTTATTTATTTTCCGCTGCCTAATTAGTTTATTGGTGATTTGTTTGTGCTACCACGCGTTTGCATGTTAATTAACTTAATTAATATACTTGGCTAAATTAATTGGTTAATTAATCACAAGGGGTCAATTCGTTTGTGGCCTATCACAAGTGTTATATATATATAACAAAGCAGGAAAGGTTGAACATTTTTTGTTTGATAAGTTCGAGAATAATGGTACAGTCACAAACTATTTTATAACATTTTTATAAACGGTTGATGTGGTCAGCTTTTTATTGGATCTAGACCCACTATTAATATCACTTTTTCATTTATTAATAACTACTTATTACATTAATGGTTTGTAAAAAATTTTATAAAAGAATTTGTATTTCTAGCGTTATTTTAAGTTCGAATACTACGCTGTCCAGCGCAGGAGGAATTGGATCGGCGAATTCTTATTCTCCCAAAATAAATTCTAAGCGGCCCAAGTGAGGTTTTAGTTCCATCCGTGAATAGTGAATACCCAGTTGCAATTCTGTTAGTTTTTTCTCAATGGCTTTGCTTAATTCCTGTTTACTTTGACAGTACCCACAATTTCGGGCTTATTATTGGGCCTTTTCACCTTACGGGCTGTGGTCAGTTGCATGGATCTGTACTACTAATCCACTAGTCAGTCTCTTTCCTCATCTAAATCAAAGGATTTTTTTTTTTTGGTTTTAATATATAATACATGTTTCAAAATAGAATTAAATATTTTTAATTGGAATTTAAAAAAGGGTTGTGTTAACGGGCATTACAAGACACCCGTTAACAACAACTTTTTTGAAATTTTTCTGACAATTTTTTTATCTTTTTTTTTAACTGTTTTATTTCATTTATTCAGTTTTATAAGTATCATTTGGTGTATTTTTTGACTTTTTTCTGACATTTTTTTTTGTCTTTTTTTTTAACTGTTTTATTTCATTTATTCAGTTTTATAAGTATCATTTGGTGTATTTTTTGACTTTTTTCTGACATTTTTTTTTTGTCTTTTTTGTACCTATCTCTTATTTAATCACAATGTTAGTTTAATGAAGAAGAAGAATGCCTAAAGCATGCCACTTCCCCAAAGCTTCTTGTACATCCTCAAGAGAAAAACTACTCCCCCAATTCATTATTCTCATATCTAGTTTTCTATATACGACCCTGCATAGCTAAAAGTCAGTTACAAGTTACAACCAAAAAATGGGCTCCATAGGATAGCAATCATATTTTCAATCCAGTTTTGCTTACTAGCTTGTAATTGTTTTAAGGTATTGATCTTCCTACCAGTTCTTATATATCATTGCTTCTGCTTCCACATTAGCAACCAAAGCAGCAATCACATCCTCCTTTCCTGCATCATCAGAGGGAATGGGCACAGCAGCCACAACATGCATGTTGTTTTAGGTCATCTTGAACCTGCATTAAGAATGAAGAATAATTTTACAGTCCACATAAACAAATTTTCGAGCAGTCAAAGTCAGGCTTCTTTCATTGCAAGATATGGGCTGAAATCCCCAACTCAACTAAAATGCATACATATATATATATATATACTCCATAAACTACTAGTTTGATTTGTCCAACTTTGCCTTAAATGATTCTCCAAGTTCTAAATTGCAATAGGGACGTAGATGTGAGCTTGAGCACATATCATACCATGCACGCTCCTGTCCATGTCATGTGATATATAGGGTTCGTTTGGATACAACTGAAAACTGAAAACATTGTAGCAAAATAATTTTTAAATGTGTGAATAGTGCCGTGGGACCAATTTTTAATGAAAAAGTTGATAAAAAGTGAAATTTGTGGGTCCGTAAACAGTGCACAAGTGCACTGTTCATGGCAAAAAGTCAACAAGTGCGACTACTGTTCATGTGAACAGTAGCCGCACAGTAGCGGCACAGTACCGCATTACTCCCTCACACGCCTAAAAAAAAAAAAAAAAAAGAAGAAAGAAAGTCCAAAACGTGAAATGAAAATGCGCCGCAACATTAATCTCAATCCAAACGCTCACATAGTGACACAAATTGTCTGGGTAACAACACCTAAAAACTTAAATAGTAACTCCTTCATGAGCCCCATCCCCTCGCCCCATCCCCTCCGCCTTCTCTCATCTCTCTCAGGGCAGTGAAGGAGAACAAAAGGGTTGAAATATTGAGAGGAGGTGAGACTATTCGAGAAGGGGAGAGTGAAGAGTGGGGTGAGGGATCCAAGAGAGTGAATTATCGTGGATTAATGGACACGTGGCTTATCGTGGATTCAAGAGAGTGAATTATCGTGGATTTTGTACCCAATAATTCACTTGTCACAAAAATTAAAAACTTAGATAGACACGTGTCATAAAATTGGACTTCAATTGAAATCTAATATATATATATATATATATATATATATATATATATACTCTTTGATGGATACATCTAATATTATTTAGACTTTTTGGTTTTTGCATTCAATAATTTACTTGCCACAAAATTAAATACTTAGATGGACACATGGTGAAAAATTGGACTTCAATCGAAATCCAATTTAAAATTTAATTGGATTTGGACTCTTCGATTTTTACACTAAATAATTCACTTGGCACAAAATTTAAAATTAAATGGGATACATCGTGCAAAATTGAGAATCCGATTAAAATCTAATTGGATTTTTTCTGAGTTTTGGTCTAGTGTCATAATTTTCCTTTAAAAAAAAAAAAATGGATAAGTTTGTTTTGAAGACATGGATTAGTAGGAGAGTGTCCTATTTTGTAGGTATTTTAAGTGAAGTTGAAGATATATTTTGCTGAGTTGTCCTCAAGTTTTTTCCTAGTTAAACGTAAAGTTTAGGGGTATTTTTGAATTACATAAAAGTTCAGTCCAAATAAGAAAATCCTCTTATAGATAGTATAGATGATGTCATTTTATACTTACTTATAATTTATCAAATCCTTACTAAAATGTGTATCACTTTTAAAATGGTGTCCAACAAAAATTAACCAAAGGGATACTAAGAACAATTAAAGAGAAGAGAGGAGAATAACATACTCACCTCATGTTAGGAAATAAAAATTTTACCCATCAAGCAATATTTTTTGTCATGTGTGAGTGTGAGTGTGAATGAAAATTGTGTGTCACTTTGCATGATTCAAGCAATTAGATGAAGAATAGTATACAAACAAAAAATTGGTATTTATTTACAATGTCTTTCTCAATTAATAATAGAGGACACACTGTAATTTTTTTTTTCTCCTATAATTGTTACTCTAGTCTTTGAAATAGTGGAGGAAACCAAAGATTAAATTTTGGTACTTGTAGGGATGAAGGGCTCAAATATAGGTGTTGGGCCGTGGTCTGTGCTCAAGGATGTCAAATAGCTCGAGGACAGATGAATACTAGTGAAGGCATGCAGATTAATGGGCCGTGGAAGAAGTCTGGTCTCAAGGAGCAGGAGACGTTGTTCAAGGAGGAATACCTCCTTGACTAAGCAGAGTAGAGGTCAAAGTTCAGACCATTCATCAAGAACCGGGGAACATGAATCATGCTTGGAAGGATAAACACCAGAGAGGGATGAGACAAAAGTGATACTTGAACAATAACTTTCAGCCTTACAGCTACCCCCAAAGACTTCCTAGGAAGGTGCTGATGGGACAAGTATAAAAAAGATTAGCAATCTGATCTACACGTGGAAGGCTGAGATGAAAGGAATGGAAGGAATATAAAAGAGAATAACCCCATTACAAGGGGATCAGAAAAACGAAGGAAAAATCATTGTATGTTCAAGAACTAAAATTTTGTATAAGTTGAAGGGAAATATATGAGAACAGACCATCCTCGGACTTGAAACCTTGTGTTGTAGCCAATTCTTGAAGATTGCGGACATGGAACAGAATCTCAGTTAACACAACTTTGTTGTAGCAGAAAACCATTATCATCGTTATCAATAACTGATTTGGTTTGGTTGATGAGGTGTTTGTTCATGAAAACGGTGTTGGTGATGGTGGGCTTCCAAACCTTTTGGAAACACACAAACGTTTAGCAAAACTTAAATATAGACACAGTTGTTGCTAGTGGCAAAGGCCTTATTAGGGATTCCCACGATCCAATTGGTATTACTACTAGTCTGCAACAGAACTTTGGGATCTTAAAATGCATTGGATACGATTAATAGACTACCAATAGGATTTGACAACCAACATGATTTTCCAAAATGATAATCATAAAAATCCACATGTTCAACCCAACTGAAATTTATGCATAAAAAAAAAAAAAAAAAGCCAAAAGCCAATAATCCATTTCTCTTCAAGAAACTCCAGTCATTCACCATAATACATTGGCTTATCTTTGCCTTAATAATTATCTTAAAGTAAAGGATGACTTGTCTGGTTTGTATCCAACTTTTTTTATTAGGTTGTCTGGTTTGTATCCAACTTTTTTAAGGTATTAATATTCTACAACTTTTTATAAGGTATTAATATTCCAAATATTTTTTTGAAAGAGAGATTAATATTCCAAATATGAGTGAAGTAGGTCGGTATACTTTAAAACATCAATTGCTATCCATTACTTTGATCATCATCTCATCATTCATTGACACTAGCTTATTGCAGTATTCCTTCCCAACATCTTCAAAAACCTAGATTTAACCAAAAACAAAAAGTAATTAAGGCAAGCCAACAAATATTAGTAGTGGAGTCCATTTTGGGTATTGCCAAAAAACAAAAGAACGAATAAGTTCAAAAAAAAAAAAAAGAACAAAAACAAAAATAAAATTAAACATGAAAATGAGTCAAAACAAAAGAACTTGATCGGTAAGAAATCTCTTGAATTGCTTGATAGTTAGCAACTTAAATACGAGAGCCAAATGCATGCTGTTGTAAGAAAAGAAATAGACAAACTAGATACTCCCTGGCTTACTATTGCACATTATTGTTCTAGTGATGGAAATAATCAAATAAAGATTTCAAGCAAAAACAAAATCGAATACCAAAGATGTGGGAACTTGTCAGCACCATCGAAGGGCTACTTTTGTTACTATGTCTTAGTGACCGTTTGGATACAAACATGTTTGCGTTTGTGCTTGTGCTAGTATTTTTTGTGTGGGTTCCGTGCATTGTTCACGGGACTCGCAAGTACTGATTTCAGTAAAATTTTCTTTAAAATTGGATCCCACAGCACTATTCACACATTTAAAAATTATTTTGTTACAGTGTTTTCAGTTTTCAACAATAAGCGATATCCAAACAGACCCTTAGTCTAGTTTTTTATAAGTTCATAAAATAAAAAATAATTTATATCTCATTAGTTAGTAAATTAATTATATATTTTTTATTAGAATATATTTCCTTAATTAAAGGATAATATTTAACAATTTTTTAATTTAGTTAAAAATTTTATCATTTAAATTTCAACAAATTTAAATTCTATTCAAACTAAAAGTCTATTATAATTTCTAACCTTAAATCCCACACAACCCACGTTTTTGTTTTTGTTTTTTTTTTTCCCTTCAGGTTGAATGATTTAACAATAATTTAAAATAAATTTAAATTATGTTCAAACTAAAAGTCTATTAAAAAAATCCCACACAACCCACATTTTTGTTTTGTTTTTTTTCCCCCCTCAATTTGCATCTTTTTAAATTAATATTTTATTAGGGTATTAAGCTACAAAGCTCTTGACTAAAGGAGAGGATTTAACAATAATTTAATTTAGATAAAGCATTACCATCTAAGTTTTAGAAATTTAAATTCTACTCCAACTAAAAATCTATTATAAAAAATTTTAGAGCAGATATATATTTAGCCATGATTTTTCAATACAATCCCTCTTAACCAATAAGTCATCTCTATAATCAAATTCCACACAATACACTCCACGTTGTTGTATATATATTTTTTTCAAAATGCAACTTACACTTATATTTTAATCTAATAATTTCATTTTACTTATTGTTCTTTACTTATGAATTTGCGTGTAGGATATTAAGCCAAAGAAAATTAACTATAAAGAAGCAAAACAATGGATACCCATTTAATTCTTGGTCCTCCTATGTAAGTTTTTATTATATATTTTTATATTCTCAAATTTGAACTCTTTTGTGTATGTTTTGGTTTTGGTTATTGTATTTAATTTATGAGTGTATTGATTTTTTCAATTAGACTATCACTAGGAACAAATCGGAATTAAGGAACTATTTTGTTTATTATTATTTGTGTTGGTTAGGGTATAACCTAAATAGGAATGATCAAGCTCATTCCATATCTTATATTAAGAAATTAACACAAAACACAAAGAAAATTTGAAAATATAAAAATAAATAAACACTGATAAAGTCTAAACTCTAAACAATCAGAATTTAAAGTAATTTTTTATTAAAATTATTTACTTATTTTATAATTTATTATTACTATTTATTTAATAATTTAGTTTTAATTATTTTAAAAATTTTGAGCTTAAATATAACTTTTCATCAAGCCGTGCATCGCACGGGAATAATACTAGTTACTAATACAATAAATAATTTTTTCCATAAATATTGATATTTTCTTCTCCAAACAGCATGAAAATCATGCATCCATTTGGCGTATTTTTTTAAAAATATTCATATTATATTGCAAAGGCTAAAACTGTTAGAATAATAAATAAATTATTGGCTCTTAATCTTATACTAATCTAATAATATTTTATCTATTCTCTATATATTAAGAGGATTCGGAAAGTTAGTTATGATTTCAAAAAATGTCAAAAATACCTATAATCTAATTAGATAATCTTTATTCTTAAAAAATAAAAAATGGGTTAAAATTTTAATTCAAAAAATTAAAAAAAATTACTAGAGAAGTTTTTTTCCTAAAAATTAGCACATACTCTATTTAAATATGAGAGGTGGTACGTACACAACATATTTACAACATTCTCACAACAAATCATAGGTGGTTAGTTGTTGTTGGTTATAATTTAAACCTACCATTGAAATTAATTTTTTACCCCACGAATAACAACTTGTAACAATTTGCCACATAAAATTTGTTGTGAAAATGTTGTAAACATATCGCTTCTCATTTAAATATATCTCACACATGTTTAATACTTTTTTTTTCTTCTTAAAAACTATCATATACTAAACCCAGCAATTTACTCAATTTCAAATCCTAAATTTTAGTTTCTTCAAAATTGAAATTGAAAAATTACATTAATTTTATATTATTTATTTACCAAAAAAAAGAAAAAGAAAAAGAAATTTATCATAGTTAGGTAATGGGCCGGAGGGTGGTGAGTGGGTCTGGGCCAATGGTAGTTTTGAGAAATGAGTAAGAAGGCAGAGGTAGTTTTGTCCTTAAAACAGAAAATTAAAAACATCCATCATTTTTTTTCTTTTCTTTTTTCAATCTCTCTCTCTCTCTCTCTCTCTCTCTCTCACTATCTCCATCTGTTTTTTTCTCTTTCATCGAATCACACACCCAAAAATAAAAATAAAAAATCATTTCATTTAATTTCATACAAATCGAAACCATATTTTTTTCATCGTTCCCGGTGCTTCTAACCACAACGATTTTTTCTCATGCACTCGCGCACGCTTCCGATCACTACCTTTTTTTTTATTCCAATGTTCTGACTGATCGATCCTCCACACACACACACACACACACACGCGGAGGCTGTTTTGAATTTCAGCGGCGGCGGCGGCGGCAGAAGAAATGGCTTCGGCGCAGAACCAAGCGCCGAATGTGGATCTCTTCGATGCGTATTTCCGTCGCGCCGATTTGGACCGCGATGGCAAAATCAGCGGCGCCGAAGCCGTCTCCTTCTTCCAAGGCTTCGGTTTGTCCAAGCAAGTTCTTGCTCAGGTCTCTCTCTCTTTCTCTCTCTCTATCTATCTATTTGTGTATGTAATTTGATATTGAGTTGGATCGGATTGATTCGAAAATTTTGATGTATTTTAGTTGTTTAAGCTTTTGTTAATGTCACTGATTGATGCTAGGGTTTTTTGGATGCTAAATTTTGATATCAATTGGGATTTCAATTATAGTTAGGAACATGTGTACATTAGAGCTGTGTGCAATGGGACATAGAATGGGTTAATGCATTGAATAAAGTCTTTTTTTTTTTTTGAAGAGTGTTTTTGATTCACTTTCGGGAGTGGTCAAAAAGGATATGTCTTTTAAGGATTGAATAGAGTGGCAAAATAGGATAAATGTGGCAACTGTGATTAGTTTGTTGAGAATTCATAGCTGACTGCAAAATTGTTGTTATTTTGATAGTAATTACACGCCCGTCGCACTGAGATAACAGAGAGTATTGACTTTTAGATTTCCTTTACTGTAAATCTTAGTGCTTGATATAGCTCTTTGGGGGAATTTCTCGTCTGTATACTTCTTGTTGTGTATATGGGTTGCAGCTCCTTTGGTGCCTAGCATTCTTAGTTATATAAGAAAATGAGAACAAAATTATGGGTAGAATGATCATGAGAAAGTGTTTGATTTAATCAGTTTTAGTTTTATGTTGGTGTCTGTATCTGCAGATATGGGCGATTGCCAACCAGAGCCAGAGTGGTTTTCTTGGTCGGCCAGAGTTCTATAATGCCCTTAAACTTGTCACTGTGGCGCAAAGTAAACGAGACCTAACCCCTGACATAGTGAAGGCAGCATTGTATGGCCCAGCTTCAGCTAAAATACCTGCACCACAGATCAGTGTTGCTGCCATGCCTGCACCTCAGTTCAATACTTCTGCTGCTGCATCAGCTCCTACCCCTCCAGTTGGTCCGGTTACTCCAACGTCCTCCCAAAATCTTGGGTTCAGGGGACCACAAGTTCCTCCTAATGCGGGTATCAACCAGCAGCATTTTCCTTCACAAGGAAGTCAGTTGATGAGGCCTCCACAGGCTGTAACTTCCTCTGCTCCCCGCCCGACACAGGGTGTTGGCATTCAAGGATTAACTGGTGGAGTCGCTGTGACTGGGCCTCGCCCTCCAAATCCAAGCATCTCAAGTGATTGGGTTGGCGTAAGGACAGGTGCCTTACAAGTCCCAGTCAGTGGAATGAGTACCTCAGCCAGTTCTGATGCATTTGGGCTGGCAACATCTGGATCGCCTGCCACACTGCCACCTAGGCCACAAGCAACATCTGGAATGAGGCCATCCGGACCACCGGCTAAGGATTCTAAACCCTTGGATATATCTGGAAATGGTTTTGCATCTGACTCAATTTTTGGTGGTGATGTTTTTTCTGCTACCCCATCTCAACCAAAGCAAGATTCTTCCACACGTACGATTTCTGCAAGCAATTTACCAGTCTCATCGACAGTTGTTCCGGTATCTTCAGTGATCCAGCCTTCTTTGCAGACTTCACTCACAACACAGCCTGTTGGTGGTCAGCGTCAGCAGGTCCCGGCACTTGCAAATCAGTACCAAAAGGTTTCAACACAGACCACTTCTGCATCTAGTTCATCTGGAATATCACTTGGTGCTGAGATTTCTGCTTCCAGTCAGTCCCAGCAGTCATGGCCTAGGATGAGTCCAACTGATGTTCAGAAGTATACCAAAGTATTTATGGACGTAGACAAGGACAGAGATGGGAGGATTACTGGTGACGAAGCCCGCAATTTATTTCTTAGTTGGCGACTGCCAAGAGGTAGAACTATTTTTCATTATGGAATTTATCTTTGGGCTTTATGCGCATTACTAAATTGCTAATGTGGTTTATGAAAGGTTTATACTTTATTGTATTTTCTTTTAGTCTGAATGCATAATATGCTATCAGTTTAAAGCTTCTGCTATCCTTATATCTGAATTTAGGTTGCCGTGAATTATTGTTTCTTTCCTGTTTAACTTCCTGCTGGAATGTTTATTCAAATTATTAAGTTATGGCTTTAAGTGCTCAATTTCCAGAATGGTCTAGATCATCTGATATATAACTCTAGTATAGAAGGAGCTTGGCTACTGGGTCAGTTATTGTGCGTTTGTGACTTGTGTGCTATTGAATATCTTTGGTGATCACAAAGCCTCATGAGTTTGCACAAGCTCCATGTCATGGACCTATTGTTGTATAAGATGGGTTTTATCATGTACTAATGAATTTATTTATTTATTTATTTATTTTATTTTATCTTGGTATGGTCAATGTTCAACTCTAGCAGATAATTTTATTTACAGAAGTTTCTAAAGTTTAGTGGCTTCCAAAGACTGGCTTTAAACCAGGAAAGGTCTATCTTGGTATTTTTTAAATTCTAAGGCTCGACATAGCCAGGTCTAAGGCTACGTCTTGTTTTTTGGCCCAACTTCTTACATATGTTTTATGCAGATAATTTCTTAATGGCAGCTAATAATCCCATGATCACATTGTTCTCACTAGTATATATTGTTCATATTTCAGAGGTTTTAAAGCAGGTGTGGGACTTAGCGGATCAGGATAATGATAGCATGCTTTCTCACAGGGAGTTCTGTGTTGCTCTGTATTTGATGGAGCGGTATAGAGAAGGCACTCCTCTTCCAGCAGTGCTCCCAAGCAGCATTATATCTGATTTACCTACCCCTGGCCAACCTACCAACTACTCCAATGCAGCATGGGGACATGCGCCTGGTACTCTTCCACACCATGAGTCTTTTAGTTTATGGTACCAACTAGTGCAATTTATTACAAAATAGATCCTATCTTTACCCTTTTTTGGTTCAAAGGTTTTCAACAACAGCAAGGGATGCCTGGTCCTGGTGCTCGGCACATGGCAGCAGGAAGGCCTCCGAGGCCTGTTGCAGTCCCTCAGGCTGAAGGGTCACAGGCCAATCAGCAGAAGGCAAAAGTTCCAGTGTTGGAGAAACACCTTGTAGATCAACTCAGTACCGAGGAGCAGACCTTGCTCAATTCAAGGTTCCAAGAAGCAACAGAGGCTGATAAAAAGGCACTTATTCTATCTCTGTTTCTTGCATCATTTTTCTTTAGCCATTTGATCTTTTTGCTGGATTCCCATTATTTGCTATATCTGGGGATGTTGCAGTAAAATTAGGTGTTCAATGACATTTGGTTTCTTTGACTGGTTCTCCACTTGATTACACTTGTGCTCTACTCTTTGCCATACCTTGCAAGCTGAACACAAATATTGCATGATCAACTAGCAAGAGAAAGCTTTTTCAACCATGCTGGGCCTGTAGCCTTTTTTAATTGTTGAAATCTACATCAGTTTGGTAGTGCTTGTTCTTCTATTTCTTCATTATATTTATTTCACTTGGAACCCTATGCTTTTCCGTAACCTCTTTATTTAGCATGTAAATCTATCTACTATTTTTAATATCACATTTCTGTTTTTCCCCCCTATCTTTGTATCTTACATATTTTGTACCATAGTTCTCTGGTTGTTAACTTGTTGGTTGCATACAATTGACCCATTCACCCTACCCAAGCCCTTTGTGTTTCTCTTCCAGCAACATAGCAAATTATAGATGACCCTTCTTGCAATATTGAAGTTTTAACTTTTGGTTTTGCCCTGAATTTTTTGTTTTCTTTTATTATTTGTTCCAATTTGAAGATCTATGCTAAGGTGACATAAAAGCTTTCTGTTGTGACAATGAGTCTTTAGCGCATGGCATGGTATAGACTTGAATATACTTTTTATCATCTTCACCTGGTAGCTTTTTTACTTTGACCAAGATTTTGTGTTCCTCTTTCCTTCAAGAGTTGCTAATCATCTTTTGACCTGATCCTTTCTTAATTGTAGGTAGAAGAACTGGAGAAAGAAATATTGGATTCTAGACAGAAAATTGAATTCTGCCGCACTAAAATGCAAGAACTTGTGAGTATTTAATGTTCTTTTTGAAGGTTATATGACATTATATGTGTGTTCCTTTGATTGTTGTTGGGGATCTAATTGTTACATATTGATAAATGAAAATACTTGTTTGTCCTTTTGCCTACAGCTAATGACAAGCTTTTATGAAAAACTTTTTAAAACTTCACTTTTTCAAAATACAAGTATAATTCAACACACTTTCAACAAAAAAAAAAAAAAAATCATCAAACACACAATATATGCAATGCTCTGCAAAATAGTGTTTCCTTTGCGTGTGACATTGTTAGTTATGATAACTGAAAAAAAAAATGTTTTGATGCTAGCAGCATGGACATGTCTTTAGTTATATAATCCACCTAGGTTTGTTTGGTTTTTTTTTTTTTTTTTTTTTGTTCCCCAAATATGAAAAAAAATGACTTAATTTAATCGTCAATTTGTTAGACCTCTTTTTTCCTGATCATTATTCTGATTGCAATCTGTATTAAGGTGGATAAAAAATGTAAAGACATCATCTTTCTTACTTTGAACTTATAGTGCTTATTCTGGATGGCTGGGAACTGCACTTGTTTCTACTGTTCTCTTTGTAGTCAGAAGCAATGATGCTTAATTATTCCGCTATGTTTTCCCTAAATTTATTTTTCACTTTGGTACAAGGTTTTATACAAGAGCAGATGTGACAATCGCCTTAATGAAATCACTGAAAGAGCATCTGCTGATAAACGTGAGGTATCTTTTGGATGCTTGAGCTTATGTATGTTTCCTCATGTTTCTTTTGTAATATGGGCTCAATGATCAGTATCTGTCTTCAGGTCGAGTCCTTGGCCAAGAAATATGAAGAGAAATACAAGCAAAGTGGAGATGTAGCCTCCAAGTTAACTATTGAAGAAGCAACATTTCGTGATTTACAGGTAGCCATAATTTCTTTTCATGAATGACCTATAAATGGCCTGCCGTTGGTCATTAAAGTATTAAAAGTGTGTCATTGTGCTGGTCCTTCTGTTAGATTTATGTTAAACAATCTTATGCTTTTTATTTGTAGGAGAGGAAAATGGAGCTTTATCAGGCCATTGTTAAGATGGAACAAGATGGCAGTGCTGATGGCGCTCTTCAGGTATGTCTTCACAAATTTGGTCTGGTGCAGGCCTATTTAGAACTTGTTTATGTTCATTTTCAACTGCAAATTTCAGGTTCACGCTGATCGTATCCAATCAGATCTTGATGAACTAGTAAAAGGTCTAAATGAACGCTGCAAGAAATATGGCTTACGTGCGAACCCAACCACATTGACTGAGCTTCCCTTTGGTAAGTTTTTGTCATACTTGCCCTGTTTTGTTTATTCCCTTTACCCAATGAGGAAGGCTCGGTAATCCTTCACTTCTTTTTCTTTTTGTTATGTGGGAAAAGTATTTGCACTGTAATTGGATATTAATATTAAATTATAGAAATCTTAAGTTTAAATGTGATTATGAAAGGATGACGAAGGATAGGGAAAAAAATAAGATTTATTGCAAACATTTTTGTTATGAACTACCTAAACATTCATTTTAAAAATTTCTATCTTTTCCTTGTTATTATGTGGAATGCAACATTTTATTATTTTAAGACGGTTCCTTAACAAACTTTTTGTCCCTCAAGCTATGTTTGAGTCCTTTTGCTTGGGGGTAAGAAACAGTGACACTTATCTATGAAATACGCAAATTCTTTTTTCCATTAAACAATGAAAACCAGTTTTTTTTTCACAGGGAATGAAATTTATTCCTATTTGTAATTAATCAGAAGCTTTCATCATGTTTAACAAGGGTCTGTTTGAGATCCGTTTATTTTACTGAAACTGAAAACTTTTTGCTAAAAGTATTATAGATAAATGTAAAAGTTAGCTAAAATAGTACAGTGAGACCCATAAATAGTACTAAAAAGTGCAATGTGACCCATGAATAGTAGCAAAAATAAGCTGATTTTTGCAGCATGATTGGACGTTGCTGCCCCAATCACCAATATTTTTCCCTTCTTCAGGGCTTCAATTGATTTAATCCCAATTTACTATTAGTTCTGTCAGTGTTATCCTGGGTTTGCCTTTTCTGTTCATCCGATTTTATTTTGATAATTTAATTGTTACAACAAGTGCAGGAGGGGGGATTCAAACTGTGTTTCTCCTCATAAAGAAGACCAAGCCATTGAGTTACAAGGCTCTTGGCTTGTTTATCCTATTTCATGCTGCTGAAGATTTTGTGTTGTGTTATATTGCATTCACTTACCTAAAGTGTTTTTATTATTTTTTAGGTTGGCAACCTGGGATCCAAGAGGGTGCTGCTGACTGGGATGAAGATTGGGACAAGTTTGAGGATGAAGGTATGCAAAAATAATTCCACGTAGGATGAGATCAGTCTTTACTTATTAACTTAAAGAGATTCTCTGGGCATATCAAGTGGTATTTCACCTTTGAGCATGTTATGCATTGGGTTACCAATCATGCATTGCTACATACACAACAACAAAGCCTTTGTCATAAATCAGTTTCAAATATATATGTTATGATAATTGTCTTGCATATTTTGGTATTGCCATTTGTCCCTTATGCAATGTGCTTTGGTTGTGAGCCCGATGCCTGTGATTGCTAATGAGTAATGTCCAATTTTTCAGGATTCTCTTTTGTGAAGGAGCTCACTCTTGACGTCCAAAATGTCATAGCACCTCCAAAGGAAAAATCCAAATCAGCTAGTAATGAAAAAGCCTCCACAGTTGAAAGTCCAACAGCTGCTTCACCTAAAGCTGGTGTTAAGGTGGAAAAGCCGCAGACTATGGATGAACAAGCTGTTGAAAATGGATCGGCATATAATAGAAGTGAAGATGAGTCAGCAAAAAGTGCCCCTAGCAGTCCCTTTGCAAGGAGTGCTGTTGAAAGTCCACCAAGAGAATTCCCAGATTCTAACTTTGACAAGGCTCATAGTGCAGATGCCTCACCCAGTAATAAAGATTTTCAAAGGTATTCTTCTAAAATTGGTATATAAGTTTTTGTCTTGCAATATGTGCTTAGTTGATGCTTATTAATGCAGCACCTTGTTTCAACATTGAATGTGTATCTTTTGATTGAATTGCCCATTAAGATTTGTATGTCTTCTTCTTTGTTTTTATTTTGGTGTAGTGTTATTGTTCCCTCATTCTCTGTTCATTATGCCTTTTACTCAACAATATATCAATTTATTCTTATTATCACTAATGGGCCTACCTCAGCTATCAGAGGTCATTATTCAATGGTTTTTTCCTGAGTCTACTCTATATGAGGAGAAGATATTTGGTATCAAATGATATCATATCAGCAGTATCAAAATCCATTAAGTGTGAGACATGTCAACAAAAAATAATTAACCCACTAACAATTGAAAGACGTGTTAGTGGGTAGTTATTTTTGCACACGTCTCTCGTTAATTGGATTTTGATACGAATGATGTGGTATCATTTGATACAAAATACTTTTTCCTATATGAGACCCTTTCATCTTTTAATGTAAATTATTAGTTACCATGTCTGATGTATTGAGAGAGATGGATAAAAGAAAAGGAAGCTATAACTTAATAAAAAGAAAAAAAGAAGCTATCATGTCCAATCTCAAAACATTGCATTGCAGTCTTTTTGACATCTGTTTGTCCTTGTGTGGCATTTATCTGCAGATAACAGATAATACTGCTGGTCTCTTTCTTTGTTTGATTGTTTTTGGGTTTTTTTTTTTTTTTTTTTTGGTGTTTTGGGGGGGGGGGGGGGGGGGGGAGCAATTGGAAGTAAGGGGACGCGACACCAAAAACAAAACCTCACAAAAGGAGTGAATGCCACTGCTCATATGGCTACTAGTTTTAGTAGTCATTGCAAGTGATAGCAATCTAATCCTACATGTTCCCATGTTCTCTTCTTTGTAAATGGTGATACCTTTGACTTCTGACATTTACCTTTAATTCATGCATCTCATCATCATTGGATATATGCATGAGGCACATTTACCTGCCATGACTTTGTTCATGTATACATAAATTGAAATACTCATATTCAATACCCCATGTTCATGTCAAATGGTAACAGTTGAATACTTGAAAGTACTGTTCTTTTTGTTGCTTCTGTGATTTAAGTTTATTAGTAGCTTTTATTACACATCTAATTATGTATTTACTATATGTGCAGTGATGGTGGTGCGGGGTCTATGTTTTCTGGTGATAAGAGTTTTGATGAATCAGCTTGGGGAACATTTGACGCTAATGATGATGTTGACTCAGTGTGGGGCTTTAATCCAATCAAAACAACCAAGGTATGCAAATCTACATAATGTTATTGAATATTTTATTTAACAAAGAACTTGACGAACTATAGTCACACTGCAAACATATCCTGTAAACCTTGTGAAAAAGCAATATAATATATTATGTAAAATAAGAAACATTTGTTGAAGTAAAAATCTAGAAAATAAAAAGGAGGGCCAAGCCTAATAAGGTAGCATGTATACAAAAGTTCCCAACATACGAGCATGTATTCCTTTAAAATTTCGTAGGTTGATGTAATTTCGCATTTTTTTTCTTCACTCTTAATTGACAACTCAACCAATCCCACACCCTTAATAAGATAATTCTTGAGGTGGCTCAAAAATTATTTTTGGGAAAAGTTAATGGGTGGGTATTGGTTTAAGAAATATTTTTAAAAACTTTTTATGGGGGAAGAAAATAGTAACTGATTTTTTGAGTCTTTTATATTTCCTATAAAAGTGGTATTAAAACTTTTTAAAAATGGTCCATTAACAAATGCCCTAAGGGTACCCGTTAACAGGACCCATTAATTAATTCTATGGCTTTGATTGTATAGCCACTTGAATCTTTATGTTTGGTCATTAATGTGCTGGGTTCTAAATTCCACATGCTTTTATATAAAAATGACTTGAATTGTGCAGGAGCCTGCTCAAGAAAGAAATGGAGATAACTATTTATTTGGGTATGGGGATTTTGGTCTAAACCCTATCAGAACAGGGTCACCACAGGCAGGTGGCCTTTTCCAGAAGAAGAGTACATTTGCTTTTGACGAGTCTGTTCCTAGCACACCTGCTGGCCTTTTCCAGAAGAAGAGTACATTTGCTTTTGACGAGTCTGTTCCTAGCACACCACTCTACAGTTCAAGCAATTCGCCACATAGATATGAGGGGTCAGGACCCGCTTTTGATGGCTTTTCAAGATTTGATTCTTTCAGCACGCATGACAGTGGCTTTTTTGCCCCTCGTGAATCTCATACACTAGCACGATTTGATTCTGTTCTCAGCAGTAGAGACTCTGATCAAGGTCATGGATTCCCAACCTTTGAAGACTCGGACCTTTTTGGATCTGAGCCATTTAGAACATCCATAGATAGCCAACCTGCTAGTCAACCTGCTAGGAAAACATCTGATAATTGGAATGCATTTTAGCTGGGTGGTTCTGCATCTTATCTGTGTGCGCTTTTCTGCGTTAAAACCTTCTGAGTGCTGTTTATTTCATGATGATGCAATCTTTGGAGTGGTTTGAGTCAGCATGCTTTGGTTTGCAACCATCGAGTGCTTGTAATGTATTTTTGTATTACTCCTTGTGTATCCATCCTCCCTTTTATCTTTCTTTTAATTCTTTTTCTTCCATTTACTTTTCTAGCTCTTTGGGTATTCTTTTTTTCTTTTCCATCTTTGTCAGTCTCTAGTTCTGTTAAAAGAAATCTTTTAAATAAATATATATATATATATATTTTTGTAACACATTGATGAGTGTGTATCTTATCATCAAGGAGTTATCTTTGTTGTATGCAATTAAAAATCTTAAATAATTTTTTTGGTCGCTGACGTGTTGTTCTATGCAATTATTGAATAAATTTTGTTAAGTCAATGTGGCTTTATTGGGATCTTTCCATTGAATCGAATGTATATATGCATTGCATAATTATATTGGAAAGGGTAATGGGCCAAAACTTAAAATTAATTTTTAATATGTTTCGGTGGGTGGCTCATTGCCTATCATACACCCACCTCTTCCACTTCTCTCTCTCTCTCTCTCTCTCTCTTTCTTCTTCTTCTTCTTCGTCTTTGTCACTTCGTGTGTGAAGGGTTTGACCAGTAATATGGCTTAGCCGGATCTGTTTGAGATTCTCATTGATGATGAACTTGATGTTTTGGCGGTGTGGAATTTGAAAAGAGTAGTGTCGCGATCAGTGTCATCACTTGTAAGATTTAACACGATAGTTTCAACGGGTGTAGCTGGTCATAGAGATGGCAAGGAGACAAGGTCGAGTCGATCATAGGTGCTCGATCCCTTCTTTGAGGAGGGATCATTACAGGTCTGGATTATACATGGTGGAGTTATTTTGCCATCCTTATTGGGTAGGGTGGTAGCATTAACATTGACAGGGTTGAACTGGTCAAGTCAAGAAAAGGTGGGGACATTTTGTGTCACCCTAACCTGAAGTGCTCTTCTGTTGCCCAAAGCTTATGCACTCCCTCACTTTTAAGTTGGTTATATCTTTTGGAGTTTTACCCGCACTGTTTCATTCTGTCTTTATTTACGAGGTTAAGTGGGAGGATAGAAAATGGTAGGAGGATGAAAAAATAGGAGGATAGAAAAGATTTTAATTTCCCTTGGTTGGTAGTGGAAAAGTAGAGAAATAGAAAACGTGAGTTTATATAAATTTACACATATACCATTGTTAAAGAATGATGTCCAATTAAAATCAAAAAAGCGATAAACAACCAAAAAAAAATCAATCAATCACTTAAATTTATTAAAAAATAAAAATCATGTCCAGAAAAAAAAAATCACATCTAAACAAAAAAACAAAAACAAAAACAAAAAAACACAAAAGAAAGCAAAAGAAAGAAAGGAAAAAAAATATATATATATATATATGAGCACTAGACAAAGCCTGCCCAATAAAAAAAGAAAAGAAAAAAAGGATAAAAAGAAGAGGCAGGAGAAAGGTAAAAAAAGAGAGTAAAGAATTAGAAGAGCAATGTGGACGAAGCTCATGTACAACTGCACATAAGCATTTTCATCCAAAAATGATGCCCAATTTCTCTCTTTAGTTTTCTCCTCATTTTGGAGAGAATTTTTTGGTGGGCCGGAGAGAAAATACCTAAACCTCATTATTTATTTTCTTTCATCTCCATCTAACCAAACATACTCTAAAAAAGTTTTAATTTCTCTTTTTTTCGAAAGTTTTCCATCCACCCTATTTTATCTCCATACAAACACACTCTAAGTGTGCGTTTGGGTAAGAATAAAAAATTAAAATTATTTCACTATTTAGATTATTTTTGCTATTATTCATGGGTCTCACTGCACTTTTTGGCACTATTCATAAGCCTCACTGTACTATTTCAACTAACTTTTACCATCTACTGTACTTTCAGTAATAATTTTTTAATTTTAGCAAAATAAGCGGTATCCAAACATACCCAAAGAAAAAGGTGAAAATGGTACTAGTTAAATTAATTTTTAGATCTTTAATGATTTCCTTCTCCAGGTACAAGCACCTAATATTCAACTCATGCTAATTAGCAAGAAGTGAAAACAGTTATGTCAATGCTAATTAAAAAATTTCAATAATCAATTAACTTATTATAGCTCTTGGGTCATTTCAATGCCGTATTTGTGCGTTATATATATGTGCAATTTAGGTCTTAAGGACGAAGTTATGTCTAATACTATCTCCATCCCACTTTGTTTGTCCTCTATTCCATTTTGGGATGTCCCAAAATATTGTCCTGTTTCTAAAAATAAAAGTCATTAATTTATTAATGTTCTTATTATACCCCTATTTTATTAATAATTCAATTTTTTGATAAATTTGTTTAAAAGTAGTTTTGAAAACTTATACAATTTTAAAAGTTAGACAAGACAATAAATGATGTTCACTTAATAAGTTTGACTTTTCAAATAAGACAAACAA
Organism: Quercus aquifolioides; assembly: GCA_019022515.1. Lineage (NCBI taxonomy): Eukaryota > Viridiplantae > Streptophyta > Magnoliopsida > Fagales > Fagaceae > Quercus > Quercus aquifolioides. The sequence continues at coordinate 60,104,439 of CM032332.1, forward strand.
AATGGAACGGAAGAAGTATGTATATAACTGGTCTTATGACCTACCTTAACCCCCCATTTGACACTCCATTCTTCTAGAAGATGCAGACATTGTTGAATTTCAAACTTTTTTAGGATTAAAAAGGATTGAAAAGATGAACAACGTAGTCCATTTCAGGGGGCTGGTCCACAACCATATCAAATATACACCTACACGAATCTTACACCGCATTCTTATCACTTTCCAGGTATGGACACCAACACTTACCCCACCAACACGAAAATTAGCAGCCAATGAGCATTAGCAATTAGAGAAGAAGTTACTAAAAAATGATTTCAGCTGCCAGGTTATGGAGAAGATTTCTTGTGAAATAACTATTTATTGGATCCGACAAATTCATCATCTCTCTCACAATCTATGGTCTTAAAAATCTCGCTCACATGTAAGTCCCACAACTGTGTAGGTCTAGATATTGTAAGAGGAATGATATATGCCAAATGCATTAACTATTAAGAAATAATTGTTAGTTATGACACATCAACCTGTTAGGCGATGTGTGTATTGCCCTTGTTTATGGGCTTGACCTACAGACATTTTACAAGAGATTTGAAATGAGTGTAGAACAAATCAAATTAATAAACCCAAGCATTTCCCTAATAGGAAATTTCTGAACTAAGGAATTGCCATATCTAAAGATTTGATCATCTAAATAAACATAGGTTCAGAAACCAAAAATGTTAATGTCTTCCATGTGACAGAAATGCAAAATCAACTGATAAATCAGGTTGCACTTGCATCATCACAAATAGACGATTTAAATTTGAACACATCTAGCAGCCCTTTATGAGACAAATTATGAAGTAGAAGACCTCGTTCCTAGAACTGCAAAACCAACAAGAAATATACTATGAACACCTACAGGCAAGACAAAAGATGGTGCATGGCAGATGCCCCTCACTCCCAAAGACGAGATCAGCAAAACTCCAGACTAATGGAGCCAAATTGAATTGGTTCATTAAAAGAGCCACTGAGTTGACAAAGTAACTTGGAACAACTCTGCAGACATTAACAAAATACACGCCAAGCGGGAGTCTGATTTTTCCAAATGGAAAGTAACTCCAATTCTAGACCTTTGAAGACAAAACAGCTACTCCATACAAGAGAAGATGAAAGAACAAAAGCTTTAAATTGAGATTCTCATAACACATTATTGTAAAATTATATGAAAAATGGCTAAGTAATGTAACTGAAACATATCCCACAAGAAATTCACAAGAAATTCAGAATTTCTGTAAGATTGTAATATTGTACCTGCATTTTTTTATGACTAATAAATAATAATGCCATTTCTTACCAACATTGGTAACATGGTTCATAGTTCACTCTACACTACCATTCACAGTACACTCAATTTGAAATCATTCAGTTGGGAAGAAAATCTCCAGCAGAGCATACCAAGTTCCCGAAACCCCAAGAACAATTCCTAACAACATAATCCCCACATCCAGAGTCCATCCTTTCCATCCTATCTCGCTCCTAAACACCTTTAAGTGAAACAAGGGAGGCAAAACAAAGCCCAAAGCACAGCATACACCACTCCCCACCAAAGACAAGAAGTCAGCAAAATTTGGTACAGACAAAGCCACCAAACTCACCAATACAACCAGCAACCATCTCAGCCACAGGCAGTAAGTCCCACCCCAAAACCGCCTCTCAACAATCTCATAAACTGGGTTCATCATTATAGGCAATGTAAAGAACAAATTCACACAAAGACCAAGTTTAACGAGAGTGCTCACAAAGCCTCCACCCAAATTAGCTGTGATCATATCCTTTGTATCTTCTCCAAAAGCAAAGTAACCGAATGCTCCAAATCCCCCGTACATCAAGGCAATGAAAGCCATGGTCAAGGCCAAGACTTTCCCAAACTTGTCCTTATCTTTCATCTCTGACTCCAAAGGCATAGCCATCCCAACCCCTTCAAATGAATAAACAGCCACACCCATTCCATAAAAGAACACAGAAACACCCCCAAAGGCCTTCACAGCATGGCTCTGTTTCAAAAAAACCAACACATCCTCAACCATCACCACGCCAATTGCTCCAAGATCAACCACATCAGCAAAAATACTCAAAGGGGCTAAATGGGTCAAACTTGCAATTGAATTCAACCCCAACTGAAAAGGCAAGCACCCCCATATGTAAAAACTCTTGGGTGTCAATCCCAGAATCCTGGTGCTCAAATTACCAACATCAACCAAAGTATTGCCAATGAAAATCAAATAACCAACACAAAAGCCAGCTTGTGATAAAATAATCAGAATATCAACAAGGAATCTACCAGTTGGGCCACAAACAGTGAACCCCAAATCTCCAAAAGATGCAATCTTTGAGAATCCATTAGAAGATTCAAGCTTCCGGCGAGTGTAGACCAAGAGCATCATGCAATAGTGAGTTAGAGCAGCCACAGAGAAAATCATGAGGAGGTTCATGACCCAACCCGTGCGCTTGAAAGAATAGGGAAGGCCTAAAACACCAGCACCAACAATGGCAATGAAAACATTGGCAAAGGTCTTGGCTTGTGAGGACAAAGCTTGTGGTGAGTGACCAAGAAGAGGTGTGTCTTCTCTGGGTGGTGATGGAGCTTTCAATGCATTAGAGGAAGACCCTGCTTCAAAACCCATTATGTAAAACTCTGATTTTGACTACAAAAAGTTTGTCTTTTCTAATCAAAATTTTGGTTTTGACTCAAAAAGTTTTGATTATTTGTAAAATTCTACAGAACTGAATGAATGAAAAAAATATGTCCATGAAAGAGAGAGAGGGCTCTGATTGTGTTTGTTAAGGCTTGGCAGATATATGTAAAGAGATTGAGAATTGGCAACGTGAATGGAGAGAAGGCTTTGGTTTCGGGTGTTTCAGTTTTCAGTTTGTGACAGAAAAAGTGGGTGGAAAGTGGAAAATGAATGAGAAATCTTTATTGGCCGATAATTACCCGGCGGAAATCTAAACAGTCCTAGCTGAACTGGACACTTTTGTGGTTTACAGTTTTCATATGATGAAAATATCTGTGATTCTTTTTGGAAATAAAAGGGCCATTAATGGTTCCTTAAAATGTTGGGAAATGATTTGCTTATTATAGAATATATAGAGGCCGTTGGTACTGTTGTTTGAACCGAGTTTTTTTTGGTTGTTTAAACACTGTAACAAAATCTCTTACCATAATTTTTTTTTTAGTACACATATTTTTACAATACTTAAATAATATTTTTAAAAATCTTTTACTAAACGGGCTCTAATTTGCGCATGTGATGAATTTTTTTTTTTTGGTCTAGTGTTTTATATATATATATATATATATATTTTTTAAATTTTGGATAAGGTTTTTTTTTTTTTTTTTACAAGATAGAAATTCTATTCTAGCATAATATAAGGGTATATGTGTGTGAAAGCTTCCTTCTAGAGACTTGAACCCTGATCCTTGCCCCCCCACACCCCACAAGCACTTATACTTGTGGAGTGACCATCGCACCAAGTGTGTACGGTGATGGATAAGTTTGTTTTGAAAACATGAATTAGTAAGAAAATGTTCTATTTGTAAGCATTTTAAGAAAATTTCATCAAATTTTTTTCTTGTTAAATGTAAGGTTTATGGGTATTTCTGAACCACATAAAAATACTCTAATACAAAAATGAGAATTCTCTTATAAATAATATATAGATTATATAAGAATAAAAGGTGAAAATTGTGCCAAGTGCCAACCTAGAGTCCGTTTGGATACAACTTATTTTGCTGAAAACTGAAAACACTGTAGCAAAATAATTTTTAAATGTGTGAATAGTGCTGTGGGACCCATTTTTAATATATATTTTTGAATAAAGTGGATGTGGATCCCGTGAACAGTGCCGCTACAGTGCATGAATAGTGATAATTGTCCCCTAAAGCAAAATGCGTGGAAAAAAAAAAGAAGAAGCAGAAAACGCAAAATGCAAACGCAGGATAATCTGAATCCAAACAGATACCTAATAAAGAGTTTCCCATGTGGGTTCTAATTAGTAAGAAAATGAATTAGTAAGAAAACATGAATTAGTAAGAAAATGTCCTATTTTGTAGGCATTTTAAGTGGAGTTGTAGATATATTTTTACCGGGTTGTCCTCAAATTTTTTTCTTGTTAAATGTAAGGTTTATGGGTATTTCTGAACCACATAAAAGTATTCTAATCCAAAAAGGAGAATTCTCTTATAAATAGTATATAGATTATATAAGAATAAAAGGTGAAAATTGTGCCAAGTGCCAACCTAGGGTCCGTTTGGATACAACTTATTTTGCTGAAAACTGAAAACACTGTAGCAAAATAATTTTTAAATGTGTGAATAGTACTGTGGGACCCATTTTTAATATATTTTTTTTGAATAAAGTGGATATGGATCCCGTTAACAGTGCCGCTACAGTGCATAAATAGTGATAATTTTCCCCTAAAGCAAAACGCGTGAAAAAAAAAGAAAAAAAAGAAGCAGAAAACGCAAAATGCAAACGCAGGATAATCTGAATCCAAATAGATACCTAATAAAGAGTTTCCCATGTGGGTTCTAATTAGCTCAACTGGTAAAGTCTCTGATAGTTGTATAAAAAATTTGGGGTTCAATCCCTGCCTACACCAAAAATTGATTGGTGTCTTAATCTGATAATAAAGAGCTATCATCAAGAGCGGACGCCATAGATTGAAACTCTTTCTAAAAAAAAAAAATAAAGAGTTTCCCATTAAAAAAAAAAAACTTAAGATTTATAGAGATAATTGACTTTTTAAGATTTAGATTAGAGAAAATGAGGGTTCTAAATTGTGCCAACTTATTTAAAAATTTATAATTATAGATTTTTTTTGAGAATTTTATAATTATAATTATAGATTAATTTAACCATTTAAATTTTAAATGGCTCAACCTAAACTTTATAAATAATTTACATTTACATTTTTTTTTAATAGGAACCCTACATTTACTTTAACTTTAAATCATAACCATTAACTATGATTTAATGGGGAGGACTGTGCCAACTCATTTGGAGAGGATGGGTTAATTTTCCAAGAAAGGGGTTGTGGAGTTCAAGTGAAAGGCTAATGATATCCTTTATTTTTAAGTTCAAGAATTTGATTAATAACTTTTCATTAAACCAATCTGAAATGCAAACATTGCTATGCTCTTCAAAAAAATCAATACAATTTGGCAAACATTCATATGCTTCTCTAAGGAGAACATTACAATTTAACTCACCGCAAAAAACATCAAAATCGGATCTAGAAGAGAAGTCTCACCTTTCTCCACCGCAAAGATAACAGAGCTTGGTGTCGTGAAAGGAAGCCATTGGTGCAAGATCCAACTGTTTGTTGCCAAGGAACTCAAATTTGAACCAATTCAATTCGAATCTAGGCCAATCTTATACTAAAACAAAATCTCAAGGCAATACGTGCTTGTTTTGTAACTAGTTACATAAATAGTTTTTACTCAAAAAAAAGTTACATAGAATAGAATTTCTATCTTTTATTAAAAAAGAAAAGAAAAAGAAAGAACTAGTTAAATAGATATTTTATCTTTCTGAATTTCAAAATTATATCTACAGATTAAATATCTATATTACTGCAAAAGGTTCAAATGGTGCAAGTTGAAATTATTTAACTGTCAATAAGGTTGTGGGGCCTGAGGGCCTGGTGACCTCGGCCCACTTTACACCCGGCCCAGGGCCCATGCCGAGGAAGAAGGATCGTCCGAGGACGATGTATGAGGGCCTAAACTTTTGAAGCCCTCGCCGAGGATGACCCTGTCCTCGGTGGAGCAAGACTAACTCCAGACGGGGGAACAGGCCCAGGACAGGTTGTCACCTCCACACTAAATGCGCTCACCTAACCCTCTGACCACACTAATGGAGATGTGACCCCTGGACAGAGCAACGTTGGTCATTGCAAATCACTTAAGTACTGACAAGGCAGCTGATGGGATGGACGGTCAGAGGGAAAGTGCATGGATGATCAACAGGTGGAAGAAAGAGATGGGAGGAAGATGACTATATAAGAGAAACCAACAGAGCAGTAGAGGAGAGAAAAAAAGAAAGAAAAAAGAAAAAAGGAAAGAAGGGGGGATAAAGGGGAGGCTCCTCGGATCAATGCCGAGGAGTAGTCTTAAAGGAAAACTTGGTTCCACCATTGGGCTTCGTTCGTCTGCAAAGGCCAAGTTCTTCAACCCACTCTCTAAAAATGTATTGTTTGGGGCCTATTGGAATACTTTCCTTCTGATTTTCGAGGGCTTTTCCAAATTGAGTCCCTACAAAGGTCATAAAATCTAATCTTAAAAGGAATGCTAGAATTTTAAATACGTGCTTGTTTGATAGTAGTTGATATCATTTAATTTCCAGTTTTTGTTTTACAATATTATACCTAAAACAAATAATGTTTTTTTTTTTTTTTTTTAAATAGATGCATTTACAAATTGCTCAAATAAATAGAATTGAGTCATACACTAATGCATAACTTTTTAACTAAAAAAAAATTAACGACGAGACCAATAATGCTAATTTTTTAAACTTATGAGATTTCTAGTTTTACTTTAAAGTCCAATAACTTTCATTTTATAAAACTTTATTACTTTATAAATTTTAAGGACCAAAATAATGTACATGGGCCAAATTATATTTCTATTATAAAAAAAAATTTAAAACCTAAAAAAAAAAGGGAAAAAAAGAAAGTAAGAAGATGAAGGTGGCCCATGTTAGCAAGTAGTAATCTATACTATTTATAAGAGGATTTCTCTCTTTGGATTGAACTTTTATATGGTTCAGAAATATCTCTTAGGTTGAATAGGGGAAAAAACTTGAGAACAATCGGGTAAAAATATATCTCCAACTCTATTTAAAATGCCTACAAAATAGGACACTTTCTTATTAATTCATATCTTCAAGAACAAATTTATCCATTTTTTTATAAAAAAAAATGAAAAAAAGAAAAGAAAAGAAAAAACTTTATTGCACACACAAAGCCTATGGTTTTATGATATTTATAAAATTTTAGGTTTGAAACCTCTTGTCAACATATTTGACCAACCTAGAGCATAAGCTAGGATTGCATATTGGAGAATAGTTTTTATTTTTATTTTTTTAATATAAGATAGAAATTATTCTCTAACCTAATCTAAGTATATATATATATATATATATATATATGTGTGAAACTTGAACCCAATTTTATTCTCTCACATCCCACACGAGCACTTATTATTTTGAATAACCAGCTCACGAAGAATATGTATTGGTTATTGGAGAATAGTGACATATTCAAAGCGGGCTATGTAAAAAATAAAATAAAATAAAAATGTAGTAATAAACACTAAACAGGGTGAATTGACTGACTCTTCAGAGCCAAGTCGAGAGAGTAAACGCACGCGGATCTAAAGAAATGAAATTCTGAACCTTAAACCATTTCCTAAAACTAAACAAAACAAAACTAAATATTTTGTTTTGCAGAGGAAGCTTTAGCTTAGCTTCTAGTTCTTCCAAATTCATAGTAAGATTTTTGATAAAAAAAATTCAATTTTTCTCAAAGAAAGTAAAAAAATGGCGAACATGGTCTTCTGCGACTATCGCTTCCTTCTCGTCGTTGCAGCCGTGGCCTTCATCTACATCCAGGTACCACTATCGATTCCTCGGAATTCACGCTCAAGTTGCTTCCTTTTGTTGTTGTTGTTGTTTTGTGCCAATTTTGCTAAAGCCATGAATATCACTCAATAATACTCTCTGAAAAAGTAGTAGGACTTTTCATTTCACAATTTCGTAATGTGGGTATTTATGTTACAAAGCTTTTAGCTTTCTCAATCCTCTTTTTTGGGTTTGATTTTGAATAGATGAGACTGTTCGCTACACAAACAGAATATGCTGATCGCCTTGCTGCTGCGGTATGTCTAATCATGATGCTTGTTAAAAGAGAATTTTATGGGCATAAACTTATCATGGGGTTGCACATTGATTGTTTTTTTTTTTTTTTTTTTTGAAAGGTTGAAGAAGAGAATCATTGTACGACTCAAATGCGATTACTAATTGATCAAATAAGCATGCAACAAGGGCGAATTGTGGCACTTGAAGGTGGGTGTTTGGTTTTGTCTCTTTTTCTTGTAATTTTGATATTGCTATAGATGTTTGTTTTAGGAAACATCACACATCAGTTACTGGTTTTACAAGGTCTCTTCCAAGAGATGTGTAGTAGACTATGAGAAAGTTTGGGGAGCCATTGGTTTGGTCACGATTCGGTGATTGTAATGTGTTAAAGTTGTTGGGTAATTAAGTAATCAGCAGACGCACATAATGGTTGAAGAATGTGGCCATCATCTAGATATGAGTTACATTAAATGTTTCTGATTAATTTGGAATTGTAACTGGGACATGTTAATTAAGGAGGTAATAGAGAGTATGACTTTGGATATGATAGAATGGTGAAAAACAATACATGTGGCTAACTGTGATTAGTCTGTTGAGGATCCATAGCCAACTCCAAAATTATTAGGACTAAGGCTGGGTTGTTGCTTTTGTATTGGGGAAATTTTGTTAAAATCCTTATGAAGCAATCAGGAGGTCATCGAATGAAATCCATGTTTTGATTTGGGTCATATTGTCACTATGATTATGGCACATGTTTAACTTTAACACTTGAGATAAATTTCTCGCATATGACATAACACATACGTGATCCCATGGTAGTGGTAGTCAATTTTGCATAATTGTTTGATCTTCCTTGGGCATTGCATGGTCATTCTGTGGCTATTTTTTGTCTGTTGTTGTTCCCCTGTCAAAAAATGAAAACATTTCATATATGTAGTTCCTCACAAGGATCTGGACAAGGATTATTTTTATTGCTTCATTATCTCTGTTTCTCTGTGTCTAAGTTGTTAATAACTAACAGAGAGTTTATTGGTACTTATTCTTTTAAGACTGCTTCTATTTCAGAAGAAAGGAAACGCCGAGAGCAAGATTGTGCACAACTGAAGGCCCTTGTTGAAGAACTTGAAAGTGCGTGTTTATCAATACTTAAACATAACTCTTGTTTTTAAGTCTATTTTATCTCTTAATATTTCCTTCCCCATGCATAACATCTGATAATCATTGCTGTTTTGAAAATTTGTGGATATTGATTAAGTGATTCCCTTTATGCTTTCATAGCATGCATGTATATATGTTCAGGTTGTGTAATCTTTAAAAAAATGTATGTACACAAGTAAATCCTTCCCAGATATATCGAATCAAATTTAATTGCTGGCAAAAGGATGGAAACCTGAAAATAGCTAATTTGAAATAAAAAGAGCTTCAAAGACCAATCTTGAGAGAGGGCAATGCATACACCCCCCCCCCCCCCCCCCAAAAAAATGTCTTCATCATTTGATGAATCTGGGTTCACGTTCTCAAAGGCATTCGGGGAGAACTATCTTCCCTTCCTACATACTCTGTGTGATTCTTTACCATACCAATTTGTATTTAAAAAGGTTGAGAAAACTTCAAGAGAGATTTTTAGTGGGGAGGGAAGGGCAATGTTTCTAAATTCCATCTAGTGAATTGGGGGTAAGGCATGTTCACCAATGGAGGGGGAAGGATTGGGGATTTGAAAATTGAGTACTTTTATCAAGCCCTTTTAAAGAAATGGTTGCAGAGGTTTGGAGTTGAGAATGAACATCTTTGGTGACATTTCATTTTTGCAAATATGGAGAAACATGGCTGTTGGACAAAGGTGGTAGTTAGGGGTCTATGGAAAGTATTAAAGGAGTGTGGAATACTTTTTCTGAACTTATTAGGTTTATGGTTGGAGATGGCTCCTGAGTTCATCTTGGCTTTGACCTTTGGTGTAAGGATTGCTCTCTCAAAGAGTTCTTTCTTAACTTGTTTAGATTAATAATGGATAAGATTTCTCAATCGCCATGTATCTTGTTGATAATTGAGGTACATGGCATTGGAATCCTTAATTCACACGGTCCTTTCAGGATTAAGAATTAGATTCTGTGGAGAATCTGTTTGATTTGTAGTATTCAAACTTTCCGTCTAATAACAAGAGGATCAATTATCCTAGAGCTTGACTAAGGATAGAGAGTTTGGGGTTTGACGTTAGTACAATGATTTTCTTAGAGAATCTACAAGAGTACAATTTTTAATGGAGGACAGTATCTTAGAAAGTTGCTTCTTTTTTTAAAAAAAATTTTAAATTTTTTTTAAAAATTTATTA